>JAXCHO010000039.1:7810000-8410000 GCA_036630365.1 Acanthiza pusilla
TTCAACAATAAATGTTGAGCAGTAGAATATAATGTGTAGCTAATGAATAAATGAGGCTATGTGGGGGCGATTTTTTTGCTTTTATGGGAAATACTGAAATGCAAAAGTTTCAAGTATTGTGACTATGTGGAGAAAGTATGTTTATAATTGCTCATTATTCTAAGCACATTATCCTTTGACTTAAGACCACAAACAGCCTCGGATTTTTAAAGACAAACTTATCCAGAGATTAACAATTTATCACTATTAAATAACAGTGTCTACAAAACACAGCTTGGTGTTAGTGAGCAGCAGGGTTGGATTCTGAGGGAATCCTTCAGTGAACTGTGTGCACCATTCCAGTGGACTCACCTGCAGGACAGGTGACGTGTCTCGTTCCTGTGTCACGCTGTTGGGTCCTGGGGATGCACAGCCATCCAGACCAGGGATATGGATCCTTGGAAACTGAACAACTCTTATTCCTAGTGTAGGACATGGAGACAAGGGTGGCACCTTCCCTTTTGGAGGGAGGCTGCTCTCGGGTGGGTTTCGGTCCATGAGCAAGGCTTACGGAGCTGTGGCAGATGTTCCAGCTGTGTGCTGAGCCCTTGGCACTGCTGTTCCATCCAGCTCCAGAGCTGCTTGCTCCTCCAGTTGTGCTGCTTCAGCTATTGAGAGACCATATTGAAATTGTATCATGGCAAGTTCAAAGGTTAGAAAGGGTTTTCTGAAAAAACAGTGCTCAGAACACAAAATATCTCACAGCTTTTGGCAGGTTGCAGTGCAGGGGCTTCCTAAACTGAAGGAAGTTGCATTTAGTGTATCATGTTAATCACCTTTGAATTTGTGTAAGCAGTTTTTAATCCATCTTCATCATTGGCTCTGGCAATCAATCCAATAATTTATTTACATGAGTGTGTAAAGGATTTTGCTTTTGTTCTAAACCTGCTGCCTGAAAAATTCACTTGGTGTCCATTAGCTCTTGTTTTATGAGGAGTAGTGCCTAATCATTCCTATTCATCCTTTTTCGCTTGGCAGCTTTCCTCCGCTGAAGAGCCTGACTCGATTTAAACTGTCCTTGTATTGAAGCCTTTATATGTCTCTGATGATCCTTATTGCTTTTCCCTTTTATTGTGTCATTCTTGAGATGGAACAACCAAAACTACATGTGCTGTTCGGGATGCAGGAATAAGAAGAATTTATGTAGTGGAATAACTATACTATTTTTTCCCCTTTTCTCTATTCTTTTGCTAAGAATTCCTGGTAGTTTGGTTGTCATCTTACTGTCTTCTGAATGATGTGCTCATGTTCCAGGGAGTTGTCCGTGAGATATTCTTGAGTAATATCAGCTGAATTCTCTGTGGGTGCGGTAGGGTTACTTTTTACCCCCATTTACAATGTTTTGTATTTGTCTACCTTAAATTTCAGTTGGCATTTTATCACCCAGTGTCTCAGTCTTGTGAAATCCTCTTGCAATTCTTTTTCGGGTTTATTACCCTAGATAATTTTTTATCATCACTGGATATAATCCCTATTCATGCTCTTACCACAGCACTTACGTGTGTCTCAAATACTCCCAAGTTCCCCTACAAAGCTGTAGATGCAACCTCCATATTTTGAAACTTCTTTTACTCCTGCTGTTCCTTTAAAGCTCTGTTGTTTATCCCTTTTGGGGAGATAATGAAGTATTTTATTCTTTTGGCTATTTGTAATTTTCTTTTGGTGAGTTTTGACACTGTCATGCACTTTTTCTTCTTGAAATGAATTTTTTTTTCTTGCTTTTGTTTCAGGCATGTTAAATTTCAATAACGTGTAAAAATGCAGTATCAGAATGGTTACATTGTGAGATATGTCTTGCACAGTGTTTACGTCTAAATTAAGAACTCTTGGGATTTTGTGACTAGATTCTTTGAAAGAATCATTTGTGCTTGATGTTGGGTTTTTTTCCTGCCATGTCAGTATTTCACACTCAGTGCATTGGTTGGTTGTATTTCACTTGCACAATCCTTTTTTTCTTTATGCAGGTAATAATAAATCCAGGGGAATTCTGCAATGCTCATTACACTGAATTTATTCTATTTGGCTATTGGCTTTTCTTCTCAATAAGGCATTTTATTGACAGCGAATTCTGTCATTCCTGCCAAGTCAGTCTTGAAATATTACTGTTTGTGTTGTTTTCAGAGAACACAGTTTTGAGGTATTTTCATCATTAGATTATAACATTGTTGCTGAAGGTGTAACTAATTTTGTGGTGAATCCCTGACACCCTGTCACTATTATTGTCTCTTTACAACTGGACATTTGGGGACATAAATGTAGTGACTGGAAGCTGCTGTATTTCTCCATTCTGGGCTTCTCTCTGTCAGGGATTTATTGACTTAGTAGCAGAACTGGCAAGAATTTTTGATCTTTCCTTATAACACTGATAATTTTGGGGTTTTTTTTAGACCTTTATTTTGCTTAGGAGAAAATATTGACACCACGTCCAATGCTGCTATTAGCTGTGAGACTGAAGGACTTTTTTCCCTCCCATAGGCTTACTCCTTTCTAATATTTCTCTTTGCAGTAGGTGTAGCTGTAAGAGCTGGGAGAGCAGCAGATGATGTGTGTTGGCTGTGTTTGACAACACAGAGGGGCAGGATCCAGCTCCCAGATTGGATTCCTGCACTAAGGAGTGGAATAAAATCCTTTCAGGGCCCAGATAGAAAACCACAGCTTGCTGTGAGAAGAAGGATCAGAGCTTTCAGAGAAGAATTTTCCTGCTTGTTTTGTGGGATGGCCTGCTCAGGTTTAGAGGGTTTTTGGCTGCTCACTGGAAGCAAAGTTTGACAACAGCAAGGAATATTTTTTAGCAAGTTCCATTAATGAGAAGTTAAGTGTTCCAAGGGGGTCTCTGGTAATGCAAAACTTTCACCTTTGTAGATTGTTAAAGTACATGACAATGTTTTCAATCTGTCAATGGATAAGAAACATTTTTCAACTCTTTTTATGTAAGCTGGGGGTTAGATTTCTCAAATGAAAAGTTAACTGACTAAAAAGAAAAAAAAAACAATTGTTACTTGGTGCTGCCAGTAATGTCAGATATTGTCTTTTCTGTGGTTTTCTTTTAGGGAACACTTGAAAAAAATCATGTCTAATTTTTGACTGTGAAAACATTCGGGTCTGTTTAATCATTGCATTGCTCAGTAATCTTTTCAGGGCAAGGACAGATAATATTAGATATTCCTAATAAGGAGTATTATTGGACATGTTCTCCTACTAATAAACATATTGCTCTGCTAAACTAATTATAATGCTACCTTAATGTGGAGGGCTTCCAGCACAGCAATCATTAACTAATGGTTCTGCAACTAAATTACAGTCCAGTAAACTAGAAACTGGAAAAATGCTTTCAGTAAAATACTTGGGCTCTCTTAAAACCTGAATAAAAGTCAAGAGCGTGTCTGAGTTGCGGGTATGTCTTTAGGAGGCTTCTATTTTTTCTTTTCTGATCTCATTTCACAATTTCTTACCACTCTCAGGTTTATTCAGAGAGTTCCTCTTGCTCTCTCAGTTCACATTGTGTATCTGAATTGAACTTTGGTACAGAAATGTGAACAGTTTGGCTTAGTTCTCTCTTCTGTGTCAAGACTTGCAAGCTCTCAACAGAGAAGTTTGATAAATAAATTTTTCTTTCTTTTCCATGTAGATGACTTTGCACTAGGAATTGACAGATGATGGGTGGAAAACCAAACCCTGTCCCCTAAACTAACAGAAAAAGATGGCATTAAAAAAAAAATAAAAAGGAAATATGTAGAATAATTAAAAGAATATATATTACTATAACCTGGTAAGAAAAGTTTTATCACTAGTAATAGTTTAATGGTGATTGCTCTGTGCTTTCTCATGTATCCTTCTCTGCACGGGGACTGAATTCCTGCTCAGCCTCGACTGAATGAAGCCTTTTAAAGATCTAACACCTTTCTCATAGCATTTTCATGAATATGAAAATGTGGAATATATTTCAAATATGAATAATGGTGAAGCTATTAGGAACAATAGTGCTACCGCATTGTATGAGCTGGGACATTGTCAAGGTAACATCTGTTTTAAAATATTGACTTGATTGACAAGTTATCATGGTTCCTGCCTTCTTCCTGTCTCCATTTACACACTTCCATTTACTGGATAAATATACTGGGCTACAGAAAAGCAATTGTTTCTGCACTTTGAGGAAAGAGAATCAAAGCAAAGCATTCCCAGAGACTTGAATGGCTGTGTGAATCATGAAAGAGCCACAGAAGATATTGTATAATTATTCAAAGGAGTTTTTGTAACAGCTGATTGAAGTGACATTACCAATGACAAGACTGGCAAGCAGACAGTTATCTGTCATTAAAATGGTGCCAGAAAGCTAAAGCTTTAAAGCTCAAACTTGAGCTTTAGGCCAACTGTCAAGGGTTACATGTATGCCCCAGGGGCAGCTACAATTCAAAATTCCTTTCTATTCTCTTTTTGAATTGTGGCTGCTGAAAAGAGAAGGTTTAGTTTTTCTTTTCAAACAAGGCCACTATAAATACAGTGATCTGAGCAGTAGGTCTCTAGGTCATATCTTAAGTGTCTCCTTTATGTTAAATAACAAACAATGTTCTAAAGCTTTTTATTGCTAAGTGATGTTTTTCTTTAGAATCATCAAATCATGGTTCTCATCACAGGCTTGCTGAGGGTGCACTCAGTCCCACTGGCCATGTCCCCAGCAAATATCCCACTGCCCTTAGCAAATATCCTACTGCCATTGTCCCCAGCAAATATCCCACTGCCCGTGTCCCCAGCAAATACCCACTGCCCGTGTCCCCAGCAAATATCCCACTGCCCGTGTCCCCAGCAAATATCCCACTGCCTTTAGCAAATATCCCACTGCCCTTGTCCCCAGCAAATATCCCACTGCCCTTAGCAAATACCCACTGCCCTTAGCAAATATCCCACTGCCCTTGTCCCCAGCAAATATCCCACTACCCTTAGCAAATATCCCACTGCCATTGTCCCCAGCAAATATCCCACTGCCCGTGTCCCCAGCAAATATCCCACTGCCCTTAGCAAATATCCCACTGTCATTGTCCCCAGCAAATATCCACTGCCCTTGTCCCCAGCAAAAGTGCTGAGCAGTGACAGTCCCAGGCACAGCCCTGAGGAGCACTGACACTTGTCCCCACATGGAATCTGAGCCATTGACTGCAGCTCTTCGAGAGTGAACCTCCAGCCAATTCCTTATCCAATTCCTTATCCTTCATCCATCCATCAAATCCGTGTCTATCCAGTTTAGACACAAAGAGCTTGTGTGGGGTAGGGTAAAATGCTTTGCACAAGTTCAGGTAGATGCTGTCATTCATTTAGACAACCATTTGGCTTTTATAGGGTTTTATCACGCGCCTACAGTTATTTTTTAACTTTACATAAATATATTTCATGATGTCATACAACTTGGCTGGTTATTTGTCAACTGGTTTTCTCTTCTTTTTAGTTTGCTGGACAAAATGTTGCTTGATTTTATCTGATTCCTTTGTGATAACAATTATTATTATGGAAAAGTGCAAAAGCTGTCTCAATAGCAAAGCCATTTTCTGCACAATCCGTAATCAAAATTGATCTGATTAACATTCCTCTTAAGTTCAGGTCTTTGCAATAGAAATAATGGGTTGTATTTAATATTCTTTTTTAGATTGAGATGTTATCTGAAGTAATCTAAACATTCAAAGCTTTAAAGTTGATCCTTTCAACAAGATAAAGCAAAAATCTGGCATCTAGAAAGAGTGATTTCTTTGGGATATACTGAACTTTGTCTTTCTCAAACCTCTTGAAAATGTTAATTAGCACAAAATAAAGAACAGTGAAAAATGTCTGCAGTCTTCCTTGGGGACTAAGATTTGGGACAAATAATTCAGCACGTGAAGTGAATATGCAAGTGTAAAGAGATTTAAATATCTGATTTTAATAGGTTTCATCCCACTGGGAGAGACACTTTTGATTATCTATGACCTATACCAATTATTGTGATTCTCCCTGTAGGCAAGTCATAATTTTAACAACTAATCAAACTAAGCCTGAAGGTTCTGCAAAATGCCAAATATGTACTTGCACTCTTGCTAGTTGCAGAGCTCGTACTTGCTACCTGACCTTGTTTCAGTTCCTTAAACTACTTATTTTCAGTCCATTGGCATCTTTATCTTTGAAACGTGGAAATCCTTGGAAATAAAAATAAAACTTGATAACAAATAGTCACTTCCTTGGTTTTGGTTTCACACCAAACATAGTCATAAAATAGCAAAACTCTCAGTTTAAATGAACATTGGCTCGGTGGATGCTGAGGCATGAAGTGTGTCAGTAGTGCAATGGTCCAAGCTCAGTGGAATTCTAAAGCAGTAACCCCATTAAAATTGGTATCCAGTTCACAGCACCGACCTCAGCTTGCTTTTTAGGTCAGTGGCACATCTTGTCTATTCACTCTGCAAAGTAGACTTTAGGAAGATCCTTAGAGTCAGAACTGAAAATAGAGCTCTGCTGAGGTGAGAGTCAGGACTGCTCTTCTAAAAATACATTGGCTGAGCTGAAATTCTGAATTTATTCATCACAGTGCTCCATGCAGGAAATGTTGTTGGGAAGCTTTATGCAGTCTGCATCTCTGTGCAATCTCTGCAGCCCTGTGTAGTGTGAATTGGAGGAGATTTGAGCATTACCTTGTGAGAGACTGTTGAGCTTATGGTGGTGTAGAACAGGGTAAATTCAAAGATACAGTAAACAATTTTAGCTGTACATACAGGTGTTGCATGTGAATTCTAGACTGAAACCCATTTCTTGAGGTGAAATGTTTTCAGGAAATCCGTGCTGACATGTTGTTCACAGTGCTCTACAGAGTGAATGCTTGTCAACATTCTTCACAGCAGCTAATAGAGTTACATATAGTGAAAACTAGCATTTAAATGAAATCTTTTACATGTGTAAGGATACCTACCTGTGACTTGCAGGCCGCAGGATGGCTGTCATATGTAAAATTAGTCCAGAATTTAAATTACTGTGGCCTAGTGATGCTTCTGCATGAGTGTGCTTTGAACAAAGAAAGAATACAGCTTATTAGCTGAGACTCCGATGCTGACTGAATTTCCTGTCTCACTCTTAATGGAAATAAACATTCCCTAATTAGAAAGCTTTGGCTGCACCAGCACATGCTTTTGGGCCACTGCTGTTCAATTTAGTTTGTGGTGTGTCAGCCAAGGCAAAATCTACAAAATATTACTGCACCTCTCTATTGATAATTTATAAATCTAAATGCACGCTGAGGTTTTCCTGATAGGATCGTTGGGTTACAAAATCATTTGGCAAAGCTTGAAGTCTTCATTGCTTCCTGAATCATGATCTCAGAATTTGGCTCATTGGGTGTATTTAGTCAACCATCAAAAAAATTTGAAATTTGAAAAATGGTACACAGTAGAGGTTCAATTTGTCATCTTATTTGCTTACTTTAATATACATGAGTTTTTATCTTGAGTAATTTAAATGCTCTCCCTAATTATAATTGTATTTCAGTTAAAAATCTTGATTTTGTTAAATGCATGCATTTTGTGTAGCATTTCTTATTGATTTCATTCTGTTTGAACTTAGAGCATTCTGTGAGAAGCATGCTTAGTTAAATGCAGAATATGCATAGAAAAGATTTTTAAAGAACAAATAATATGCCATTAAAGTGCATTAAAGAGGTTATAAAAATATATTTAAAACTAGAAAAAATATTGTGTGAGATAAATATAACAGAGGCCAAATATTTGTTAAAATGGAACAAAAAAAAAAGATAGTATACAGCTATATGGAAGAATATATGTAAGAAGTGTTATAATAGTTTTTACTAGACCAGCTAAGGTAATTGGAAAAGACTTGATGCCACTGAGAATCCATCTGACATTTTGAAAGCTTTGCCCAATTTCTTTATTGCCCAGTTACTCATTATCATGACACTTTTTGCATTTCTGTCTTACAGTCAGAAGTTAAGTGGCATGGTCTGATCATCCCCACGTTGTTCAGGGCCATCCCCCTTTGGAGCAGCTCTGTATTGCAAGGGGAGAACTGGGCTTGTCAAAACTGAATTTGAGAATAAGCTAAGAATTAATACTATGGATGATCAGAAGAATTAAGTAGTATGGGTGATCAGAGATCCTGTGTTTTAAGTTTGTTGACAGAAACCTTTTTTCATTTATCAGTGGAGATGTGGCTTAAGGCATCACCTCAGTACTAAGTACATAGAAAATATATTGCATCCAGTAATCACAGTTATGGTTGTATACTCTTGATTTGGAGGCTACTGAGCTGGTCATGCTCTGGAGTTGAAGTATGCTTAATATTTATGGTGAAGGCTTACTTTGGAGCTGAATTGTGCCTGACAATGAATCTTCTCTTTGGCTAAATGCATGTAAATGGAACACAGGAGGCAGTAGAAGTAGCTCACCCTGCTGCTGACACCAGTGCAGCTCTCCAGCCTGTTTTGGAGCCCTTCTGTCGATAATGTGTCCTCTCAAGGACACCTGATCAGATGCCTCAAGTTGTTCAATACAATGAATCAGAGACTTGCCAGAAATCTATAAAACGTGCTGTGCAGAGCTTATGAAATACGGTTATTTTCTCCAAAAGCTGTCTTAAGGTGAAGTGTGGGTCAATACTGGGATGACCATACTTAAAAGTGCCCTGAGCATCCCATCTGTTCCCACAGAATTCATCGTTGATTTGAGATAGCAATTTGGGCCAAAAAAAACCCCAAAAACCATTTTCTTCTCAGGAACCGAGACCAAAATATCACCAGTTCTGTTGCTGCATTTGCCATCATCAACCAAGGGTGCTTGGGTGTGATGACGGATGGCAATATGGTCTCCTACTCAAAAATAAACTTATTTACCAGCAGAGAGAATCAGACACTAAACAAAGATTGCGTATCTCAAGGAAACAGTAGCCTCACGTAAAAGCAAGCTCAGTATGGTCAGGAGTGTGCTGTGTGTGATCTGATTTTGGAATAGTCAATACTGACTGCTACACCTGACCGAATCAGTGCATCCCAGACCTTTTGTAAGTAGTGACCATTATTGCCCCTGGGTGAAAAGAGAACTTCCTGTAAATGGAATTTTTTTTTTGGAGAAAAAAAGTGAGGGAACAGAAATCCTTCATGCATATTAGCAGTGAACCATAAAATTCTCTCATCATAAGTACTTTTTAGCTAAAATATGGTAATTACTGATTTCCAAAGACTGTATGTTGATTATTCTTTGTAAGTGAGGATTTGGGTTTTTTCCCCAGTGAAATAACAGTTGTTTAAATACTTTTCTGGTGAATTGTAACATTACCTTGATTGGGGAGAGGATGCATGTGTATAAATAATGTATTTTCTAGAACAAAATCGTTTGCAATTATCATTGTAACACCTGCATACTTGGAATTTTGTTCTAAAATTGACTCTGCAAAGCTGGACTTGATGCATAAATTAAGGAAAAAGCCTTTTTCTGTGTTTGCTGAGGCTGTTCTTGATTTGCTACTTTATGCAAGAGGCAAAGCCATGCTGTTTAAGCAGGTTGTTTTCTTGAATGCTATTTGAAATTATTTTCTCTGAGTTAAGCTGTCTCATTAAGCCTTTTTGTAGTGAAAACATAATTGTGAATAAGGTTTTATTTAACTTAAGAAGATTTGTATTCCCACATAGTTGTCACTATAGTGCTTGATATATCTAAATGTTAGCTTTTGGTTTTCTTTTTCTTCTAAGTGCTTAAATATATATGCCACTTAAACATGTTGTTTGCAAATTTTAAAACGATTGTGAGTGCTGCTCTGGCATTTTCAAACTTGTCCTTGTCAATCTTGAAAAAATACTGATTTTTGCTACTTGATAAGAGAGAGTGTCCCAAATCCAAAGACTTCACTTGCATCTTTAATTTAAATATGTTCAGTGTCTCATGTAGGATCCTCCTATGTCTGTGAATGCTACACAAAAAGACAAAATGCAAAATCCTCCATCTGGTTTTGCAAGTGAGACTTGTATAACCAACCATATTCTCTTTTGGATGTGATGTCTGCATAGGGCTCAAGATTATATATTTATTTAGCTTTGAATTATTTGGGACTCAAATAAATGCTCAAACAGTAGCCTTTTGTTGCCCTCAATTCAGCAATCAACCATATTAAGCAAGAAATAATGAGTTATATGGCATTATAGTAGATTATAGTAGTGAATAGTGAATTATAGTAGATTTGTCCAGTATATAAGTCTAAGAAGCAATTTATTTACTCTGGCCCCAAATCAGCCACTTCACCAGCAGTGTGAATTTAGGAATCTCATAACTCAAAACAGAATATTCTTCATGGGACAACCCATGTAACAGATGTCACCAGAGGCTGAGGGAGGACTTCTAAAATGTCTTTCTGAGGTTTGTGTCACTGTATCTCATATATATATAAGGAAGGCCATAATTTGGATAACTTAATCAAAAGCCTGAACTTGAGTAGCCTTCTGTTTCTGGCTTAAATAATTATCCATATTTTTTAAATGTGTCTCTTTAAATTAATGCATGAGGCAAATAGAAATACTGAGCTTATAAATATTCTGAAGTTGTTTATTTCTAGGATAAGAGAGAGGTTTCAAGCAGTTTTCTGCTTTCTTGTCTTATTATTCAGCCTTGACATTGATGAGTTGCATTTGCTCACAGTGACAAGCTAACTTGACGAAGGCTAGCAGTCTATTTCTGGAAGCAGAATGAATAGGAAGTGTGCATTAAATTTTTGGAAATGATAGATACCTGCCACCGAGTGGTAAATGCAATTGGAAATGACATTGTGGGTAGTGCATACACATTTTGATTTTGAGCTTTGCACTGCACAAAGTGCTTCCAAATATGTCTTGTGTCACCTGTTACAATGGATGTAACTAGGTTTTGCTCTAGTCAAACAGCACAAATCTGAAATAATTCTCCTCGGTGTGGTGGAGTTGCACCTCAGTAACTGCATTCCAGTTTTGCTGTAAAGTTATTGTTGCCCTCTGCTTCAGTGGCCATTCTTTTGTAAGTTACTCTGTTCATATAAGGTCATCTAGAAATTGGACACCATAAATAGGACTTTACTAGTGCCATTGAATGCAGGGAATATGCTTGTGGTAATGGGCAGTGGTATAGCATTATGTGTTAAATTAAATTTAAAAATCCTCTAGTTGGGCTATTTAGGTCTAATATATAATTTTTTTTTCTTCCCCGAGTATACCATGTAATCCAACTCCTACTAAGAAACTATTTTTCCCTAAATTTATACTAGTAAAGGTGCACTGTTACATTAAATGCAAGTTCTAACTTTGATTTCTCAGTAATCTTGCTCTGTGAGTCAGGCTCCAGCTCCCCAATAACCAATCTGGGCAATCAGATAGTAAATCACTAATTCCTCACATTTTTCCCCAAGGCACATAATGAGAAAGAGGGTGAACTACTTAATATTCCAATGTGTGCAGGGCAATTTAGGCAGAACGGGCCAAAATCCATTTGTGAATTTGGGAACCTATTGGAGTGGAGAGTCCCACTGGAGTTGCTGCATTAGGAACTTCTTTAGTTTGTTGACAGTGAGAACTGTGCGGTGTCCTTTGGTTTGTGGATGGGGTTTTGGGTGTGCTTGATAAATGTTAAAAATGCACCATTTTTTTCAGTAAAACTTTGCCTTTCTGCATTCACTCGGGAATGTAGAAAGTGAGGATGGCACCTCAGCAGTACCACAAATGGACCAAAATGTACCCACATACTCCAGACTCTCAGTTTTCATAGTGTCAACTGCTTGAAAAATGTGCGTTTTCTACAGTCTAGAGATTTCACATTTTTTTACTGCAGTAGACTGTATAAAGTATGAATTTTCAGGGATATTTGCAAAAAAAATTCCTTTAGTTCTCTCTAGGATTGCAAAGGGACTCTGTGCAAATTCCCCCCAAGTAAAATTTACCTTTCAGCTCTTTGTTGTGATTAGGGGCAATATACTCCAAATCTTAATCAGCAATTCATTGCACTACTACATTTTAGTGCTGCATGAAAGAATACAAAATTTTTCTTATTCCTCCATTCTACATCATGACTGCTTTCAGCTTAAGATATGAAATTAAAAGACATGATTGCTGAGTGAAGTTTTTATAACATTTCAGGTATACCAGATTGTCCAGGTAAGAGAGGCATAATGTATGTTTTTGCCCAAGTGCTTGCTAAGAGTGTTATAATTGTGGTTGGAAAATGTCAGTTGCCAGTTCCTTTTGCTTAGAAAAATTCAGAATTAGAAAGGCAGTAAGGATTAGTGACATATTAAACGTCCATTAAAAAATCGTCTATCTGTGCAATGAATACTGGAAATTTGGAATACTTTTATTGTGTCAGTTGAAATGATGCTGACTTATGAATTCATAGGTATGAACACTGAGGATAGGCTGTCTGGTTTCTGCTGTATTCAGGTATTGTTCATCAGTCACTTCTGCCATGGAGATGGACACTTTTCCCTGGAGGTTTCTGTGCCAGAGAAGGATGTCTGACTATAGCTCATTGTTTTGCTCATCAGGTCTGCCACTGCTTTCAAATCCACTTGCAAAAATTCTCTCAGGAGGGCCCATCCCCGTAATAACAATGCACTGGATAAAAATGACTATTTTTACCTTCATTCTATGCTGCAAGTCAAGATTTAAGATTTACAGTCTGACTCAGGGAGTGAAACAGTGTGTGTGATGATCATACTGTGTGTGATGTCACCTATACCTCAGTGTACATGTGTGCGTAGGACATCAATGAAAAATCCTGAACTTCCTTCAGTTTGATCCCACAAGGGTCACAAAATCTCGCTTGCTTTGGCAAAATGTTATAGCAACACTAATGCTGAATTGTCTGCTTTTGATTGTCATCTTTACTGCGTTATATATGGGAGATAAGTATGAAGGAGTTAACCCTCTCTCTTTCATTGGTCTCATGAAATACTTAAAGCTCCTAAAATAAATTTTTCAGCAGATTCTAGTATTTTTGGATTTAAATAGATTATTTATTTCCTGCTTCAGTAGGCAGTGGGTGTCAAGGCTGGTGGATCCCCAAGGAGGTTTGCTCAGAGTTGCAGCACTGAGCTCTCAGGTACCTTTGATCTGAGTTGCCAACATTTTCAGTAAAAGACTTGAGAAGATTTAATCTAAGAATGAAACTTGTCAAGGTCTGGAAGTGTGATAGGGAAGCAGCAAACAACTAATTATTAACTAATCAACACTACTAAGTACATCTTCTGGAATATGGAAGTTTATCTTCACTGGAGATAATTACTTTTTACTCAGGCCCACATTTCAATTCCTTTGCATGCACAAGAAGCTGAAAGGATGTTGCCCTGAGTAGAGCCAGTTGAAATGTCTGGAGGCATGACCAAATTTTGAATAAAAATATCCCAGTCTGCACCACCTCAGACAGTACAGAGGTGGGATCTGGTGTTCTCAGTACCACAGGACACTTCAGTTATAACAACTCTGTGCTATTCAGATTATGGGAAACTAGTGAACTTCTCACCCTTGTAAGAGTAGTAGAAATCTTTTGGGTATTTCCTTTTCTGCCAGAGTAATTTAGCACAAATATAATTGTAGTCAATGGAGTTAGTAATTTATAATTGAAAAAAAACCCCAAGAAAAATAAAAGTGATTTACAACTTATAAGGTATTTGATATTTTTTTGGGTAAAGTAATTTTATGGTGGTGAATAAAATTCAGTCATATAAAACCTGGTTTCATTGTGTTAGGCCTTAGTAATAAACAGGAAGCTAGGAACAGTAAATATTTAATTGGCATATCTATATCAAATGAACACGGAAATTTTGCTGTATAGTATAATATTTCAGAGCTCTTATTGAATTTTCTTTTTAGTAGGAAGAGTTTATGTTGAATTTCTGAGAAGTTTCCTTACTGGATTTTTAATACCTACTTTAGTAGGTAAAATGTTCCCTTCAGTGAAATACACAGTAAATCAAGAAAGGTTCGTTCAACTGCTCGAATGTGTTACAAGCACAATAATCAAAGAAATAAGGAGGTCATATTTCTGGCACTAACAGTAATATCTCTTTTGAACCAGGACTACAATGCATTGTGGTATTCCTGCTTTTCAGTATTTTAAACACATTGCTGCCTCACTAGTGGGCTTTTTCCAAGAACGAATTTCCAGAGTTGAATATGATGGGGAAAATAGCATCTCTTACAATGTCATTTTTGGTTTTGAATACAGTCTTTTTGGCCAAAGGGTCTTCTTACCGCCCTGCATTTTATACACTGTGTGACATTTGATTCTGATCATAACATTGAAGAGAAGTAACTCCTGTTTCCTAGGACTGTAAAGTCTTTGTTTTGCATTGACACTTTTTCTTCAACCTGAAGTATTTCATACATGTGCACAGTAATGATAATATTATTATTTTTAGGTACTGAGACAAGTCACTGCTACCGGTGTCTGTGTCAAACCTACCTGGGCTCTATTTTATTTTTTAAAAACTGGAATGAAAATCTCCAGTATTTAACATTGATAAAGAGAGTATATAAAAACCTAGTATGTATAGCTGTCTGGGAAAATATGGCGCTAATGGATTACAGTTACTACAATTCCAGTAGCTGACTAGCCCAGGGTCAATTTCCAGAGGAAGTGTGAGCACTGAAAGCTTAACCAAGGGAAAACAATATTAGAAGGTATTGATGAAAGAATGCTGTGGCCTGTTCAGAAGGCTGGAATCACTTAGCATCCTTTTAATAAGCTCAGATGCTAAGGCAAATAATTGGGGCTTATTCTGAAAAAAAATTCAAAGGATTTAACCTGATACTGATCTCTAACTCTCAGAAAAAAAAAATGATTTCTGTAATCAACAGCAAATTGATCTCATGGAGAAGTTATGTCCAGTTTTTTTGTTGAAAAATTATGTAATGAAACATTAATTCATTAAAGAGATGAGGTGGTAAAATCCTATGTACCCTCTCTGAGAGACATGATAATTTCTCCAGCCTCTTCCTTTAAGAGGTGGAGAAAGTGGTAACACTCCTTCTGAGACTGTAAACTAGAATAAAACAGTGCTTGATAACTAAGGCAAAAAGTGACACTAACTCTACTATGGAAATACTCTGTTCTCATCCACATTCACCTAGTGAAAATAAAGATCATCTTTGAATTTATCTTTTGAATACTTCAGATTCACTTTTGAAATGGCATACATGATAAATTACAAATTTTTAGCCTAGAAAATCTTACTGTCTTGCTCTTCCACTTAAAAGCTTGAAGGTTATTTTAATAGCTTAAATTACACTAACTTAATTATTCCGAAAGTTCGAATTAATTTTTCCTACATCCCCTGAAGGTCTGAAGACAATCCTTAGGTCAGTTTCACTACAAGAAATGATATTTGATTACCATTAAATGTCACACCAGCCACGGTGCACTAATATAGGAAATACTCTGCTACATAACACTCCTGAGGAGATAATGTGGGAAGAGTCATTAACTGCTGCACTGCACCTGATGAAGGAGCTCAGCAGTGAAACAAAATAGTTCCATGCAAACTGTGAAACTTTGGTGCTGGAGTGCAATGAGTAGAGTTCCATCTGCTAGATGCAGAAATTCAGGTACGTAAAGCCTATAGATACTAAATATTGTCAGTCATTTTGTAACTGTGCTGCATGGTAATAACTAAACAGAGTTACAACTGAGGGTTTTTTGGTTTTTTTTGTTTTTTTTTTTTTTTTGGTTGTTGTTGGTTTTTTTTGTTTTGTTTTTGTTTTTTTGTTGGTTTTTTTGTGTTTTTTTTGTTTTTGTTTTTGTTTTTGCATTGGTTATCTAGTTAGGAAGGACAATGTTTTCTAAATCAGAAGGGACTGAATACTCAGTGTGCGATTTAGGAAAATCACAGTTTATACCTGAACTTGCTGCAGTCTCAGTCACTTTGTTCAAAATTCACCACTGATCAGTTCTCTGTCTATGCTCTTACAATTTGGTATCTGAGCTTAGCTTGGCTAAGTTCATGTTGTTACAAAAATGTCACTTATTTTATTTTATATTATTATAGTTTGTATAAAAAAGTATAAATATTCAGAAAACAAAATTTGCAAATAAAACCTTCTTAGCATTGATCTTGTGGGAGTCACAAACAGGAGCTTTCTGGGAATTGGCATAAAATAAAAGATGGGGTAAATATTTGCCATGAACAAACTTTGACTTATGTGTAATAGAATAGAAATGTATATAATGAAAAATTATTAATTCCTATAAATGAGAGAAAAATAATTGAAAATATATGAGCAATAAATATTCAGATTGCTTCAAAGTATGTAAAAAAGAACTTCCTAACCAGGTTTCTCCTTCTGGATTCCTATTTCAAAAAAAACCTTGGAAACTGTATTTATTGTCTGTGTGAAGTGTACAATATCTAAAATTTGATAATAGAAAAAAAATGCTTCAGCTTTATGGAAAGTTTCTAAAAGATTCTATTTTTTTTTTTTTTTTTTTAATGAGAGGAGTCTCTATTTGTGGTACCCCAACTTACATTAATTTACAATGAGTGAGATTAGCACAGAAGACTGTCCCTGGTGAACACCTCTGCGAATTTTTAGTGCCATAATCATATGCTGAGCTGTGCAAATAGACATCCTTTACCTATATTTTATAAAGCTATTTTTACCTAGGGTCTTAGCAGGTGTTAGTATAGCTAATGCTGCTCTTATGTTTGATTTCAGTGGATTTTCAGAAAGTTTAAGCACTTTGTTATACAAAATCCCATTCCTTCCCTCAAATTACCTTAATTCATTGCCTTCTTGCTATGATAGTTTAATTGAGTGTAGGGTATAAAGCTAATTTACTTCTCTTTTGCCATCCTAATAGTTCTCATTTTCTTTATTGAAATAGTAATTACTGCCTTTAGATACAATAACTGGGAAATTACTTTTTCTAATAACTTAGGTTATCATATCATCGTCATAGTAAAAATCATTGATGCACCAAAAAGAGTTTTGTGACTTCAAATTAGTTTAAAGTAGCTGATATTGCTATAAAAAGTTATATTTGTATGGTCATCATTTAACCTTTCTTCAACAGACTTTAGTGTTCTGTGCAGGAGATCAAAGACTGGGAAAATAAAAGTTTACTTTTCTGTATTTCACATGCTGTTTTTAGGTGTTAAGGAATATATCAAATTATTTTAGAATAAATTTGCTGTTTTCACAGAATTTACCCTTCTATCAAATATCTCTGAGTGGTACAAGTTAAAGAAACAAAGACTTAGTGATCTAAAGCAGATCCTTCTGCAATTACATAATCACATGCCATAAAAGAAGGTCTGAGTGTTAAAAAAGGAACAATGCAGTGTTGATAATGGCTTAAGGTGATTATGTGAGGTCTGTGTTAACTACTTTAAAAAATGAGAAAACTGACACTTTAAAAATGTGTATCAGAAGAATTACCACATAAGCACTTAAGCACTGGATATGTGAGCAATTAAAGCTGACGCAAGGAGTTTTTGATAGCTCATCTTCTGCAAATCGAGGGCACAATAAGTGGTGTAGAAAATAAAATTGTGGCTTCTAGTGTATATAGAACATACAACTGAATTTTGCACTTGCGCTTGCTTAATTAACTAATTCAGTGTAATTCATTTTTATTAACATGTTCATCAGATAAAATAAGCTATAAATGGGTTTGTTTGCCTCCCTTCTGTTCTGTTGTCAATAATTATTTGGCATGTAACAATTAATTGTTGTCCCTTAGAGGTCAGGGTAAGAGTGAGTCATTGCGCAGCCAAGTGGGACAGGTAGAGTAGGACAGGCTCCATGTGCCACATCTGAGGGACTTTCTAGCAGTGTTCAAATCCAGGTGATGATAAAGTTCTCTAAATAATATAGAAAAAATTGTGTGATCTATTTATAGGACTTGTTACCTGATCTAGTATTGAGTCCTTCCATCTTATCACTGGGCCAGAGTCCCAAAGATCTGTGTTTTGAGATCTGTGGGATAATAGGCAAGTGTACATTCTACACCTGGCATCCTGTGGATGCTCTTCTCTAGAATGTCACCCATGAACGTTCACAGGAAAGCTGTGCCATGTGGTACTATTTCATCTCATAATTATAGAGAATTAGCAACCATTATTAATGGTTATTCCTCTTGCTTGGCAGAGCAAGGTCACCTGACTGATAGTTAGGCACTACTTTAATAATAGCTGTAATTAATAACAGGAATTGCAATGTCCCAACAGGGAGCTGGAATATGTTCAGAGTCTCACTATTGAAATTATTCATAATGTAAAATTAACAAAAAAAAAAAAACAAAACAAAAAACCAAAAAAACAAACAAACAAAAAAAACCCACCAAAAACCCCCAAAGAACAATAACAACAAAACCAACCTAAACCCCCCCCTGAATTTTCTGGGTGGTAAGAGAGGTTATCCATTTTTTTTTTTCCCCCATCCCAAGATTAGATTAGTTTCAGTTCCAAATATTACTTTTGAGGTCACTGTGCCATGGCTGTGAGTTTCCATGCATCTCTAGTTTAACGTTTATATCTCTAGGAGCTGCTATCTCAGTTCCTTTTCCAGAGTGAGCACAGTCTAACAGCCCCGCTGGACATGTAGAGGCAGAAATTTCCAAACAACACATAATGTGTTGTCTGAGTTGTTGCAGTTGTGGTACATGAGACTGTCCTTCACCCTGTGCCCAGCCTCAGTTCCCATGACAATATTGGCCACTGTTTCAGTGTTGGTTCGATCTTGTGTCCTTTCCTGCCATTCCTAATGTGAGACCCAGCGCGAGATGCGTCTGGTTTAGAACCTGGGGCTGGACGTGCTCTGTGTCCCTTTTGTAGGCACAGGTTGGCTCCTTGTGCAATCTCTTGCACAGAAAGCCTCGTGCCAGATGCAGTGGGAACATGGGCCATGGATCCTGCTGCTCTGAGCTTGAATCCTGCAGTCCCTGTCACCCAATGGCCACAAACATGAAGGATCCTCCATGCCAGGAATGAGAGGTCAGAGCCTCCAGCTGTGTCTCTAATGCTCAGTCAGTGCCTTGTCTCTTTTGCTGACCAGCAGACCAAGTTTGCCTGAGACAGGACAGTGTAGTGGGTCCCAGCCTGTGTCACAATATTGATATAACATGGCTGTGTTTTCTCCCAGAAGTTGGTGTATTTTAGTGGCACAGGACTTGTCTATCTAAAATACATTAGAATGGGAGGTAATAGTGCTCCATGGGCTTTTATAAACCATGGATTACTTTGGATGCTCCTTTGTACCAGGCACCCAAATTAGACTGTGTTAGGATTAATATAGCTGCACAAAAGATTACAGAGTGGTTTTATTGTCACATGGCTGCCCAAGACCGAACTTTTTTCTGTGTTGTGGTCTCTTACAAAACAACAAAAGAACATAAAATCACAATACATACCATCTTTCTTATACCATTTCTTCACTTTGGAGACATAAATTCAATATTATGATCTATAATTGCAATATAGTTTCTCAGGACTTAAATTGATCACAATCAATGATTTGCACAGAATGGTGTACTGTTATCCATTGCAATTTTGTGATATAATTTTAAATATTACAGTATACATGGAATTGTTTGTTCTCATATATCTGTATTTTTTCTCTTAAATTCTGGCCTCTCTATTCTTTCTGCCATTTCCAGCAGCAGTGCACACATCAGTACCAGAAAAGAAATTGTGATGTCACCATGTGCTTCCCAGGAGCTTTGGCTTAGTTATTGCTGGAAGTGTATTTCTCTTCTATTGTGCAAGGTCAATCTCTCTTCTTTTAGTGGTAAAAGACACCAAATGCTCTGTGCTGCTTTTTGCCTAGCATATTGGCTAGAAAATATGACACATCTCAGCTCACAGATTTCCCAGTAATAAATTATATGTTTTCAGCACTTCCTAAGTGGAGATGGCAATATCTTTGAATCAAAGGCACTGCAAATAGAGAGGTCTTTCCCTGAACACATACATATCAAAAATTTAAAATGGAATGGGAAAAGACAGTAAAGAGACTCCCATCTGAAACATTTTGCAAGAAGCACGGTTTACTTCTCTAAAAAAAATTGCACTGTGAATCACAGAGACAACGTAAAGCTTGTGTTGTAATGACTTGAAATAGTAAAATATCACCAGGGTGATTTATCCATGGCATAACTCTCTTGACTTCAAATAGCCTTATGTATTTTGCACCAAAGCTCCAATTTGCCAGAAAGAGAAGAGTGCATCTGGTGACAGTTATTTTATTCCAGTACAGTGTTGGCTTCAAGATGTAAATAATAATGGCCAGGATGAAAGAAAGAAGCTTTGATTCTGTTCATTTTAAACAGCAGCAAAACAGCTGACTGCATGCACAATGTAGTTCCTGCTATGAGATTTAGCCAGTAAGAACATTCGTGACTTTATTAGGCACCTTTAATAAAAAGCAAACAAAGCTCTCTGGGGTCTGCACGTTGTTCCAGAGGTGCTTCAGCAGAGTTGGTGTGTCAGAACCCTGCACAGGTCTGCGTGGGCAGAGTTTTCAGGTCTCTTGAGGCCTGGACAAGGCTCCCTGGGGAGCTGCAGAAATAAAAAACTTAAAACTCTTCCTCATTCATTTGAATGTGTGTTGGATTAGCTCTTAGTAGCTCAGTAAGGATTTTTTTCCCATGTCAATGTATTGCAAAAGCCATGCTCTGCAGGACATAGTTTTGTAATTGTCAGATTTTAACCAGCATTATTACTTTCTTAGGAGGATGTAGGAAAATAAATCAGCAACCCATGCTTACTTCTGAGTGTATTGATGATCTGGTGATGTATAGTTACTCTGAAGTAAAAACTCTGATTTCTTGTCAGGCTTCTACTGCTGTCTGCCTGAATGTACATGTGTGATTTGACAGATCTGTCTACTTTTAAATTTGGTGGGCTGATTTGTTTTTAGATTTCTGATGGGATTTCTGATGATGAGAGCTGTTACAGTGTTGCTTTATCAGAATTCTTAATAACTCATAATTGCTCTAGACATGCCAATCAAGCTCCATCCTCTGTTGTGCTAAGCAGGAGCAGACTCTGACCAGCATTTCTAACCAGCTAAGGGAGCTTTTGAGCTTGCCTTACCTTTTGAAAAAAGCACAGGGCCAGAGAGAACATAGCAGGGATCTTAGCGCTGCAGTCTGACGTTCACCTGGAAATGTGATTTCCTGGGTAGTGTCTGTGCATATTTCATTCAGCTCCTCAGCAAGCACATGTGCCTTGGAAGTTAGTCCTGCTTTGAGCAGCAGGTTGGACTAGATGACCTCTGGAGGTTCCATCCAGTCTAAATTATCCTGTGATTTTGTGATTTCATATTTAAAGAGTGGTTACATTAGGTTATTCCCTAACTCATTCACCTGGCCTGAGTTGCTGGAGCATTCTATGCAGTTAATACTGTTAAAAGCTAGGGATGCACGCAGGGAGAGTGGAAATAATTGATTTGATGCTTCTGTCATAAAGGCTCCCAGTGTTTCCTGCATGTTCTACATAAGCAAGAAGGTTGTAAATGCTCAAAAATGGTAAAGTCCTGAATATTACTTTAAATATTTAGCTTGAAAATCTGATGGTATTAAATACTACTAGTACATCCTTTCAAAGGCCAAGGCACCATTCAGTGTTTAGCAGAGTGTGTCTTTGAAGCTGCCAGCCTAAACATTTGAGCTGTGGCGCAGCCTCCTTTGCCTCTGAAGTACAGAAGAGGATGACAAGAAAAAAGGGCAAATCAATCTCAGTCATGGGCTAAGTGGAAAGTCTGGAGCAAGAAATCCTGCCCTGAGATTTGGCTGCAAAACACACGGATAGCTCTTTCACCTGCTGTGGCTCTACAGACAGGAAAGAAATGATAAAGCTTGCATGTTATATCATCAAACACAATATTCTTTATGGCTCTATTCCTGGCTTTTCTTTCCCCCACAGGGAAGTTTTCATGAGGTGAGGGCATGAACTCAAACCACTTGGCAAGTGTACAAGCTGACCTTTAATCACCAAAGATAATGGGATATAAAATCTACATTTGTACTAGGATTGTTGCACTGGCAGGAAAAAAGGAATATCTTTATAGCTTATGTCTTTTCTGACTTAAAATTTTATAAGCAGCTTTAGTACTACTACTGTGTCAAAGATGAAGGAATGGGGTTTAATGTTAATGAAAAGCTGGACTTTAAGTATTCCCCAGATAACTAATCTGAGAATTTTAACTGTATTAAAAATCAAAGTAGCTTTAGGTGAATTTACCACTGAATCTCACTGTTTCCTTCAGTTCTAAATTTTAAAGAAAAGATCTTTCTCAAAAAATTTTCCATGTTTGCCTCAGTCAAAATGGACTTGCACTATGTGCTGCTGCTGTGGATTTCTCTTCCACAATGTACTGCAGCCACTGCTTTGTTTTTGTCTCTTAATTGTTTTGCAAAACATTTTTTTGTTGCGACATGCAAGAAGTGTGTTAATGGCAAAGGCTAGGGTGAGCCTGAGCTTGGTCTAGTTGGTACTATTCATTTATTGAGTTACAAAAATTAAAACTGTAAATTATAGGGAAATAATGGCAGTGATCAAGGGCTTGCTGTGATGCCTGTTCCAGCAGTGGGAATCATCCTGATGGTTTCTCTGTTTTTGATCAGGCTCCTCACTTGCATTTGTATTGTCTTTACAGTTGTTAGACTCTCTTATCGTGGCATGTTTAATATTAGATCTGTAAACTCTTATGGTAAAGGCGACAATGTCTTTGCTTCTACTGTAGCAAACAGGATTTTTCCTCAGTCTTGACTAACAAATTCAGGTCCTACAGGGATACGAATAATAGTAATAATAATTCAATTAACATGATTTTATGCATTCAAGTGTGCTTGTTCTCGTATCTGCTAGAAATACTTTAAACTTCTCTCTGTATCTTGCTCAGACTTGTACGATGCAAATGCAATTGTGTATGGAAACAGGAGGCTGATTCCATGAACTTGTGTGAATCCTTATAAATACAACTTGTGTCATTCAGCTTCATCCCATTAAATACATCAGAACTTGTTGACAGGGATTCAATACGTGGTATCTGAAATTAAGCCATGTAACCTTAGCAAAGACTTGGAGTTGTACATTTTCCAATTTGGGTACAAATGTTGTCATGGGAATGGATTAATGTCCTGCCATTTTCTGTCCTTGTTACAATCTTTTTATTTTTTTTTTCCCAAAGAATGTCATATCAGAATTTTAATGTCTTGTATAATCTGTGAATTATATCATTGTGCTCTACTGCTTTGACCTTTTCTACATACTCTAATTTGATAGAGTAGCCATTCCACTGCTCTCTTTTTTAACTGCTTTATTATCCCGTAGGGAATGTGTAGTCTGGGCAGACATTCAGAATGCACTCCACTCTCATTTTGACGTCGACTGTCTGCCTTTTCATTGCTTTACAGGGCTGTTACTCAGGCTTCATATTCATTAATTGGTACCTAAAAGGGAAGTAGGCTTATCAAGGAATGTTATAAAGAGAGGAGCTTGGAAGGAACGACGTGTACCAGAATACTGAAAAGTCAAAGAAGTGTTGCACATTTCTTAAAGTAGTGTAACTGTACGTGTTCCCAGATGACACAGAATTAATTTGTACTGTGACAGAGGTGATGTCAAAGTGGAAAAAGAAATAATTTTCACCAGTTCTCATTATGGTCTGGAGATAGCACACTTGTGGCCTTAGTGCCATAATGGTGATAGCAGAAGCTGTGATGGATGGGAGATAGCACCAGACATTGCATTTTGGAAGGATACAGGAATAATGTTCCAATGTTATCAATGCCACGTCTGTGGTTGAATGAGACCACAGTATTAAAAGTGTAAGAACAATTATTTAATTTCACAGTTTTCTCTTGAAGGTTCAAAAGGTGAGAAAATAATTTCACTTTCTCTGATGCAATTACAGTGTTTTGCCAGTCTGCTGTGCAAATGGTTGTTCTTTGGCATGTGTTAAAAGTGCTTTAGGTGTAATTTGTCCTCCTATTTTGTCAAACTTACTCTCACGTATTTACTGAGCAAGGGTTGCCTGAGCTCTTGTACTTAATATACTCTTTGAAACTGAATAAAATAATAGAATTCACTATGACTGAAATGTGGTTTAAAAAGAAGAATCAGTTATGGCTAAGAGAGATTAGTATAACACAGAGAGATTCGAAGCACAAGTTATTTGAAATGTACTTTTAAATATTTATCAGAGAAGTTTCCTCTCACTGTGTGCCTCTCACTTAAAACTCATGAAACTTGAAATAATTTTTAAGTCATAAGAAAAGTTATGTGTATATACTATTGAAGTTTAGGGCCGATATTTCAAAATTTGGAAATGCATTTCTGACTCTTCACCCTGCTTTGAAACAGCAAATTTTTTAATAGGAACAAAAGTATTCATAATACAGAGAATAATCCCTGTGTTTCCATGTTTCCATTGGGTTGGTGGTTACAGACACACAAGGTTTGAAAAAGTGAAAACCTCAACTGGATGGATGCATAAAAAGTTCCCTGCAGTCAGTGTGACTCTTTCCATTGATTTGGCTTTAGCTGGGAGTTTTTTTCAGCACTGTGATTTGCAGAGCCCAAATCAGGGAGAGGGAAGGCTTGGTTTATTTCTTCTAGAAAACAAAAAAATATATGCTGTGACTAAGAACATATCTTACATCCTTCTTTCATCATTTTGTCTTTCATTCACTTCCTAGTATTTATGTAAAAAAAATCCAAAAACCCAAATGATTTTTAGGAGCTTCTTTGTCTGAATTCAGTTTATTATTTTTTTAATGTATTCCCTCCCTTTATTGCTATTCATTTTCCTCGTCTTTTGTACATTTGCTAACCAATCAGTGTCTCTCTCAAAACTTCCCTAGAAGATTGTCTTTCACTATAATGTGCTATAATCACTCATCTTGGTGACACACTGCAGAAGGCACAATAGCTCCAAAAACACACAGACAATTGGTGCTTATTTTCAGCCAATTTTCATTTATGTGATTTTTCCTTTATTTTTCCTCTTCTTTCAAATGCCCATGAGTAACTACTTGACTCTTTCAAGGTCTGTCTGATGTGACTCTGCCTTAGGAAGATGACTCATTGTTCTGACCTTCAGTTCTCTCTCCTCATTTTGATCAGGCAGCTTTCCATTTTGTAAAACAGAAAGCTGTTTTCACTTGCAAAAATAATTGTATTGTGCCAGTCAAATTGCACAAGCCGTAGCAGGATGAATCTCTCTGATTTCCCATGAAGGCTAAGGGTACGTTTAAAGAATCCTGCTTTGTGTGCTTGTGTATTGCGTTTTTCTCGTTTGTTTTTGAGAACCAACTCAAAACATTTGCAACACAAATCCTCTCTTTGTTTGTTTTGGTTTTGTGTTTTTTCATTAACTAGTTGAGTAATTTTGGTGCAGATGGCTCTTAGAGAGTCCTCACTATGCACAAGCATTTCCCTTTGGTAAGAATCAGGTGTTCTGGCAAGTAGACATGCAAGGTTTTCTTGATGTAAAATTAAGGAAAAATTAATTTAATATTTAAAAAATGGTCCTTTTCTTTGATGGAATCTGCTAGAAAGCACACAGAGGATTTTCTAAAATTGCTAATGTTAAGTGTACGTGTTAATTGGGTTGAAATTCTAGCAAAGGAAGAAAAGTATTTTTTTGTAATAAATATGAATTTGGAGGAAACACATTCGTCCTCATACTTCTATTTCAAGAAAAGTTTCTTAGAGACTTCTGTGCTTCCTAATGTTTTTATTTCCCAAAGGCGTTAGAAAAACATATTTAAGTCTCCATTGCTATTTTAAACTTTACAGAAATAAAGAACCAGGGTTACTTTACTCTGATCCTTTAAAGCTTTCCATAATTATGGGTTTACCACTCTCCCGTTAAAAAGCATCTGAATTATAAAATTTTTATAGTGACTGCCATTGCCAGTACACTGTGAGTGTTTTTAAATGCTAACAATTTTGTGTTGTCTTATCAAAGTAATATCTTTGTCAGTGCACATAAATAAATGTACTTGACTTTATTTTTGATCATCTTTATCTAGGAAACACCTGAATTATGCTGAATTGTTTGGGCAGACTTCAGGAATTTTTCTATATGGGAACAGATGAAAAAGAGTAAAAGCATCTAATTTGCAGGGGCCAAAACTGGCCTGTGATGGGACTCCAAGCCAGAATAACAGGAATTTCAAGTCAGTTCTATTTGAGGATTTTTATAAGACTTTAGTTTTGTGCAGTGTCCATGTAAAGCTGTATCAGTTGCACATTTTTTGTGGCGAGGAGGAAGCAAAGTGTTGATTGGGTGATGTTCAGATGAGAGAAATCAGAAGTGATTCCAGGTGAGGTGTAATGAGGAATGAAGTTTCTCCTCAGAGAGGATTCCATTAGCTGTGTGTGTTGAGCCAGTGTCACCTCCGTGTGCGCACACCATTTCCTGTGGCTTGTCTCAGCCTGGGCACTGGCTTTGCATGGCCAGGGCTTCTCATGGAGAGCTATTTCCCATGGGAGGAACCTCTCGTCTTCTCTCTCCTCTCGTCTTCTCTCTCGTCTCCTCTCTCCTCTCTCCTCTTCTCTCTCCTCTTCTCTCTCCTCTCTCCTCTCTCCTCTCTTCCTCTTCTCTGTCCTCTCTCCTCTCCTCTCTCCTCTTCTCTCTCCTTTCTCCTTCTCCCCTCTTTTGAATAGGAGTGCTAAGTTCTTTAACTCTCTTCAGGGTGTAATTCTGAAGAGAGACAAATGTAATTAGCAAATTTTATTTTATTAAGTCATCATTACTGGGTTTTTTGACTGTTTACAAAATCTCCAATACTGACTTGTTTTTATGTTATTTCCTTTCTTTGCCTTCCTTATAGGGAGCTATTTATAGTGGATTTTATTAGCTGTATGATAGGTAATAAATACAAATGCAGATACCATTGTCGTGGACACAGTTTTGCAGTATTTCAAGTTTATGAAGCTAGTTTTAAACTGGCTTTTTTTTTTTGTTTTTATACTTATATTGCCCTAATTTATAGTTCTCGTGAGACCTATGTAACAGGCACCTAGAATGATGAAACTGTAAAGCATTTTCAGATAATTCTCATCAGCTTAGTTTTATTGTTGGTCCATCTTCCTGCTGGAAACAACACTGCTGTTATTTGAGTGCAGTTTGTAATTTCTAAAGTTTGTGGGAAAACTCTGGAAGATTATAAGAAACAGAAAATATAGCAATTATCATGTGCATGTACTTTCTCCAACAAATTGAAGGCCCAAGTGTTCATCCCAGAACACAATCGGAATGATACTTAATGAAGGAGGAGTTACGTTACAAAGAAATACAAAGTCACTAGCATAATAAATAAAACTTCCAATAATCTATTAGAGGTATGTCTGAAATTGGGCTAAAGGTGTCTCTTGACAAAGTTTTTAGAATAATATGTTATTTGTATAGAAAAATTCCTTAATGAAAGGGTTCACTGTCCTTTGTGCCTCTTCAGTGTTGATTGTTTTAATTCTCATTGTCTTCGCATATTTGGATTCCTTAACTTTTTAAAAAGCAGCTGTGTGAGAAACTCCTTTTAGATGCCTTTCTAGTTTAAAAACATTGCTGTCTTACGCTTTAATAACTGTTGGTGGTAATTTATTTGTTATTTGCATATAGACCCTCTGGATTTGGTAGTTTATGAATCTTTTAAAATTTAAATGGATCAATTTTATCTTTTTCTTTCATAATTTTAATTAGGTGATACAAACTCCCTTCGATCTATGGACCATAATCTTCCCACACGCTGTGTTTTCTTCTGTTTTCTCAGTTCAGGAGTATAAATCCAGATGCTACCATACAGCATATAATTAAAACCTGACTTAATGATCATTGCCTTTCAGACCCAGATGACAGGACATTAACAGAAGATGAATCATCTTTTTACTTCCAAGTCCTTCCTTCCCCTTCAAACCCTTCAGCTGATGACACTGTTTGAATAACAGTTTCCACCTCCCAAAGGAGATTGTAGCTCCACTGTTTTCTCTGCCTGTACCTGTATCTTTGAGCAGTTTAGTGCCAGGGAAAGCATCAGCTGTGCAGCTACTCTTCCCTTTTCTGGTTTTCTCACTGATGGGAATTGTTAGACTGTTAAACTGTTTTGACCTGGCACAAAATACTGTGTTTAGTGCTTACCCCTTTTGAGCTCTGAAGAAGAAGATTTTTATGTTCCTGCAATGGATTTTCCTGGTTGTCTCTGAACTCTTCAGTCTCCACAGTATCCCTGGCATGGTTTTCTAAGGAGCTAAAACGTGTACGGTTGCACTCTGTGTCCTGTACTCTCAAAGCTTCTACAGCTGTCAGCTCATTCTGTCCAGATTTGACAGAAGTCTTGATGGCATTTAATCCCTGTCACATGGATCCCAACCTGGGTGAACATCCAAATGCTCAGGCTACACCATTGCAGGGCAGTCAGAAAGTCAGCAGCATCTCCCCTTGGAGCCTGTGTGATCCTTGCAGCAAAGCTGGATTTCCTACTGCAGTTTCTGACTGAACTAATAGTTATCCTGAGCTGAATCCATGCCTCTTCCCAAAGATACCTCCTCCTGAGAAACTGTAAGGGTAAGATTTATAGGACTATATCTTGTCGTTCTTTTGCCCAAGTTATCTCAGGGAAGGGAATTTCTTTGGGATTTAGTTACAGTGAAACAGTTGGGTAGAACTCCTGGTGCCTGGGTTTCTCATTAGGGGATTCTCACTTGTCACAGTATATTTGCTTCCAATGTTTCTTTCTGCAATGGAAGACCATCTTTGATTGATTTTGGTAAGAACAAGGTTTCAGTCTTAAGGTAATGTAAGAAAAGTGTTTGCAAAGGTAAAGAAATACTTGGAAAATCTTGGGATGATTTTACATCCTATTTCATGACAGGCTGCATGAAAACTGCTTATCTGACAACCAGATTATTTTTTCTAATGGGCAAAAATCCCCACAGAAATCTAAAAACCTCTGCTAAGTGGATGAACTGTCATATTGAGGTTTCTGTGCAAAAGTTTTCGCCCAGAACCTTAGCAACTCCCACAAAACATTGGGTACAGAGCTCTCGTATTTTTCTAGTAAATTGCTGTCTACTATCAGATTTTTTAAAATGAATATATATTTTTCGTTCTTCCTGCTGTGAAACTAACCCTACTTGAAACCTATAGGAAAGGAGGGGAATTGTAACAGATGGCAGATCATTTTGAGGATAATAAAGTCCCTTTGATTTCTCCTGGATTATTTAGCTATCTATGATTAGATGTGTTCAATTTGGATTTAGGAAACTCTGTGTGCTTTTTTAAGTAATTGCTTGATCACAGCCCAGAGATGTAACTTTTAATGTTTCCTTTGGTGCAATTACAGTTGAAATGGAGGTCACTTGGTTTACATGAAAGCTGAGAGGGAAACAACCCCTACAGTTAGAGACAGTAATTACTCTAAACTGCTAATTTCCTGCAAGAATGTTGGAAGTTACCCTGAGTACGCAGAAAACCATTTAAAAATGTTTGCATCTAGTGCATCACCATTTTCCTGCTCTCAATACTGACCCATAACAGATGTAATTTGTGGTTGCACAGATATTTGTAGGACTAATGTTGCTGCTGGGCCTGTGATGAATTTTTTTGTCTGGTAACATTTATAGAAAAAAATAATCAATGAATACTTTTGTTTTGCACCTGATGACTTCATAATAATAACCAAGCAGCCATGTTGGTTGTTGATCTTAAACTGTTTTCATTCAAAAGAAGCTTAAAAATAGCTAAAATACATTAATTCATTTGGTTTGGGTTCAAATTATGCACATTTTCCAAGGCAAGAAAGAGAACCATTGCAAAGGGAGAAACTCCAGCTTCCTGGAGTTGTGAAGTTTAGCTGTCAAGTTACTTCTGCCCTTTGATAAAAGGTATTTCAACAATAAGGATGTCTTTCTGGGGAGTGGCTGTACCTTAAGGCACTGTCCTAACACAAGGAGATCTGTGTGCAGTGCCTAACTTTGGGAAGGTTTGGGGATAGTGTAACATGCTCCAGATCACAGTGGGTGTAACGTGTGTTATATCACAGTCTGACCTTATCTATCAACCTTTTTAACTTTTTCAGGAGCGCAGAGTTTCCTAAATAGCACTATTTGTAGAATGCCTAATGTGTTTCAAGAGTGCCTTCCCCAATGGGTTAATATCTACATTAACATGTGCAACATAATAAAAGTAGGAACATAAGTCAAACAGCAAACCATTAGAAGATATGACTTGTATGGATGAAACAATTTCCTCCTGTGTAATTGAAATTCAGGCTCTATAAACTCAGTAGCAATGCGCCCTATTTGCAGAGCTGTAGTATCGCCATTATTGCCGTTCTTATAATTTGAATTAATCATATGCTTCCTTACTTGCAGTGTAGCTCTTGCTCAGGCTCTTAAAGGCCTTTTTCTTCTCTGAGCAGATAATGGAGAGCAGCTTTGATGGAAAACCAGAAATTTACTTGGAGTGGGATGCAATTGGTTTTCTTGGATATTTGCTTCAGTTCCTTTTGACAATCCTTTTAGGCTTTTACTTGTCTGCCATGAGTCTGATGTAAGGGAAACAATCCTTTCTATTTGGTGTAATTCATTGCTCCCTGGGGGAGTTACATTGAAAAAATCCTGTCTTTTCCTCCCATGGTGTACATCTAAAAAGGAAGTGGTTGTAATTTGAGGGAGTGGAGACCACCATTTGCTTAGTGGCTGTTCTGTTGGGGCCACAGAAATACCTCATGGATATTTGGACAGCTATGAGTGTTCTAATTCATCAGAAAAATAAACCAGGAGAGAAATACCAGGGGCTTACTCTTAACGTTGCTTTTTCATGTGAAGTCTGATGGAGGAGCTGAGTATAAATAATCAAATTCTAATGATGCCAAACTCCTCCCTCTGTAAAAAACGCACAGCACTGAGCTCACATCTGGTAGCAGTGACACTTACAAGAAATGTACTTTACATGCTGAGACCTTCACTATTGGCTATGAGAGCAGAAATTAGTAATTTGTAATGCTTTAACTTCTTGACTGTTGATAAGCAGAGTGCTGGCTATGGAGAATGACATTTTCTGCCCTGTCGAATGGAGCTGGGTCCTGTCATGGCTCTGTAGAGGCAGGGACTGTGTCCCCTGTGGATTTACCAGATGAGAAGGGCTCTGAAATTAATTCACAGCACTTTGTTGCAGTCTTTATCCAAACTCCTGCTCTGGTCGTATAAGGAGTTGTGCTCCTGTGAGGATTTATGGGCCCTGTACTCACCTGGTCCTCTTGTCAGAGGTTTGGTTTTGAAGACTCCTTTTGGGAAAGTTTGATAAATAGAAAATACCTGTCCCCCATCCTGACTTCTAAGCATTAAAATCCCATGAGCTGTTTGTGTAATTAACATTTTGAGTTAAATATGTTCCCTTTTTTCCCATTTTGAATGTATTTTATTAGGAATCAGTCACAGGAAAGGTGTGCAATGCCGTGCGCATAACGTGAATGTGAATTTGCCATGATGATACGCTGTCCTCCCTCCTGAAGTAATGAGTTATTCATGAATTTGGTGCACAACTGAGCATGGATTTTTCATTTTCCTCTAAGTAGCAGTGTTAATTTGCACTGTTTTAAACCACTGCTTAAATTAACAACATTTGGTGGGAGGGGTGTAACAACAGTTTGAAGATGATGAAATCGACCCTCCTGGGTATTCTGGCGTATTGTGGGGACTTTTAAACTGCTTAATCTCTCTTCTGTATCCTTTCTTTTTTTTTCTTTTTTTTCTGTTCTAAAGTGAGGGATCCAATAATCACCTCTGTGGAAGAGCTGTGTTTTTCTAATGAGGATTTTCCAACAGTTATTATAGGCTTTTGATACACACTGAATATTTTTGCACCTACTTAAATACTCAAGCATTCACTTATTTTCTTCATGATTTTCGCAAGGTGAAAAATCTCCCTCAAAAATACCATGGGTTCTCCCCAAATAAAATATTATCTATATGAAGAAGCAGTACAGAATAAATCTGCAAAAGGGGCATAATGGCTTTGCAATATGCAGTGACACATCCCTTAATGTCATCAGCCCATGGTTTGTCAAGTGTCCCGAGTTTCACTGGCTTCTTTTTTTCTGATCTCAGTCCTTCCGATACTATGAGAACATCTGAAGGATTTGTTGAAGCATGTCAGAGCCTCATCTGCTTTTCATACCTTCCTAAATTTCCTTGGCTCAAATTAAAACAGAACCTGGGAGAGCATTAGAGGCTCAGGAAGAAATACGTTGGATCACTTAAGCCTATTGATTTCCCCTGCTTTAAAAGTAGTTTTGATTTGGGATTTTTGAAGTTGTTTTGCTATTTTTGGGGTTTTTTTTGGTTCTTTTTTCAGTCCTTGATATTTTTATTTTCTTATATAGTAAAAATTCAAAGCAGAGGAACTCAAAAAAACCCCAGAAGCCTGTTTGTCACGTTTGGGACCAGATGTTCACATGAGTTTCAAAGCATTTAATACATTGCTTGCAAACTTTAGTTAAGACAGAATATTGCTTTGATTAAACAGGTTTTCAGACTGCTACTGTTTGCGGCCCTGCTGGTGATAAATGATGGCAACAGTGTTTGATAAAAATATCAGAGAACTAATTTATGGATTTCTGCTAGATTCCACTGAGGTAGAGAGGTATTTAGACTTAGTGGGAAAAATATAATCAGGCCTTTGTTTATTCATAAACAGTGGCTTGAAGGTCAGTCCTGGTGATACCATTCCTCCAACAACAGCTGTAGCTAAAAATATTATGTATATTTGTAGTAATACAGTAATTATTGCTTCAGGAGTTATTATTAAGATGCATTAAAATCCAGAATATTGTCAGTAAATGCAGATCTTGAACATTACCGGAACTGGAATCCATTTTTCTATGTAGAGAAGAGGGAGGAATTAATTTTTCTTTTGTTGATCGAAATAAATTTTCTTGGCTCTTTATTAAGGCCCCTTGAGACACACGGCATGTCCCCCAAAAGGGCTGTCCTGTAGTTGTATAACACTGCACAACCTTTATGTCACTGTGACACCACAAAGTGATTTAAAAGTGTGCCAGAAGGGCCATTTTATGGTGTAGATGTCCTTACGTGGAAGGGCTGCGCTGTTGCCTGTTTGCAGCAGGACTGAGCCACACATCCTCCTGCTCCACTCCCCAGGGGCCTGGGACGGTATTTGGTGCAGAACTGGGGGAAAAATAGAAATAAATTAGAAAAGTATGGAATATGTGGGCATTTTAATCCAGAATTCCCCATCTTTATATCCCTGTTGATCACCTGTAATTATCCAGTACAAGTTAATGAGCAATCACGTGACTGCACCAGGCAGTGCAGGTCAGGATTTTTAAGGCAGCTGCTTCAGGGATGTTTGTTTTGTTCCTTTTCTTGCACAGAACTGAAACTACTCGATTTGGTGACCGCTGCCAGGTTTTCTCTAGGAAATTTTCTTTATTTCAAATGGTTGATACTAGAATTTATAGGTGATGATTTACTCTCAATCATTGATATCTTGGTGAAATTCCACACAGCCATGGTGAGATGTGGAATCTTGGGTCTCCAGAGCTATTGCCCTATAATAAACAAAATGCAAATCCCAAAATCTTGCAGTGTACTGAGCAGTTGCAGAGTGTGCAAAGATCTGCAAAGCAACAACACCAAAGTAAATTAAAGATGGTTAATATTAAGTAAGTTTTTCATGGTTGCATTGATTAGTTTCATTCACCTAAATCACAGGGGGAAAAAAGCCCAAACCAAACCAACAGCCATTTTCTGCCTAACTGCAATGAAATAAATATTTATTTCACTTTCATTTAGAATGTCTGAGGTTCAGTCTAGGAAAATATTCTACCAAGAGATCAGTGAAATGCAGACAGGACACCAAGAAAGTAAATTGATATTGGAGAACAGGACAGTAGGAGTTTTACTGTCTCTGGCTCTCCAGGTTTAGAGTTAATCTATAAAATTATAGCTTTCTGCATTAATTAGGCTTCTGTCTAGAGCTGTGTCATGAAATTTGCAGAGCAATTGAAGTTAATGAGTTTTCTCACAAATGCAGCTGTGTCCTCCTTCACAGTGCCATTGATACAGTGCAGCCACAAGCAGGCACTGGAATCAGGGAATTACTAATTTTCTAGTAAATAAATAATGGCAGGTGCTTATATATAAAATATGTGATACATGTGTACAAATATATATGTGTATGTATATTTATATATATACACTGAAATGACTATTTAAAAATATATATAGAACAATGTATCTATGTTTTTAAGCATTTTCCAGTACTAATTTATATATAACTAAATATACCTGCACAGTGAATCAGAGAAAAGAATATTTCTTTCATTCAGTAGCTGCGCTCCAAGAATAAAGTAATTTTGAAGGTCAATAATGGGATTGTGTAGATCCTGATTTTGCCTTCTGGCCTCATCACTACTTTCCTCTTGTTAAAACTGCAGAAGTTGTGCCAAAATACAAAAACTGCCTTAGCAAAATGTTTCAGAAGATACTACAATTTGATTGCAACTTTTTCAGCCACTTTTAATAACAGTGAGTGAAATGAATCATGTGAATATTTTTTTCAACACAGGACTCTACATTTTCAAAGGAAAGCATTTATATCACATGAACAGCATTAAAAATACAAGTTATTTCAATAATAAGTGATGTAAAGAACAAGGATCTTACTCAGAATATTGTAAACATTCTAAGAACCATGTGAATTCCTTACAATTCTGTTATCTTAGCCTATTCATTGGAAAACAAGTAATAGAAAAAAAATGAAATGAAATCGAATATGAAACAAAGGACAGGAAAATTCCTTTAAAAGCTCAGAAAGGGAGATCTGCTGAAATAAAGTATAATTATAGAGCCTGCAATTGAAAGGGAAGAACATAACTTCAATTATGGGATTAGTTGTGTCTGGTAGTAGTGCACTTTACAGTATGTCAGCATATCACAAAAATACCTTCTAGTACTTGGAAAAGGGAAAGAATGGCAATTACACTGATTCCAGACTTTGAAAAGAAAAAGGGTTTGGGTTTTTATTTTTTTGTGCTAGGGAGGCTACAAAACATAGTCAGTTTGGGAAAGCTCAGTTAAATTATGTGACATTTTAAATGTTATAGGTAATGTCTTTTCAAGTTAGTGTTTGCAGCCTAATGCAGATAATAAGATAATGAGGCATTTATGGAGATTATATTTTACAAGTTACAAATGTACTGCTTTTGAGCCAGAAAGACTGCACACAAAACCAGAGGGGTCATTCAGGAAACCATTAGAGATGTTCATAGTGTAGAAGAGGAAAAAATTGAACTTTTCTGGGTTTAATGGCTTTTCCACGTGTCCTAAATACTTCTTATGACCTTTGTAAAATTCTCCCTTCCGTAGTGCACTTGCACTGTGGGTTTAAAATGCATTCATCTCCTCCAACCCAAGGAATGAAATCTCACATTTTTAAATCCTCCTTAGGTCTTTGTGAAAGGAACGGTGGGGATCCTTGCCTTGCCCAGTCAGCTGCAAAGGGGCAGGCGCTTTGCATTTTTAGTTACCCACCAGAAAGTTTCCGACTGTCAGAAAACTGAATTTCTTTCAGAAAAACTAAGATGTCAGAGTTAGAAAAGTTTATTAGTAATCTTCCTCAGTAGCCTGGAGAAATAAAATGGATGTAGAGTGTAAAAAGAGATGTAATACATGTGTTATGGATATCCAGCACATATCCTAATGTGCTGGATTCTCCCTTGACTTTGAATCTGGTCACATATGAAGATTGTGGAGATAAAGGAATGTGGCACAGAAGGAAAAATGGAGAAGAGATGAGGAGATTAAGAAAAGAAAGCATCAGAAAGGAATAGAAAAAGCATGTTCTGCAGCAAATAAGGATACATTAGAAGAGGGTGTGAGTAACCATGAGGACCTCTTGTGAGATTGTGAGTGAAGGACTCAGAGCAGAACTGGGGCAGACCCAATGCCATGTTCTTCTGATCATGTATCAATTAATTAATCATTGCTCTGGGTTGTTTGAAGTACCAATGAAATGCATCATTACGTTGAACCACCTGAATTTTTTACTGTGTAATACATCACTGGTGAGGTAGAACCCTGATGATAAACTAGCATGCAGCCAGGCTTCATTATGTTATATTAACTAAAACAAGATTCCTTAGCTTGATAAATATATACCATGAGCCCTCTCAGCTGGGGGACTGAGAGACAGAAAGAACATTGGTGAACTCGCACGTGTCAGAGCGTAACAGGAGAGCAAACAGCACAATTTGGGGTGGTTTGGATATGAAATATAAGCCTAACATGGCTGTGGAAATAATTGGGTGAACCAGCACTTCAATCATGAAACTTGTCACTCTGTAATTACCTCTTGAGTTCAGCATTATCACGCTGGTCTGTCAAATAAGAAATGTGGAACGGTAACTGAGAATGAATATCTGAAAATGTCAGTATTTCTCATTTTACAGACATGATCATTAAGAAGGGAGAAGGCTCTGAAGGTGCAGCCTCCTGTATTTGCAAGAAAACAGATGACAATTTAGTCACAGAGAAAAGAGAAATTTAGTAAATTGCATTCAACCAGAATATAATATATTTACTACCCTCCCATATAATCTCTGCTGAAAGTGGCTCCATACTCATTCAAACATGATCTGATTGATATGAAAAATAAATCATGTCTGTGTGCCTGTAAGTTTGCTACATTTTAAAATAAGAACAAGAATTCTGCCATTTCTAGCATTAAAACCATAATTCCATCTGTCACCGAGCTAAGAAAATCTCAGGTGGTAGTTTTAAACAGAAAGAAATTAAAATAGTTGCTGATGGAAGAAAATTCAGAATGTGACAAACAAGAACTTTTAGTTACCTATTTGTAGAAAAGTGATTGCTTATCTAAATATATAAAGCAAAAATTTTCCCGTTAAAACATGTTTTAGTAAAATACGTAGTTTTTCGCATGAAAGGTGATTTTAACTTTTATGGGATATAATGATTTTGTTTTTCATGTCAATTTTTGATGTGAGCAAACAGAAGATGGGTGATTACAATCAGAACAAGACGCAGAGTCGCTTGTTTCTATTTCAAAAATATATTGTAAAGAATTGAAATTTGCCATAACGAATGACATTTTCTCTTTTTATTATTCTGTGGAGTAAGGAAGCATTTTGATCAGCCCTAAACAAATGTAACAATGAAATTTTATTTACATAACCTGTTGAAGAACCATTTGGAAAATTAGTAGTCAACACACTATGTGAAAAGCTGAAAAGTGTGGCCTTTTTGCATTTCCTGAATTGTAGGTTACAAACTTCAAAAAAAATTTGATGCAGTGGTGTTTGGTGTCAAGCAACCATACAGGGATTCACTTCTCAATACAGTAGGTGGATTGGAAAATTATCTCTGCTTATTCTTTTGTGGCATTTAAAGATTTAAAACTTGGTCTGTGTTCTTCATAAAATATTGGACAGCAAGGTATAGTAGCATCAAATAAAATGCATCACTTTGAGGCAGTATCTTCATTCTTTCCCTAAATTTAAATTTGAATATTAATACAGTTTGCAGAAAGTAGTTAACTAAAAAAATCAAATCTAATTTAAAAATTCATGGGCTGCATAAGTAAAAGGATTTGTGGAATATAGTTAAACACTCAAACCTAATTAAAAATACCATGCTACATTAAAAATGAGGGCACTGTGTTCACGATAACTGTACTCCTGCAAATAAATTAGTTTTTTCATTAATACTATTTGTTTAATGTTCTCCATTTAGCTAATGAAATGCTGAGAGATAATTTGGGATACATAGTTTGGTGAATTTTTCTTTTAGCCTAATCCTGTGTGAGTTTTCAGTCTTCCACTGATTATTTTTGAGTTGGCTGTGAGGCTTATATCCACAGAAAAGCTGCACAAAAGACCACCTTAATCAACTATGTAAACATATTTAAAATTTAGTTCTGTTTAAAAGAAAAAGTACAGGTCTCACCAATGACTATTGATATTTATTTATTTTTACAGTGTTTCTGTATATAAAATCAAATGAAGTCATTCAGAACTGATGAGCAAAGTGTGTGTGTGTGTTTTATGTGTACATAATATGTGTATATATTTAAAAAATGAGTATTTGCCATGTTCTGATGTTCCTCTTACCCCTCGATGAGAACGGTAAGGTTACAGTTGATGGAAACGATCACATTTGAAATCTGGTTCCATGGATACCTGGACAATTAACTCCTTTAAAATCTCTTCTATTCCTTCTACTCCCATTTGTTTTCAGTAGGACCCAGAAACTTCAAGCAGAGATAAATATTTCTTTTTGATTGGCATAGGTAGGATTGCTGGTGAACAAGACCTGTGCCTGGTGGCACATCCATCTCTTACCCTCATCATCTTCTAATGAGAAAAACCAAAACATTAATTCCGTGGTTCAGACCTGAAGAGCTGAATCCAGGCTAAATCTTTGAACAGTCATCATGATATTCCTTTTTTCTCAAGAGGAAGCAGATGCAAAAAGCCCGGTGCAGACAAAAGGCCAGCAAAGTCTGAGCTACCCACATTAAATTAGGGTTGTTAGGCAACAGTTCAATTACAGATGTGTAAGCTATGATTTGAACTACCAAGCAAATAAGCATTTGAAACATTAGATAGATTCTGTGTGGTGATGAGCTATCCAAGCTGTTGCTTAGGTGGTTAATATTAAGCTGAAAAGGCAGCCAAGGTATAGTTTTGACACTTTTTTACCCTTTTCCCATCACTTATTGTTATTATAAAGTTTTTATAAAATAGAAATAGTTGGCATCCCCAAAGAAGAATCAGGCCACTGTTTAAATAGAACAAACACTGGAAAATCCTATTAAAAAAATCCACATTTCTGGTATCACAGAACATACCTAACATGATAAAAATATATTGTTCATGTGCAATAGATTAGTAGCACTAAATAAATCTGTCTAAATATCAACACTTTGAAAACATACAAATCAGAAAATCCCCAGAACAGAACTTTATAACATTTGGTGTTCTTTAGCATCATCCCTCTTCATTTGCTTTGTATCTGAAGAATGAAATGTGAGAAGAGAGAAAAGTGGAGGATGTGTGAGGAGCCACAAGGGCTTTGTCTCTGCCGTGATGTCTACACACAGATAGACACAGAGAAAAGAGCCACTGTGTGCTGTGGAGAAGAGCATTTGAGCTTAAATTGCATCACTGGATTTTTCTTTTCAATGCCATCTTGCCCCTTTACTTAATTTCTTTCTCTTCTCTCTGGAATCTCATCAAGAAACTAATTGAGAGCGTAAAAGAGCATTGGCTTAGAGTACCTTTCATAGAGCTATTTTAATCAATCTTCAGTAGTGTATATGGATTCATATAAGACCTTCAATTAACTTGCACATTAACACTGGTTAAGCAATTTTAGATCCTTAACTTATCAGGAATGTTGTATGCAAGGGATTTGAATAGCTGAGCAGAGTTTGTCATCAAACACATTTCATCACTGTGCTCTTATTATGCTGGTCACCACACAGAAAATGAAACAAATGAACTGAGAATGGCTCTTTTCTGAGATTTTCCATTCTTTAAGCATTAATGTTATCTGCATATTGCTGTCTCACAATTTCGAGCAGGTTTTCTGAAGGGAGAAGCACTTGCTCTTCCTGTCGACCTCGTTCAGAATTGAGGATATTCTCTGTTTAAAGAAGCCAAGCTCATTTAGTTTTGTAGTGGTTTGTAACATTTGAATCTCGCTTTGTGTGGCACATTAGCACATCTCTTCAGCAGTAGCAGTTATGAGGAAACTTCATTTCCTACCTGGCTGTTTGCCAGAGTTGCCAAAATCCATGGAACAACTGGCACAGAACACCTCACTCGCTGTCCTGGGAGCAGGAGCTGCTCCCTACACGTGCACATGGAGTGCCTGATGCAGCTCATCCCAGTTTTTCCAGCAATTAACTGACAGGATTAAATGAATTGATTCAGCTTTTGAGCATTTATTTTAAAATCATATCCATCTCAGAAATTCTACAAGAAAAAACCGAGCTATTTTTGTTCTTTCCCACTTATTTTAATCACATTATGGAAAATATTTTTGTGTCTTATGTTTGCTTCCAGGGCCTCATATGTAACAGGAGCTTACTATGGTATAGACAGAAAAATTCATACATACCCAGTAGCCTTCACCATGAAGGACCTGGATTATTTTACAATGTTTTAGCCTTTTGATTTCAAGTTACTTTTCAGAAACCACAAGGTAAATCCAAATCCCATGAATGAAAAGTATTTTGCTGAACAAAATAGGAGCTAATGCTTCTTATTCAAAAGTGCCTACAGCATTTTAACCTGTAGTGCATTAATTTATCAAAATTACTTTGTGTCCAGTCAAAAATGATTATAATAAGCCCTTTCCCTAATCAGAAAGATAACAGTGAGTTTCAAATCCAATTACTCTGTTAGCTGCTCAAAATTTCTGATGCCTGGCTGAATTTATTATCGTCCTGCAGGTTTGCAAGGATACCTGTTGGTGTTGCTGTCATTGCAGCAATGGAAGAGAACTCTCTGTTGCTTTGGGGGCCTGGCAAGGACCTTCAGTTAATGCTCATTGGGGACCCTGCTGGTTTTGAAACAAAACCATCTCAGTGGGTGCAATCAGGTCCTCTCAAGTGAAATGTGTTAGACATGCATTTTGACCCTGAGATTGGGACAGATCTTTGCATTTAACTTACTGGAGGGATTGTGTGATATATGAGCTCCTAAAATGAAGACCAATGAACTTTATTAAAGTTAATAAATGTGTGAGAAAACTGCACAGCATTGCAAAACACCTGTTGGTGGAACTGCATGCCTGAGGTTTATTTCTTGTCTATACTCTGTAGAATTCAGGAAGTATGAGCTTGATAAAATCTTTGCTTTACTGATGGTTTTCAGTCAGGCTTTGTCTTATGATGAACTCTGTGTAAAACTGAACCCCGTTATCCCTGCCACACATGTAACTCCAGCAAGTTGGAAAACTGGCTGCAATTACCAGATACAAGCAGGCAATTAAAGGGGTGCATCCTCAACACAGACGTGCATAATGTGCTAGAGACTAATTAAATATGTGAGCACGCAGATCACTAGGAATTGCCCAAGAATAGAAGTTCACTTGAAATAAGGTAATTAAGTTAATCTTCTGATAGTGGGGTTTTGCAGTAAGTGCATGTACTAAATATGAAAGTAAGGAACTTAAGAGGCAATTAAAAGTAATTCAGGCATTAAATTAACCTTCTAGCTATATGAAGTGGTAGTAATTACAGACATCAAAATTAGAATCATATTGTAATCAGATTAACTACAGTGTAATTAATGTACCTACATCACAACCTATCTACAAAAGTCAAATACAGGGTGTTGGTTCCCCAGCAAACATTAATGCTGCAGCTGGAGAGCAAGCCCATCCAAACTGGGAGCAGGCCCCAGTACCCAAAATGAACGAAGCTGCCTGTGCTGGGGATATGGACCATTTTCAAGTGCTCCACCCTGGAATTTCCAGGAAGGTTACAAAATCCTCCCCAGATTTACTGTCCAGAGGTATCCCCGAGCTGTGGATGAGCTTTGCAGGCTCCTGGCAGATCAGGAGTCGCAGCTCTGTCAGAGGCAGGCAGAGCCTCCACTCTTGCTTTCTGCAATTAGGCTTCTCAACATCTCTCAGGAAAGTGCTACTGGCTCATTAAGGCTAATTGCTGGCAGACACCTGATTCCCTCCGAGGCCAAGGAGAGGAGCCAGGCTGAGGGGAGGGCTGTGGTGCCTGAGCAGGAGCTACTAGGCAGGTGGATGCACTTTTAATCATTTCTACAATTGACTTGCAGCTACAGGAAACTTGACCTTTTCTTTGATTAGAATCTGAGCTGATGAAATTCCCCCTTTTCCCTGCAATCAGTTGCCACATGAATTAGGCCATTAGATTTGTGTATCTACCTGTCTGCCCTAGGCATGTTGTTAATGCAGCTGTGATTAAAGTAATTTATTACAAATTATTGGGTGTGAAAAGGGATCTGATACTATAAAGTAATATTTTAAAGGAGACATTCTAATAGGCACAGTCAGTGTCATGCTTTGTTTTCAATTATTTTATCTCTGGCACGAACAATAGATTACCCACTACAGGCGTTGTGTTATAGGGCAACTTGTACATGATCTGTGAAGCAAATAGAACTAAAAAAAATCTGATTGCAGTCTTAGCAGAGAGTGTACCATTTTCCAAGGCTGCAGAAGCAGATTAAACACTATGCAGTGTGATTTCTATGTATTCCTTTACACTAGAGTTAAGCATAAGCCATTTTTCATGTCAGGAAAGGTTTCTTGCATGTTATTCCTCTGTTTTCCACTTTTTTTTTTTTTTCCTGTGTCTTAATTTATTTGATGTATTTCCCTAGAAAACACTCAAGTTTTATTTTAATAAAATAAAACTTTAATATTGAGCATTTAATACTGAGCGTCTGTTTACATGTGAGCAGGAGGTCCAGCTCTTGTCCTACCATATTCATTCCAGGGATTTTTACTGTAGACTTGGCAAGTTTTTGGCTCGAGGCTGTTCCCATGCAGCCAGACACACTGAAAGCACCAGGATGGTGCAGGTGTACCTCTGTCTTCATATCATCACTCATGCCTCTCAAGGTTGATTTTTTGGGCTTCAAACATTTCGAGCAGTTTGGAGATTTCTGTGGATGGGTTCAGGCACACCTTTGCTCTGCTCTGTGCAGAGGGTCAAGGATGCTGTGGCCACATTGGTGCCTTTGTGTTTCCAGGACTTTCCTCCATGGTTTGTTATTGACTCGAGCTGGAAAGATGGGAATTGCTTTGTGTAATTACACGATTGAACTCCTGGAATTGCCTGAAGGATAGATTGTATATCACACTCGTGGCATTTTATTACTTTTTGATCTGAGTGAAAAAAAGCAGCAGAATGCTGTACAAGTCTGATCAAATCACACAACTATTCATCATCAGTCATGAGTTAACACATAGCATACACAAAACTCACTGAAAAGTGTGGATTTTACCTTAAAACCTGTTTGATTACTATATTGTGGTCCATCAGTGAAAAAATACTGTATTTTTTTTGTAATTGTGGGTTAAAGTTACGGGATGATGAACAAAAGAGCAAAGAATCAGAGAAGAGAGAAAACATATCTTTGATTCAAAGCTCTGGTTAATGCAGTAAAATTTGTCCCTTCAATATTTTCCAAAAGAAAGAAGTCTTTGTACTTGGGCTGAAACTAGCTTTTATGGATTGGAAATCTCTCCGACAAAGCTGGAAAGAAGCTATTAAGTCTTCTCCTGGGAGATTTTTTCATAGTTCCTGTAAAATTCTTAGACATCTTTAAAACAACCTGCCTTATTATTTGTTGACAATGCAGGATGCCATTTTTTTGTGAATGAAAGTCACGCAAGCATATAATTATGATTTTGTATGTTTTGATCATAAGGACTGATAATCTTTTGTTTTTCATCTGAAAAATGTCTATTCTTCGTATAGGGATTCCACCTTTCTTCCCAATCTTACTGGTCAGAAAAATGTAGTTAAGACCTTGGAGAAGGCATAATAACTTTTCATAGTCAAAGGCTATTAATGATTTAGTGTTTCTCCTTTATTTTCCACATCATATTATTGAAACAGTAGAGAAAGCATCTGCGTGCGTAATTTGGAGTGGTGGATACTAAATTTTTGAGAAAACTGATTTTTTAACGTAAGAAATAACACAGATGGACACTCCAGGCCATGCTTTTCTAACAAACAGCTGCTCCCACTAGGAATTAGATTATGCGTGTTTCTCCTTGGAAGTACTGGTGGGCACTTGGAAGAGCTGTAGAGCCAGGAAGCAAATTGTCAAGGGTTTTCAGGAAGGACATCTGAACACCTCTGCTGTTGTAGCCTGTACTGTAAAGAGTTCAGTGTTGTATGTTTTGAGTTGATTTCTGAATAACAGTAAAACAACATTTATGTTTTTTATTTTCAGGGACATTAAGGTCTGCAATTTAAGTTTTTCCTCAAAATTATGGTAGTGTATCATAAATAATAGATTTTATTTTCCTTTAATTATGGAATTTTCTATCAGCTTATACTGTAAATCAGGTTCACATTTTCAAAATTTGAAACATTACATAGGAGTTTTCACTTCCATCTTAAATATGGCTAATGCAGAGTCAAGTTGTAGGACCATGGGCTGCATCTAATGCATGAAGTCAGACTTGAAGCCAAAGTTGCAAACTGTCTGCTCTGTGTTCTTATCAGTGTCTTCACGGCTCCAGAGCAGACAAACAGCTCTTCAGAGCTTGTCTCCAGGCACATTTGTCTGAAAGTGGGCAACCTCTCCTCAGCCCACCTCAGTGTCATGGTGTTGGCACAAGGTGACTGGGGTAAGGGGAGAAGAATGCTGCAAGGCCTTGTAGGTCCATAAGAACCCGAAAATCACCAGTTACGAGGAGTGAAGAAGTTTATGAATGGGCAGACGTTCAGAGATGACACTGCCATTGTGGACCATGTGGAGAGACGGAACCAAATGTTGAGTGGCCAGTGGCCAGTCTGGGTCACCCCTCTCCTGTGCCTGACCCAGACCCCTCAGACCAAGCTGGAGCACGGTGCAGTGGGGCAGCTGGGGGAACTCTTGGTGTGGTGTGTGAAACTGAGTTGGATAAGTTCCTTTCATGCCACAGGGAAGAGTAACCTTGTTTCTAAATATCATCATGTGTACCTTTGGTAGGTGAGCCCCCTGGTACCAATGAGGCAGCGACCACTGCTCAACCCCCAGCCTCTTTCATTTTAACGCTGTTCCATATGAATTAAAGCATCTCTTGACTAAGAGCTTTGGATGCCACGTTAGGCTGCTGCCAGGTTTCTTTCCTGCTTCCCATTCCAGCGTAAATGGCTGACTCTTGTACGGCATGACCTGATCACCAGGACAGGTCAGCCAGAATAGAACTTCAAATTGGGTTGGATGTATCTTGAATTTAATTAACTCCTGCTGTTTAGGCCACTTAGGCCTCACTTTCTGAGCTGAATGGTTTACTCTTCTACTTTCATCTCTTCAGGATGAGAAGCTGGGTCCAAAGACCTGCGAATTGAAAGGACTTCGGGAAACTTTGTAGCCTGTTACAATAATAATGGGGGGAGGGACAGAGAAACTTCCTTTTGAGCAGCTCCGCGCCAGGTGAGAGCAAACTCGAAAGCGGAGGGCAGGACAACTGGGGTGCGCCATTCCTTAACTTTGCTCCTGGAGCTGGAGATGAATAAGGCTGGCTTCTGCTCTCCGCTCCACATGCAGCCCAGACTTTCCAGTGGGGAGCGGAGGAACGGACTGAAATGAATTGCAGCTTCCAGGTTGGTTCATGTTCTCTTGCTTCATCTTTGTTTTGTTCCTTACTAGAGTCACGACTCAACAAACCAGTGGTGCTTTTAAAGTCTCAAGCAGGAGCACGTGGCCCTCCTGCCCCCAAATAAAGAGCTGTGTTGGCTCTCTAGGAGGGGCATTCATGTGTATTTGGAGGACAATGCCTGCAGTTCATGCTCTTTGACCTGTCATTTCTAATGCTACTCGATGCCTTTGGAGGGTGACCACGATGACCCTTGGGAGGAGTAAGTGGCCACACTGAAGTGAAGAGATGTTTAGGATAAGTGCAAGTATTTTGTTCCCCGCTCAGGGCTGTTGTGTTAACATAACATATTATCTTCATTGATTAGCAGAGTTAAGCCCACAGAACCATTTCACCAGGCTCTGAGGAGCTGCTCTGAGCAATTCAGTGGCTCTGCAGCATCTGAGGCTTCTGATTCCTGTAGAACCACATCAAATGGGTCAGAGCAGGACCAGCCTGCTCTCCATAATCCAAGGCTGCTTTGGAGACATCCTTCACACTTTTCCATTTGAAACCAAATTTTCATTATACATATTCTTAATCAATAATAGATATAGGTTCTGACAGAGCCTGAGTATTCACCCCCTCCAAGAGGGATTAGTCCCATGATTGACTGAGCTCTTATAAAGCTGATAATTCTTTGTTAGGGGTGGTGTTTCTTTACAGTCAATAAATATATGGCTCTATTTTACCTTCAGAGTTGTGTGAGGTATCTTCCTTTTTCATAGATCTTTTTGCATATTTTGTGTGATTTTCTGGTGCTACACGTTTTGTGCCACGTGTCTGTTTCCTCCTCAGTATAAATGTTTCATAGTCACTTAAAAAGTACAAGAAGAATTAGTGTCTGCAGCTGAGCTCTCAAGGGCAATAATCTAATAACAAATGTGTGGATGAGAGAGAAAAAGACTTGATTATGCATTTCTAAACCATTATGACAGACAACAACAGAGAGGAAATGTTTTTAACCTATGAAGCTTAATTAAATTTTGTCTTGCTCTGTGAAATGCTCTGGCCGTGGTCCAAGGAGGACTTGTATACAAATGTCTCCTTGCTCAATCCCTGGTTTCTCCAGCTGGTTGCATGACCCTGTGCTGAGCAGTTTGCCTTCCTAAAAACACCATGGGAAGAGCTTGGAAGAATCAAGCTGGAAGCTGAACACAGCCTTCAAATAAATGTTGTGATGGTTTCGGCAGCTCTGTTGGTGTTGGTCACTTGGGCCCCTCCCTGTCACTCTTGGTCTGCATCAGCTCCTGCCCAGCTCCCTGATGTGTCTGTGCTGTGCCTTGCACCTCAGTGTGGTGACAGGGACGTGAGCACAGAGAGGACAGAGAGCAAAGGGCTGCTGGAACCAGCTCTGCCTCTGGAAGGAAAGCCTGGGCAGAGCTTTCTCCTTGCTCTTACATGGAACTGGAGGAAGAAGGCAAAGCGCTTTTCCTCATGAAAAAGGCTTCCTAGACATTTTTTTTTTCTATTTTACAGAAATTACATATTTTATATTGAACTATCTTTAAATCAAACCCTCAAATGTTCTCAGAGCAGGACCTGGATGCTCTTCCCAGCTGTCAGGGAGACCTTCCTCCCTCAGTGCTCCTGCTCAGGCTCTGTGGCACAGGGCATCCTTTCCACCACGTGGAACAGCTTGAGGGGCACACATGAGGATGTTGTGGAATGCTGAGATAAATGTTTGCCACTTGCTGTGTGTTACATCCTAGCAGTGCAGTAGAAGAACCTGAGCAGTGTCCATCACCGAAAAGAGAAATGCATAGAAATCTACTCAGCACACTAATCTTGTCTTGTCTTGACTTTGGGTATTGTAAGCTTTGGGAAAGTGTCTTTCTTTACAAAATTCTATTTTCCACAAAATATTTCTACATTTTTTTCCCTTCTGTGTGGGATACCTGGACAAGACAGTGAAAATGTGACTAAAATACAGTTGTATTGTGTGATTTTTCAAGGATGTGTAAAGAGTTACTTCTGTCACCTAAATTTAAATCAGTCTTACTGCAAAATCCATGCCCAGTGCTTTGTCTGGAAGAATTCTTAATGTGTTCTCTGCTTGGTGGGCAAATGCTGTCTGCAATTTGTACCTGTAGCCTAAAAAGAGGAGCTGAATTTAGTCTTAGGCAGCAAGTCAGTAGCAGAACCAGATCCAGAGCACAAGTTTTGTGTATTTGTGTTCCTCATTTGCTACAGCTGTTGGAGCTTCTCCAAAGCCTCAGGATGCTTCTGCCATTAGTGCTGCTGCAATTGTGCCACTGAGATGATCTCTGCCATACAGAGTATTGTACTTCATAGTAATTTAGCTGCTGAGGGAACAGCAATGTTGCAGTACAGAGGGAAGTTTAAAGAAATTATTTATAAATACCACAAAAATCTGCTAAATATGGCACTTTCTGTAAATCTCGAGCCCCATGGAAATACTGCCATGTGTGTGCAAGGCACATCATGCTTCAAGGAAGCTAGTCTTAAAATAATGTGAATTCCCACAAAAGTAGGTTCTGGAGTACATTCCAAGACCAGTTCAGGGAGAGGGAGAACATGAAAACTCTACTACAAAAAACTGAGGCAAATTCTTCTCTGCATTAGAATGAAATATCCAATGGGTGTTTGTAATATAAGTGGAAATGTAAACTACACAAGAATTTCTGACAGAGCAAGGATGGAGAGGCACCACAACTTACGCCATTCTGCAAAAAAGGGATTTAAAAAACAATTTACAAGAATTGTTGCTACAGCAATTGGAAATCACAGCATAGAAAGACTGGCAGAACAAATGTTCTCACAGGTCTTTCTTCTTTGATTTACAAGATTAAATACACTTGAGAAAAGCATAATTTCCCATACAAGAGACGAGAAAGAGGAGGCTGTGTCTGATGCTGAGCATGTTTATTTAATGTTAAATAGGTGTCTGTACCAGTGGTCTCAGAAGAGCTGTTAGAAGAGAATCCCCTGTGGTCTGCACATTTCTGTTCCTCTGGGAAGCTTCTGCAAAGTGCTACTCTGGTTGCATCTAGCAGGGGAGGTGTCACCAGAAAGCAAAGTGGGATTTTAATGATTCAAAGCTTACTAAGGTTTCTATGTACTATAGTTTCATCTGAGGTATAAAATGTTAAGAGTTTAATCAAATTCTTGATGCAGTTTTAGGAAGGGCATGTACTGGGTGAAGCAAAATAAAACTGCCCAGGTCCAGAACTAGAAACAAGTACCACAATCAGTAACAACATCCTGATCTGTGAGTTCAAACGGAGGTGGAGACTTGGAGAAGTCAGCACTGGGCTCAAAGTGAAGTGAGAAATTTTTTTCTATTTGTCATTTCTGTTTCCTAAGCTACCTGTTTATTGCTTATCCTGGCTGCATTGTTCTGGAAGAATACGAGGAGCATTTTTCTTTTCAGGTTACATGGGTGCAGATTGTAACCCTGGAAAAAAATCAGAAAAAATTTGATGGCATACTTTAACTTTCACCAAGTTTTGTTTAGCGTTACATCATCAGCTAAAGACAGAACAAGAGCATATTAGATTTAATTTGATATCTTTGTTGATGAATGGAAAGACTCAGAAAAGGTTTTGTATGAGTAATAGTGGTCTATTTTGTAAGGTTTGCATTTGTTTCTTGTCAGAAAGTACCAAAGTTTATTGTTGCTTGCTTTAGAGACAGAGTAGTTAGACATATTTTTCTGTTCGGGCAAAAGCTTGTGTTTTGCAAAACTGCATAAAATATGCAAATAATCTGCTTTTATAGCTTTGCCATTGAGGTTCTAAAGTTCAGTCTCTGAGTTAAGTTGTGCTGCATAAGGCATGGCAAGAGCACAGAAAATAAATGCAACAAGCAATGGAGGAACAGCTGCTGCAGAAGATGGATGTTTTGCTGTAATGATGTTGCTAAGATTATTAATTTATTTAATAGAATTCAGAAAGGATTCATCTGTTAGCTGTCACGATTTTATCACTGGGAGTCTGCAGGTTGCCATAGGCTATGGGCATGCTGTGTGCCTGTTAACAATATCCAAGGGGGGTCAGCTGACAAATAGCTTTGTTTATTACCATTTGGTTTATGGTTCAGGATTCATTTGGAATGTCCCAGCTAACATTTGGTCCCTTGGTTTCCTAATATTGCTGACACCAGCTGGAACAGCAGCCTTTCTCTCCTGTAAAATCCTTCTTCCTTTGATGAGCTTGTTCCCGTAATTGGTTGGGTTGTTTTTCTCCTGCCTGGATTTTATTAATGTTGGTATTGCAGGGGTACCTGCAGTCCAGTTGTGACCTTGCTATTCTAGCCACAGTCTGCACACTGCACAAAACCATATGTTGTTAAATATCTTACGGTTTGTGTTTAAGATGAGACTATAGGTGGATGAAAACAGCAGCTCCAAGGGCTAAACAATTATGAGAAATTCTCTTAATTGCGTGAATTTGTAGGATGTTGTGGATTTGTTTGCTGTTCCTTTGCTGTTATTTTAGGGTTTGGTGTTTCTGTCAGTCTTTCAATGCCATGTAGGAAACTGGACTTTTTCCACTGCAGCATCTGCCTCAAAGTGTGCTGCTATTATTTGGAGGCAGAGGTGAAGGTCACAGTGACTTACCCTGATATTTGTACTGATGGCATCCCCACAGCCTCAGTCACCAGCAGCTATTGGCTGTGATCTGAAGCTGTAATTCAGGTGGTCGGAGTGAATACAAGGCTGATAATGCTTCTCCTCATTATTATGACAGAAAAAAAATACCAGCAAATGACCGCATAGTCATGATTCCCTCATCATCTGGAAACTCTGTGAATCAACACTCTCTGATTTGATTTCTCAGAAACTAATGGAAGGAATTTTTAACTCTTTCTTTCTCTCTCTATTTCTTGTTTTATATAAATATGTATATTTTTAATAGAGGAGCCTTTCATGTCCATCCTTTACCTATCCTATCAGAATTTTGACATTGTTTTAGAAAATAATTTTACTTTAATTTCAAGGGGGTTTTTTTGTCTGTTTTTGTTTTTGGGTTTCTTTTGTGTTTTTGGTTTTTTTTTTGTTTTTTTTTTGTTTTTTTTTTTTTTTTGTTTGTTTGTTTTTTTGTTTTGTTTTGGTTTTTTTTTTTGTAAATTGTCTAAGGAAGAATGTAAATAACAGGTCAAGGCAGCTTCTTATTGATATTCGGGCAGATAACCCAACTGAGTTCTCTCTGTGGTAGTTGAAATGGGGCACAGTGGTTCATGGAACTAAAGAAAAGCCACAAGTTACAGGAGGCAAACTGAGGAGGAGAATAGAACCCAAGTTTAGCAAGCTGATGAAAACAAAGAACGTGGGAGTGCTGGAAACAAACCAAACCCAAGATCTTCGCATTTAGAAAAGGAATCACTTTAGGCAGTGTTTCAAACACATCACAGTCAGTCCCAAGACCAGGCTGAATGACACGAGCTCTGTACCTTGAGCTTGCATTGCTGTGCTGCTCTCTTCATGTTCCTGTCATTGCCCACCTGTTCTTCCATCTTCCCCCTCCCCTGCCAAGCAAACAGCACAAAGCTGTGACAGAGGAATTTATTACTTCTCTGACTTATGTATTGGAAACAACAGAAAGGGATGTTGCAGAATTTTAAAAGTGCTGTGAAACACCAGGTACTGTGTCAGCCTGAAAAACAGCTGTAGCCACAAAAATTAATCAGAGCTCAAACCACCTCTTACTGCTGTGCCCTGAGCAGGGGAGCTGGATCTGCCAGTCTGTCCCTGAAACCTGGGCTGGTTGGCAATTCAGTCCTGGCCCAGGGATTGAGGTGGGACTCAGTCACTTCACCTGGATAATTATGACATGAAAGGGCAAAGTTGTTGTTATTGAACAGTGCAACTCTTGTGAGATGTAAGAGGCTTCAAGGCTTTGGTCTTTCTGCACCAGCAGCTCTGCTCAACCCTGGGAGCTTGGGAAGGATGGCCTTTGGTCATCTCTTGGTTCATTACTTGTCTGAGTAAATGGATTTGCCTTATAAATATTGTGTGGATACAAATTGCGTAAGTAAAACACAACCTGCATAGTATGTCAGGCCCATATATATTTTTTCCAGTGCTGGCTTGGCCCTTCTAGAAAAGCTCAGTCAGGAAACGTGACTGGCTATGCTGAAGCTTTTTATTTTACCTCCTTTATCTCTTCTAAGGCCTTTTGAACTTATTGGGTAATGAGGTAGCATGAGATGCATAGGGTTATTTTTGTCTCTCCTTGAAAAATTAAAGATGAAAAAAAATAATTAAAATGAATAATTTGAAATTGTTGAAGAAAAAAACCACACTGATTAACACAGTAAGAAACATACACATATTTGGCCATAAACTGCATTTTAGAGGATTTTCCATAATCTAGGCTATTTAAGTGAACAGTCTTATCTTTTTATTTGTATTCATAAACACACGGAACTGTGGCCCCATATTTCACTAATATATCTTTTTCTGTGCCCAGTCTTCTGAACAAGAGAGGTGGATGCAGTCAGATCTGCACACAAATTTCTAGTGATGCCCCTCAGGCCTCCCCTGTGCCATGTTTCTTATTGCAGTCTGAGTCAAGAGTTTCTGAACAAGAAATGTTTCTCATTTTGCAATTTACAAGGCTCAATAAATTAAATATATTAATTAAATCTTACCCTGGGTTTGCTGAAACATTGTGGGTGTTCGGGTCCTGTGTTTCAGTTTGAGCTGGTTTCTGCTTGTGACCCTATGAGGAGAACTGGATATTTTTCCGGAGAGAGGACAGAGTAGAAAGGATAAAGGGATGCTTAATAAAAGATTAGGGATGGAGAGAGGAAAAATCCATGTTATGAAACCAGGGCATCATTCATATTGGTCTATTTCTTATGTGTTGCTTTCAAAATTTGTACCCAGACTAACAAGATGATGACATCTGAAGAAGGTTCCTGTGAATGATGAGGGGAAAGGACACATCTGCATAAACTCAATCTATAATGTAATACAACAAAGCCTAATTTGTGCTAATCATGTTTTTGTATTATTTCTAAAATTTTGTCTGAGACAAAACAAAGAATATTGTCTCATTAAGAAATCTGGCTGTATTACTGTGACAGTAATCACATTTTCATTCTATTTTCATAACCAAAGCTTCAAGGCAGCTTGAGAAATATTCATTACTGATGCAGGCTTGAACATGCAAGTGAATATCTGTATCAGTACTGTCATACATAATTTCCCCAACACTATCCAGCAGAAGAGAAGTTTTTCTAACTGCAGAATAAAAACAATGGACTGCTGGATAAGATTAATGAAAATGTTTCTTTAGAAGAAAATAAGCATCTGAGAAATAACAAAACCAAAAAAAAAGGTAATTTTTAACTGAAGTAGTAAAGGCTGCTCTTTTATTGTTTGCTGTTGATACAATTATTTCCCAAAGGAATGTAGTCTGCTGGATTTTCAAGATTTACTTTAAAATATATTTTTGCTCTTTGGGGAAACACTGTAAAGAAAACAGAACTTCAATAATTTGGTTTCATCTTTTATTTTTAAAATAATCATATATGTTTAAAATAATGTTTTATGTTTAAAACCTGCCCAGGCAGGCTGAGATGTACTAATAGAAGTTGGTGAGATGTGGTGAGGGTGAACACCTTGATTGTGGCCCAGGTAGTGGGAAAGTCAAGGAAGACTTTGCTTTTCCAGTATCACTGGGTTTGGGTTTTTTGGGGTTTTTTGGGTTTTTTTGCTGGTTTTCCTTTATTAAGTTAGAAGGGCAAATTAGTCTACTGAAGTTAGAAATACAATGGAAAAAAATTCTGGTGCTGTGGAGTTGAAAAAGAAAGAAGGAAAGTGCGAGATGAATACTGTTCTTTTAAATTACTTAAAGGGAACTATGGGATACATATTAAGGAAGGCAAAATTAATCCCCACCATGGGCTCTTCCTCTACCCATTCAGGGCTGCACAGTTGTAGTTAGACAAACCTAATACCAAAACTTATTGTGTTTTAAAACCATGATTTAAATCATATTTGCCTCCTGAATCTATGGTGAGGAAGGTGGGAAGTAATGTGAGAATCAAACCACCACAGGAGCTCATTTGCACATCCTAAAGTGTGCTGCCATTTTGGCAAATTGTTCCACCTTTTCAGGGATAGTTTTTTTTCTCAAGTAGACTTTAACCTTAAATTATAGGCTCAGAATTCTCTAAGCTGCTTGGAAGAGAAAAAAACAGTATATTTCTCCTATTTGTTTTCTGATGCAATTATTAAATAAAGGAGTTGAAGTTTGTAGTGCTGTATTTTTAAAACCTGAGATGAAACAAACCTTCTTCAAAAGTAGTTCAGAAAATTTGTCATTGTAATTGTACTTAGAAAATTGTTCTCAGTAAAGCCTTGCCGTTATTTCAGTTGTCTGCAGCAATGCAAACTAATGTACAGCACTGGAAACGTGAATAAGAGGAGTAATATTTTCTGAATCAAATTCATTGCTGTCAAAGATCATCATGATTAGTGTAACTATGCCTGCTTCTCTAAATCTGTGCATGCTAAAATGACAGCCCTGATTTATTAACTTCGGGGCTGTCCATGTTTTGCTTTGGCATGCAGGAATTTTTAATTATTTTGGTTTTAAAGCACAACACCGTGCTCATGTTCTGATTGCAGCCTTGCTCAGCAAGCAGCAGCTGCAGCGCATCCTCGCTGTGTGAATATTGTGACATCCTTGCACTTGTCCCCAGGCTGTGATGTGGTGTTGTGCCACTGGCAGCTGATGGTGCAGCCTGAAGGCTTGGTGGTCTTCTAAGACACTCAAATTTCCTGCCACACTCCACACTTTCTCTGCTGGTTTTCCTCTGGGATCTTACTCTTCCATGGGCTGTGGTTTCAAGGTTTTCATCTCCTTAATGTTTAATGATAGTTTCAGCAAATGGGAAAAGAAACCTGTGACATTTGTGCTTGTTACTGAAGAAAGGGTTGAAGATTTATAGCTGTATGTTTAAGGGTACGTAGTGAGGTGGAATTTAGAACTGCTAATAAAGATTTTGTCCTTTAAATCAACTCGTGGCGACTGCGGTTCCACTTCTATTACAAATATTTAAAGGAGTCAAACAGGTGGAGTGGGAAGCAGACAGTGATGAGGGATTAACAAAACCCAGTCTTGACATTCTGGGGATTTCCTAAATCATATCATGTGCTTTCTGCTCAGCTGTTCACAGTAGCAAATTGTCCTGTGCCCTGGGCTGAAATTGATATTAATGGGCTCTGTAAAGCAATGAAATATAAGAAACTGTTAATAGCAGTTTTCTTAAGGAGTGACCCTGAAAGAATTATCCTATGTAGGGATTGTGTTTAGAAAGTTATGAAAAAAGGGAGAAAGGCTTAGGAGTTAAAATTCATTGCTGTGTTTTTCATATGAAAGGCTTCATTTCTTTGAGTTAAAATATTTTGCTTTAGCCCCAGCTTATTTTTCAGATAGTTCTCCCTAAATTAAGTGCCAGACTGTGAAGGAGCAGCTTTTATGTAACGTTCTCTATGTATCAGAAGTTGCTGGCGGTCCCACGCAAATTGCTTTGTCATGTTCTACATCACTTCCCAGCTCATTGCTATTAGATACAATCAGTGCTTTCCCCAGACTGAGTCTTTGTGGAAGTTCCTGCATCTGTTGCCCAGGAATGCTGAACCTCTGATATCCAAGCTCTGTCCATGATCATGGCTGGGAAGTAGGAAATAAATGAGAGCCTATATTCAGTTGTGGATGTACTGCAGCTCTCAGAGATGGGTTGCTATGTAGGAAATAACTTCCCACTGCTCTAGGAGATAATGGAAAATCTTTTATTTTGGACCAGGACTTGGAGTGTGTGACTTCTGCTAAAAATAGTATTTGAGACCTCATTTATTCTACAGCAGCTGTGCCGACTATTGCTGGATGTTTTTCTTTGGCTCTTCAGATATTTTTGCTTCTTTTTAAGTTCTGTCTTCAAGAGATGCCAGACCTGCTGAGCACCTCTGCAGTGCTCCTGGGCTCCCCTGCAGGGTCTGCAGGGCTCGTGCTGTGCGTGCACAGGGCTGGGGGAGAGAGACAAACCTGGCCGTGCTTGTCTGTGCTGTTGCCAAGGGCTCAGTGCTCTGCCCTGTGGGCAGTGGGCAGGGCACAGATTGCCCTAAGAGATGCTGGATTTTAGATATTAGCATGCACTGCTTCCTGAACCAAGATGTTGCTCTCCTATTTTCTTAGTGTTGCCTTCCTCAGACCTAAAAATACAGCTAGCTCTGATCTTGTGAACTTCATTCTATTTTTACTTTTCTTTCCTGTCTTTCTAAATTTAGTTCACTCATCTCAGTTCTGAGTCTGTGTTGTGCCATTTCTGTGCTCTGACTGCAGCAGTGTTTCTCCATGTCTGCCACTTCTGAGCAGTTTTGTTTCTAAGCTGACCTCTGGCAAGGAACAGATCCTACCTCACTCCTCAGCAGCATTTAAATGTTTTAGGGAAGAGTGAAAATCATGTTTGATTTGACAAGGAAAGGTTAGAACAGAAAAATATCGAAACACATAAATTCTAATCTCTGTCCATTTTAACTGCACTGGAGAGAGGAATGGTTGGTGTGCATGTGTGCATATTTATATGAGTGTAAATATATATGTATGACTTTCTAGTGTATTTGTCACTACTTCTGAAAATCAATCATTGCTCATAAGGAAACAGAGATTTAATAAATGAAGAAGGATGAGACTAAAGGGGTTTAAAATAGCTGTATCAATAAATTGCATTAAAAAAGAGACATTGATGGAGTAATGGTAAAACTTGGTGAGAAAACTGAGAATTGTGTATATTTGCATGGAAACATAACGGCAACATGATGAAAACATATCAGTGCTTCACAAAGGGAACTTAACTAGTTATGCCATTGATTTTTTTCTTTTTGTTTTATGTGGTTCTGTTTTTAAAATTGGAAGGTATTGAAGTGCCTATATATTCCATTGAATGGACAAAGAAGCCAGTGGGACTACCTAGAAAAGAGTCAATCTTCTACCTAAAAATGTCCTATGTTGAATATTAAAGTAGTGAAATGCATGTCAGAAAATAAGGTGTGGAATAATGTAGGAAAAATATATAAATGTGGTTCGAGTGCAGTGGTTTGAGTTCTTGTCCCTTGGAGAAGAATAACATAGCTAGCCATCCTTAACAACTCAATGTAAGCCAGTGAAATGAATGCTTATATTGTCTTTTTGGACATTTCCAGCCTCTTTCTGTCATTTAATCAAAGGCACTCGTCACATGGTGTTGTTCAGTTCCAGGAGAGATGGAGGGTGGCCTGGGTGACCTAGATATGCCTACAGTGTCTCAAACTTTCATAATTCCATTCAGACTGGTGTTCTCTCTGCGACTGAGCACATAGAGATGTCTCTAATCAGTGTTCTTCCATCTTGTTCTGCGTGAAGGATAGATACTGTCTGGGAAGTAACTGCCCTCGTGGTTTTGCTTCCTCCCTGTAGTTCTATTTCTGGGACCTCCAGTTAGCTTTTCCCAATATCACTTGTTCAAATATGACATTTGGCTGCTATCTCCAGAGCCCAGCTTTCACATTTACACAGAGTTTAGCATTAAGGACTAAGCCCAGGCTCATATCATTCTGATTTGTGCTTATCAACACAGCCCATCCCTTTTCCGTGAATGTAAACTGTTGCGGGTGTCTGGTACACACTGGAACAATCTTGAAGTATTACAGGGTAGAGGCACTTTTATCTGCTTGCTTTATGCATTTCTGATAAACACACAGGAGTTATCGTTTTGTTATTTTAACTAATTATACTGCATTTGTGTTTAGAAAGCACAGTCGTGCATTAGAGAGTGAAAGCTGTATTGCATTGGTGGGAATGTTACATTATCTCAGATTTACCAGTGCACTTATTCCCCTTCTGATTGTATCTGATTATTCTGTTATGATTAACACTTTTATCAGAACTTTACTGTTAGTCAACTTTCTGGCATCCTGTTCTCTGGCATTTCTTTTTGAAGTCAGTACCCTTGCAGTCGTAGTTGCAGCAATAAATGCAGCACAACATTTACATTTGTTAAATGTGCAGGTAGGCAGGGCAGAATTTTGGCCAAACTGTCCAGTTCTGCCTTCAAGTGTTACAGTTTTATACTCTGTCATGACAAAGCTACAAAATTTTCCCAGTTGCTGTTGCCGCAATGGCATTAGTGTTCATTATTGATGTAATAATTATTGACTTCTCTGAGGTACAGGTTAAATGCTGTAAACAGTAGAAATATGAGCCAATATTAGCAGTGACACATGTTTATAGCATTGATTTTACATCTCCCCAGCCCATATTGAGAGTTTGCAATATATTTGGTTGTAAACTATTTAACCTGGCAAGGAATAAGTATTTCTTCTTGGCCATAGTGTTGAGATAAAATAGTAGTTGGAAACTCAGTAAGAAGCTTCTCTTTTTAGCTGGCTTCTCTACATAATTTTCCTCCTTCCCTTTCTAATCTGCAGTTTGTTTCTTTTACTGCCTCCTTCTTCCCTGCTGGCTCTGTACAGGCACAGTGGAACAGACTAATGGTCCATCAAGTCAATTATCCATCTCCAGTGGTGACCTGTACCTGGGATCTTGTGTACTTTGTGATATTTTTCTTTTGGGGTTTGGCTTTGATATTTGCCAGAGGAGCATCCTGTTACACAGATGCATTAAGAAATCTTAGCTTTCATTTAAAAAGAAAATTGTCTTGGACCTTTCACTTATATAGAAATAATTTGGAATCCAAGCAGAAGGTGGATTGTGGCAGCTCTGTGTGCGTGAGTCTGCCGGTATTGTAAAGCAACAAAAACATCTTTGCACTTCGGGGACGTTTGACTTCAAAATATAATCGTTACATTATAAATATCACCATGACCACATCATCCAGCTCTTTCTTTTGGCTCTTAATATCTAATTTCTCCTATTCAGGGATCACAGCAGCCAAGAGACAGCAATCCGTTCACTGTTTTGTTTCACCTGCAAATAATCTGTGTGCAGGTACCTTGCAAGCTCTTGCTGAGAAAACCTTTCTGCTTCCCTGTTTTATGTGCTTGTTGTGTTGCAGCTCACAGAGAAAAGAGAGCTAAACTTGGAGAGTTTTGTAAGTTTTTTTGAAACTGTTTATTTTGCGACCTTCTGTCTGTTGAGTGCAGATATCTCAGTTGCCACAAGGCTTTTCTAAAGAACATATGGTATGAAATGAATAAACAAAAAATGTCTCCTTCACTCCTCAGAATGTAATGATTGTAAAGAACAATGTCTGCTGTTCCCCCGTAAGGAACCTCCCAGTGGTAATGGGTTCCTCTGTGCAATTGGGGTCTTGAAAATCTCTTCAAATGCAGCCCTTAGATCTGTATGACACTGCTGTCTGCTTGAAAGCCTGTTCACCCCAAAGGCACAGCCCATTAAATATGATCTTGCAAGCTGCAGCATCCAGGAGAGCTGTCCTAGAGGTTGCCTGATTTCTCCCAAAAGTGCGGAGAAGAAAGGTTGCTCCTCCACAGCTGATGTGAGCCACTGGGTGTGCTCATGTTGGCTGTGAAAGAGTGAATTCAGACTTCTGTGAGAGATTAAAAAGGAACAGTTCCTCCTGCTCTCCAAAGAGTGATTTCAGTGTGAATGTTTGAGAGATATGTATGTGCAAAGGGCAGAAAATAATGCATTTCATACTTTTCTGCTGCATACTTTTGTGCCAAATCAGGGCACAATCTGCTTCTCACTTGGCTGCCATTTATTGCAGTGTATTTATTTCTGCTTAGGATGATGTATGCTGAGTCCAGAATGGATTGTCCCTTTGCTTGATGAAACAAATGGAGATTGTCAATAAGTGAAGCAGAGATAAGATAGATAGTAGCTTGTTAGTGATTTGGGAGTGAGGTGATATGGCACAATAGATTAATGCTTTGCCTTCATTTGTTGACATTTAATCTCTAAACTTTGGTTTGTATTCAGTACACAAAGTACCTGAAAACCTCTCCCATTTGGTACTTGTGAAGCTGATATTAGACTCGCAAACAGTTTGCTTGCTCTTCAGTATTTCCTTTTTTAATAGCTCTCTTAAACTGTGCTCCTTAAAATTGACATCATTTCACCATTTTCTCCTTAGAAGACTCAATAATTATGACTTTGTGGCACACCTTTTTTTATTTTTCTTCCTCCTTTTCTCCCACTGGCCTGGTTGGAGGTTCACAGTTTTGCTCTATTACACTGACACTCGTTACAAAAATGCTCTGCTTGCGTTGCCCTTGTGTCCCTTGTCCTTCCTGGCACCAGTCCTCCTGTGAGGATGAGTCCTACAAAATGGACAGAGCCTTTCTGTGCAAATATTCCCCCACCAGAGCTCTAAATGGTACAGGAGCACGTGAAGGAGCAAAATTGTACCTGTGTACACAAAACTCATGATGATACAGGGTTGGATTGTTTTTCTGAAATGCTGCTAACAGTGTCACGCTGAGCTGTTCCTGAATTCCAGCTGGGAGAAGCAGCACCTCTCCTTAGGATGGCTGCTGGAATTACACATGGCATCCATGCTGTGGACGATGACCATTACGGGTGCAGTTGAGAGAGAACTCACCTTTAGATCAGTGGTGATGGAAATTGCATTTTAGTCAAAGAGTCTGGGCAGCAATAACTGAATGAGTGCAGCCTCCTCATCCCTGCACCAAAGAGCTTCGTTAAGCTCCAGAGAGTTTGCATCAAACACGGAGCTGGAGAGAGCAATTAACTCTGCGGCTCCGGTGGAGGCTGCCAGCCCTGCTGGTGTATTTGGTGATGACCCTCCTCTTCTGGGACCTGCCCCTGCCATTAAGAGATTTCCTGCTTGGCAGTCACTGGGTGACCTATTCCACCTCAGGAGCTCTGGATAGCCAGGAGCAGGGCTGGAAGGGGCTCTGTGGCAGCAGGAAAAAAGGGAATGGGAACTGGAAAATGCTTCCTCCTCTTGTCATATCCTCCTCTCATGACCATAGTCACAACTGTTCCCATTCAGCACACAATATCCTTTACCGTTTCCAAGGTTTCACAGGCACAACAGATCCCTAAGAAAAGAAACGGAGGCAAAACGAGGAAACCGAATTTCTGTGCTGGCAAAGAAGGGCACAGACAGAGCCTAGTGCAGTGTGCTGCTGCAATGTGTTTTGCTTAAAGCTAATGTTCTTATTCATTCAGGAAATATCAGTTGAGGCAAAAAGCCAGTTCATTCATATACTTGCTGGTGATGGAAACAGGCCCCCTGGTATTCTCTTGTCTTAATACAAAATAAATGAGTAAAGACCACATGCTCTGTATCAACATAAAAATAACATTTTTCAAGGATGTTTGTCTCCTTTCCTAGGGACAGTTAGTACTTGAATGGTTTTATTTTAACCACACTTTCTCAACCATGTCTGTACCTTCTAGAGAAGATTTTCCTGTAGTTAATATGCATCACCATATTTGATTATTAATTCATCTACTCTCTCCTAAATCAGCCTTTTGTATGCAGAAGAATGCTAATAGACTTTTGCTTCTAAATCTTCTAATGAACTGTGAAAAAGTCTACTACATGGCTGAATCCTGCCTTTTAAATATTTAAATTCATGTTCTTCTGTCTGCACAATTGATTTGCATGACCGTTGTTTGGATATGTAGCTACCTGGCTATTGTAAATACATCACAATCCCATGATCACCAGAATGAGCCTGTAAAAACTCTCAAGAGACTACTTAAAATAAAACTTCATGGGGTTTCCTTCAGATCTATTTCACTTGTTTTTAAAAAACTGCTGTTACGTGCTGTTTTTTTCCTCTGCGCATCCTGCTCCAGCACCAAGATTTTTACCTGTGTCTAGTCTCACAAAACCCTTTTTCTGCCTTTGACCCTACCAGTTTACTCACTGTGGCTGACACACAGTTTGTGAAGTAACAGCATTACAGGGCTTGGGCCTGACTACTTAAAATCCCCAGAAAGAAAATCACCAGCTCAGCCTTAGATGTGGAGACCTAGAGTTGTTTTATGCTTTGGTGCTATTCTAAAAGGAGATATGAAACCTTAGCATGGTGATTTTAACAGTGTGTGTTTAGCACCCTGAAGAGGATCTTCCTTTGAGGAGTTCCTTTCCTGGTTAGCCACAGTACAGTCTGAGAAGCAGGATAAGCAGAGATGTGGTGCTTTTAATGTGTTTTGCGTCATCATTTTTATTTCTTCCTTTTTTTTTTTTTTTAAAGGCACTACCTGCAAAACTTCTACATTAAATCACTATTATATAGAAATTCTTTAATTGTCTTTTTGGGTTTTGTTTTCTGAGTTTTCTTGGGTTTCTACCAGTATTTTAACTGTATTCCTTAATTATTTTTATTCTTGCGATCCTTGCTCTTGTGATTAGGTGAACTAACCTGGGTTATATATGGCCATACACAGTTTGAATAAGAGCACACAACTATTAAATCTAGACACCTATAACACTATTGTATTTCCTGTAGAAAGAACAAAAATTGGTTGAAGAAAACAGCATAGAAAATGGATTTTGCTCCAGTGCAGAGTCAATAAACAAACTCTGCCAAAATAATTGTGATGCTGATTACAAGAAGGCTTGCAAAAAAAGGAACGGCAAAGGTCACTTGCTGCCTTCTTGTGATGTTCATGACTCATTAATCAGAAAGCCAAGTTTGCATTTATAATTTCTCTAATCAGACAGTGAAGTCCTGAAGGAGCAGGGAGCATTGGAGGATATAGCAGATTTAAAGCTAAACTGGCTGAGCACATGTCAGTTCAGTGTAAGTCGGAGATTTGTGGAGGTCATGCCTTGCTCTCACTGTGGAGAGAGGCAGGACTCCTGTTCCCTCCCCTGCTGTTGGAGCTGAATTACTGCCTGAGAGAAAGCCATCAGTGCTTGGGCCTTTGAGGCGATGCAGCGGAATACAGATGATGGAGAGAGGAAAAATGTAAAGGAACGTGGGTATGCTTTAAAAGTTTCAAATGGCTCCTTGCAGCAAAAGTAGGTAAATGCCATGCAGACGGTATTTGTTGTTAAAAGGCTTAGATCACTAACTGAGGCTTTGGAAGGGCCTTGGATGATGCCTGACCAGGTCCTTGGCCATGGAGAAGGAGCTGCCAGTGGGGTGTCTGGACTGTCAGAGAGCAACATGAACTGGGTTTGCATCAGGGTTTGCTTTGTGTTTTTGTTTCTCCTGTGGCTGCACTGACTGTATTGGGTTCTCAGCCTGCCAAGTCCCTGAGCAAGGTTGAGGTCCATGCCAACCAAACTGCTCAATGACAAGGTCTTTATTTCACCTTAAAATTGGGACGAGAATTTTAGGAAAAGAAGGAGGTGGTTGTGAAACATGAATTAGTTAAAAATTCATGTTTGAGCAAAGGACATTTACAGAGAATTAATATTGTTGACCTTTTAATGTAAGCCCTCTGCTCCCTGCAGGGAGCTCAGAGTGTACATTTAGCCAGCCTGTGTCTGTGACCAGGTTCAGTGTCCACATGGCTGCTTGGATACGACAGCACTGAGAGGGGTTTGGGGATCCTTGTGAGGAGAAACTTTACATGTCTGACTGCTGCCAGTTCTAATTTATAGAATACCTTCTCTTATATTTAGGCACAAATGCAGATCTAAATTTTGTTGCTCCTGGTTATTTTTAAAATAAAATTCTCCTAGTTTTCATAGTCAGGAGAATCCATGAGGACCTGTTGGACTTTTAGTCTGTTGTGAGATGATGAATTGAGTAGCCGTTAATGAAGATGCTCTTATGTTGACATTTATACATTTTTTCCCATCTCAGGCTGTTCCTTTGATTTTTCTGCTTGCTCTTCTAAGCATTTCTTAACTGTTTGCATAGGTCCTTTCAAAGCAGTATTTATATCCAGCTGGCTTAGACCAAATGATGGCAGGAGCCTGCTGCTGTTCCAATAGATTTGCTTCAACACTGTAGGATAAATAATGTAAAAGGTATGTTAGACTGATTTTTACACTCCTGAATAGCCACATATGCAGTCTGAGTAGGGAATGTAGATAGGAAAGGTGTCATTATGTCTCTCTTGTTCTACCTTGCCTACTGCCCTACATTTTTCACAAGAGCACAGTGAACTTTGCTGACTGTGGAGGGGAGGCTGCAAATTCCCCAGAGAGATACTCCTGCAGAGCTCCCTGCCTGTTCACTTCCCTGCTGGTGTAGCTGTTATAAGCATAATTTCAACCCAATATTGCTATTACACCTACTAGATAAATTTCAACATTTCATTATAATGAATATTTAGATTATCTGCTGTATGTGTTTTATGATTTTTTTTTACAGTATTGCAGAGGAATGGATAATATTTTCAAGAGTAATTGCTTAACTTACTCTTCTGTGTCATGGAATTTATAGAAGCTTATAGAAATCAATTTAATAAATGAAAATGACATTTGGAGTTCATTTTAAAAAGTAATCTTTTGCTCTAACTTTCACTTTGATTCGGATCTCCTATTTTATCACAGCTGTATTCTCATTCCAGAATAATTGTTCTCAACTCTACCTGGCAGAAGAAATCTAGGTCCTTTTCTCAACTGAGCAGCAATAATTCTCTTTATTATAGGTAAATCTAGCTATTGAAGTAGTCTTAGCAGAGTAGGAGCACTATTTTAGGTACTTTTGAAAACGTGGGGACCACATGTAGCTGTGGTCTGTGAAGAGATCTGTGTGGCAAGGGGCCACTGCTGTGCATGTTGATGTAATGCCCTTTGTATAATTATTGCAAAGTTTAATGTTTTTGTAAATATTAAGTATTTTTAGATTTCTGATAGCAATTATTTAGAAAAGTTAGGATGGCAAAATTTTAGCATACAAGTATTTTGTAGACAAAGATGCCTATCTGGACCAGTTGTTTATACAAATTATGCAAGATGCAAAGAATCGACAAACTCCTCCAGCTCCATCCTTCTGCAGTTTTGAGGGTTTAACGAATCAAATTCATTTCACAAAGCTGCTTAAAGTTGTCTTTGATGTGCAAACCTTTGGAAACAGTGAATATCTTGTTATGTTCTCGTTGAAGCACTAATCAGCTGAAGGACAGACACATGTTTTGTTAGAGGAACAAACAAAGTTCTCAGCTTGAGGGATCAGAGAGAAAGATACGAAGCCTGACAGCTGTAGACTTCTAAAACAGGCTGGACTAAAATAAAATTTTACAGAACAAGAGCCTCTGCTGTTGTGATAATCTGTTTTCATCTAAATAACAACATTTGCACCAAAGATGTCTCTGAAACAGTGACATTTTAATAAGAGATCTGCATGCTTGCATTTGGATGTGGTAGAGCTACAAAAGCTCTATAAAGATCTAAAATTTGAGTTTGTTGTGTGTCAGGAGAATATAAATGAGAAAGCAAAGAAATTAAAATGCCGAAGTGAAATAATAAAAAAATATTAACTGGAAGCACAGTGCTGAGAAAGCTTTCATGATGCCATATTTACATTACATTGACGAGCGTTAATCTCTACAAGGCTAAAATATTCATCTAGTTTTGAAAAAAGCCACGATTTTTACACTAAATGTGTTCTTCAAAGCAATTAAACGTTTCTCTTTTTTTTTTTTTTTCCTTTTTTTTCCTTTTGTAAAACTCCACTTTTAGTGCAAACTTCACAGTGGCCCACAGAACCACTGAGTTTGACCAGTGACATTGAGATACAAAGCACATCTGTAGGCCAGAATTTGGACAGCAGTGCTCTACAGCAAGTGACCTTTTCAGGAAAAGAACAAGAAATTTAATATTTTATTGTCTTGAAAACTCCTTCCAGTGTGTGAGAATCTGGCAGAAGAGAGGACAAACTCCTGCATTTCCATGCAATGTACTTATTCAGCTTAAATACAATGTGGCATTTTGGGTTTTTGCTGCCCCAAAAGAGTGAGTTAGAATATACTGATCTTCAGTATGAAATTTTTTAAAACATCCTATATATTTCTGAAATTCGCTGTCAATCACTTCATCAACATCCAGAAAAAGAGACCTAATAAAAAGTGACAGCTGAAAACTAATATTCCAAACTGTCACCACCTAATTAATTTTCTCATTTGTATTCTAAGTACAGTCCCAAGTCATATGGACTTCTGCTAGGGAGCTCAACAATAAAATGTTCATTTAAAATTTCTAAAAATAAGAAAATATTAAAAAACTGGGAATAACTGGACTAACCTTGGATGAATCAGTGTGAAAATTCTATATTTGCAAGTGTAGAAGAGACTGGCCATCATTTTGAGATATTGATAAAATTATAGCAACTGAAATTGCTTTGTATTTTAGGACAAATGGAGTTACCCTTCACGCCTGTTAGCTTAACTTTAGACTTTCAGAATTTACTGATTTTTTTTTCCTTCCTCATGCCTTTAATCATATCAGACAAGTCAATTGTTCATCTTGCTCTTAAAATTTAATATTGCTTACATTAAATGATTTATACAGAGACTGAGCCACCTACAAGTCATTATTTTAATCTGCAGATACTGAATTCAGTAACAAGATTGGGTTTTTTTTTTTTTACACACTGATGTACCTTAAGGTGCAACTAATGAGATCTATCAGAAAACATCAAAGGAACTAATTCCCTAAATAGTGAAGTACTTTAGAAACTCCTTGAGACATTACCTGCATCACTAAATATCCGTAAAACTCCAGCACTGCAACCCATATAATTGCAGATTGCTGGAGCCTGTGTTCTCATTTTCCCCTGTGAAATCCCATTCATTTAATTATTCAGTGTATAAAATTTATACTCATTTATGTCCATGATACCTGGAATTAGGCAGTAGTGTTCATCAGGAAGCCTGTTCATAGAATTTCTGCCTTGATAGCTTTAACATAGTGTTTTCCCATGTTTTGTTTGGTTAAACAGTGTATTTGTGAGAGCAGCATTGAGCTGGGTTGTTGTGTGACACCACAAAAATATACCAACAAACAATGTATTTGCTGCCATAGCAAGGAAAAAAATCACCTCACTTTTTTCTAAGATACTGCTTGGTTTGGAAATTGAAAAATTGCTTGAAACTCTGCTAAGAATGGAAAGTAAATGGAATGGAAATACAATATGTTATAATGAGACAGATGTGAGCTCATTTTCCCCAGCACAGGTTCATGGACTGTGCATTCACTTGGTCCGCCTGACATTTAAATTTGAGTAAATTCAGTGGCTTATAAGAAAAGCATCTGTTGTTGGAATGACAATAGCGAGATACAATAGCAAGCAAAAGGAATCTAATTGTTAATAGGTATTAGAGCAGAATGTCAATGGAGGGGCTCTCATTGTGCAGAGATTCTGTCACCAGGCTAGGGCTGAAATTGGCCATCTCATCAGGGAATACAGCACATTAGTGAGCAATTCAGCTGTGACTGAGCGCGGCCGTTAAAACGCGCGGCTCAGAGAAGTTTCCAGTGCCATAAATCAAGAACGGAGCTAATACACAACACATTCATGGAGGGAATATGAGATCAATTAGTGGGTTTTGCTTCTGCTATCTTTAACCTTTAATCACATTAGGCACAACATTTAATTGTTTATAGTGACATTCTTTCTATTGTCATGTTTTCAGTCCACTGTGACACAGGTAAAATCTTGAATTTTGCCATATATCCAACCTGAGCAAATTGTAAAACCTGCAAAACCTGTAAAACCTCTTTATAGCTTCTGCTTTAAGATCTCTACTTGGGCATGTTCAGCCACTGAATAGTGAGGGCTGCTGCTAATGACTTTTAATTAAATCAAAAAGCTTTGAGATCATAAACCTGCTGACTTCATTTCCTTTTCCAGTGCACTTCAAAAAAGTAATTACTGTACTGCACATACAGGCAAATCTTGCAAAATACCCTCCAGATACAACTCAAAATTAAGACTTCTGGTAATGAGTAAAGTCAGTTATGTTTTTCAGTAAAGAAATGAACCAAAAATTAGTATATTCTTCAAAGCTTATTTCAGGATTTTATTTCTCTTCTGTCTTTAAATAACCCATAAGACCCTGCATTTCAGGCTCAAAGAGCATTAAATGAAAATCCAGTGTTCTTTTTTTCATGATTACTTTCCATTCTCTCATGCAGTAAATGTAGGGTCTGTAGTGGTTTTGGGGTCCTTATATTTCACATACTTTGGTTTTTCTTCATCAGTAAAATTAGATGAAGAGTCTTGACAAGAAACATGGGGAAAGTATAGAAGACAAACAGGACTATGGTCACAGGGGTGTAAAAAAGGTAACAACCAAAAGGATGAAGGACAAAATAAGAGAATCTTCTACAAATTTGACATCATCTCCATCCTCTTTTGTGTTTCTCTCGTACCAATATTTTTTTAAAATTTATTTTCCTTGTTGGGTCAAAATGGCATTTTGAAGTCAAAGACTGGAAATTTAGAAATATGAAACTGATTTTCTTTTCTGAATAAAGTCTTGTCAGGATTACACTATTTTCTGGATTTGGGTTGCAGGTGTAGCCGTTGAAAGCTTACATTGCTGGACAGGGAGAAGTATTTATTGAAAAAAAAAATCCCAGTTCTGTACTTTCTTGTGGAATAATTATTAGTACAAAGTATTATTTGTGCCCAATGCCTTGTTTCATACTTAGAGATTTATCTCACACTGCACTGGTGGGTGTGGGGCATATGGCAATACCCATATCTGCTTTAATTCCCTGTGGATAAGACTCTTCTTTTTAATTGTTCTTAGTATTTTTTCCATGTCTTAATCTGCTTTTCAGCAAGATTTCTTGTGCTGTTTATTACTCTAAGCAACAAGTACATGCCCAATCTTTATTTGTAACCCTCATCTTAACAACAGACAAGCTGATACCTTCTACTCTCCCAGGTGTTTGCTAGAGAGTTTTTGCCCAAACTCAGAAAGAGGAAGCTTGAGATCTTCTTTTGCATTGAAGCATTTAATCTGTGAAGTCAAAGGCACAAGGCAGCATGGTAGCAGAATATCCACTAATTGTGTTTTACTTTCTCCCACTATTCCTTGAATATTCACAACAGATAAAACCATCTTAGCAGTTAAAAACCCCTGCTTTTTCTAGAAATTGTTTTAATCCACATATTTACTGCCTTCTGGGTCTGTATAAAGCTAACACATCTTTTGTGTGTGGTTGCTTTTGAATTAAGAACAATATTTTGGAGGCAGAGGTGTGAAATACTTTCTTAGTACCTAGCCACTAAAAAGAAACATCTGCACAAGGTCAAGAACCAGGACAGTCATTGCTGGAAAGACTAAATAGACTGATTTTTTATTCCTTTTTTTTTACTCCTAGAGGTTTTTTTTTGATCAGCTGTATTTTTACCGGTAGCCCAGAGCAAATGTGTTAAAAACCATAAAATGTGCAATCCTGGCTGCTCCTTCCCAGGTCTCTGAGCTGCTAACAGCGGTGGCTCCTGAGTCAGGGGCTGCTTTATGTCTTTAGCAGCCTCAGAGGATTTCTGTTCCTGACCTGGCCACCTTCTCTGTGAACCACTACCAACAAAGCATCAGCCCCTGCAGTGTCCTGGGGCAAGGACCTGCACAGCACAGCCACACCTGCACAGGGCACAGCCTCTCCTGTTGGTCACAGCCTCCCTGGCTGCTCTGGAGGAGGCAGAGCAGAGGCCATCCCACCTCTGGGTGCTGTTTCTGGGCTGTCTCTACATCTGAGATACTGACTTTTGAGGCAGGGATGTGTTTTGGTGTAGGAATCAGGATAGTGACTCTTGAAAGCAAACCAGAGAGTGTCAAGGTCAGCGTTATGGATCACTTCCGGATGATCACTTCATGCACGGGAAGCAGCACTGGGGGATGTCCAAAAATCTGTTTTTCACTGCTTTTCTAACCCCCATCTATGTGATCTGCTCGCACCTGTAAGATGTAGTACCTTCAGCTGTAACAAATTCTGCTCTGTGCAGAAGAAATTCTGTTTGCTTCATTGCAATTCCAAAATATAATTATCTGGAAAGAACAGCCACTGTGTCCCAGTATTCTACCTTCCGTTTGTGCAGATGAATATAAATGTGAATGTCTTGTGCCTTGCAGAACCCTGCTAAGTTTGGCAGCCACTTGAGGTTTTATTATGTTTTAGGGCTTTTTTTCTGTGTTTTTTTTTAGGAGAGCTGAATTAGTCATTCATTTAAAATGCAAGAGAGGAGGTAAGAGATGCAGCTTTGCAGTTAATATTAATTTTATATCAGTTTGTGAGGAGATTAATAATTTCATTGGGATTCAAAATATACTAGAACATCGAGAAGTACGAAGGATATTTAGAAAATAACAACGCAGATAAATTGTTCAGCCATTTATTATTTATGTTCTTGTTTCTGCAATTTTTACTCTATAAATCAGCTGAGGTTGTGTATTCAGACAAGAAGAAGTCACCTGTGGGCTGGGGCTGTGCATTATATCACAGCGGAGCCTGCCATGATGGAGGGGTTTGGAGGAAACCTTTAGGAAAGTGAACTATCTCCATTTTATTCAGATGTCAGTGTGTATTTGAGCACTGCAGCCCATGGAGAGCAAGCAGAACTCGCAGGATCTCTGCTGTGGGGTCAGGGATGCTGGGACTGGGGAAAGAAATTTAATTTATTGTAATTGCTACCTGAGCAGTGCTGATGCCTTCTGCAACTGCTGCTTGTCTTTCCCTCAGCAATAGCACTGATACCCACACTTCATCTGTCATCAATGTCTTGTTTTATTGAAAATATTTCGATGGTGTTGGACTTCAGTTCGGCAGCAATGACTGGAAGAATACTGATCCCATTTAAAAAACATTTAAATATAAGAATTTTGTATTAGATTACTGATCATTACTTCTTGAACTGAATAGCAAGAAAACGTGAAGATCTTTATTAGACCAGACCAGGAGGAGTCATATGAAAATTTAAATATTCTAATTAGCAAAAGTATGTATTATATACATTAAAAAATTATGATAATGTTTCAATTAGTTATTCATACCTAAACTCTCCCCTGTTAATGCTCTACAAAAATGATATTTTTCCTCCATAATTTAAAAAATTTCTCTTAAACTATATTTTTTTGTTTTAATGCAATATATGGTTTTGACTTTGTTTCCTAGGAGTACTTTTTTACTTGTTCTACCTTTTCCATTTGCCTATACCCAATTCCTAGAAATAATAGAGATTGAGGAGAGGCTGCAAAATGTTTGTTACCTATCCAGTTTATGGGTTTTTTGTCTAGTGAAAATAGTTTTGTAGAAACATTTCAGTGGAGATACTCGTATCCTTTTATCTTTCTGTGTTGAAGATACTTTGCCCAGCTGGACTATAATTTAAAAAAATTGAAATGGATGATAAAAGCTATATACATGATTGCTACGTATAGGGACTGATCTGAGTTCTCTGGGAATGTATGTGTAGTACCCTAGTAATACCTGGGGAATAAATATATTATTGTAAATTATTTTCAATTTATATTAACAGCAAAGTTTTATAAATGTCTTTGAAAGTACGTGGGAATACCTAAGCCCAGTGTTAGAAAGTGCATTCTGAGCTTTCCTACAGTGTCATGGAGCAAAAGTCATTTGCATAAACATCACTCTGTACCAGGAATTTTGGCAGCAGAAACTCTCTGGAAACTTCTGCTTTTCCAAAGGAAGTATGACTGACAACAAATTACTGCTATTGAAATGGTAAAAAAAGGGACTGTTGTTCTACAGGAGGAATGCAAGTATTAAAATTGGCTTTTTGTATTAGAATATCTTCACGGAAATTGAGTAATAACTCTGCCCTTGTAGGATGCAAATTTCTCTTCCCTGGATTTGCCCACACAGTGATGGTGAGGTGAGTGTCCCATCTCACTCGTGTGGGCTGTCTCCTTTTGCTGATAAAGAAACTTAGGCTTTTCTTACTGCACCCTTGGTTTTCCTGGGGAGCTGCCACAGAGGAGGATGGAAGAAAGAACACCCAGAGACTTTCAGGGTGGTGCTCAGCTCTGGGTACTGCATAGCTGCTGTTTCATAAAGTGAATTCTGTGCAGTGAAGCAACACAAGCATCCTTTGAGAGCAGCAATGTGCAGATAGCCAGGACTTCCCAGTGGTGGCAAAATCTGGATTTCTTTTATGATGTATTTTAATTGACTTCTAAAACCATTTACACCACAGGCTTGGTCTGCTCAGCTGTGCCCTCAGCCTGCAACAAGTAGGATCAGCAAGTGGTAATGAAAAATGAGCTCTATACATGAATAGGCATTTATGCATTTGGCATATAACCTTTGAGTATTGTGAGGTTTTTTTAGCCATTTATCCCCAAATGCACATAATTCACAATTTCCAGACAAATTACGCAGTGCTCAGTCTCATTAACCACTCACTCCCTGCTTTACTTCCATGCAAAGCAAGCTCCATTAAACACCTAATGGTGTCCATGGGAAGCAGAGGCAGAAAATAGGTTGATGAGGGGGTTCTCTTCTTGACTGCACAAGCTGTATTAGGTTCAATGCAGAAAATAAAGTTGGACAGGGTCACTTAAAAAAAAAAATCTATTTATCTATGTTTTAAGCAATGAATTTATTGCAATATTCATTAAGAAATAAATATGTGTAACATATAAATTATTTTTCATGTAACTGTAAGATAAGAAGTTGGATCACCTGCCTATAATTTTCCAAATTTCACAATGAGTTAGAAACAGTATTTGTGGTGTCCTTTTTCGTAAGAACATGCAATACCTGCAAGGGACCAGTCAGACACAACGTTAGTTAGGATTTAGTTAGTTAAAGAAGAGGGAGGAGTTACCACATGACATTGGCTTATATTGTTCCAAATCTTCTTTTGAAAGGCATTCATCAATGGGTTGAAAACTGATGCAGTAAGTTTCAAGTGAATTTGCTGGAATGAAAAGGATTGGTTTAGCAGTGTTAAAATAGCTGAACCATATTGCTTCATGTGTTGCCAGAGCAAGCTGGGAGAGAAGATATTTTAGGAAATTTAGGCTCAGTTTGAAACAGTGGAGCACCACAGACAATGTTCTGATTTTGAAAGCGGTTAGAAAAGACAATAATAATTGCAATTATAACAATTGCAAATAAAATTTTAGTGAGAATGGGGATTGTTTTGGGGACATTTTTTGAAAAGGTGAGACCTTGGATAAGTAATTGTTTGGCCGAATGAGAATTTTTCAGCTTGACAGTGTAAAATGTGAATGGCAGTTCAATAAAGGGAAAAAACCACCATGGCCATCACAAACATCATCTTTGCTGGCATGGTTGTTCCACACCACAGCAAGTTACTCACTCCCGTGCCTTTAGCCAAGCACTAGAGTGGAGCTAAAAAAAGGTCTCATTGTCCTTCGCTGGAAACAAAACTGAGTACAAGTGAAAATCACTGAATCAGGGAGGCTTGACTTGAAAGCTGTTAACCAACCTGCCAAAGAACGTGGCCTTTCACACTCAGATCCCCAGTATTCCCATGAAATGGGGCAGGATTCATAACGAGTGAAAGCTGAGGACAGGACAGTTATTGCTGTTCCCCTCTTTTCCTCATCACAGAAATAATAACTGGTGCCTTCAGAGGGACAAGGCAGGTGCCAGCAGTCCCCTTGTTATAGGTTAGAGACAAAAGCTAGACCAATTAAAATAATTTGATTTATTGAGCAGGCTACAGCAAGCAAAAACAGCGCTGGGCAACCAGGGAGTCTCCACTCCGCCAACGGCTTGCACCTGCCCCCTCTAACGTCTCTGGTTTTATACCCTTCTTGTTCCAGTGTACGTATATCTTCCGAGAGTACTCTGCGTCGGCGCAGGCTGTTGCTGGGGGGTCTTTTTTTTGCCTTCTGGTGGTCGTGAGGCTGAAGGCCATAGTCTTCCTCAGGGGGGGCTCATATATTGCTTGCTTCACTGGACATAGGTCATCCTGACCTGACTTCGTTATCTGTTCCCTCTGTTCTTGCTTAGACACCTGTTTTTCCTGGCCTTGCTTAGCTTTTTGTTAGGTAAGACTTGTGAGCTTCCTGATTCAGTTTTAACTATTTATTCCCTGGCTTAAGCAAGATTTGATTAACAAACACACACGGTTATTTATCACACCCTGCCAAATGCTGCTGCAGACAGATCCTGTGTTTAATGGCAGCCACAAACACCTCAGAGCTTTTTAACTGGGCAGAGCCTTGGGCTGGAGAAGCCTGTACAGCCCTGAGTTCTTTCTGATTGGGGTGATGAATTGATTTTGGGGGTTCTGCAAGGTGGAAATGGCTGGAAATAGGAGCAGGGCTTTCAGCTGGTGAAGAGAGAGCAGATGGAGGTGCCTCCTATGACTCCAGGTGAAAACAGCTGAATCCTTCTCACCTTTTTTTGGGTAATGTGGACCACCACAGCTGGGGAGAGAAAGCGCGTGGGGAAGGTGAGACACCAGAAACAAACCTGAGATTACAGATTCAAGAGCAGGGAAAAACACACAATTTCCAGCTGTGGTAAAGGAGAGGGAGAGCAAGGAAGATTTTAGAAGAGAATACTTCTCTTCTAAATATTGAGGTTTTGACCTAGTGATGAAAAAGCTGGAGATGGTGATGCGGGATCAGACGGAAAGTGCCCGAGCAGAGAGTAGGACTCATGAGTTTGCTGTGTTAAGACACCACTATAAATAAAAACCTTTGTGTGAATAAAGTTACCAAGTGAGTGTAGAGGGGTGAAGCATGGAACACTGAGCACTGCAGGATATTAGAGCAGACTTCAGGCAAGGTGGGAGACAGCACTAAACATTAATGAACTGTTGAGATGGAGAAGAGGAATACACAATGAGGTGAAAGCCAGACCAAGGGAAGTTTGAATAGTGAGGAATTTCCAGGAAAAAGTCCATTTTAGACACTCAGAAGAATTAGGCCAGAGAAATGGTTCACTGTACTCTAATTATGGCCAGTAGACTGTTCAGGTGATAGTGCACGTTCTGTTGCTAGTGATGGACATGATGGCACAGCTCAATGTGAATTATCATTGCTTGCATAAGTACAAAATTCCTCATTTACCTGACTGAGGATCTCTGGGCAGCAGCTTTCAAAAATCACAGAAAAGAGCAGACCTTATGTCTGGTCCTGTCCCCACTCTGTGCTCTCTTCACACAGAACTTGAATAGAGGATGAATTTAATTCACTGTGTTGTATTTGCTCTTTGTTTTTGGACCCGAGTATTTATTTCATTCAATTGATGCTTAAATTCCCATTAATTACTAGAGCAAAAAGCATTTCATAATTATACAAACAGGAAGCTTAATTTTCATCTTGATGTTTTGTCCACATAAGGATTCATCCGGTATGGAGTGATTCTCACTCTTGATAGTGCTTTCTCACTATCTTTTAAAATCAGGAAATAAAATTGAAATAAAAATACACCAGTCCTCCCTTTCGTATCTGCACTATTATCAAAGGTCAGTAGATAAAACTAACACCATATCCCAGTTGCTAAATAGCCGCTAGAGGTGAAATAGAGGTGAAATGGCTGTTTTGTTACTACAATAATTTGACTTACTTATGCCAAGAAACTTGGCTTGCTAAATATTACCTCAGTTACAACAAACAGCTTTATTTTCTCATTAAATACATGGAAAAAAAGTCTGATGTTGAGAAACTGATTAGATGAAAGTTTTCTGCTGAAAATCCTGTGAAGTCTTCTTAAAAAGAAAGTCGTTTGGAAAATAAAATGTCGCCCTGTATGATTTCGTGTTGGGAATGTGTTTTCTATGGGCAATAGATGGATATTTCAGGCTGCTCCTGCCACTGGTCCACTCAAAGCAACATATATGTATATGTGAAACTAGGGGGTGAAAAAAAAAGAATATTTTTTCTTTTTTTTTTAAAATATAAAATTAAGCCTACTAAGTGATTGAATTTTCCCCTTTGGAGGCATTTAATTAGACACATTTGTTGGGATTACTGACACCACTTTTATCCGTGTGATTGCTTAAATTGTATTATAATTAGGTGTCGCATCATGAAAGCCCTTCTGCTACAAACCTTAACTATTGCTATCAGATTTCAAAATTAATTTCCAGAAACTAATGTTAACCAGGCTGTTGAACATTCTTAAAATTCCAAAGAGTAAACAACTCTCATGATAGCACTTTTGTTGTCATAATATTAATTAATTTTTAACCAATATACAACATGTTGTAACATGAAAAGATGATCTGGTGTTGTAAAAAACATAAACACAGGCTCAGAACACTTTGCAGTTGTGTATATTTAAGTAACTCGACTCTTTCAAACAACATTTTTGGGTTATGATCCTTGTCATGGAAAGAAACTGATTTTTCATGTGGTCACAGTGCAATTAAAATGAGAAAATAGATTTTTAAGTGAATGGTAACATTCACAGGCAACTGGGAGGCTGACACTTAATCTGCAAGTCCTGATCCTTCTTGCCAGATCAGCTGGAGAGATAGTGTATGAAGTGGCTGTCAAATTACATGCTTTAGCAGTCTTTGTAATTGAAATGGTTGCACATAATAACTGTATCATGTCTGGATACTCTGTGCCTAATGCAGAGCTGGAATAAGTTTTGATTTGACTTATACAGTTCATGGTCTTCGCTTGAATACTAAAGTATTCATGAAGAAGTGGAATATTGCACCCCCAATAAGTATCATAAAGTTTTGTTGTTGTTAACTCTTAATTGATTTAATTTTATTTTTTTTTAAAGATTTTTTTTCAAGTCTTGAGAAATTTAATCCAAAATACCAAACGAAAACCTATTGAGGTATTCTGTATTGGCACAAAGTAGAGAGCATGTGCAGGGCTTTCCTGTCCCTACGTCAAATTGGCTCATGGTTGATCTCCCAGTTGAGACAAATAGATAGTCCAGGATTTGTTTTCTTCTGTGCTCTGAAGTTCCTGTAATTATCTGATCAAGTCACAAAGAGCGATCTTTTTTAATGAAGATTTAGTGACATCCCCTGGTCAGAGCAGCACAGATGGAATAGGAGATATGAGTGAAATATGATAACTTTTTTTTTATATTAACATTATCTGTGCTGTGTTTTCTATAAATATCTTCCAAATTTATTTCTTGCATGAAAGAAGTCCTATGAAGACAGCCAACTGTTGTCCTCAAATGGCTTTGAAAGTAAAAAGACACTTAGAAGGTTTTTGTGGTCAAATAGCTTTAATTTTATGTGTTAATTCCTTTCATTTATGTTTATTCTGCTTATATGTAAATATAAATGTAAATTGAATTGAAATTAATTCAAAATGAATGTTGGAATAGAACATTTCTGCCCTCTAAAATTATTCATTTTATACATTTCCACTGTAAGATGTTTTTGATTTGATCTGATTTGATTGAATTCTTTTACAGAAAATTATTCCATTGATTTTTTTCTGACTGTGGTTTTTTTTATGAATACTGCAAAAATATTGAAAAACTCCAGTATGTGAAATCTCTTCTGTCTCTGATATTGTTTTAGTATGAAGGGATATTAGAGCTAGAAAACACTTTTATTTAGAATTGTTGAGGAAGAATGTATGAGATATATAAAGTGACAGATAAAGCTCTTCCGAATCAGAAATTAATAGAAGATTCTGTTGGAATACCATGAAGTTAAGGTTAATTTAGATCTATTGTTCTGTAATGTGGTTAGGGTTATGGTGCAATGTGTGTGTTTCTTTGCTTTGTTCATTTGCTGAATACACATTTCCTCAGGTCATCCACAGGGAATGAGTTTAGAAGTTCAGGACACAGGCATATATTTTATTTCTGAAAGAAAAAGAGCAGTTGTGTAAGCTGGTAATACCATCTTGTTATCTTCTGCATCTAGGTTATAAGGTGCATTTTTATATGTTTTTGAATGCTTTATTTTACGAGATCCATTGGGGTTTTTTATAAACAACGCTGTGCTCACCTTTGGGGACATTTACATACACTGCAATCCCTGATTGATTAATGCTGGCTGGGAATTATCAAATATAAATCTAGATTTAGGATAGTTAGGATCTATAAGCCCTTCCCCTTTCAGGTCAAATATTTCACATCATTCCATTATAGCTACAGAATTTTTCAGTTGTCTGGAACATATGTGAAGTCCCAAGATTTATTAAGCTACGAATCTTGGGTACAGGCAAGTCATCCTGAGCAGATGATGTCTGCTAAGGACTTTGATTGCTAGTGAAGGGAGAGGTCAGCACATCTTCTTTCCAAATATGGTTGGGAAACAATTACTGAACTCTTCTTCCCTGTCTTTGGTAACACCAGAAATGTTACTGTCCTGCCTTGACACAGACTCATATTATTGCAACATGCTCAGAAAACAAGCGAAAGCAAGTCCCACTTTCCCTGTCTGCATCATCCTACTGCTCTCCCCAGCTCTGTCTCCTAGGTTCTCTCTCGGTTTTCTACATTTAGAAATGTCTATTTCCTATTGATCACTCCCTGTTTTTGTCTTAAACAGCTCCTTGATATTTCAGAAATGGCTATTTTCTTTACATCAGTCTATGGATTAGGAGGATTGTGGTTCTGCTCTGGTGCACTGAGACTGAACAAACAGCACCAATGGCAGCTCAGCCCATTACAAAATCTTGATTCCCAGACAGACTTTTTTTTCTCCGCAAAGACAAAAATGGACAGGAACTTTGCTTTGTTCACTGCCTTTTATACTCCTTCCTTCAAAGTTGTTCTGTGGGTTCATTAGAAAAAAATTTTAAAAAACCCAACAAAAGAACCTTTGTGTGGAAAGATTCTGATCTAAAGTTGTTGGCATCTTCAAAGTACTGCTGATCAATGGTACTGACTTTTTCATGCAGACAAGGATAGATCTATCTAATATTTAATTCCTAGAATACAAAGACTTCTGCATAATGGAGAAGATGAATGTATTGCTTATGATATTAATATCTTCTCTTATAACAGCCTTCCAGCACCTAAAAGGGGTTACAAGAGGTTACAGCTGGAGAGGGACTTTTTGCAAGGGCTTGTAGTGATAGGACAAGGGTAGATGGTTTTAAGCTGGGAGATTGCAGGTTTAGATGAGATACTATGAAGGAATTGTTTACTGTGCGGCTGGTGAGGCACTGGAACAGGCTGCCCAGGGAAGTTGTGGAAGTTGTGGAGAGTCTGGATGGGGCTTTGAGCAACCTGGGCATTGGTGGAGATGATTGTAAAGGAGCATTTTCCATCATCTTCATTTGCTCCAACCATTCCGGGAGTGGAAAAAACGGTGTTTCCAGATGTGTAGTGGTTCGAGTCTCTGGTGGTTTTAACTGAGAGGATTAGAGATACAAGGGTTTACTTTCTGAGGATGCTTCTGGGATTTCTTGTTCTGTGTGTCCACTGTGTCTTGCTGAGTCAGACCCTGTCCCCAGGGCACAGCTTTTAATGTTGGCGTGCCTGTCCTGCTGGCACAGGGCAGTCCCAGAGCTGAGGTGTCATGCAACCAAAAAAACCCCAGCCAAGACTGTGATGAAGGGGTCTTATTGTTATCATCACACTTCTCTTTGGAACATGTCAGCTCTGGGCTGGGCAATGGCTGTTCAGGCAAAATCTATCCCTAATCAACCATTCTAATGATCCTTGAGTGGTAAAGGGCTGTGCTTGTCAATGCTCTCACACAGTAATGTCTCAGGCTGAACCATGCTGTGGATCACACCAAATGCCACTTTTTGGTTACCTCTTTGGGGCGGAAATGGTAGGAAAAGACAATACATGATACATAATCGTGTTTCCAGAATCTCAGGAAATGGATTCTGTGTGGGAGGACCCCAGCATGGGCCAGCAGCTGCAGGGGACAGAAAGGCCCCATGGATTTGTGTGTGACAGGACTGTTGATTTCCACGTCTCACACATGGAAGACCAGGATCTTTTATTGATCTCTGGTTATTTTACTCCTGCTGAGAGGAGAAGAGAGCGAGCCCTCATGTGCTGGCTCCCTTCCTTGTGGGTGAATTATTTCATGAGCTTTCCTTCCCTAACCTCTCCCCACGGTGTCAGAGGTTGCCATGGCTTCTCACCAGGTGGCTGTGCCCAAACTGTCCCTTCTGGCCTCTGCTGCACTTCTGCAGTATCCAAAATGCATTTCTCAACATGCTGTGTCATAATTTTGGGGTTGCTTTTTCCTTCCCTTCTTAAAACCAGCAAACAAGAGCATTTAACCATGAAAGCAGGTACAAATGTATTCCTGTTAGTGGATAATAATGAAAAGTCAGAGAGATTAATGTGCTGTTGCTGTTTATTCAGTGCTGCATTGCTTGTGACTAAGTACAATGGATGAGACCTTCTTTCTGCCTCATTAAATAAGTTAATCATGTAAATCAGGAGGAAAAACATTTTGGGTAGTGTGAGTACAGGCTGAGCATCAGATATGCAGTTTTACCAGCGTGTGTTAGAGGAGATGTGACACCATACAGGTGTCCCAACTACAAAACATTAACATCGCTCTTCTGTTATCTCTAAAGTAAATGAAAACAAAATTAAAAGGTCAAACTGGTGCTTGTTTCAATCAGGAGTACATGGCCACTGACTGGAATTTCTTTCAGAGAAAGAGGGGGACTCTAAGGGGAATGGAAGTTCTTGAAGAAGACAAATTATAATGGACATTGCAATATATTCAGAAAACTTTTCCACCTTTAAAATTGTAAATCAAAAGTAGAATTCATTTTTTATAAAGTAGGATTTACTGAAACGTGCAGATACTGCTTTCCCAGCTTACCAAAAAAACATGAACAAATTTGAACTCTGGGTTTGAAGCCAAAAGAATGAAAATGTAAATAGAGACAACCTGGGAAGGAATAGAAATAAAAATGTTTAGATTAAACTAGCAACACAGTGATAAAGAAATGTAGCTCTCAGAATTACAAGACAGAATTAGGAAAAACCCACCACGTTATCTGAACATTTGTCCAAAACACTTTCTAAGCCCAAACTGAGCTGCTGAGACTGAAGAAACTTCAGGTTCCAGTAATGTGATTTTTAATCAGACCGAGTGCTTGCATTTTGTGATTGCAGGAGGAATACAAGAAAAGTTTCCAAATATTACTTTTTTCAGCTCAAGAACTGCTAAAATTATTACTTTTGGCATCAAAGGATTTTTAATCTGGAGGCTACAGATAAAGAGACCATAACAACTGGCTACTTTAATTCCAGCACAAGAATAAAGTAGTTGTGGAGATAATTGTCAGAAGTTGGATTAAAGGATGTAGAAGCATTGGAAAAATATTGCCTTCCTTCCTTTGTTTTCAATTGAAAAATAAAGTTAAATCCATTATGGGTTTTTTTAGAGATGGCAGTGATCGCAAGGGAAACAAATAAGGAGAGCTGCAAAAGGATATTGAGAAAATGGCAACACTTTATTGGTTGGAAGGAAATGAGTATGGATCTGGAGCAGAACTTGCTGAAATCAATGGGAGATACTCGCTGGTTTCGGTGATATTCGAGTAAGGCTCAACAGCTTGAGATGATGTTACCTAATTAAGCTCCTTATGACTTATTTGACCCAACCAATGATACTGATGCTTCATTTTTGGAACAATGCAGAGATTTAAAATGAAGTATTGAATAAAAATCAGCTGTGGCTTTGCAATAGACTTAATCTACCTTTTTAATCAGAAACGCCTGTTTTTAGGATCAAAACCTATTCATTCTTCCACTTACGAATGACACTCTAGCAGCTAGTATTTGTCATTTATTTATCTATTTTTACACCAAACACAATCTGTATACAATTTGGGTATCAAAAATTTATGTTAGATTAACTGCCATCAATTTGAGCCCACATTTTAATGCCTTTTAATTGCATAACAATAGTAGATCTAAATTAATTTTTCTGGTGGGTAATAATGGGACAATTGTAATTGTTTTAAAGTTCCATCCTAGACAGGAGTTGGTAAATCCCTGGAGGTTTTGTTCTGTCTTGGTTTGGCCTGGATGCTTTAGGTTTGGGGAAGTTTTTATTTTATAGCATTCAACTTCAATGTGAGAAAAGTCAAAATAAAAATAGAGAGTGCAGCTGAGGCTGTCAAGTATGAGCTCACCTTCCACTGTGGCTGTGGTCAGGCCAATCCTCTTTCCTTGATTTAATTTTCCTGGGGTTTGAATTTGTTTGAGAAGGGGACCTATCCCAAAATAAATACCAGGTGAGATTGTGTAAGAGCTGCTGTCCTGATGACATTTCTATTCAAGGTGACAGAAAAGTGGCCAGAATGCCTCAGCTTATGACATTCATCATACTGTAGGCAGAAATGTTTTCAGAACAGTTACTGACATTTTGACATTCCTGAAACTAATCCTCAGCTGTATTTCATCCCTAGAGACACTTTTTAAAACTGTTAATTGAAATAATATACAACTCTATTTTCTACAGTAAAAATAGGTGCAGATATGATTTTTTCTCCTGTTGCTATCTTGTAGCAGTGCAAGCTGCAATACATTATATGGCTTACAATGACAAAAAATTATGTTTTCAATTTGGTAAGTCGTTTTCAATTGAAAATATAATGCATTCCTGCGTAAGACATATTGCTCTGTGGCAGGCTGTAAGTATCAGGGAAGACCTACTATATCTGAAACAACATAATTAACACTCTTTGTTCATGATAGGCAAATAAACAACCAAGGCAGGCCTTTTCCAGTGATGGATAGCATCTTTATTAAAGAATTAATCTAGATCTCAAAGCAGGATCTATCTAGTACATAAATCAGGGCCTTGTGGTTCCATTTACGGTTCCTTTTACAACCTAAGTGTTAAGTTTATTGCCATATAGGCCAATAATTCTTTGTTGAGGGATGCCAAGACCTGGTCTTCCTTCTCTCTATTCTCACTGCAGATGGAGACATTTTTAATTCACAGCACCAACACAGATTTGCCCTTAGCAAGTACCCTGAATTCTTACTGTCTAATGTCAATGATAGGCATATATTGAGAAGATTAAGTTGTGCTGGTGAAATGTTTTTATATACCTGAAGTATTTATTTTCCTCAAACCATTCTCAAAGTCAAGGTTGCCCTCCCAGAGAGCTGCACTGTTCTCCTGAGATGGTCAAGGTTGGAAGAACAGAGGGGTTGTGTAAAAATTGTAGGGATTTATTAGCTCACATTTGGAATTGATGGGCCTAAATATTCTATTCGAGCTGTTTGGTAACTGCCATGACCATGAAGCCAAAAGATTTCATGAAGTGATGATCATGAAGTCAAGATTTCATGAAGTGAAAACTTACCTGAGCACCTGTGGCCAACATATATAAATATTTTCCACAGTCAGTAGCTCTCTGTGCATGGTCCAAATACTTGGGATCCCCAAAGACTTTTTTTTAACCTGCCTTAATTGCAATATGGGCAATTAGAACACGATATTGAAAACTGTGTTTCACCTTTCATTGGTTAGTAGCAAAACAAAGCACCATGTCAGATCATTGTACACATGTATCTGTGGTGGAGTTTAACCTGTGGAAAGCTTGCAAAATGCTTTGGGCCCCAGAAAGGATCTTAAATGCCTCACTTTCTAGTTTAGAATGTTCTTAGGATGAGCTTTGTAGGTTGTTTAGACTTTATTGTATTTATTATATTTGGCTGTGAGCAGACTGTTAGATTATTTACTTAAGAGCTAAGTGATGTTTCTGTGCCTTGATGTGCAGTGGATTATCTGATGATGTTTTTGTTTAAATAATTATCAGAGATATGGGAGATACCTGCCTCTGAAAGGTCACATCAGCTGTCCTTTCAGATTGTTGCCAAATGCGTGTAGATACATCTGCAGGGATTACACTCTTGGATTGGAAACTCACCAGGAAAAAACTCAGCAGATCTCTAATGGTAAAAAAAAAAAAAAAAAAAAAAAAAAAAAAAAAAAAAAAAGAAGATGCTATTAGTGTTTTAGTGAAAAATGGGATTTAAGAAAGCATTTTAGAATTTTGTTTACAAGATTCTCATACAGATGCTCCTGCTCATTAGGAAATGCCAGTGTAGACGTTTTTAGTCTACAAAGATTGCAGATTCATCAAGGAGAAGGAAATGGATTATGTAAGCATTAGCATCAGTGGAAAACCTGCAGTCTACATAAACTCCTCAAAAGACATACCAGCTCCCACTTCTCATTCTGTTTGGGACCTTGAAAGAAGGAAGGTCCAAAGAAAGATAAAATCCTTTTTATGAAGAATTCTTTTGTTTGTGTGTGGTTTCAAGAAGGCAGTGAGCAAGTGAGAAGTGTAACTAATCTGGCGGCTGTGGAGTAAATTGTGAGGTGGTTTTCAGCAAAGATAAGGGAATAAGAGTTTTATCCTGTGTAGCCAAGCTATGCTACTTTCCAAGAATATGGATGTAAGATACTGTTAACATTTTTAATATGAAAAGGCTTATGATTCTCAAAAATCAATAACTTTTAGGATTTTGTATGGTGGCATCAAACAAAATGTGGCCCAGATTTCTGAAATGAACAAGTGGATTCTGTGTAATGTGAATTAAACATTATTTGTTTTAAGTAGAGGTGTGCATCACTGTGTTATTTTCAGACAACATCTTTCTTGTTTGTGCACGCTTTTCTAAATTCATATAAAGAGAAAATCATAAGTCAGTATCTGAGTCTACATCTGCTGAATGAGCACCAGGAGTTTTTGTGCTTCACCTTGATTTTTTCAGTAGCATGGACCAAATTCTGTGGGCTTCTGCTTCAAATGCCTTACCTGGATGAGGTAGTGACATGGGAACATAGTGAATATTTGCATAGCAACATCTCTGCTTTCTGGTGATAAATGATTTCAGCATATTGAAATATAAGTAAATTTGAAAAATAATGAACCTCCCATTTTCTAAGGACTCAGAATTTTAATGGAAGACTGTCTGGTAGAAAAGCAATGTGCTGTAAAATCCTTGCTGTACTAAAACTAGGGAATTCCAAAGCTGGAATAAAATTATCCACATGGATATTTTTAATAAATTCAATAGTGTGTTCTCCTGCCTGCTTGGGAAAAGAAATTTCTTGCTTTTGGAGCACCTTGCTTATATTACTTGGAATAAAGAATGTCATAGCTCAAGCAACATTACCTTCACTCAAGGACTAAATAGCCTTTTCCCCCTTAAACTACTGATGTAAAAGCATTCCCAACGAGAACTTGTGCAGCTAAACTGAAACCAGCAAATCACACCTGTCTCAAGCAGTGTTTGAAATGTTGTACACACAAATTAAGGTTCACCCAGATCATCATTCTGCAACAGGTTCTTTTCTAGCATTTCTGCGCCGTCCCTTTCCAGTTGTGACAGGTTTTTCAGAAGCTCAGGATCCACCTGCTTGAGCCTGCCTGCAGCAGCAAGGCCACACATAATGCTGGCACAAAGCATAAATAATGCATGAGTATGCAACATGACAGGCACTAACAGTGGGGCTGGACAAGTGGTGTTAGTCTGAGTGAGAAAGAAAACTTTACTAGAGTTGGAGGCTAGCAAAGAACAGCTTCTTCCAGAGTAGCATTTAAAAAAAAAAAGGCATTACATGCTTTGGATTAAATAAAATTATTATAGTTTTTTTCATAGGAAGCTGGTTTAATTCCTACTTTGTTTCCATAAGTCGCTGCATAAATTGTATTTTCTCTGTAAATTCTCCCTGGTTTGGGCTTTGCCTCCTGGGGTTTTAATTTATCAGACTTGTCATTTCTAGACTATTATCACAGATTGAAATGTACAGTAGACACCTGGAGGGTTTTGCTTTTTTCCATCCTTGGGCTTTGTAGAAATAGGACCATCTGGCCTGTAGGTCTGGAAGCATCAACATTCACTCATTAAATGTGTCTGAAGCCCTCACTTTCAATCTGCCTCATTTAGGTCTGGAGTTAGGGGCTCTGTTGTTTTCACCTGTTGTTTACGAGCAGTTTAAACGTGTGCTCCAAACTCAAGGAAAACATCTCCTGCACCCATCTCCATCTTTGTGTTTTGGTACCATTTGGCTGTTCCTGCAATAAGAATCTGGGGTTAAAGTATAGTGGTGTTTCCAAAATTCTGTTCAACATAATCAGAAAAATTCAGCATTTCAGAAATGTCATCAAATACAACGACCTAAAGAAGACCCTGCTGGGTTGTCTAATGGGTGCTTCTCAAAACACAAATGGCAGGGAAGTATCTGCTTCCGGAGACATTTGCTAGTAAAAATCCATGTGGGATGTGCCTTTGCTGTGTCAGACAGGGCTCAGGTGCAAAAGGAATTCAAAGGGGAGAGCTCAGCTCTGTGGCTGTGTCTGGGAAAGCAGCAAAATTTTCACATTGGAAGCAAAAACGTTTTCTAGTTGTAATTTAACTAAAGACTGTCATCTTGCAGAGTATTCCTGGAGAAGTCAGACCCAGAAAGGAGCTTTGTTTTGATTATTAGCAGTGCCTTACCTGCCTGTCAGGAGACGGTGACAGGTTGTAAAACCTCCTTCTATTTTGTGTGTGCCTGAAGGGTTGACAGCAGTTTATTGTGAATTCAGCAATGATGTAATTGCACCATCTTGCTAATGCAGTTTTTTCTTTCCTTCTCTCTGTAGTTAATAAATACCTTTTAAAACTTTTAAATAAAAATATAGAGTATAAAATTTTTAAAAAAGCCCCAGAAGTATTAGCTTTGCCATGTGAATGTGTCTCCTCATGTGAATAGCTGTGTGCACTGAGGCTTGGTGCAAGAGCAATCATTACAAGCATTTGGGCCAAACTTTCTTCTGTGGAGGGGGGAGAAAAATCTCCAACATAAAAGAAAAAGAGCCAGAAAATGTGTTGCTGTGATGTAAGCATGAATAAGGATTTAGCTTGATCTGGAGACTCTGAGGATCAATGAGAAATTTCAGTCGGATCTTCTCTACAACACCGATCAGAGCACTTCTGCTGAGGGGAGGTCTGTATTTTCACAACCGCAGTGGTAACTTTAATAACTAGGAATACTTAGAGAGTCAGAATAAACATTGATGTTCTCTTTCTTTCCTCATTTTGCCTGAAATACATGCAGAATGTCATTTCCTTGGAATAAAAGTAGATCTGCCAAAGCTTTGGCATGTGCAAACCATTCCTGTCTCTATACTTCAGGTCTCTTTTGATGTAATTTCCTGTTGATTGTCCTGTTTTTGCTGAAGGGAGATAGCTCTCAAAATTAACATTTTATGTGATGGTTCCAGCAGACTGTAAAATACATTATGACTGTATGTAATAAATATTATTTGGCTTAGCCTTCTGAGTTGTTAACAAGTGTGCACCTTAGTCATGTGCCTTTTTGTAAAACTCAGAGGAAGTGGGGTGAAGGTAAAGCTGTGTGATTTTACCTCCATCTCCAGACACCTCCTTGGAAATTCCATGAAGTGCCCTGTGGGGCAGCTCTGTAACTCTGCTCAGGTGGCATCAGCATTCCTCAGGAGCCTCTGCTGCCCTGTACAGCCCCTGTGAGAACCTCTGTGCCTCTCCAGAGAGATCTGACTTCTCCATCCTCTGCAGAAGGCCATGAGCAAAGCCAGTGCTTTGCCCTTCAGCCTCATGCCATCAGTGGCTCATGCCAATTTTCATATGAGCAAAGAGTAGAGATCTGTGGTGGGGCCAATTTATGAGTTTACTTACAAATATTATTTGGCAGTAAATTTCTTGACCTGAGTCAACAGCTCTGCCTGATTATTCTGCCTTTTGCTGTTGCTGTACACCTGTTTTTATCCTCTGCTATAACCTGCTCTCATACAAGGATGTGTATGACACCTCAAGTGTAAGTGCTTAACAGAGAGGAGGTCACTGGGGGATGTGAAGGGCATGGTGGAGGTGAAAAGGACTCACTTCTTGTGCACCAGATGTCAAAAGTCTCTATCCTTTACTTCCAGCATCAGTAAACTCTTTCTTCAGGCTGTCTCCAGCTCCAGCCGGCTTTTTGTACAAGAAATATCTGTTCTGACTGCCAAATGCCAAAATATTTTTATCCTCCTTGTTTAGTGACCCATAGCATCACTTGGTCTGTGAAGGGGAGAAAGAAACTCTCCTGCAGAGAAAGGATTTCCTTCAGTGCAGCAGTCCCAGCAGCTCACAAAACTCAGCTCTGCTCTAGCTCCCAAATTTGGGGCCAGCAATTAGGAAAGCTCAGCTGGCAGGGATGTAGAGTTATTCCTTCTCTTCTTCTACCATTATTAGTATGCAGTTTCTGTCTATCCATCTAAGTTAAATTCAGCAGGCAGGATGAAATGTTGGTGCTTTCTTCCAAATCAGTAAGTAAGGCACTCTCAGAGACATGTGCATCACCTGCTGCCAGAGCCTGCGGACACATCCCCGGCACAGCGAAGCAGAGAGCTGAACAAAAGCTGTCATTTAACCCTGGCGCCATCCTTGAGGGCTTCCCAGCTTCATAAAATGCATTTTGGCCTGTGTTATGATGATTTGGTACCTGAATGATCTGTGCACCTCAGGCAGCAATGGCGAGGTAGAAGGATTGAAATAGAAACCAGTGGCAAATCAGTAAGCTGTATCAGCTTAAAGAGCCGTACCAGACTCTCTTTTCCTATTCTTCAGCTGGAGTTTGAAAATGAAGGAATAAAACTAATTTAATGAATGCTTGATTTTTGGTAGTTACAAGAAATCATTTGTTGAAGTATTGCAGGAATGGGAATTTATATGGTTCAAGCAAAAAGGAAGTTTCACAGGTGATTTGAGATCAAGCATCAGCACCCATCTCTGAGCTGGGATTTGCACTGAGGGAATCTGTTTTATGAATGGTAAAACCGAGGCATAAAAGGATGCACATCCCTCTGTGCAAGCTTCCATCAGGCCGTGGTCTGTGCCTGGGAAGCACAGAGCTTGTTCAGCCACTGGGCTGTGCCCCTGCTGGAGCTGAGGTGTTCAAGGTGGGATGGACTGGAGTAAACCCAGTGTTGAGACAATTTGCACATGAGAATTCACATTTACAAATACCCCAAAGCTGACAGATCACTGCTAAAGTAGCAAACTTGCCTGTGAGGCTGGAGAGTCAGCTGGACAGCCTAAAAATATATATATTTTTAAAAATTATATATTTATGAATTTTTCCATGTTATTTTTCTGCCTCAGATTTGAATCTGCTGTCTCATAGTTATTCCAGGGAAGTCTGTACCAAGATCTTTTAAATTACATCCGTGTGCGACTAGTGTGAGAACAGAAGTGGGATTCTTAGAAAGAAAGCATTGTTTTAGCTGTAAATCAATTCAAATTTAACAATAATACATAGTAACACACAATTCATCTTTTATTGCAGCTGGCTACTTCTAAATGTGCAAGAGTTTGCCTTTAGCAGCTGCTTAGCTTACAATACATAAATAAAGAAGGTTAGATCAGTACAAACACTATCTGAACTTTTAATATTTACTGTAGGAAATATCTGAATTACAGTGAACAACTGCGGTGGGTTCGTTTAGCGCCCAGGCAGCAATGAGGGCTGACTGCTGAAGCCACCCATTGTATTGCAGGCTGGTTTGTGTGCCTGAGCTGAGGGAAATCCCAGGACTGGTACCCTGCTTGCATGACAAAAGGCTGAGCTAGGAGTTGCTGTCCCAGTGCCAAGTTACTCCAGGCTGAACCTGGCGAGGGTGGGCAGAAGAGAGCCCTCTCTGTTCGCTCCTGCCTCGGGAATGTGAGTGAGGATCTTGCTCTGCTCTCAAACAGGGGAAGAAAAATGCTCTCTGCGCTCTGAATCTGCAAAACCATATGAAGTGAAAACTGCCAGTTTCTGTTTGCTCTGTCCGATGAGATAAAACTCCAGTGAACGTAAATCCGGGAATTCAAGTAAAAACATGACTGCTCATTGGTGTACAGGAAAAGCTAAGCCAGAGCATCACGTTAATTAGCATTAATCGCAGACAAATCATTCTGTCTGATGTAAAGTGAGTAACAAATAACAGGTACCAGAAGCTCTCATTAAAGGTTAAATCTTTTCTCTGCAGTTTTTAACAATCCTTTGACATACACAGGAGCAGATGATGCAGGGTTGGACACCTGCTGCTCCTCCTAACCAGGAACAGGTATCCAGAAGTTGTCCTGCAGCACAGATGCAATTTTCATGGATTAAGCACACTTAGTAGCATCTACTCCTCCCAACACTGCCTGTTTCAGATCAAACTTTTTCATGCCAAACAAAGTTGTTGTCATGAATGCTTTCAAACTGGACACACCTTCGTGTAGTGTGTATAAGCACTGATAGCACTGATTTCTGTTTCTTGCAGTGCGAAATGTGATTAACATTTTAAACTAATATCCAAATCAAGTTGTTATTTTTATAACCCATCAAATGAAAATTATGAGGCTCTTAAAAACCCCTCAACAACAGACTCGTAAAGGGGATAATGACAGAGACATTAGCTGTTTATAAAAGCTAATATCTCATGCAAATTCGACATTACATGTCTTACTGCATGTTATTAGATGCTAATTTGCTATGCAAATATTATTCACTTTTTGTAAGTGTCTGATCTTCAGTCAGCATAAGGAAACATGAACTTCTGTGCTATGCTTTAGCATTTTTCCATGAAAATACAAAAGAGCTAGACTATGCTCTTTGATCAGTGCTTAGAATAAAATGAAAATATTAATTTTTAAATCAAATGTATTTCTTTAAGGTGTCAATCTTTTTTTTTTTTAATGCCTGCTAAACATAAAAAGCTTTAAATTGTAAGAATGCGTGACAGGGTTGGTTCATAATTTCTAAAATTATTTATCCATATTTATGTTATTAATACCACAATTATTAAACTGCCTGTAGATTGGCATAAGGAAGAGCTAACACTGATATCTTTCATTTAATGAGATTCAACAAGACAATGCATTTAAGGGTAGCCTGTGATAGTATTTTTAGCTATTTTAAATATATGTTGTCCCATTCTTTTTACATGAAAATTTACATGGCCAGATATCATGGTCTGGAAGAGAAGCAGACATGAACTTCCTTAAGACTGAACTGACCTTGGTTAAATTTAATTCCTGTTTTCAAATACAGTTGCTGGTGTGCAGGGCAGGCAGGATTCCCAGAGTTTCTGGGTCATCGAAACCAGTCTTCTGTTCTGGTGTGGGAATATATCATGCAATCCTTTAATAAACTAAAATATATCCATTCTACAAAATGTTTCTCCAGGTGCTTCTCATGGGAGGCTGTTCTGGGACTGCTCTCTTCTGATCAAAATTATCATCTGCTCTACAGCCTAAATATATTCAAGGCAGTTTATACCTTTTTGTTGCTGTGCCAATATTTTAGCTTAAAAATGTCTTTTCCTTTCCTGGAGTGTTTCTGAAGTATTTTCTGAGAGCAATCATACTTCTCTCCAGCTCTTGTTTAGTTAGGCTGAGCAGGCCAAGTTGTCTAACCTTGTCTCTTTGGAGTGAAGCCTTTCCCCTGATTGTGACACCTCTCGGCTCTCATCAGGTTTTAATTCTTTATATTTTAATACAGATAAACAGAATTGTTCAGAGCCTTCAGGGCATGAACTAGCACCTTGTACGATTCTGTTTAGTACTTCTCACCTCTTCTTGGTGATATCTCTCTGCCTACACAAGAAATTGCTTTTTTACCTTTTTCCTTCCTTGACCCCTCCTGTTGTGAGCAGTTTCTCACTTCAGGAAGCTCAGTTCAGCTAAATTCTTGCAACTAAACACATGGCCTTGTCCTCAGTAGCATTAACTTACCTGGAGCACCCATTGCTTCTGTGTCCAGTCACCCATTCCTGTGGGAAATTCCAGCTCAGTGTTCATACCAGTGGCACTGCAGAGCTGGCTGGCCACCCCCAGGCTCTGCCTTGCACAGCTGCCCTCCAGCAGCTGCACTGGGCCAGCAAAAGACAATTTTAACGGGAGCATTTTTCTCAGTCTGTCCCAAAACATGCAGGAACTCCAGATCAGAGCTCTCTGAGTCAGTTCCCCCACAAATGGGAGAGCATCGCCAACACTGAGGCATCTTTTAGGGTGAATTATTGGGATGGTGGAACACAGGGCAGCAGGACTGGCCTCAGTGAGGTGAGGCAGATGTCCCCGTGAGTTTGAGCTGCGGGCTGTCCTTGTCCACACCTTGCAGGTGTCCTGATTCCAGGAGCAGAGCTTTGTAAATCCAGTGATCCTGCTGTTCCAGCCACACCTCACCCACGCTGTGCTGTCTGCTCTAAACACCCCTAAATCTGTGCAGCAGCTACACAGAGCTGCGAGAAGAGCAAAGCTGGCACTGAACTGGGCTGTGCCCAGCCCCAGGTGTTTCACACCACAGCACACACAGCTCCCTTTCCTTAGGAAACAGCCCTGTATTGCCCTTTTTTCACAGAGACATTCCCTACTCTGCTCGTGCATGATTCCCACTGTGTACAGATGTAAATATCATGGCTGTAAATTCTCCTGGCTGCTGCAGACATCCTTGACTCAGCAGACTGCAGTGCACTCAGCAGCATCACCAGAGCTGTTATTTTCCTGCTTCCCAGTGGGTTACTGTTCATTTCAGTCCTGTCAAAGCCTCCAAGTGCCAAATCCAGAAATTTAACATTCAATTAGTGCTCTGTTTTGTTCAGGAAGAGTTCTACATTGCAATATGCTGTTTGTGTATCTTCATAAGATAGCAGCCCTTCTTTGCTAACAGCTTGCTGTAATCTGTGCCATAAAGGACAGCTAAAACGGAGCTATAATTATATATTTTAATGAAGTACAGCTTGGTTGGTAGTTTCCCTTAAATTTCAGCATTTCATGATTTAAAGCAATCTATTTCTTGAAGCATATTATTTTACTGAACAGCACTTATACATAAAATAATTTCTTCTTTTATTAGGTTTTTTTTAATTGATGAGAGAATTACTATTATGATCTGCTGATAAGTTTATATAATCTGTATACTTTGGCCTTTGCACCAACCACTATTTTTTGTGTCAGTTCCTTCTTCCTGTGGAAGAATTTGGAGTACCCTATATAAGTGTCTAAAATAGAAAGGATGTTGGTGTCTTTGAGCTAAAAAGTGCTTCAGAAGATCTCCAAAAAAAACCTTGAGCAGATGCCCAGAGCTGAATTACAGCACATATGAGGTCTGTATATGCTAGAAAAAAGCATAAGAAATTCCAAGGTATAAGATGAATTTGGGTATCCTGAGGGTGTGAGTATCTGAGCAGATGAATTTGAGGCAAAATCTCTTTCAACTGAATGGAGTTTCATTGTTTATTTTCTGATAATTACTTTGTGTTGCCTCAACCTGATTTGGTCTCTTAGAAGCCTAAGAAATTCTAGTTAAGTTATTTGAGGAAGATCCAGTTCTCCTCTGGGAAAAGCAACCGAGGAGAGGAATCAGATAATTAATACCAAATTATTGGGAATACCAAATAATTCTCCTGTCTAATCTTGCTTGAGAGAGCTCTGTGTAGATATGCAAAGTTCCTTAGTGCTGTACAGACTGACAGGGATTGATTATCTGTTCAGCATAACCAAGTGGGAGGTGGGTGTTCGAGAAAAAGGACTTCAGAAAATCATCCCAATATCTCACCTGAGGTTTCAGGTTTGCTAGAAGCTTAAATTCAATTCTGACAAAAAAAAAAATTACCATTTTTCCTCCTATTCAGTCAGTCTGACAGTGCCTGTGCAGGCTTTTACTGCTCTCCATCTTGCCAGGTAGTCAGCTAAGAAAATGACTGAGGTTTATGAGCTGGCACTGGCGGAATAGATAGGAAGAGCATGTAGTAAAGAATGTTCCAAGTATTGTGAGCTGCACAAGAGTGGGTGGTAAGAAAATGCCCTGAAAGTCCATTAATTTTTCTTTCTCCCCAACTTCTCATCTTTCCTGGGATCCTGCAAGCAGATAAATGGGCCCAGAGCACACAAATGCCTTTCTGAAGTCTTTGAAAAGGAGTAGGATATTTCCTGCCCCCTTACCATAGCAGTGACTCACTAAGAGTGTTCTCTCTTGAAAGGCTCTTTCCTTCTCCTTCTCTACTCCTACACCTTTTCTAATACTTGAAGAGGGATAATATTCCTTCCCTGTTGAAATGCTGTGGCTCAAGTGGTATGTTTGTATGAAGATGTTCTGCTCAGGATTATTGTGACTCTGTTTTTCAAATGCCTCCTTGTATTTCTGGCTGAAATAGAGCATTTTTATTATTCAATCACCTTTATACCAGGTAATGGGAACCGCCTTATTGGCTTACTCAAAATGCAAATTATATTGAAAAAATAAAAGAAATTTGGCATTATGTTTGAAGAATAAATAAATAATTTTTCTGTCATTTTCCAATATATTTGTGTCCAGCTGTTAGTCCTCGGAACACAAGAATAGCTACTCTTCTTTTTAATTTGAAACAAACCTTTCCTTCCCTCTCTTAGGTTTCTGCTAAAAGTCTGTCTTTTCCACTGAGTTTCCAGTTATGGATTAAAAAAAAATGGTGTCAAAAACATTAGAAGATAGTAAAAGTCTTCCTAAATCTAAGTAAGATAACATTGTATCAAAGTGTTTTGTGTCTGAAGTACTTTGGTACCAGCTGTTGGCATTCCCCACTGGTGACATTTGACTTTGAGTTTTAAATGGGTTCCCAATTCTCAGGAGTTGGCACACTAGGCAGTGAAAGTTTGTGGCTGAAACCCAACTCTGGTGAGAAACAGGGCAATAATATTTACTGGTGGCCAGGAACTAAGGAAAAGAGAATTATTATAAGAAATGCAACACAAACCCTACAGATCAAGAAATTGGATAATGAATGTAATTCTGGGCTTAATGATTCTTCCTGATGGTATCCTAGAACAGAATCATGGATTTGTTTAGGTTGGAAAAGGTCTCTAAGATCATTGAGTCCAAGCGTTCCTCTGCCACTACCAATATCCCTGCACCACTGCCCTGTTCCAATGCCTGACAGCCCTTTCAGTGAACACATTTTTCCTAATGTCCAAGCCAAAACTCCCCTGGCACAACCTGAGGCCATTTCCTCTTGCTCCTCGGAAGCAGAGCCTGACCCCCACCTTGCTACAACCTCCTGTCAGGGAGTTGCTGAGAGCAGTGAGCTCTTCCCTGAGTCTCCTTTTCCCAGGCTAAATAACCAAATTCTTGTCTATCTTGTCTTATTCTCAAGGAGAAGGGCTGGGATTCCTTCCTTCCTGAGTGTCCTTCCCGTGAGAAGCAGCCCAAGACATTCCCTCGCCAATGGTAGGAGGTAGCAATGAAAGGCACAGCAGTGCTGGGTTTCTTAACCCAATTAGCATATCAGTAATGAAGATTTGGTGGTGCAGATTTCATCTGTGTCTGTCCAGGTGGCTGGAGCTCCTGGATTTCACCATCCAGCAATGCCAGATCTTCACAGGCGCTGGTGCTTGCCCTGCCTCTGTCACTCTGTCCTGGTCCAGGAGCTGCAAGGGCACCTGCATTTCTTTGGAGACAGGATGTTTATTTAGCATCCACCTGGGTTTTATTACAGTCATTTGAGGCTTGTTTCCTCTTGCACTGTGTGTTATTTAAAATAAGGAGGATAGATAGGCAGGAAAGGCTGTGGAGCAATTCTGGAAAGGAGTATTAAAGCAGAGCATAAATACAGAAGTGCTGGGTGTGAGCACAGAATCCTGATCAGAGTGTATTTACAAACACAGGAGTCATGCTTTCAAATAGCATTAAGATTCCTCAGCAAACTGAATCATCACTGTTGCTTCCTCTCTTTAAAGCATTATCTCTGTGTGCCAAAGTGCTGAACAAGACCATCAGAAAGGATCCAACTCTCATTATTCTTCCCTTAAAGCCTCATTTTGAAAAGAGCCAAGGGCACAGGTGTTGCTTCAGTATTTCCTTTTAGTTTCACAAGGCAAACAGCAAAACTTATTCTAAACAGTGTTTTCCAATGCCCCACCTGTCGTGCTCAAACCCAAAACCAAGGAAAGATGGTTTTAGGTGGCCAAATCATCAATTATGTTGGGGTAGGATATGTTCCTAAGGAAAGGCAGGAAGATCATCTGAGGATTCAAAATCTCCATAAACATTGCAGTGTGAGAAAGATCAGAAACCTTTGAGATTTTGTTTGTTTGTAAACTCTAGACTTAGTCAGTCGAGTCTGATTTTTATTTTTGTTTTCTATTTAAAACCAAACAAATAAGCAGACAGGTGCACCATTAACCTATCCCTTTTACCAGCAATTATTCTCCCCAAGTACTGAAAGAAAATTGTACCCAAAGGAATGAGATTCAATATTTTATCCGCACCCTCATCATTTATGTACTAGGATGGATTAAACGTTAATCTCTTAATAATCCTTAATGAAGCAGGATCTTCAGAAATTAGCCCTGTTGAATTGTCAGATGCCACCTCTGAGGAAACGCTATTTGTTAGTCAGGACAGGTCCCAGTCACCGCTGGGTTTGAAAACAGATTGTTTATTTCTGCAGGACAAAGTGCTGCTGCACCAGCTGGAAAGTCTATGGTTTAATGCCTGTGGATAAATGATACGAGGCTGACTGTCAGACACAGGGAAATCAGCGCTTTGGAAGCTGTTGATAAGCAGTCTTTGTCACTTGAAAAGTGAGGTCAAGGGAAAAACAGCACGTGGGATTCATACAAGCAGTGAAATTAGAGTGCAGGGGGAGGGCTGGGGACATAAATCACAGCCTCGGTGCTGTGGAGCCCTCGGGTGTGAGGGAGTGAAGGAAGGGCAGGGGTGAGCCCTGATCCTACAGAAATAAGAGCTGCAAGACAGATTAGCAGCTAAAAACAAATCAGCAAAGATTTTGGTGTTTTTCAGTCAACCATTTAATATTCCTCTTAAAATGCAGAAAGTTTGAGCTGTCTGAGCTCTGACACCACAAAAAATATCTGAAAGTAGCAGACATGCCCAAAATATGTGAAATTGCCTAAGAACTTTTTGATAAGGAATAGGAAATGTTTTTAGAGGTGCTCCTGGCAGGAGGAAAAACTCATGACTAAGATGTACATGGCTGCCTTAGTTTTGCTTATCAGCCATGGAGTCTTTTGCTCCATATATCTGTCACAAAAATATTGTCGAATCTACGCATCGAAAATGGTCTGGTTTTGTTATTTTTATCTAATCCTGAACAATTTCTTAATGTTGTTACCTAAAATAATTGTCTGGTTTTGGGCTAATTCATGTCAAAACTGAAGTCTTAGCCTGATGTTTGCCTGACTTGAGGCAGCTGTTTTCCCAAATACATTTTGGTAAAAATGGACCAAAGTTCTTTGTATTTATAAATGAAATGTAATGGAGTCCCTTGGAGTTGGCTATACAACTTCATTTTTTTATTTAAAAAGTAAGGCAATGGCCAGAGGAATATCCAGTGAAGGATGTTTTTATTATTCCAGAATTTTCTATCTTCACAGCCTAACAGTAGCAGAAGCACTGAAAATAATACTACGATCTTTGTAGATTTGAGATGCTGAAGAGACCCCCTCTTCATCACCAGTTCCATCTCTAGAAATATCATGGACAAATTGGTTTCCTTTTTCTCCATCTCCTTCCAGCTACACTTCTTCTATCTGAACCTTTCATATACACATCTAAATTTAATAGGCAGAATGTTTTCTGTCATAAATAGTATTTGTTAATTATATTTTTGAAAATGATAATAATTAAAGTCATGTGGCTTTTAATATTTTCAGATCTGTTGCTTATAAGCCTAAGTTCCTAACTAAACCATACTGGAAGATAACACAGTTCTGCAAGAAAAGGAACATAATTAGCTGAGTATCAGACAGGATAATTCAAATTACTTGCATTGTAAGAGATAGAGGTAAGGAGGGAAATGAAAGTGAAAAAGGAAAGTTTCTTATGAGTTTTAAAAAGAGGTCTGTGGTAAATGTTACTTGCAAAGAATAAAAAGCATTTTTGTTTGTTGCTGAATTGAACAAAATGCCGTTTGTTATCTCAGAAGCATTCCCCCATTATGGTTTTAAAAATCCATAGCAGAATGAGTTATGTTTCCATGAGCAGAGGGTTCATGAGCTGGCTCTGCCACTCAGATCAGTCAGGCTCTCACCCTGCCAGGACCCAGTAATGTCAGGAGCATTTCTCGTCAGTCCAGTGTGTCTGTGAAGGCACAGCAGAGATAACTCAGGGCAGAAGGGAAGGTGTTTATTTCAACATAGGAGATGCAGGATGCAGTGCTTTACCATTAATGTGCCCTGTAAACCTTTGGAAGGGCTTTGCTCCGGGTGCTGCTCATTCACAAACCATGAGATATCACTGAATCATGGAATTGTTAAGCTTGGAAGAAGCGTCCAAGATCAAGCCCAACCATCAGTCGTATGTCAATATTGGCGTTGTAGCCCTTACTGTTGCTTTTTGTAGTGGACATAAAGGGCAAGAACTTCTCTCCTTTCACTAAATTCAGGGGCTGTAATTCTGTAGCAGATATTTCTAAATAAAAAGTCTCCATGTCATAGCTTCTATTATAAAAAGTATAAATAATAAATCTTAAAGATGGTTTCTAGCAAACTCAAAATTTCAGCTGCACAGATGACTTTTTCATTCTCGTATTATGAAATAGTAGATAAATAGAATTTTATTCTGATTGAGCTGTGGGTTTCTTTTAAAAGGTTCATCAATACATGGGCCTTGTCTTTGCACTAAAATAAAATTTATTGGGCAGCAAACTCTATTTCAAACTTAAATGAGAAAATTAAGATTTAAAAAGTTCTGTCTATCTGCAGATGTAATTAATGATCAAAGATGCAATTAAACATTAAAGAAGCTTTAAACTTTGTGGAATAGTTTCCATAATGAGTTCCTAATAATAAAAGATATTCAATAACTTTGAGAAATAGTTTAAGTAGGCAGTTGCTTTCAGCAAGTGCAATGCTATAAGGCTTTTTTTTTTTTTTTAATCAGAGAATAAAATGTAATGGAAGATATCCAGGATTGATCAATGGCATATTTTCAATATCGATTGACTATATTGAATTCAATATCGATAACTAAGCTCCTACAACACGAAATGTATAGGCAATATAAGCACAAATACCAACACTTTGTCTTTATCAACAGCATGATAAATTAATTCTCTATTTATTTTCTTTGGAATATTGCCAAGATAAACCTTGATAGGTAAAATTTCCCTTAGCTCAATAAGTAGACTAAACATTCAGGAGATAGTGAAGTAGAGGCTGATGGTTTTGAATTAGGAATGATTGACTGAAATGTTTCCAAAGGACAATTTTAAAGAAGAAAATGCTGTTTTGTTGGAACTAAATAATTTCAATAGGAATATGTCCTTTTTCAGAAGCAATTCTAGAGGTAATTTTTTCTCAAATGAAAAAATTTCTCTTATTTATTCCAGTCAAGTAAAAATAAATTGCTATGATAATGTTTTTATTTTGACTTCTTTAGCTCTTTTTTTGATTTTACATTTAGAGAGTCCCATTATATTTCTTACTTTAAAAAAAATCATAGTAAGATTGCATCTTGTCATTCCTTTAAGTTATTTTTTAATGAGAGATCTCTATCACTAATAGTACCTTTTCCCATTAGTCTAACAAAATCTTAGGGAGGATCAACACATCTCTAGGAAGAAACGTGTGTGGCAAATTAGTTCCAAAACCAAAAGAGCTTTTGGCAATTTTTTAAAAAATGCAGTTTGAAGCCCATTACAGTAAACATGACTGAAACACTCTCAGCACAGAAGATGCAGTCAGGATGGTGAGCTTTATATCCATCTCTATTACCTCATGTTATCCTGTTCTGTAAAATGTTGGCTCTGAATTTCCATGTTATAGTTGATATTAAAACCTTGGTTTTAAAAAATCCTACCCCTTCCAAAGAAAAGTGTGTTAGATTGAGAGCTTGTGCTGTATCAGATGAGAGAGAAAAGAGGAGAGGGAACAGGAAGGAAAGAGGTGCAAATCAGGATTTGGTTTCTGAAGGGTGCCTGTGTGGTCTCAAGGCTGTGACATCTGTTTTGATGTCACAACTGGTTTTGAAAAATAAGGTTTTGATGAGATTAAATTTGTTATCCTGATATTTGCCCTAAAAGTTTTCCTTGAAAACTAAAATTTGTAAAATGTTTATTCATTTCTGTAGTGTCCCCTTGGATAAATCAACCTGTTTTGAAGCAAGAAACTACAATCAGCTCATTGAAATTCTTACACCTGAAAAGGGAATAAATATTTTATATCATGAATGGTTACTTCAAAATGACTTTGTGAATAGAATGTTTCCGGCTCTTTTTCAAGTCTTTGTCTTCACGACATGGCATCAGCACTGTATCTGATGTAAATAGTGTGAAAGTAGTTTTATTTGTGCTTCTGGGTTCACGGGGATGTTCTGTCTTATTAAAGGACTGTGATGTCTTCTTTCTTTTCACATTGGGACGATATAAATTACTGTGGTTTGTTTATGTGCTGACCTAACCCATCTGGCGATAAATACTGAACATTATTTAATGAAACAAAACTAAAAACATTATACACACAATTAGCCATTTCCTGTAACTTTAATAAGAACATTAAATTTTGTAAAAGAATTGCAGTGTGTTTATGACCAAGCAATAATTTAGAGGGAAATAGTTGTTTTCCTTTTCTCTTTAATAAATGGCCCCTACATGTACTAGTGAGCAGTGTCATGAGTCCTGGAGGGGCTGGCTCAGAGTAAAAGAGAAAGAAAAACTCTGAAAAACACTCAGAAATTATTTTTTGTATAATCTGGTTCTGTTAATGGTGGGTTTTTCCCGTTGCTAGAAAAATTTGGAATATATCTGTTGGTTTAGAGTTATGACACAGCATTTTCTTTCACAGAAAGGAGATCTCGTTGCATGTCTGTATGATGGACATCGCATGTATCCCACATGAAATTCTGTATCTTCAGCCCTTAGGGCAAGGAAACAAAACTCATCTTTTTATTTCTTTTCCTGTGATTTGAGCATTCTGTAACTAATTTAAGAGTCACTATAAATAAATGCAGAATTGTTTTATCTTGGCTATAGACAAGCTCAGTTAGCTTTTTATGCCAACACTGGTAGTTACAGGCTGATTTCCTGCAGTAACTTCATTGATCAACAGTCCACTATTGTCAGTATTTTGAAGTGAAATCATGGCTCATCAGATACATTGTTTTATCTCAAGTTCTAGCTTCCAGTTTCTCTTTTCTCTTTTGCCCCAGTCTGTCGAGACTGGCCATGAAAATGTGGGAATATTAACCTTTTTGGCAGGTTTATTTAAAGGTTGTGGTACATGGTACTAATTCCATCTTATTGTCAAATGACCATTTATTAAATCTTCTTTAGGAAGTTCAGATTGCTTTCCAATGAAGTGTTTTGGTGCTGTCACCCTTTCTCAGGATTTAATGATGTTGTAATGTTCTGTTGTAATCAGTGACTCACGTTGACTCATTGTTTCATTTTTTCTACCCGTTGCCCCTGCTGATGCTTTCCAAATTTTCAGGGTCTTTGGAAATTTATGAATTCAATTCATTTGCTGCACATTGCTTTTCATGGAGATAAAAATCCGTGGCATATATCTTTCGTGGAGGACTGGGTTTACCTAGACCATGTCATTATTGCTGCATGGCCATCCATTGTGGCTGCTGTCAGTGAGCAGATAAAATCTATTTTTTACAATGATGTGGAAGGGCTTTATGATGCTGCTTTTCTGTTGCCTTTTGGCTTGGAAGTTGCTTAAAAATAAATGTTCCTTTTTTATACCCCATAATATGTTCTGTATCACAACTTAGTAGCTGCTTTCAATATTAGGATTTCCTGTTCTTCTTGTGGTAGATACTGGTTTCTCCACTATCTTTTATCTCTCATCTTTCATAAAGCTTGAGCTATGTTAATCAGGACTTTATATGGAAATATAAAATTATTGATATTTTCTTGCATGCTACCAAAAGACTGGCTTTCTTCTCTTTTGTTCTCCTTTTTAATTTGAAATGGAATTCTCTACCAGCGAGCAGTAATTTTCAAGGATAGAAAGAAGCTAGAAGTTAATAGAGCAATTTGGAAAGAATAATAACCATAGGCTGTGGGCTTGATTATCCCCTGGTTTACACCTTCCAGAATTCACAGAAGAGTTACCGTAAAGGTATATGTTGTTGTTGTTTTACAGAGATGCCAATGATTGAAAAAAATACAGAACTGCAAAATAGGCTCCATATTTGGCATTTGTAATCACCAAATGAACAGAATGGAACATTCACTGGAGAGATAGTGTGAAGAACAGCTTGTTCTCTTTATTCTCTGGAAATGAGAAATAGCAGAGCTATAGCAAAAGTGGGCACCTTTTAGTGCCACAGAGACCAATCCAGGAGACAGCTTGTCATGTTAGAACAGAACTAAACAAAACTTGCACAATTGCTCCTGAAATTTGCTGGCTTATTTTCTAATGTGATTATTGCTCTACTTGACAAGCTCTTAAGACAGGTTTCATAAATGTAGTGTTCTAACAGGAGCACTCACAGGAGGAAAAGATGGAAATTCAGAGTATTTTTCTCCCATTTTTTCCCTCTTTTTGTTATCAAGGGTGGATGGTTTTATGTTAAGATGAAGAAGATGAAACAGCTTCACACCTCTTCTGTCCTTTGGCAGGAAAGTCAGCGATTCGGTGCAAAGACGTGTCTGTTTGGCAATAATTTGGTCAGTGTAAGAGGATGTGAAACACTCGTGGTGTCCCAGAGATGCTGCAAGAGGGCTGAAGCAGGTCCAGCTCCCAGACTCACTGACTGCTGAGCTGCACTAAAGGCTGAGCCTCAAAGTCTGATAATTCTGCTTTAAATAATCTACACATTGCACGTTTGCCACATGTTTCATGTCAGGTGGTTCCAGACCAAGCACTGTAAGTTAAGGCTTCAGTAATGCACTTTGGAACAGCGAATTGTTTAACCAAACCTGTGGAGAGCTGGAGGCCCCTTCAATCTGAATAGCTTCGGTCAATTGGCATTCATAGCCTTACCATTTCTGCTGTAATGAGGTACCCAATTCTGCATTTGAAAGCTGAGATAGGCACCGGTGCAGCAAAATACCAGCAAAATACCTGTTGCTGGCAGGATTTGGAGATTGCCTGTGTGTCAGCATCTGAATATTTGCCTGTTGCTTGCAAGTCAATATTTGGAATTATTTCTTTCTCCTTAAAGGGGTAAATGTAGAATGCTGTGGCTGCTGGATAAGGTGGGGTAAACCCTACTGAAACTGTTTCATTAACCACCTCCAAAATGTGACTTCAGGCTGGTAATGTTTAATGAAGCAGTGGAGAGTTACTTCTGTTAGAACTGTGAATTTGTTTTTAATTATAGGGCAGGAAATGATAAATAAGGACAAGTCCTCAGTGATAAATAAGTAATTTTGGATGTGTTATCAAACACTTATTTTTGGTCATTAAATGTCATTAATGTATTAAAAAAGATGTCAAATTTTGACCTGACCTCAGTGCCATTTTAGACTCTCTAGTGCATGAACATATATAGAATTTCTATCACTTAAAGCTATATTGGCATCATTGTGATGGCCTACTGTGCTTTTGCAAATTACTTTGTCTTCTTTGTGGCTTTGCAATTCTTCTTCTTGATGACACATCACTGATAATGTCACTTTCAACAGTGACTGCATGAACACTGAGAATTACTAATAATTTTCTGACAGTCTGTTTTTTAGATAAAGACTTTTCTTTCCTATCTTTCTTTCCATGAAAATCCAACGGTGACAGATTTTCGGAAAAATAGTGTCTAAATCTTTGTGTTTAAATATGATTTTCCTTACATGCTAGACTGTGCTTCAAGATTAGGAAGATACTAAGACATGTCTTATAAATAAAGTTAAGTTGAAAGTGTGATACAGAATAACCTTGTGAAGATTTCACTCTGCAGCAAGTAATTAAACACAGCTTAAGCATACCATAAAATACGCAATTAAAAAAGAAAAAAAAAGATTGTGCACACTGACAGGTAATAGAGTAAATTACAGTCCTGCAATGTCTTCGCCTGCTACTGTAAAAGCAAACACAGAGATTGTCTTTTGTTGAAGGTCTTTTGATCAGACAGCTACATGTTGCCTAAACTGAAATATCTGTCAGTGTGCGAACCCAAGGGTCAAAATAAGGGTGTGTTTCGTAGGAGTGAAAAAGGGATCCAGAAAAAGAATAAAAAAGCATGTGGACTATCATAGATATTTTTCTTCTCTGCAAAAAAAAGTTGTAAGGAGCCCAATCATATTTGGTAACAACCATGTATTTTTTTTTTTTTCTGATAACTATCAAATCTTTAGAAAATCCTCCCTTACTTTTTGCTCTAAAATCACATTTGAGTGCATTGCATAGAGCTTCTTTGATGAGGTGTGCAGAGATTTTTCTTAAATTCACGTTTGTGTACTGTCGTCAGCTATATTTGGGTGAACGTGATTGAACCTAAAATAGGCATCACAACTGATTTCTCTGAGAACAGGACTACGCAGAAAACTATCATTTTCATCAGTTTGCTCTGAAAATAATGTGAACATAGAAAATGAAGATTAGCAATCTTCTTTTGCACTCTTCTCCCCTTTTCTAAGTCTCTTTCTTATAGCAGGCCATTACATTCCTCTGTAGCAATAATTTAGACCCACGCCACCATTGTAATGACTTTGGAAAGCTATAAAGACACAGTTTGCAGAGTTTTAAAGTATGTGCTTAAAGTATATTGCTGTTGAGCAAAGCACTTAAGCATGTGCTTAATTTCAGGTATGTGGTAAAGTGTCATTGGATTTATTTATACAGCAATCTGGGCGGCTGGAAGGGAATTCAGGGCTGACTCCTGCTGCCATGCAGAGAATGTGGGAGAGAAGGGAAGGGAGTGCCAGGCACCACGGAAACTGAGGGTTTGGAGGAAATCACCAAATTCCTCTGGTCCGTTCCTGAAGTGCCTGTGAAGCACCTTGGACAGCAGCTGGTCAATTCAGATCCTGTTGGTAATGAGGGAAATTCCTTTTCATCAGAAAGAAACGTGCTCCTGAAGCATTCCTGAGGTTTCTCTGCTGAAAATGCTTGTCTTTCTCCAGACCAGGCTTTTGAAAAAAAACCCAGGTATCCACTATCTTTTACACACTGGGAGATTTACCACATTCAGGGAAGTTAAATCCAATCATGTTTTCTCCAGATTAAAAAAAAAAAAAATTCTTTAACTGCTCTTCAGCTCTCAGACTCTCTTAATTACTCATCCTGTTGCTCCCCACCTTTTTTTTTTTTTTCTTTTAGTGCAGTGGCCAAAATTAACAACAGACCCACAAGATCAGTATTAATCAGGTCAAAAGGTCAAATATTGTTTTTACTGACACACATATATATATATATATATGTATATGTATAGATATATAGACATAGTTACAGATAGATATATAGAGATAGAGATAGAGATAGAGATAGAGATAGAGATAGATAGAGATAGAGATAGAGATAGAGATAGAGATAGATATAAGCCCTGCTCTTCATCTCTTCCAGGACTGACAAGAAATTTTTTGGGCAACGACATCAGACTGCTGAGTCCTATTTAACTCATGACTCCTGGACTCGATCCTTGTTGGTCCTTTTTAACTCAGGACATTCCATGATTTTGTGATTCCCACTGCAAGACAGGGCATGGGACAATGTTTCTGTGCTGCTTCCAGGCTGCAGCTCATCCTCTTGTTGCTTTTCTGCACAGATTTCAGCTCTGCATGGGTAGCACTTCACACACATCTTGATTGAATTTCATATTGTTGATTTTGGATCATTTTTCCATCCTGTTTCCAATTCTGATCCTGTTCTTAACTGTCTGTAAGAACACTCTTAGTAGCTGAAATAGTGATGAATAGTGATGGACTTGCACAAGAAGTCCCTGAGAGTTCCTAATTGAAAATACTTCCCCTTTTAGTAATTCAATATTAGGGATTGACATTTCACACAGCTTGTCAAACAGCTGTGCAATGATAATTTCATCTAAATCTCATTTTCTTACAAGAAAATCATTTGGTATTGTTCTTCAAGTCTTGCAGCATTTTGTCCTGATTGTCCCCCGTTTGTCAGTTGAGTGAAACTAGATGGGCTGGATATTCTCTTGTCTGGATAAATTAATGTTGGCTATTCTTTTATCACCTTACTGCCTATAAGCCTAAGTTTTGTATATATGTATTTTTTCTGAGAGCTAAAAACTCTCAGAAGCTGCTTGTTTGTGCTTTATTCTCCCCTTCCTTGTTAAAAATAGAGTTTTTGCCATTCTCCAATCCACCAGAATTACCCTGTCTCTTTGAACTTCTCAGAGATTTCTCCTGAGTAGTTCTGAGAGGGCTGAGGCCTCGTATATTTCTGAGTGAGATTGATTTGTTGATTGATTTGTTGATTGGTCCAATTATTTATTTCCTTTATATATTTATTTCCATGTTCTGGTCTTCATAATTGGGCAGCACGTAATTAACTCAGTATCGGGTCTCAGTTTTTCGTGTGTGACAGGAGTATTGGGAACATCAGCCTTATTCCTTTTCTCCTTCTTCTTTTGAAGTTTTCTTTTGCAGAAGACTTTTATCTTTCACCTTTCTCTCATTTTCCCCAATCTTCTCATTGGAATGACTTTAGATTTTTAACCAGCTCTTTTACATTCCTTCTGTTTCCCTGGTGGTTCCTCCTTCCTTTTGGAAGCCAAAACACTGTCCCCAGTGCTTTCAGAAAGTTGGCATAAATTGTATAATAGAAATCTTTCCTGCCGCCTGATCCATCCCGAGGATGTGTCTGCACATTGCTCCCCTCGATAGGCAGACATGAATCTCAGGATGTTTGTGAAGCCTGAGGCTTCTGAGGCTTCTGCTTGATTTTCAAGGTTAAAGAGGGAAAGAATGACTCCCTACAGTATAGCACCTTCAGTCATGGCTCCTTTTATCTTTATGCAGTCATTCAAGGAGACATTAATTCCCTCTGGCTTGTTGAACCGCAGCCTTCAGAACCAGCAGATGTGTTATTGATACAGAGGCAAAGCCTCCCTCTTCCCTTGTCCTGCTCTTCTTCAACAATTTATTGCCCTTTCACAGCAAAATCCCAATTCCACAACGCATCCCATTAATGCTCTAGTGCTGCTTATGTTGTTGACTGTGTGCTAAAATCTCAGCCTCTTGCAGCTGTTTTTCATTTTCATGGCATTTACATATCACTATCTTAGATGCTTAATTGGGGGCTCCCTTTTCTTCTTTCCTTTAATTCTGCTTCAAGCTCCCAGCCAAATAGCTGGCCTGAGAGTTTCAGACTTCCATAATATCCACTTTTTTGCCCATCTCTGTGATTTTTTTCACTGTATCAACCTAGCTTAGGGATGTGATGTGGAGGATAGCTCTTCTACTTTAATAGCATTTTTTTTCTCAAACCTACTGGATTCTCCAGGGTTAGAAGCATCAGCAATTCCTTATCTGCCACTCCTGCCCAATAGCCTGTTGAAATCCTCAAGAGGGTTTCTGAAAGTAGCTCCCAGATGAGTAATGATGCTGAGGCTGGGTGTTAGATAGTTATTTGGAACCAAAGTACCTCTGTGTCAATATGTGGTTCCGTGTAAGTCTCCTGAGAGGGCACTGTCAGCACACTTGGGAAGTCTGAGGTTTGTGTCCAATCCTCAAGGTTAAAAATAGTCCCAAACTTTCTGTAACACTCCTCAGTGCCTCGTTCTAAGTCTTAAACTGTTATTTTGCCACTATCTGCATTTTTTCTTACACATTTTGCTTCCAATTAGAGATCCTTGATAGCAGTACTGGAAGGGAAAGAGCTCTCTTTTGCCTCAAATCACACTCTATGACTGAAGTACCCTTAAGTATCTCTGCCACCTTCTTTATTGAGCAGAAGTGCTGAAGTGGCTGCCAAACTGAAAAGTCACAGAATAAGATCCAAATTAAATGTCTGGTCACCATAATCAGGACTGAAATGAGGGTTCAGCCATAATGAAATCTAAATGCAGAGCTCATTTTGGGTGATGATTTTTATTTTGGAAATTTATTAACTTGTGCTGATAGGAATTGAATAGACTGTTGCTGAGTAAGGCGCTGTCTTCATCTAATTATTCCTTCCTTATTTTTCTAGATACTTCTGTTTCTGGGATAGACTACATCAACAGATTTTTTTTTTTTTTAAATATGGCAGCAGTATTTGGAAACATGAAGGAAGACATGCAATAAACTAGTCTCAGAACTTACTGCTGTATTTAATATTCTTAAGCATTTGCTTTTTTCAGTTGATGTTGTGATTGCCAATGTCCAAGAGACATCCTACAGTATTTTATTGAAAAATTCAGATTATAAAAGCGAAGTTCTTCCTAAGTCCTGTATACTCATGTACTGTATACTTAACATTTTCCTCACGGCCTTGACTGGAGAATACTTCCTTCATTTACTAAAGGGTTTTTTTTGTGTGTATTCATATAGTTGTTCTGCTTTGCCTTGGGCTGTAGTTGTGTTTCCTTGATGGATGAATAGCTTTCTGCGTGGATAATTTGTATATCAGTTTGTAAAACATTTTCAGATCCTTTGGGAAGGAAAAGGTATTACACAAATCTTGGATAATAGATGCATGTATTATTGTACAAATGTTTGATACCTTTCATTATATAACATCTGCTATGGATGAACAGGCTCTTAGCACATAGTTCTGTGACAGCTCCATTTCATATTGGAATAACAGCATGGAAAAAACCTCCGTAGTACAATTTTATACAAAACCTCTTCTCCTTCCCTTTGATGTAGTCATAATTCTTTCGGGAGGCTAAGATTTGCTCTATCCAGTGACTGCTAATCAGAATTAAGGGTATTGAACAGAGAACAGGCACTGCTGTTCTCCACCACTTCTCCTCAATGTTTTAAGGCATCCTAGAACTATGGTGGCCTGTAAAGTTACCATTTTTAAACCCAAACTGTGCAGTGCTAGAAGATTTTTGTAATTTTCAGCATAATGTAACTAAATGCAGTCATATCTTTGCTTCAAAGGAAAATGCAATTCTCAATAGAAATTTAGGGTTTACTCACTGCCAGCTTCATAAGGCTTGTTGGTTTATTTGTAGAGTGAATTAGAGCTGGGTGGAAAATATTTCAGAGGAAGATTATCCTTGCAAAAATGAAGTTTGATCAAAAGAGTCTGGGGGATTATATAGATTTTTACAACATTTTAGAATAGAGGAAGAGAATAATTTGTGTTGGTATTGAAATGTTTTCTTTCTGGCTGAAATTAATTTTGGCTTTTTCAATGTAGTAAAATTAACATAGTATTACTTCTTTGTATTAAAACTAGATTAAATAACATAGTAGGGACAATGTATACTTTTGCTTAGTAGTAAGAAATGTAAGTAATCCAATGTTATTAAAACATTTCACTTAGTTTTTCCCCCAAAATTAATTTTATTGTACTTTATGGCATTATATTATGATTCTATTCTGATTTTTAACTCCCCTCATTCTCTCAAATTTTTTATTTCTTTTTTCATTCTACCCTTCCTCCTTGCCACCCCCCCAAATTATCAAATGGATTTTTATATGCAAACTCTGCTATAACAGATTTTCATGGGTGAGTGGCTCTTAGAGTAACTTTTGCCAGATGAAAGACACAATGGCTAGAGTAAGGGAAGTGCATGCTTCAAAATCTAAGATCTAGTCTTGCCTCTTCCCAGCCTATTCTATAACTTTTATAGCTGCTTTCTTGAGTAAAAATAGTGTTAGTGATAAGCACGGGTAATTTTATATATGATATGATATGATATGATATTATTATTTATATTATAGCTGTTTTATATTAGTGAGCTGCTTGCAAAATTAGGATCTTTTGCTGGAAGCTGCCATTAGGATTTCAATTCCACTAATACATTTGCATAGAGTTGCTCCATAGAGACTTGGGGAGTAGGGCAGGCCTTCCCTTTGAACTTTGAACTATTGTTAGAATTTGCTTATTGTTAGATAATGAGATTTACTTTTGTCTATATTTGGTCTTGTTCTCTATACTTCTGTTGAAATATTTGCACGTGTATATTAATAAGTCTTGTAACTTTCCTACTGGAATATATTTGCATTTATTTGTATTAACTCAGTGTTTGCATTGATTGTTTTATCTAAAACAAGACAAGGAGAGAAAAACATGAGTACAATTTATGCACAAAGAAAATAACTTTTCACTGAAGCAGGCGTAAGAACGTAATGTGTTTCTGAATGCAGAAGGTGCCTGGAATTTTCCCTCTATCAAAGAATTTCTTAAGAAGCAAAGTTCAAATATTCAGTTATTTAAAGCCATAATTTAAAAAGCATTCTGTACAAAACCACATTCGGTCTGTTTTTCAGCTTTATGTGACTCAGAGTGGTTTTCTTCAGAGAATTATTTTTAGTTTTTGCAAGCCCACAGAGCCACTTAAAACACAAGTGAGGAACAATCATCTTAACTTTTCTTGGGTTTTGGTGACATTAGTTTGATTTTTAAGTTCACCTTTATAATTTCAAGGATTTTTTATTTTTTAGCCCAGTTGCCAGAGTTTTAAAAGGATTCAGAAATCCATAATTGGAGTACATTCATAAGATTTGATTGGAAAAAGCCATTGACAAGCTCTCAAGCCATGACCTTGCAGCTTTCATAAAGTCATCAGCTGGGCTACACAGAGGCTGTGGGTGATGTGAAGAGATCTTTTTCACTTCGTTTTAAGAGCCTGAGGGGTACAGTTTCTGAAGTTCTTGGCTAGAGCTGATTGACAGATCTCAACTACAGAACCCCAGAAGCACAGACCAAGCTGGGTTGGAAGGGACCCACAAGGATCATCGAGTCCAACTCCTGGCCCAGTACAGGACTGTCCCCAAGAGTCACACCCTGTGCCCAAGGGTATTGTCCAAACTCCTCTTGAGCTCTGTCAGACTTGGTGCTGTGACCAATTGACATAATCACAAAAAAACCCAAGACCAAGAATTTGACCAATTCCTCTCTGTAGGAATTGGTCAAATGGGTGTAAAAGTTGTAAGTGGCTTCTTATTTTTATGGGAATACTTATGAATAGGTAGTATTTATATCTTCACTGCCATATAAAATATGCAGCAAACAAAACTGGTGCAGGTTTGTTTGAAACTCCACCACTGGAGCAGCAGCAGACTTATGGAGCATAAAACTCACTGCCAGAGGAAGGGCCAGGACCTTCACCGTGCCAGTGATGCTGTGCCCTGTACAGAGCAGCACCTGCGTGACACAAGGCAGGGAAATCACTCGATCGCCAGGACTTTATTTAAAACCAGGTTTTCTATCTGTGCCTTAGCTCAGACCCTGCAGCTCTCAGGCCCTGTCCCAGGGTTCTGGAGTGATTAACACATGGCACACACTCAGGCTTTGGCACCTGGGGATGCTCCCAACACCTGCTCTGTCCTGAAGGGGTCATAGGCCAGGAGAGTGACAAACCCACCAGGGTTTCTTCAGGAAGAAAAGGGAGAATTCCCCTTATAGCTGCCATCTTCTGCTGTATCCTTTTTGCACATATGTCCGGCCCCTTTACATTTCCAACAGTTTCCTGGCTTGCTGGCTGCATGTCCAGAATTTTTATTGCATATTAGTCTGCTGTGTCAACACAACATATGTGTAATTGAGTCATTGTGCAATGCAAGCTGTAGCGATCGAATAATACTCTGATGGAGCTGATATTCAGCTTATGGGCAAGAGCAAGTGATCGTGTCATGTTGACCCACGCACCCAAATCTTGTGTGTGATGAGGAAGACAGAGGAAGTTACAAGGAGTCTGTGACACAACATTTCCATTGAAAGGTGGATGAAGGTAATCTAACTGTAAAGAACCAATCAAGAGCATAATTCTATTGCTTTCTGCAGCTATTTCACCCAAGCCCTGGGTGCTTTCCCTGGTGATGCCATGAGGTGTTTGGGTGAAAATGGTACAAGGATCCACCATAAACACCACATAATTTAATTGCTTTACCCATATGGCATCAGTTTTAGTACCAGGCTCCAGTTTCAAAGATATGTCCTATTAACAGCTGTAAAATGTCTGTTCCTTTAAACAGCCCAGTCAAATGACTTTTAAACAGTAATTTAGTAAAAAAGACCTAAATAGGAGTTGGCATGGGCATTTGTGAAAACTGGTGAATTAATTTAATATTCTCAAAGCATCCAACCATAAACCAATGAACCAACGTTCAGAAATAATGATAAAAGGTGTGACTGAGTGCTGTAAATAAGAGTCTTGGCCTTGATTTTAAGACGCTTTAGATAAGAATCAGTGTTTATAGAGCCAGTTCCCAAAGTCTTACCCCAAAAATACTCATTTCCCATAATTCTAATTGATTTATGAATACCCAACAACCAGCATGCACAACCTTTGTGAAACTTACGCTGCGTATCTCAGCCCATTAGAGTGATAAAACCTCACAGTGAATATATTGTTAATGAATAACCAAGCTTCAGCTAAACTGACTGCTAATGTCTTTTTCCTTCTTGATTAATAGTGGAACTCCATCACAATGGATCTCTTTGAAAACAAGCTGAAAGTAATTTCGATTGAAACATGCCTATTCAAACCCTAAATCATTAGAATTCTTCAGCTTTGATGAGGGCCCAGTAATTAGTTGAGTTGCAATAGACCTGTGCCATAAACAGCATGAATCAGAACATGTCTGCTTCTAAGACTTATTATTTGTATTACTGTAGCACCTAGAGGCCACAGGCAAAATCTGAGCCTCCCTGTGTTGCACATTGCTCAGTGAAAATAAGACCCCGAGTCCTACAGAATGCAGCCAGAACAAAGGCAGGGCTGGCAGTGAAGGCTGCTCTGTGGAGGCAGAGCAGAGCAATAGGTACAGGAGGGCACTTTGCTGCCCTTTTTGCTTTTTCTTTGCATAATGCAAATACTAAACAAAAAGAGACAGTGGCAGAGGGCAAGGAAGTAAAGGGACAGAGCTGACAGCAGAGGGGTTGGGAAACAATGAATTACAAGAGAGGAAATAGATATGTAAAATGAAGAGGTAATGCAAGAGATGGTGTGGAGAGAAGTGCAGGAACTGCTGATTCCTGGTCTGAGAGAAAGCAACTGTGCAGGCGAGAACAATCCTGGAGTTGGGTCTGGTGCTGAGGGCTGTGGTGGTCTTGGTGCCATGCTGGAAAGGGATCATAAAGTCAGCAACAAAGAGATTGAGTCAGTTAATTTAGATGATTCTCCTACTCTAGGCAGCACCAATTGTACTCACAGTGCTCCAGACAGACATTTAGGCAATAATCAAGGATTATTTTCATTGTTTTGTAGCACTTTTAAAGCATTTGAACATATTTTCCGTATCAGCTCCCAGTTTTCTTTCCTTAAGACTAACTGATCCCAGTTATTTTCAGTTTTCCTTTGGAGCACATGCTTACCACACTTCTGATTCTGCCTGCTGCATGTCTGTGTTGCTATGTATTCCCTGACCTTGGCTCTTGAATTTAACAGTTGCACTGCCAGTATTGGCAAGAGCAAATGGAAATGATGCTGGAGAAAGAGTTTTGTAGATACTTGTTTTAGTTCTATTCAGACAGCATTTGTCTGTACCAGATGAGACTGTCCTGGAAGACAGTGCTGGAAGCCCTTGTGAGTCAATCTAGATGACATTCACTGCTCTCCTACTTGTTAGCCTATTAAAGAAAGAAATTAAGTTTGTTTGACATGATAAGCGCTTGACAAATTAATGGTGGCTATTCATCATCTAGTTTTTGTCTAGGTGCTTGCAAAGTTTATTTGCTTGGGGTTTTCTGAGCCTCCTGACTGGTGGAGGAGTCAACGCAGCGAAGGGCCATAGTAGAAGTGGAAACCTTCAGTGCTCTCTGTTCTGTGGCTGCCTGGTGTTCCTCCGTCCCATGTCATCTTCCCGTCCCTTTTTAAACCGTTCCCAGCATAGGCTGAAATCTTAGATCTCTGTCACTGCTATTAATTATGCTCACCATCCAGCCAGAGTTGACCTTTCTTGTGAGGTTTGATGCAAAATGTATTAAAAATGATCAAAAGCTCCTCTCACCATGTGCTGACAGCTTTCCTTCTCCCTCGCAGCCTCCCGAGACCCAAGCCAAGAAAGGCTGGGGCTCTGTCTCCTGCCAGCCATGCATTCCCATGCCAGTGCTCCATCTCCTGCATGGCGACAGGGCTGTGTTCTTGATCCTCCTGAGTGCTGGGGCAGGAAACCAGCCTGAATGAAGAGGCAGCCCAGCCCAAGCCTAGGTGTTTCTCCTGCTTGGGTCTGAGGTTCTTTTCCCTTACAAAGGCTCATGTTCACTGTGCCTTGAGTCAGCATCTGTCTTCACAGTTCAACTATTTCCTTCTTGGTGGTTAGAATCAAATTTGAGATGGTCTCCTTTATTCATCCTTACATAGAACACCCCTTGAAGCTACCTGATGATGTGGCGCTGGGACACAGGGTAAACTGGATCCCTGTGTTCTTCCCTGAATTTTCCCTTTTTCCTAGCTCCGTTCAGGGCTTCCTGTGCCGAGTTCAGCTAAAACGGGTCCTTGGGACCCCTTTCAGAGCCTCGGGCTTCCTAAGATGAGTGCCTTTGTGCAAACCAGGATTGTGACGCCCCAATGCCGAGCTCCCCAGGCCGGGGCACGTTCCGGCACAGCTGGGGAGATGCGCCTTTGGCCGCTGGCAGCTGAAACACCAGGCGTGGCGGGGCTGGACAGCGGCGGGGCTGGACAGCGGCGGGGCTGGACAGCGGCGGGGCTGGACAGCGGCGGGGCTGGACAGAGACCGGGCTGGACAGCGGCGGGACAGCTCCTGCCCTGCCGTGCCCGGCGAGTCCGGAGCTGTGGAGCACCAGCAGCATTACAGCCAGCGCACAGCGTAGCTGCGCTGCCTTGGCCCTTTCCTTCCTTTCCCCCCTCTCACGGCTCCTGCCACCGGCGGCGGGGCAGCAGCGGCGGGGGCCGGTCCCCGCGGGGCGGTCTCGGGGCGGTCTCGGCGGCGCGGCCCCGCCGCAGCCGGCAGCGACGCCCCCGTGGCGGGGGCGCGGATGGTCTCTCCCGGGCCGGCGGGAGCGGCTGTGACACCTGCTGGCGGCGGCGGGCCGGCCCACGGCGGGCGGAGCGGGGGGAGCGGGCGGCGCGGGGCGGGCGGGCAGAGCGTGCCCGCTCGGGGCGCTCCGCGGCCGCGCCCGGCGCTGATGCGCGGCCGCCCCCCGGCGCGGGGCACGGCGGGGCCGGGCGCCCCCTGAGCACCGGCGCGCCGGGTCACTGCGGTAGCGGCGCTGCCGCGGCGGCGGCTCCGCGCCCCCCGCCCGTCCTCCTCTTTCTCCTCCTCCTCCTCCTCCTCCGCCGCGCCACTTCCAGGGGAGGCTGGTGTCATGCGGCTGGCGCCGAGGGAGGGGTGCCCGGGGCCGCAGCAGCAGTGAGAGGCGCCGAGCCGAGCCCCTGCGATGACAGCCATGAAGGAGCAGCCCGCGCACCCGGGCGGCAGGGGGAACCCGCCGCCGCCGCAGCCCGACCAGGTGCGACCCGCGGCGGGAGGCGCCGAGGGGCTGGCGAGGGGCCGGGGATGGACGGGGCGGGGGGCGGCCGCCGTCCCGGAGAAGTTGTGCGGAGCTGGAGAAAAGTGGGCGGGAGGGGGGACGGGGACACGGGCGCCCTCGGGGCGGTTCGGCCGGGGAAAGAGGGAGCCCCGCGGAGCTGTCTCGGGGATGCGCTGGGGCCGCCCGGAGAGGACCCAGCCTCGTCCGGATCCGCATCGGGGTCGGGATGTCGCTCAGCCCCGGCCCCGGCGGCAGCGGTCCCGCAGCAGTTTGCGCTCCGCTTCGCCGCGAGTTGCGCCGGGGGAGATGCGCGGGCGGGGGCTGCCGCCCTGGCCGGGGCTGCCGGCGGTGCGGGGCGCTCCTCATCGCCGCCGCTCCGCGCGGGGCGGGCAGGGAGCGGCCCCGGAGGCCGGGCAGGTTTCCCCGGGGGATTTTGGCAGCGGCCGGGCGGCAGTCACGTCCCTCGGCCCGACGGTGCCGCCCCGTGGGCTGGCGGGGCTGAGGCCGGCGGGGCACTGGTGCCTCTCGGTAGCGATGTCTCTCGGTACCGGCTCGCTGTCGAGTCTCGGGCGGCGTCCGCATATGAGGGATGGTACCGGGGGGCAGGCGAACTTGGATGTCATCATCACAAAATCGAAGTTTTCATCAGCAGATCGCTGCGCTTGATGTTCCGGGGCGACAGCACTGAGGCACCGGGAGGGACGGGGGTGGCCCCGGGGGACCCTCCGGCTCCGGGCGGGGCGGGGGTCGTGCCGGGGCCGGGGCCGCGCACCTGCCCTCGGCACCCGCGGGCATCGCTCAGCTCTCCCTCGGCCCCAAACACCTTAAAATACGCGAACTCCAACGAAGAGGGTTTTTTGCACATTGTCCGTGCGCACCGCTTTTGGTTCGGAACTCCGGCACGCTGTGAATGGGCTCCCAGGACGTGCGGAGCTGCATTTCACGTTTCCATTCTCTGCTCCATCCATCCACGGAGCTTAATTTTCCTTCGATGCGCTCGCATTGGGTGAAAAACGGCAGCAGTGGAAGCGGCTGGGCTCAGGTCTGCCTTAGAAAGCCCGTGTCCGAGTAGCCAGTCCTGCAAGCACACCCAGGCTGCACGCTCAGCTCTGAGGAGCCCTTCCAGTATCACTGAACCCATTCATTTAAATAAATTTAAAGATGTATGCTTTCTGCTCAGGAACGTATGCACTATGGCACATTTTCATCTGGTGCTTGTAAAATAATACATTTGAATTTGAGAATCTGTCTTGAATAAATTAATTGCATAGGTTACATCATCTGAAATAGATGGGTAACTTCCATCAATGCTTAGATTTCATGCAAATAGTGGACTTTATGGAAAAGGGAAGATCATTTTAAATAGTCTCAGAGGTCCATAGAGCTCATAAATTTCAAGGACATTGTTTTGCTTTAGAGAGATGCTGCTATTAGATGTAATAAAAAGTACTTGAACTTAACCAATCTCTGTTTCTTTATATTCAGTTCAGAGATGTTGAATTGCCAATTGTTGTTGGAGGTGGAAATCTTTTTAAAGCAGGATTAATATTGCATGCAAAAAATTACCAGTTTGACTGCTTCTTTAGGTTGTAATGAGGAATAGCAGTAAGATATCAATTTAAAGCACACTAAATATTAAGAATTTATTCTATATATAGAAATATTATTGCCTGAGTGCACTGAAGGTCTCAGCCTCTCTCAGTGGTGGATGTAGCAACCACTGGTTTGTCTGTGGGCCTGGCTGAATGAAGTGTAGGCATGAAGTCCTGTGTATTTGGATTGGGTTTTTCAGACCAAGTTTGCTTTTTTTGATTAAAATTGATACTGTACCAGCTTTGGTTGCCTGTTGTCTTAGGTGCCAGGGACACCTTGCAGTATGTGACAGCATGGCATGCAGAATGTTGCTTTTAGTGGATGGCAAGCCTCTCTATGGGTTTGAATGTCCCTAGTAAGGATGGGGGCCTGGATCCTGCAGTGAGCTCCGTGCTCCTGAGCCCAGGGTTGTGGATGTCCACTCACACACCTCTGCAGCAGCCAAGATCTGTGGGACATGTTCAGCCCTGGCCAGAGCTTGGCCAGAGCTTGACCAGAGGCTGTGTCTGACTTCAGGTTTGTGCTGGAAACCATTCTTGGTGCAGCAGTGTGATGTGACTGTGATCCTAACAGAAGAGTATTATAATTTCAAAGCTTTTTGTTGGCTTTTCATGGTTGCAGTTGCAGAGCTGGTGATGTGGTGAGCATGAGGAGAAGAAAAGGGACTCATATGTTCACTCTGGTTTTCCATATCCCATAGCACTGTCGTGGGCTTACTTATATGGAAAATACATCCTTCTTATGGCCTTCAATAAATCCACCTCAGTCTCATGTTTGATGTTGCACGTTGCCGGTGAGCTTGTATGAACTTAGTGCCACTCCATGTGACACCTCTAGTTTATTGATCTATTTATAACAAGAAGGTGTGTGCTCTGAGAAGGGTTTCCTGAGGCAGCAGGGCCAGCAAACCTTTTCTGGTAGAGAAGTAGAACGTCTAGAAAGAGCAAGGAATTGCACCAAGATCTTCTAAGTGTAAATCTCTTTCCTGCTTCTAAAGTCTGGTTTTACAGATACTTCTGAGAGCAGTCATACCACAGGCAAAGCATTTCTGGTAAATTTATAGACTTGTGACCTTAGCTGGGGTTTCAAATTACAACAGTCTAATGTTGGGATACTCCACTTTAAATAAAAGCTTGGATTGACTCACTGAAGCATCCATAGCCATCAACTTATAAATAAGTTGGATACGATTTCATATCCAGCACTTCCTCTGGTCGTGTTTTTAAACCAAGGCTCGCTTGGGACGAGGCATCCAATAACAACTTCCATTAACAGTGCTATTGATGTTTTGGTGTTTGGGTTGATAGATTAACCAGATTTATTCTCACCTTGCTGTTAAATGATGAGTCATATTTATTGCAAAAATTACAGTTTTATGTTCAGGTGATATATCTGTAGAAAGGAAAATAGCTGTAAATTACTTGTATTTCTGGAACGCTCTATCCAAGTGCTCAGACTTTTGTCACTTGAGTGCTGTGTCAGGAGTGAATGTGGCTCCCTCGGTTCCTCTTAGAGTACAGAAATGAGTGTTTTTTATCTTGTAGCTCTTTAGAATTGTCCTGGGGTCTTGGGCAATGATATTTAGTGATCTTTTTTAGAAGGCACAACCATTTGGTAGTCAGTGGACACAACATATTTGAAAAATATAATGTACCTGTATGACTTGCTGGTTGATGAATGTTGCTGTCTTTGCAGATGAAAAACCAAGATAATTCCTCTAGGTATTACCTTTGTGAGGCTTCAGTCTGTTTACAAAAAACCAGATGATCTACACCACCTGGTGCTACTCGCTGTTCTTTGTGTGTGCAGAAGACAGACCTTTGAAATTTATAATCATTTTCTCCTGAGCCTCTTTTATTCTCCCACCCTGATGCCTTTCTAAAATTGATTTTAAGATAGAAAAAAGAAAAAGTGGATTTTTTTTTTTACAGTATATCATTTTAGAATCTACTACATTATTCTTCTTAAAACAGGCAAGGACAAATGAAATCAGACATGGTGTTGTATTAAACAGGGATATTGTTTGGTGAGCATGTAAATTACATGTTTAGTAAACAAACAAGGACAACTGACTACTGTCTGCTTGACTGTCCTGATTTAAGCAGTTGAATTTTCCTCTGTCTCAGAACCAGTTTCTGTGGTCACCAGACAAGTGGCACATTCTAAAGGTACATCTGAATAAAAGACAATTACCTATGTTTTATTTTTCAGTGGCTCAAGCCAAAATAACTTCTATGCCTTTCTTCATTGCTTAGCTTCTTTCTCCCAAAACCAGACTCTGATCTTGTAGTGGGAAAAACGTTGATGGATAGCTGTGTCTGTCCAGAGCAGTGTTCACCTTAATGAGGTTTTATCAAGGCGAAAGGGCTCTCCCTTGCCCCACTCAGGTCATTTTGAGCTTGATGGGTCAGGGCGAAACTTGAACTCTTAATCATATACACACAGCAGTTCCAGTAACTTGAAAGATTTAGTCAGGTGGCCAAGTCCATGTGCCCCACTCCTGTTTGTGTTCAGAGATGGCTTCAGGCTGAAATAAGAAATCCTGTTACAGTACATAAAGCAAAGTGACTTTGCACTTTTCCTGCTTACCAGCCTAGTGGTACTTTTAGTTTTCTTTATTGTGGTGCTCTACCCAACTCACTGGATTGCAATGTCAGAAATAGCAGGTGAAAAAAGCCAGGAGAAGTGGTGAAATAAGGTTATATTATTATGCCCAGAATATTTAGTGAAGAGCTATCATTTGAATCTCACTTTAAATTTTTAAATTCTATTTCTTAGACTGTACTGAGGCCATACTGTATCCATCCTGAATCCAGCATGGGGATTACAGGCCAGCAGTATCTGTTGACTGCATGACCTGCTGCACAAGAAGCTTATAAGAAAATGTATTACCTGTGGTGGTTTGTAATACTGTTTGGGATTCACATTCTAGAGGAAGGCATAAGGATGTGTCGTCTTTCAAATCCTGCACGTGGCTTTTACTCATTTTGGCTTTGCCTGGTGACCGTTTTGCTGTAGTTCAGCCGTGTACCTGATTGTGGTGGTTGGCACAAAAAGCCTCAAGCTTGTCTTCCATCTTCATTGCATTTCTTGCCTTCTGCTCTGAGCTCTGTGGGGCAGGGGGGAGCAGGATCTGGTTTTGGGTGAGGTGCTCCTGATGTTAATTGAGGAGCAATTGTCATTGTCTGTGCCATCTGGTACCTGCTCTGGGTGTGCACACGATCTCGGGGAGCTGGAGGGTGCAGCCACGCATGTTTTTCGGTGTCTGCATAGCACATGAGTGTGTTTCTCTGTAAATCTCAAATTCAGGAGTGTCAGCTGACTGCCAGAAACTCACTTTCCTAATGCAGAAAACTTCACCAAAAACTTTCCAGTGCTTTATCCACCCTCTGCCCTGGGAACCTGTCAGGAGCACAACCCCAAAGAGGTCTCTGCTGGTGGATGCAGGGCAAGGTGATCATGCTGATGCTCTCTCGCTCTTGGTACCCTCCCTTCGTGGTTCCCATGCCTTTTTGCAGTGTGCCTTGCTTGCCAAACAGCGTGTGGGAACCTGGGCAGCATCACACAGCACCTGAGTATTTAGAGCCCTTTTCTTGCAGGTGGATTAAAGGGATTACTTAATGCAGTAAATAAAAAACTGCGAAGCAGGGCAATCTTTTTGGCTCTTCTGTGTTAGAAAGAATTGCAGGGACACAGTAGGTTACATAGTAGCCTCAGATATTTGAACATACATTTTGTATTAGATGTTTTAAAAAACACTGTCACTGTTTCTTTTCCAGCATCTTCCAACTGAAAGTATTGCTTCAGGCAAGCTATTTTGATAATTAACAAGAGGGAGGAACTCTTTAAGCAAACAGAGCTGTTGTTTGATGCTATTCTCAAATTTGAAAGCCATCATTTTAGCACTTTTTAATAACTTGGGGGCATTTGGAGATTACATGCATGTGTTAGTGACTCACAAATGTGACCACAGACTCTCTTCCCATGGTGGTAATAAAGAATGTAAAAAGTAATCCCTAGAGGGGTATGGTAGTTGGTTTTGTTGTTGTTGTTGTGGGGTTTTTTTGAAACTAACAGAGCTTTGAAATTTGTCTGACCTATGGAAGAACTTGTAGGTTTGCCAGTCAGTATTTCACATATTATACTTTAACAGTGCATCAGAAGACACAGGTGCTCTCACCTGCTGCCACACCTGCCTGTGCCCTGCCAGCAGGTACCTGGAATTGGTTTGACACTGTTTTTGTAACCCTACCAAACCTGTGTCATATTTCAAGTCGATGCATTAGTCACAAAATCTTGGTTGTCTCAAACTCTGTCCCTTTCCACTTTAATCATACACTTCTTTTACGCTTCACTCAGCTGCATCGAATGATGTTCATGAATATATGGTAGTAAAAAGAACAATGCTGGTGCATAGTGATGATAAATTACTGTATTTATCCATTAGGAAGGACATTGGATGACCTACAGATCTGAGGCAGAAGCTAAAAGACCTTTTCTAATCTTTCTTAATGCTGTTGGCAACAGCCACATAACTTATTATGTGTTATTTATGTAGAGAATCTGTAAATAGTTTTGACTGATTCTAAGATAAAATAGATAAGATAAAACCCCTCTGGCGTTTGGAGGATATTGCCTAAGAAAATCAATTAGGGAGTATTAAACAATGTGATAATTTAAGGAAAATAATGATTCTTTAAAAGCTTTTGGGGGCATATCTTAAACTGCCTGGGGCAATATTTGCAATTCACATTCCTTTGGAGACGAAAGAAAAGCATTTAGTAGCTTTCCAAAAAACAAACTGGGCAAATATTGGAGTTTTATTTTTGAGAATATGGAGAGAATTCCAAATGCCAATGGGAAAACCATTAAACTTGCTTGAAATGCTGGGCAAGTGCAAGAAAGTAAATCAAACACTGCCAGTGCAACTGATCGTTCATCTGCCGTGTTTGTTCTCTCTGCTCCTGGCGGTGCAGAAACTGCTGACCTCCCCTCCCCCTTTCCCATCCTAAACCTTCAGAGCCTGGTTAAATCAAAGCATTTAAGATATATTGGGGGAGTCTTTCAGAGCAAGGATTTGAGCCTAAGTCCACTTAATTAGGAGTGATGGTGTGCTGTGGTTTTGAGCCTTAAGGAAGAGATGTTTAAGTCAGTGGTCTAATAAAGATTCTAAATAAACACATAATTGCTCTAAAAGTTGGGTGACCTGAGTCAGTGCAATTCAAGAGGATTCCCTTGGCCTGCAGTACATTGCAGTTGGGTAAGCCCATGGTAATATTTTAGTTTCAATCAAAAATGTAACAGTGAGCAAATCCTGATTGACCCTGATGAATTTTGTCTTGTGCCCCAGAGCAGTTCCAGACTGTGAGCTGGATTCCCTTAGGATGAAAGTAAAGAGGCTGATGTGCTCCAGGAGCACACGTGGGGTGCACCAGCTCTCAGTGGGTGTTGGTCCCAAGGATGAGACTAAAGCTGGTCCCCAGAAGTACAGAAGTTGTGGAAATCAGGTCCTTAACACGTCTGGCTTCCCTGTCCAGTTCTGCTGCTCTCTCTTTGCTCCACAGCTTTAACAAGTGTAGAAGGTGATGAATATGTGCATGTATTTAAAAGCAGTTTATGATTTTGGTTTGGTTTTTTTTCCCTTGGCTTAAGCCTGATACAACTACATTGCATGACTTTGGTTTTTTCATTGCCACACTGGATCTGTTCCTTACATGTTTGTAGGTATTTGTTTGCTGTTTTTCAAACATACCAACAGTGTGTGTTGCCTCCCCAGTCAAGACAGAAATACACTGACATGAATGAGTGAGTTGCAGGTGGTGGAGAGGTCTCAGTTTCACAGAGATGCTTATGAGGAGTGCTCAGAATCTGAAACAGAAAGCAGGAAACAAAACTGGTGCAAGTCTTGCTGGAGGTTTATAGATAATATGATCTTGTGTAGCAGACTTTCTTCCTAGTTCTGCATAGGTGGATGTATCTGAAAGAGTGACACTAACTTGAAAGATGATGAAGATTATAAAATTTGAGATTAAAACCCCTTGTTCCATTCTTGGCTGTTTGCAAAATTTCTGTGTGACTTAGGTGGGCCCTTGAAGGCTTGAAGGCAATTTCAGAAGCATCGTCAGAGTTTGAGGTGTGTTGTTGTTTTGGGAATTTGAAATGTCAGAGTTGCCTGTGATGGGTCTCCAGTGCACATTTGGGGAAACCTGACTGCCTTTTTAAAACGCTACTGAGCGATGCAATAGAGAGGTAGATCACATATGGTGGTTGGATAGCGAGACAGTGGTTTGTGGTCAGCACGAGTCTGACTCACTGATATTTGTGTACTTCTGTGAGAAAACCACTAAGATTTAGGAGTATCCTCAGAATCCAGAGGAGCTGCTGGAAGATGGTGTTTCTGGTAGTTGTAGGATCCTGAGATGATATGAAATATAGTGATCACAGAGGTTGTCATTTCGGGTGCAGTTACTGCTACCAAAGTGTTGCACTTCCAAATATCTGTGTTTGCTGTGCCAGTGGAGCAGCCCCACATGTGCTGCTCCTGCTGAGAGGTTATGGCACTTTGGTAATACTCACCCTCAAGACCATCTGTGCAGGAAGTTCCAGGTGGAAGGTTTTCTATTTATTTCAATACAGATTGCTTCTGTGAATAGAGTTCATCATTAGAAAATTTGTGTAGTCCTGAAAAAAGATTGTTTTAGAAAATCAGTTTAATCTGATTTTCTTGTACTATCCGTTCTCCATCCATTATTGCAGGAAAATGGTAAATGAAGCATGCTTACGAATGTTGGGTATGATCCAGTTTAGCTTTCAATGATTATCTCTGAACTGGTTAATAGTGCTAAAGGCAGCATTTTATCTGCATAATTCTATGATTTTGGGTAGAATTAGTATTCCCTGTTTATCTAACCCCAGCAGCTATGGGCTGTAAATTCCTCCTCTGTTTTTGCTGCCAGCACAATCCTGTGGGACTCAGCTGGGCAGGATGGACTCTTAACCACTCACCTATTTTTGTTCAGCGATCTGTGGATGCTGAGGGCCCAGTACTGAACGTTGCTTTCATACCACTGTGAGTCTTTCTATCATTTCTAGGGAATTGAACTTGCACTAGTAATAAGGAGGAGAGGAGCAGCATACAAAAATTGTCAGCAAATTGTAAAATACCTGAGAAAAACAGCTTTTTTTTTTTTTACCTGTCTGTGTTGTGCTTAATGTGCTCAAGTAGAGTATGGAGTAATGAGCCATAGTCACATTTACATGGAAACCACTTCTGTTAATGAGAGGAATGGCATTATCTATTTTACTGTAGTGGATTTCCATTAAAAGCAGGGCTTCAGCATATCCACCATCTAAAATGTGTGCTGGGAGGAGCTTGGTGGAAACAAGGTATGTAAATAGGAGGGATGGGTGAGAAGGAAATCTGTGGCTGTGACAGTGAAGGGACAAAACAGATGCTGTAAGAAATTCCTTCCAGGTGCTGGTGTGTGTTGCAATCGGGTGTCTGATCTTGCACAAATCATAACAAGAAACGATAGGTACATAAAATGAGAGAAAAGAAAAAAGGAAAGTGAAATAAGGAGCATATTTTTTAAGTCAGGCAATTTAACCCTTGGAATAGAAATGCTGAGGTAAGTTTTGAACTCTTCGCCTTTTGATGTCTTTAAAATGAAAAATGGTTTCCAGAAAGATGCCCAGGCAAAACTTTTTGGCCTTTGGAAAAAGGTAGTATCCCAGGGAAATGTAATGGGCTGCAATCTACAGGAGATGGAATGATGGGGATGCCTTGGTGAATCAGTGAATTACTGGTAGTTTTACAATTGTTGATAGTTGATACAAATGAGCTCCTACGAGAAAAGAAAACCATCTTTATTACAATCATCTCTCTTTTTTTTTTTTGCTTTCTGCTGCTTGACAATGATAGAAAGTTCCTCCTTTCCTTTTTATGTGCTGCTGTAAATCTTTGTTGTAATAGGAAAGAAATAATACGTTATCTTATATCTGAGCTAAAAAGAACTTTTCCTGAAGAGTTGCAGACAGAAATAGGAAATTCTACTGATTTCCATGCAGCACGTGATAAAACTTATTTATTTTGGGGTCTGACAGCTGCAGCTGTGACTATAGAAAGGATTTCAAAGGCTGCACTTTGGCTGGATGTGGTCAGCATTCACCCATGACCTGGTGTTAACTCTCGTTCCAGGAGCTTGATCTGGCTGTCAGAACTATGCAAACTTTTTATTTTTTCTCCTTGAAAGATCAAGAATTTACATTATTCTGCATCTCACTTGCTGTAAAAATTTTGAGGAAAGTAGTTATTTTTTGTGGTTTTTTCTTTTTATCACATGGACTACTGCAGTGAAAGCAGCTTGATGTGTGTCTTTCCTTGTGAATGTGCAGGATGAAGGTTCAGGTCAAGCAGGCACAAAAGCACATTAACACTTAATTGGTGGCTTGAGCAGGTCCGTGTTTGGCTGTGCAGAGCAGTAATGCCCACCCAGCTCTGGTGGAGTGACTCCATCTGTTTGGGGGATCACTTGTCCTGTACCTCAGGGAGGTGTTTTCTTCCCAAAAATTCTTGTTTCACATCTGGTATTTTGCTCTTGAGATCTGGCCAAATCTAAACCTCTGTTTTCCTGCATTGTGTCTTTCTTCCTGATACTGCACATGGTATCTAGACAAAGTCTGTGTTTAAAAGTATTTGTAGAACTGATGTTTTGTCACTAAAAATGAGTTAACAGGTTCTACAAAGGCTCTTGGATTTAGCTGATGGATTACGGGGAGGCTTCTGCCCTTAAGGAGTTTCTTGAGGTTCTTGGTATGGAGAAAGCTGTGCTTTGAGATTAAATTATTCAGGTGTTTTTCAAAGTAATTAAGGCTTCTAGCATTTAATGTTTTATGTATGCAGGTTAAAAATTCAGGTTGATTAAATCACGACAAAGGGAAGTTTATTCACAAACGACAGACGGTAATGTCTCTTTTGCGACTGGTGGAATGCTGTTGAGCCCCCTTCATTACACTGAATATTGAACCATTATATTAGTGCCATTTTTTCTAAGCGATGGCATTGTTAAAAAGCAGGCAGTAGAATCTGATGCAGTGCAGCCCTGGCTGTGCTAAGTGGTGCAGAATACTTCTTTTTTCTGTCAAGTGTCTGATTTATAGACAATTTTTCAGCTTGTGCTTTTGAAATGGCCAGGTGAGCTATACAAAACAAGACCAGGAGGCAGGCCAAAGTAATGATTTTCTTGTTGGAAAATAATAGACATGCCAGTATAGCATGTAATAACAGCAGGTTTTACAGAGTGGTGCAGAGCAGTAGGAGTGTGAAACACATACGTTACATAAATTATCTGTGTGTGCATTTCTGCAGAGTTCTGGGCTACAGTAACTCATTCATACTTTTTTTTCTTTTTCTTCTTTTTTCCCCAGTCACTGAGAGTTTCAATGCATGAACTCCTTCAGACCTTTAAAAACTTTACCCTTCTTTTCTCCTCTGGATTGAGTAGCTTTTCCTTTAGATACATATATTTGCTGTTCAGGAATCAGCAGATGGTCTTTGAAATCTAACAGTAAATCAGATCTCACTGTTACAGGTTCCAGTACTGCTGTGGAATCTTCACAAGTTCTAATTTTTTCTTGTTATCCTTTTTGCTATGAGGAAAAAGAAAACAACAAAGAAACACCTAAGATGCAAATTTTTTAAAATATCCCCCATGTGCTGTGTCAGTGTGAGATACCTTATCTGTCCAAGTATTTATTAATTATTCTGAGTCCATTTTCTATTGTGCTTTTCTAAGGGCTACTTCCGTAATAATAGAGAGATTTTACATTCTTCTTACATTCTTCTGCTCCTTGGTCAGTGTGAAGACCTGGAGGCATATTTTGTCCACAATTTTTGTCTATAATGTTGGAATATTTCATATGAGCACACACAGACACAGACACATTGTCATGCATGTCTTGTGTTTTCATTCCTGTACACATCAGCTCATATCACACATTGTAACAGCTCATTCCTCTGTCTATGATTCCTCCAGTTTCTCTCTTTGACAGCATCCAGAGAGCTCTGGGGCCTCTCCTAATAATTTCTGTAAAAAATAAAGAAACCAAAGTTGCTCAAAATTATCTGTGCAAAGCTTAGAAAGGGCAGTGTAGGTTGGAAGAATCCTGATTGTTGAAGAGGGACATTTAAAGGGTGAAAATCCTTTAAATGTCATGGACATTTGAGGCAAATCCATGAAATAAACTAGTGAGCTCTGTGAAATATGTTAAAGGACCCTTCATCAGTTTCCACTGGTCCTGGAGAAGGCATAGGAAAAGGTGTTTCTTAATCAGCAAAGGTTTCACATATTTGTTCTACTGAGACAGAATCTTCTGGGTGATATTAATAGATTCTTTCCATGGGAAAAGATTCTCTTGTTCTTGCCCTGCCCTGCATAAAGTTTTTTTTTTTTTTTTTTTTTTTTTTAAATCAGGTTCCATCAGAGACAGGGATTGTTGTGATGGAGATAATATTTTCATGTTATGAAAGTACTTTCAATAGTAAGTCTCCTGTAAGTCGACCCTGATGAACCAGTGACACCGTAATGCCCTTTCTGGTTTTCTTTTTTCTTTTTGTTTTGTTCTGCTCTGTATTTCATTGTTATTCCTGCCCCTATGACTCTTTTTGCTACCAAAAAAAACTCCTTACCCGTTATCCTATGAGCCCTTCATGCATTTACGGATTAAGTTTTTGGTAATACTTATGAAAAATACATCTACTTTCTGATCATGCTACAGTCTTCTGAGACTTGGAGGTGTCTGTGCCTTAGCTTGAAGTGTTTGAAAACAGCTCTCAGTTATCAAGTTTTAACATCATTTGGGAAAAATCAGAAGTTAGTTGGCTTTTAAGGCATTGCCCAAAGGCAATGCATTCAGCACGCAGCCTTCTCTGATGTTGGTGGAGCATGAAATTTGAGAGTCTCCAGAAGTTCGCCTCAAGTATAAAACCTCTAAGTAAAAACAGGACTTGGAGGCTGCCAGGAGGTTAATGTGTGTGAGGGTGAGTTGTTTTCACCAAGAAAACCCTGTTTGTGTATGGATCTCTGGCCGGGGCTGTTGGTACAGAGGCACACAGCTCTGAATCTGTCAGAGTCAGTGAAAAATCCCATCTTTTCTACTGGACAAGGTTGTGGGACCTTTCATTATTTCTCTTCAAAGCAGCTACTGGTTTTTTGAGGGCTCAGTTCTTCAGCTACATGGCACTAAAGATTTTGTTTCACTGGCTTTGTACTTCAGCAGTTTCAGGTCAATTCTAAGCATTTCTGAAAGTTTTATTTATATTGTGACAGGGCTTCAATCCTCACCCAAGATTGAATAGCAGTTGGAACACTGAGGGAAACAAAAGCATTTTTCTGAAGTCTAAATAGATAGGATAAGTATCAAGTGGATGAAAATTAATACTGTTATCTCCATTTTCCATTTTTCTGTTTCAGTTTTTCTAAAATAGCCATGAATTGCTGTGATTTGACAAACCTACCAGCAGTTTGCATTGGCTATCTCTGAAAAGGGGAGAGTGTCTTCCCATACAGAGGAGAAGGGAGGGAAGACTATTTATTTATCTTGAAGTGTTTCGATTTTTAAAAAAATATCACTACATAAACAGAATATTGACAAACAATCCCATCAAATTGGTAAAGGAGTCAGCAAGTTTGTGTATTAGGAAAAGAAGTAGCTAAGGGTATCCATGTGGTTTGGTTGGAAACATTTAACTAAAGCTTTAGGGTTATTTTCATGGTGACCTTTCTTGCTCAAAGACTTTTGGTGAATATTAATAATTTTATGCCTATAATGAATTAATTGACTATCTTTAGCATACCATATAGTGATAACTTCGATCTGCTGCTGTCTGTGTTACAATTATTTGCAGAGTGACTTAGAGAGTACATTCTGACCCCACCCTTGGTATCTTGAACCCCAGGATAAGTTCCTGTTGTTCAGGCCATGCCAAATGCTGAGTTGCTGTGGTCCTGCTTTGCTGTAGTGCCATAAACCCTTGGGGGTCAGACCCTGAGCATGGACCAGTGAAGGCGGAGGCTGCAAAAAGCCTCTGGAAACAGAAACTGGAAGTTAAACCAGTAAGTATTTCTAGGATTATGAGTGCATTAGTCCCATTTCAAATCTCTGACGCTGACTTTTCTTCTTTTTGGGTTCATGCTTAAAGGATCTTTCAAAAACTTGCAAGGAGTCTAATTCTGGAAAAAACATAATGGTTTATTTTGGGTTTTATTATTCTGCCACTGACCAAGAGGAGCCTTTTTGTGCCTGGATGTATGATTTATGGACATGTATAAAAGCTATTGTCTGCCCTTCCCCATGGTTTATTCATCTTTTTCTTTCAAAATACACTCAAGCCCCTGGAAGTTGTCCTAGTGCTTGCAGTTGAATCTGGAAGTTTGGAGGCATCAAATCACTCGTGATACCAAAGCAGGCTGTAGTTGAATGTAGTGATAGCTGCTTCCCAGGAGGGTTTACGTTTTGGGTAGTGAACATTTGTGATGCAGTTTGAAATGATACAATGGTAGGTGCTTTGAAAATGTTCCCCAGAACACTGGAAGTGCCCATAAACACATAGCTGTTACTGTTGAGAGTTGCTTAAGTGTTCATCTTGGGATATGTGTTGTGTGAATTCAGTTGGAGATTTTATCGATATTTTTCTTGGATATTAATGGAGCTGCTGGTAGCCCTGCTGCTCACAGAATAGCTGAGTTCTAATTCCCCATGCCATGGCTTTGAATAAATCAACCTAACAGGAGTTCCTCCAACCTTACAAGATACTGAACTGGTGAAGCTGGATGTGATCCACGTTCACCTTTGCTTCTAGAGCAAAAACCCTTTCCTCTAAGCAACACCCCTTGTTCTCCACAACATAAACCAATCTTGGGAGGAGTAAAAGAAGAGCGAGTAAAAAGCTTTGATCCAGTCATCCCCAATCCCTGAACATCCAGCTAAACCACCAAATCCCACTTTCCTGTTCAGAAATGTTGCATAATAAAGCCACCAGTTGTCTGGACGTAATCTTCCTCTCGTTCCTGTGCTGCTCATCAGGGTGAAGGGCTCCTGCAGTGGATTGAATCATGATACACACATGAAATAGATACAAAAAGATGCTGCAACAGTTTGTGATATTTTTATATTATTATAATCACAGATTTTAGACAAGGTGTTGATAGTTTAAAAGGTGGGAAGAGGGGTAGGGCATGGGCAGGTATCCGCTGTGGACCATGGCACAGAGCAGTGCCCACAGAAAGGGTGCCAGGTCCTGGGAAATCAGGATTGTACCTGTGCCCCGTGTTATGGTCCTGCTTCTGACACCAATTTAATGCCATGATCCCACCTGTGTCACCAATTAATGTTAAGATCTGCTGGAATACTGTTAGGGTCCCACTTCTGAGGTAATACTAGTGTCTGATTAAAGTGCAAACAGGTCAAATGCTTAATAGTACAGATTTTATTTAACAGCAAGGAATGAGAGACTGAGAGAGAGAAAGAAAGGGGTAGAAATAGGAAGAGAGAGGGGGAAGAAAGAAAGAGCGAGAGAGAGAGTCATTACAGTCACCGCCACAAGTGTTCCTGCAGAGTCCAGCTGGCCCTTTTCCTTCTGGTCTTGCTGCTGGGGGTCCCCAAGAATTCTTTCTAGAGGCACCACTCCTACACAATCCAAATCCTGGGTATCCAGAGGTGTTTGCACAACTTGGGATGGCATGTGTGTGTAAGCACTTTCTTCCTTTCCTAAAGTTTGCTGTGGTGGGAGTTTTTGGTTTTTGTCTGAATTGGTTACCCAGATCTGCCTTACCAGGCCTGGCACCTTCCTGTTGTTGTGTCTGTGCTTTTCCCACAGTCTGCACGGTGGGAGCTTGTCCGGCGTGGTAATTCCATGCCTTGCATGGTGACTTGCCACCCTTTGGAGCTGTAGATGCTGATGTGTGTGTGCTTGCAGCTCTCCTGGCCATTGGCAGACCTGGGAAGAAAATCCCAGGCTGAGTTTGCAAAGGCATTGCTCTGGAGTGTGACTGATCAACATTCAGAAATGCCAAATGCTCACAACATCCAGCCCGAGGTACTTGGGGTTCTGAAAACCACTTTAAGGCTGAAATTATTACAAACCAGTAGACAGTAACCAATTTTCATGCCACAGTGACAAAGCCTTTTCAAATAATTGCATGAAAATACAACTTGGAAACATGTATTTTCTGTATTTCTAGTGCTATTTATCAGATAGGCATCAAGCTGTTAAGATTAATCTTCATTTGCAAATTTCTTTGAAGCAAAGCACTACAACGCTGACTGCATCATTATTAATCCCTTGAGTTTACCAACATGTGGACATCAGAAAGGATGCTGTTTTACTTTGATTGGGCTTTTGTGCAGAGAAAACAGCACATGCTCTGTCCATCTGCTTCATTAAACTCTAAATGCAATTCAATTTTGTAACATTATAATGCATAGACATTAAATATTTTGTGGACCTAGAGTAGCTGTCTGGCTGTTGTATTTTTAAAGCAAACTTAATCTTCTGTTCTAGGTTTCTGGGTTGCCTTTTCTTCTTCTTCTTCTTTTTTTTTTTTTTCCTTTAATTTCTTTTTAATTTGAAAGTCCTCTTACCTCACTTTAAGTCTTAGATGAAGTTCTTAAATCAGCGGGGAGGATGAGACAAATTTTAGGTATTTCAGCAGAACAATTCAGGTCATCAGTCTTTTGCGGTTAATTATAGAGGGAAGCCTGGGTGACTTTGCTCTTAAATTAGATGCCTGCAATGATGGTGAAATGAGTCTGGATCTTAGTCTGGCAAAATGATTTCAGATCCCAGTACAGGCGGGTTAAATCTCCATTGCAAAAATATTTTTTTTCTTCATCGCTATTAAAAATGCATTCTCAGAATCAATGTTATGAACGTTTCCTCTGCATAAAACATAGCAATGTCTGAGCTGGATTTTCTTCAGATGTTTGCCTGCATCTCCTTTTGAAATGGAGAGCAAACAGAATTAGGAGGAACTAGGCAAGACCATCCCAGCAGCGAAGAAAGGAGGCTTGGTCTGCAGTGCCTTTGAACCACTGCTGTGATGATGTGAGGCTGCTGAATCGTAATCACAGGATCTGCTTCAGGGCTCATTTGGACCCAAACAGGGCTGGTGTAATTCTGGGGGTTTATTAGAGTTATGTCATGATTTCAGAATTGTCTCAGGCTGCTGGTTCCCGGGAGGGAAAGTGGCATTGTGTCAGAGTGTTCTGGTGGCACGAAATATAAACCTTAGACAAAGGTGATTGACAAAGATTAATGTTCTGTAATTGGGAACATTAGAGGAAGCTGAAGACCTCTGTACTGTGTATTTAAAAAAAAAAAAACCAGCAAGCTGTTCAGAAAAGTAAAGTGTGGATGAGAATAAAAGCTCACTTTTCTGTGTAATGAGAGCCTTAGTTAGAGCTAAGTAAAAATTACACTTTGCTTAGAGTTTCTTACTGGCCCTGTTCATTCTGATATCAGTGAGGCTTGAGCTGAGGACCTGAGCATGCTTTGAGATCCACACTTAAATAGTGTCGCACAAATATTACATTTGTCACTTCTGAGATGCTTTTCCACCTGCAATTTAAAGGAATAAAATTTTCCCTGTGTAGCTTTGCTCAAGCTGTTAACAGGCTTGTTTTATGTTTTTACTGTCACATGAAGAGTGGAAATCACCATCCTAGCAACTATGTGGCTTTAGAAGGGAAAGACAAAAGTGTTACCTTTCTCCTGAAAGCATCAGCTACAGAACAAGTGTTTTTCTTCCCAAGTGTTCTCATCAAGTTGCAGTAAAAAGCTTTTCTCCATTACATTTGTGTGCCTTCTGTTAGGGTTCAAAGCCTTGTGTGGCTGAAGGAAAACTGTTCTGTACAAACCGTGGGAAAACTAACTCCAACAAGGAAGGGAAGAGGATTAAAATCCTGTTTACCTGAGAAGAGAGCCGACCCCTTTGCCCTGAGCTCTCACACTGTCAGAATGGCCTCCCTTGTTGGCGTCAGGGTGAGCTCTGAGCTGGCTGGAGCTGCTCAGCCCTCGCAGGCTCTGCTGCACTGCCTCTGGGGTGGCCCTGCAGCCCAGGAACAGCAGTGCAGCCCTGAAAGCAGGGAGGTGACAGAGGTGAGATATTTCTGACCTGTGATCAAAGAGCATTTTCAATGAGAAAGAGCAGCAGAGAGAACAGGCTGTATTGCACAGTCCTCCTGACTTCCCCTGGCCTTCCACACTGCATTCTGCTGTGCTGGAGAGCAGTGTGTGCCTTCCTTCCCTGCTGCTCTGCCTGTCAGGGCACTGCTGCCACCCACACCAGGGGCTGTCCACGTCCTTGTCCCACATCCTGCACGTGATCAAGGTTTGTTTGAAGAAGTACGGACAGTGTAAAGGTGACTGTTTCTGCCACGTGAAGGTTTGTGGACCAAGCAGGGGTCCCATGGGATAAAACCCATCAGGAAAAGTAGTTCAGATACTGTTGGCAGTATTAAGGGGTTAAGGAGAGATTTCTTCTTCCCAGCAATGTGGTTTTTCTCATTTTTATTCATTTGTGGTAAAAGTGCATCTCTAAGTGCAATCTCTATGTTTTTCCCACAAAAGAAGAACAAAAAGATTTATGTCAGATAAATGTGTGATTACTTTTAAATATTTATATTGTTAATAATAATTTCATAGAACAAGATTCTCTAATAATAATCATATAAAGTCTTTTATATAATAATGTTGGTGGGACTTTTTTGAAAAACATCTCACAGACAACTCTAGATGTCAGCTGGTAAAACCATTTCAGCACAATAGTGCTTTTATCATTTTAAGTGAGATAAAAGAGGTTCTGATGGAAGACATTTGTAAAGAGTACATTTCTAAAATTTTTCTCAGCAGTGGAGCCTGCAGGATGCTCTCAGCTAGTACAGCACTTTGTAGAGCTTCAGACCAAAGCTGTGTTCAAGTGGATATTGTTTCACCAGCCACTCTTTCCAAGGTCCTAACCATGTGCTGCTTCCCACCTTTCTGCCCTCTGGATTAGCGTGCTAAGAAGATGAAAGGCTCCAACTATTATGTTTTGGAAACAAAATGTTCTCAAGTGTCTCATGTTACAGCTATTTTTTGTTTGCCTCCGGAATCCATCTTCTCCATGCACCAGTTTTGGTTTCCCCAGTGTCTTTCTTTTTTTCTTCTTGAAAGTGGACAGCAGCAGGTCTTTCACTCATAACTGGCTCTCAGGAATTACAGGTGCTATAGGCTTGACTAATGTTCTTTCAGGCTGTGTGTAGCCTTCTTCATCAAGGCAAGAGCCCTAAGACACAGGTAGTGTCCCACTGAAAATAAGGACACTTTAGGATCCATTTTTGCATCCATGGCCCTCATCATCTTTCTCTCGTTTTTGCCATCCACTTGTTGCTGACACAGCTCTGCTGTCTCTTCCCACGTGTTTTAGGATGTTGAGATGTCCTTTTAGTCAGATGGGAAGCTCCAGACTGTTGGATGTGGATTGGATGTGGTGCAGATCGTGTGTTCTGCACACCAGAGCCTTGCCAGGATGTGCTCCTGGCAGCTGTGGCACCTTGTCCATGGGCAAGAGCCCCCAGGCTCCTGTCAACTGCAGCATTTTCCTGCAGTGTCTCAAAGTCACATGAACACCTAAAGGCACACAGGGACCCTATATGTACCCATTTCTAAGAGTTAGGTAAGAGTTTTTAACCCTCTGTCAAGGAGTGACTGAGAACAAGGGTGGCAGGGCATGGTGTGTGAAAGTGCCTTTGTGCACTGCTGGGAATAGGCTGGGAGTGGCTTTGCCCAACTCCTCTGGGTGCAGGTGTTTCCAGCAGGCTCTGCTGCTCAGAAAAATCCACTGGCTTTGTGCTGAAGTGGGTGTGAGCAGCCTGTGGGGTGAGAGTCGGAGACCCTGAGACTTCTGAGGCAAGCTGTAGGCTGTATTTGCAAGTCAAGGATGGAGCTGGGTCTCTCAAGAGGAGTGCAAGGACAGAGCACCCAGAAATGCAGCCCTTCCTGTGGCTAAGCACAGCCCCCCTCAGGAAGCATGAGCAGCCATCTAGGAAATGGCATTTTAAGAAACTGTAAAATCAGCAGTTGGAAATAATTGAATTGTGCCTCATGTATTTCTTTTGTCAGTGCCTCCTGTATTAAATAGTTCAGTTATTAAAAGCAGGAACCCCCCCTGAGGTCTCTCCTGCCTTCAGAAGTGCTGGGCAGGGTGTAGCTGCATCCACAGGGTGCTGGTTGCCTGGAAGGTCCCGGTGCCATAACACAGCAATCTGTATTCACATGCTGTGCTTTCATCCCAAGATCACAGAAGAAACAGGATCATTACTGTATATTAAAGAATTAATTGTGTGCCTTAGTTTATTGACAAAGCTGTGTGAGAGTAGGGAGCATGATCTTGCAGGTGGCAGAGGTGCGTGACCTAAGGCATACAGTTCATTTCTACAGTCGATCCTCCATCCCATCAGAGCTTCCTTCACCTCTCGAATCCCACCCACTCACAGTGGGGGGCAGAGCTGTGACCCCCAGAAAAGAGCCTATGGATTTTCCAGGGGAGGAAGATCTTCATTTTCTCCAGGAACAGGCAGTACCTTTTGGTCCTGATCTGAGATGGGAAGTGAGGAGCAGGGCTCTATCCCTTGTCTCTTTGGAGGTGTTTGCTTCTAAGCAAAGGGTGTGTCTGTTCCTCAACTTCCATCCCATCTGACTCCTGGCCTGAGAAGGGGTCAGAGGTTCTTCTCGTGCCGTACCTCCTCTGCTTGATGCTCCTAAAAGAGGTGAGCTCCTGCACCACACCAGCAGCAGCAGACTCTTTTCCCCAAAGGCTTGTCAAAGCTTCCTCAGCTATCTCGGCAATACTTTTATCTATTTATGCATAAGCAGTATTTAAAGGGAACAAATGGGCTGTGTGATCATTCCGGTGTTCATTTTTTAATGCATTTATATTCCTGATGATGACACTTCGTTTTTCAAAGCGGGATTAGAATTGCTGAGGATAAACAGTGCCAACATTGCATACGGCAGGAGCGGGGACCTGTGGAAAGCTCAGCCAGGCTTTCTTATTGACAAAGCCTAATTAAAAATGGATAAAGTTAAAGATTTTTCTCGTTGATAGTCAGATGTCCTGGAATGAACTATCCTGGGCAGCTGTTCTTTTTGTGGTGACGCAAGGGGATTCAAGCCATGCGTTGATCCCATTGTCTGCGCTCTCTGGGCATTCCCAAGAACCATGGGCTGAGCATGCCATTTCCATGAGCAGCACCCCTAAACCCTTCAGCACAGCTGCCTTCTCTCCATGTATTCTATTTAAAAGTCCTAAAACCATGTCCTGGAGTCAAAGTTCCTCAAAGCAGGCAGACTGAGAATCAAAGGATTGCCCAAAGCCCTGGGGTGGACCTGTTTATTAAGGCTGATTAATGCAATGAATGTGGTGCATATGAGTTCAGGGCCCCCTATAAATAAATATTGGACCTCTGAGAGTTTGTAGCATGATTTTGGAGAAGTGGTTCAGAAGCAGTGCTACAGCCATTGCTTTGCTTTTTTTTTTTTTTTTTTTTTTTAAGTAGATCATGATTACCATGAAATTACTTTTAAATTTTAGTTTTTATTCAGTGTTTAAACAAATATCACGCTTATGATAGTAAGAGGTGTACAGGCTGTCTTTTGGAATTAAAAAGCAATTTTTTGTGTGTTTGTTTTGGGAAGGGATGAGTAATGACTTAAGGACAGCTTTGTGGTATAGTGTGTTTTGCTTTAGGTTTACTGACGAATGGTGTTTTCTTCAACCAGCAGGCTGGCAGGGAATTGCAAACAGTGACCTCATTTATCCTACTAGAGCTCACTCTTCTTGACGTTTTCATCAGCCAGTGGGAAGACATTTGCTGTTCAACTGCTGCCAGCAGAGCTGGCGCTTATTTTTATCTCGGCAAACTCAGTGAATATTCTGAGCATTGTGTCAGTTTAAATAGTATTATACTCATCCTACATGGTACCACATTTTGTGCTGAGATAGGAGCAGCAGCAGGTCCACAGTGACTGAGGCAGGTTGGGTCAGTGATGGATTTCATTACAGGTTTATGCAGCATGTGCTGTAAGGCTGGTGATAATGTTGTTTATAATTTGAACCTCACTAGCTGGAAACCATTTGCAAAAATAAAGCAGTGTGCTGATACCATCCCTCTTTCATAGAAGATGCAGGGAATTCTACACATATGTAATATTATTGTCTTGTTCTTTAGGAAAGAAGTTACTGAACCTACTGCAGAGTCATCATTTTCATATCTGTTTTTAACTTTTAGGCTGGAACTTAGAAGAAAGTTTTGCAAAATTAAGGTTTAATAGATGAATCAATAATGAAATGCTAAAACAAAAAAAATTTCCTGTTTTCCTAGAAACAACAGGAATTCTGAACTCTTACCTTAAGAGTGTCCTGCTCTAGATTAGTTGTTTTCATTTTGTAAAATCATGCTTAGACTTCTCCTCCAATACATGAATTGTGTAAAATGCAAAGTACCATGCAGCCTAACTTGGTGTTGTGCCAGATAGCAGGGTCTCAAATCTTTTTTTTTCTTGTTGTAACCTGGCATTTGCAGTGCAGACAGAATCCCTACAGTGTCTCTGTGGTAGAGAAGGGCAGAAGTGTCCTGGCAGATGCAGGCTTGAAGACTGCCAGGTTTCTTTTGTACATGTCCTGGCAGTGATTTTGATGTGTTTCTTATTTAATGGAATGTCTCAGAACATGTTTAAAAATTAATTAGTGCTGTAAGAGTTCATATAACTAATATTTACTCGATATTCTGTAGTTTAAATGAAAGAATACCTGTAAATAATAATAATGAATAATGTTTGCAATGAATAATTTCAGCCAGTGTTCAGATTTTTAAAAGTCATTGTTAATCCATATAGTACCTTTTCTGCCCCATTGTTGAAGGTTGGGAGGGGCGGAATTTTTCCCCAATCTATTGTTAGGTAACCAACGACCAGGTGTTTAGGGACCATTTACTCATCTGTGAGAGACAAAATATGTTGGTCAGGTGTGGTTGAGGGGAGGAGAGATCTGGCCATAGATAAAAGGGACTTGCTGCTCAAACCTGGGAGAGGCAACAGGGAGTAGAATTGCTCTCTCTTCCTTTGGCTGTGACTATGGAAAGGCCCAGCTCTTCCCTGCTTTCTCTACCTGGTGGGTGAGCTTTCATTTGGGAAAGGGGCATGGAATTCCAACCCCCTTTTCCCCTCCTCGAGGGCGCATTTTCCCAGTGGCGCCGCAGCTGCTGCGAAGGAGGGCCCGGCTGCTGCCGCCCTTTGCCCAGCCTGCCACAACTGCGGAGCTCCTGCTGCCTTTTTGCTGGCTAGCCCAGGTGAGCCCCTCCTACCGCTCCAGCTCCCTGCTCTGAGCTCCCTGCCCAGCCTGTCCTGCTGCCCAGCCCGTCCTGCTGCATGCCAGCCGCTGCCCGACCCGTCCTGCTGCACGCCAGCCGCTGCCCAGCCCGTCCTGCTGCACGCCAGCCACTGCCCGTCCCATCCTGCTGCACGCCAGCCGCTGCCCAGCCGTCCATCTCCACACCAGCTGCTGCCCGTCCCGTCCTGCTGCACGCCAGCTGCTGCCCAGCCGTCCATCTCCACACCAGCTGCTGCCCGTCCCGTCCTGCTGCACGCCAGCTGCTGCCCAGCCGTCCATCTCCACACCAGCCGCTGCCTGTCCCGTCCTGCTGCACGCCAGCTGCTGCCTGGTCCCGTCTACCATTACCCTCGTGGGACTGCCCTCACTACAGTGCCCCCGGCAGCTGCATGGGAGTCATCACCGCTGCCCTGCCCGGCTGGGAGCCAACAGACCTCCTGCTGGCTGTGACCGTGACTGCACCAAAGGGACAGTGTCTGGCAGCCCAGGGACATCTGCCACCGGGTTTTTGGTTTTGGTTTGTTATTGCTGCTGTTGTTGTTGCTTGTGTGCCTCATTATAGATACTATATAGCTTCTTTTATACTCTATAGATCCTTTTCCCGTATCTTTGCCTGAAAGCCCTTGATTCCGAAGTTACAATAATTCAGAGGGAAGGGAGTTCACATTCTTTGTTCTAAGGAAGGTTCTGCTTTCCTCAGCAAGCACCTGTCTTGCAAACGAGCTGACCAACTTGATACCAAGTCCCAGCAGGATGTGTATAAGCAGGTGTGATGCTGATTGGAGTACCTGCAGCTTGTTTTCAGTGTGGAAGAGTTTCCTTTTGGAAGCTATTTAGGTATTTGCCAAGAACATCTCAAATTCAGCTGTGAAACAATGCAGTAGATGCTCCCTGCAAAAGAAATAATTTTAAATGTATAAGACAGGAGAATTAGTTACTTTGTGTCATATTCTTGTGTCCAGGTTTGACCCTGGCTAAATGCCAGGCACCTACGATGGTTGCTCTCTATGCTCTCTCCTGCTGCAGCTATGCAGAGGAGAGGGGGAAAAACTAACACAAACACGCTGGACTCATGAGTTGAGATAAACCGCTGATGGCAGGACGCACAGAAAAAGGGCAAAAACAGGTGGCAAACTTAAAGTTGCAAAGTAATTTATTAACCTAACAGAGTTGGAGGATAACTGAGAGGTAAAAATAAGCTCTTAAGACACTGTTTGTTCACTCACCCCCCTTCTCTCTTAAGACACCCAGCTCTGGGGCAGGGGCAGGCTGTGGAGGTTTTCCTTTGGTCAGTCCATCAGGGAGAAGTGTCCTCTACTTAGCCATAGGGTCCCTCCCACGAGAGGCAGTCCTCTGCGAACTTCTTTGGCGTGGGTCCAATCTCACGAGCATCAACCTGCCCAAATTTTGCTGCAGCACGAGTTCTTGTCCATAGGGTGCAGACTTCTGAACCAAGGCCAGGCTGTTTCCATCCCGGGAGCAAGGCCTTTCTCTCTCCTGCAAGGCCTTTGCAACTCAGTCTCTGGGACTCCCACTGGATCACAGCTTCCTGCAGGCATCACCTGTTCCTCTGGTGCTGGCACCTCCCCACAGGCTGTGGGGGTTCTCTGCATTCCCCTGGGCCCCATGGGCTGCAGGGGGACCACCTGCTCCCCCATGATCTGCACCACAGCCGGCAGAAGGTTTTCAGCTCCGGTGCCTGGAGCATCTCCTCCCCCATCTTCTCCACTGACTTTGGTGCCTCCATATTGTTTTCCTTCACATATTTTTACCACCTTCTCCTCCTTCCCTGGCTAAAAAGAAGTGCGTGCTCACATTGTTTTGATTTCTTCTTAAATATGTTTTCACAGAGGCGTAACTAACATCTCTAATTGGCCCAGGTTTGGCCAGCAGCATGTCCACAATCTTCAGAGCCATCAGAGATTGGCTCTGCTGGACATGGTGAAAAACTTCCAGAATCTTCACACAGGACACACACAGGAGCCATCTTTGTACCTCACCCTACTCACTGGCAAAACTGGCCCAAGCAAAACCAACACACTTTGGCAGATTTGAGTAGATTTTTGCAGCTTTTAAGGTTAAAGAAAGGCAGACTACTAATGTTTTTTGTTTTTTTCTTTTTTTGAGTAACTGAAATCTCATTGAGTTTTCTAGCAAGTTTTCTCAATCATGTAATTAATTAATAGTAAATGCTTTTGGAAGTTGCTGCTATTATGCAGATTACCTTTCCTGAATTCAGATTCTTCTGGAATAGGTTGAACTTTGATATTTGCTTTACAGCATTCAACTGAAAGCAAATAGATCCATCTCAAAGACAAGGCTGGCTGGTTTGCCATGGTAGCATAATGAACTCCTACTGAATACTCATTTATTCACAATCTCTGTCCATATCACTGTATCAGTGTTTAATCCTTAATAAAGCTGCTTGTTACTGTTCTTATTTCCTGATTCTAGAACATGATGCAAACAGCATAAAGTTCCCTTACAGTCATTGCACTGGACTTGTAAAATCATTTGTTTTGCCATGCTGAAAAGAGTACTTTCATATAGCTAAGCTATTTTGATGATATTTTTTGCCATCTGCCTCAGGAAATGGTAGTGGCATCTTTGACATGTGAATTATATTTCATGTTCCATTCCTATGAAAAAAACTATCATTATTTTCTAATTTTAGCTGCTGCTTGTCCATAGCCACCACAACATGATTTTTATGAACAATGTTCTAAATATCTGTAGCTATATATTGTTTATTTTCAAGATATTTAAATATCCTGTATATCAGACTGCAAATGTAGACAAGTATTGGTATTTAAAATGCACATAAATACTTTTTATAAATAAATAAAGACATGTAACAATGAAATATATAAGGCTTGCAATACCATCCCTTCCCAGCCTCCACATGCTTCTCCAATTCTCCTGAAACACCACAGGGCTGGGCTTTCAGCACTTGTTGTGTTTGTCCTTGGTGCTGTGTGCTGTTAAAACAGACTTTTAACAAAGCAGCACACCCGTGCTTTATTTGGAGCATCTTGAACCAGCGAAGTCCCACACAAGTAAATAAATGTGTTTCAAGGCACCAAAGATGCCCTGTGTCCAGGGCTGTGCAGCAGGGGTGCAGCCAGCAGAACTGTGTGGGCACAGCCTTTCTCTGCAGGATTTTTTATGGACTAGGGAGATCGGTATGGTCAATAATTTAATATGCATTTTAAACACTTAGAATGATTTAGTGCATTACATAAGTGGAAGAGGAATAAGCTATATCTATTTTTTTCCAGTTCAGTGTTCATGACGATAAAGGGAGTTTTATTAACTTCGCAGTTGGTGCTACTCTGTTGATGCTTTTAATTTTTACTGTGTTTTGTTTTAATCCATTTAAAAAAACTCAACAAAACAACAAACCAGGATTATACTGGTTTAGGGGTTTTTTGTGGTTTGGATTTTTTTTCTTTTTTTTCCTTTTCCCCCCCCTTTCTGGTCTTGTGTTTCTTACTAGAAAGCTTCGATTCTCATAAAACTGGCAGGTACAATTTTGGCTGAGTATTCAAACCTGAACAGGGCCTTCCATAGTAAGCATGACCAATGTAGACACTGAAAAATGGGGGAAATCTCTTCATCTGGGGCTGGAAAAACATGTATTCTCTGTTAGTCTGAAGGCTGGCAATGCCATATAAATCACTTTTTTCAGTAAGTAATGTAATACTAGAGCAGTAGAGAAGGGAAAAGGTAAACCTTCCTTACAGAATGTAATGACAGAATTAATTACAGAAAATATAGATAAATAATGGCTGAATAAAAGAGTGTGAGAGATCCTTGTCACCTTTGCCTATAAAGTGTTGCATTTCTGTGCTGGAGTAACACAGAATTTTTGGCTTCCTGTGTGCTCTGGAGGCTGAGCTGGAACAGGCACAGGTTGGTTGTGCTCATTTGTCTGATCTTTAAAGCAGAGAACAATCTTGCTTTGCCTTTTTCTTAAAATCTTCTTTTGCTCTGTGGAATCCACAGCATGTGACCCACAATTCATAAATATCTGGAGGGGTTTGTTATTATTTATAAACACTTGTAGCGTGGGTAGTAGAAAACCCTGAAAGTAGGAAAGGTAAAACGTGAATTGGAAACCAGAGTGTGTTTAAGAATTTGGATGAATATGGCATATTCATAAAAAACCTAACTTGAGTAGACAGTCACAGGTTTAGGGATATTTGGTGGAAAAGAACAGCAACAATTTGCCGCAGAAGTGTATTAAAATATGGGAAAATGTAGGAAGTTATTAAAGGATGGGGAAAGAGCAGGGAGGGATTGGAATAAGAAAAAGTGTAAGGAGTCAGAGAGACCTTACTGTCAGAGGGCTTTCTCTGTATATTACCTGCAAAGTTCATTTTGGAAAGGAGAGTTCTTTATAATCCAAACAACAGCTGTAGAAACCATTAGAGGTGATTACCAGGGCAGCTTTGTAGGATGCTGCATAACAGATTATCACTTAAAATTACTGAAATGTGGTGAATATAAATGTTGCAAGTAACATTTCAGCTTTGTGGTACGTGCATGGAAAGCATCATTGAATGAGCATTTAATAAGAAGCTTTGGAGCTGCCTTCGTGTCCTGAGCAAAGTTTGAATGCAGGAGGATTCGGATGAAGCACTGAAGCTTAACCAAAGCTTATTAGAAAACAAATGAAAGCAAACCCCACCATTTTGAAAGTAGATTATTAGTATTGAGTTCGGTTCACAGTTGTGATGGACACCTATAACCCAGATCCAGGTTTCCCACACAATTACAGTTATTTGTTGAAATGAGGTGGTATAAATTCTCAGCAGGTTTATAGAAACTGTAAGGCATTTTCTATTGCCCAGATTCCAGAAGAGTGCTTAATTTATGCTGAGAGATCCATAAAATTTAAGAGAGCATTTCAGGATGTGTGAGGAAGTCAAAGAATTGTCTGCTTCAAAAACTTTCTTTGTTAAAAGTTCTGTATGAGAAGAGCTTAGAGAAGTAAAGGTCTGCAGTCCTAGAAGGTTTCAGGGCTTACTCAGGCAAAGCAATGGCAGCTTTGAGGGATCATGAAGGGCACAGCTTCAAAAGATGATTTATATCGAGTCCCACCTTAGGATTCAATCCCTATCTACTCTGCCTGAGGAGGTTGGTGTGTCTCACTCTGAGCAAAGCCCTCCTTGAGGAGGGGAGCCTTTTCTAATGATCCTTCAGTAGGGCGCCTTCTGCCTTTTCTTTAAAACGTGCAGGTGTCAATGCACAAAGCCTTGATGTGGTTTATGAGGTGCTGCTGGAGGGGAACTGATCTTTCTTTTGGAAGTTTATATTTGGGTGAATCCCATGCCTTTACCTGGTGAGAAACACAGTGCATCACTGAGCTCTGCCCAAGCAAACAATGGGCTCAGTCTGGCTTTCATCTGCACTGGAATAATCTGTGATTTCGGCCCTGCTGCTGCTCCAGAGCTGTAGCTGAAATCAGAAACTGGGCTAAAGTGTTGTTTAAGAAGTAATAAAAAAAATAACCCAAATCTGGTTAATATTCTTGTGAAGATGCACGCTGTAACATACAGCTTTCTGAAGCAGGACAAACCTTACACTTCAGCTCTGTCTTTCGGTCTTTATTTTCTGTCAAGAAGTGGCTGTTAGCCCTGAAATAGGGGACTGATACATGGTAACCTGAAAAAAGAGAATTATTTCCAGGGTATTGCAAGAATGTTTGCAGATGCTGAAATGAGGAAAGAAAAAAGAAAGTCTTGTATATCTCATTTTTCTGCAGAAAATGAAGGAGACTGTTGTGAAAACTCATACTGTTCATAATCCTCAAAAGTTGCCTTCTTAATGTTTGGCAATATATAAAATCTTAGGCATGTGTGTGGAATACTAACTGAGACAGTTTTAAAATTAATGTTACCTCAAACATGTTTTGAATCAACTTCCTGTGAATTTAATTAATCATTACTTCTCTGGCAATTCAAATTTGCATATTTTTAAGGCTGGCTCCGATCCATGTTGGCATCTGAAGTACGGAGATCAGAACTCCTCTGAGTAACAGAGTGAGGCATCAAACAAATACTGAAACTTGAAATGCTGTGTGAATTGTTACCTTCTGCCTAATAATAAAACTCTGGATTTGGCAGGCTGGAGAGACAGAGTGCAGCCGCTGAAAAATATTTCATTTTAAAACATTCTGTGCACTCTAGCAAAGGCAGCCCTCTTGGGCACCTGTTTGCCCTGGAAACCATGGCCATGGAGAGCAACTGGAAAGTTTCCTTGAAACTTGGCGATTCAAAATGTTTGGAAAGCAATACACGGCTGTTCTTCTCATATTATGTTATCTCTGTCACCAACAGTCCAAGAAAAATGTATCTTTTACGTAAGAACGAATGGAGGGAAAAAATGAATGAAAATATCTGTTCTGATAGATATGTCATGATGGATGTGAAGTGGATGAGTTATAGTACCTCCTGTTAGGTTGAAATTAAAGAAATATTTGTAAAAAGAGCTCTTTTAGTGGCAGAAAGGTTTGAGGGCTGTTTTATTGCACTGTCTTCAGTGATGTGCAAAGGAGCATGATGTGAGGTAGATAATTTTACTGGCTTAGCTGTAGAAGAAAATTTGTAGTTTTGAATTGTCTCTTCTGCTGCTGGCATCAAGAGCACAAGAAAAAAGAGAAAAAGAGACTTTCCTCCATTATAAACATCTGGGGCAGTGAAGTATCATTCCTTGTAGACTGCTGAGTGCACACACAGGTTTGGGATTGGAAGGGGTGACTGTGTCTGTGTAGAGATGATGGAAATTGCCTCTCTCTGGGGGGACATCAGAGGAAAGTCAGCTGCTGGTGGGGAGGTTTTCTGCAGGGCTCCATAGGCGATGCAGCGTGTGGCACCTCAGGCTCTGCTGTTAAGGCACAGCTTTCTCCTTTGCCATCCTCTCATCTGGCTCCACACGGTGGGAGTGGCTGGGAGGGAGCAGAGCTCACCTCCTGTGCCTGTGGTTGCTGCTGTTCTGTTTGTTCTTGCTAGGCATTGCTTTCTGTCAGGAAGGGCAGAAATAGGGAAGTTTCCAGGAGGAAGGGTGTTGTTTACAAGGCATCCAGCATCGATGAAGAGGCCCTGGCTCCTGTTTCATCCAAGACTACACAGCTCTGTTCGTGCAGGAGCCAGGATGAGCCTCCAGGCTTTTCCTCCCCTGTGGCTGCAGCCCCTCTTCAAAGGCTTTCCTCAGGAACAAATTCTTACAGTAACCTAGCTGAGTGTTCCCTCAAACCAGCACTGACCTGTTACATGTCCCTTTTCTCCCCCTCATTTGTTCTTTGTGTCCTGTGGGTGGTTCACTGAAACTCTCCATTCATAACATCATCTGTTGCTCACAAACCAACATCCCTTCCAAGCACCTCCAGCTGATCTGTCTTTTGTGAAGGGTTTCTGTGACAGCTTTTACTTTGACTCAAAATGTACAGCGTTGGCAGATTTGCCCCTGAGCTCTATCTAACTTGCTTTCCAAGCAGCTTTGGCTCCTCAGTTAAATATTTTCTGAGCAATGTTTCCTGCCCCTGCTCTGAGCCAGGCACAGAGAACACTCCTGTGATTAGGATGATGCTCTGACTGCAATAGGGAAAACACTACAACTCTTTCCTTCTGTCATCCTCTTTCTTCCAAAAGTCCTTCACAGCTGTTCCAAGGGTGCAGCCAGCAAATGTCTGTGGGTTTGTGCAGGTGGGAACTGAAGGTTTTGTTGTGTGCCACTTTCAGTTGTGCCTCAATGCCTTAGTTCAGCTTAAAATGAATATTGTGTAATTATGATATGCTGTGTCTCCCACTCACTGTGCAAGCACTATTAGTTTTCTTCTGAGAATGAAAGTAACTTTGGCTGCTACTTCTCTCTTTTATATTGTTTTAAAAGAATTCTATTTCTAGTGTTTTCAGCTGTTGAAATAATTTTTTTAATGATCTGTTATATTTTAATTAAAAGGTCATATTTGAAGACTGAGGTCTATTTTTATGTGTATAGAATCTGCTTCTGGAGTGCCTTTGTTCATTAAAATTGGAAAATTAAAATAGAAAAAATAGACAAGGGAAATGAGGCATATTATACTATTACTTTCATGTTTGGTTTTGAAGGTAAAACTGTATCCAAATGATAATTAGGCTTTGCCCTCAAAATGGCCTTGCTACAGTACGTGCACTGATGGAAGCAACTCTGGGATTTCTTCCTTTCTGGAGTTAGAGAATTCCCATCTGAGAATGGTCTCCAACCACTCTTCCAAAATAAGATTATCATCCCTAAAACCTGGATATGTGGAAGACAGGAGTTCCTGTGTGAGGAGTTAGAGGCACCACTTGGAAGACACAGACTGTAGAATCGATTTTGCATTGGAGAAATGTTTACCAAGAAAAACTACTATATATTTTAAAAGTCTAGATTCAAGCCTCTCAGCAAAATGGCATATTTGCAGAACTCATTTTATGTTTCAGTGCTTTTGCACACAGTTTTAAGGTGTTTTTTCTTTTTTATTTTTAACTTGCAATACATATCTTGCTTTGATCTGCAAAATGTGCTTTATACATCCATTAAGTCACCTCCACTAAATTAGAAAATATACTGCCTCTGGTGCAAGAGGTTATATATTTGGGTAACCTTCCGCTGTCAGAAGACACTTTTCATCTCTGAGCTGGGCTGCTGTTCTTCACGTGAGCCCATTTTCAGGACAAATCAGCATTTCTCCATCACTTGGGCACACAGCTCTTGCTGGCTGCTTTGGGGCCCTGGGAACCTTTCCCCACTGAGAGGTTTTATCCCATCGCTGTGTCCATCCCTGCATCACTTCAGTTTTCTGTGCTGGGACTTAATTACCGATTCCCAGATGTGCAGAGTGACTGATCCTCTTTAAGGCTTCTAAGCTTTGTAAATAAGGAGTGATTCTGGGCAGGTAGACAGATCTGCTCTGATTACACAGTGGGATAATCAACCCAGAAATTCGTGTTTTAGCTCAAAACCAGCTTTGAGTTGCTTCAACCACTTTTGAACTGGTGCTTACATTTGATTTTAGGCTTTCTTTCTTGTTTTCAAAAGGACAATGTCTGGATGATGTGGGGTAGGTTTGCATGGTTCTATGTGCAAATACTAAAGTGCAGGAAAATTAAAATGCAGTGATTTTCATAGTACTTTAACTTGATTCAAACTTCAGTGGGACTGTTGGTACTGGTTTAAAATAAGTCATCTCCACTGAAATAAAGAGACTTAATTTAGGTGCTATGAAAAGCATCACCCTGAGGAACTGCTGAGGACTTTAGGTCAGATCTGAGACCCATCCATGGTTCTGCATGATTCATTCAAAATGGGTGAACCCTTACGAAGTACCTACAATAAAGATACAGTTACGGAGGACACACTCAAAATTAGTAATTTGTGTTAAAAAAACCCCTGAGCTCATTGTCTGTAAATGTGAATTGTTTTTGTCCTTTTTTATGATTACAAAATGATGCACCTCTGAAGTTTCTGTGAAGCTCTAAGTTTTTGGGGGGAGAATTTTTTTGAGTTCTTAAAACTCAAATTTGAAAATTTAATTTAGAAAAAAGCATAATTTTTCTTCATGCTCAACTCAGAACTGGCGCAATAATATAATTCTCCTTTCTCTCTACATCTTAAAAATAAACTTTAAATTTATAAAATCGTAGTGGATTAGAGCAGAGTCCACACCCAAACTTGATATCCAAAATTCGTTTCAAATCAATGACTTGTCTTCAGGTGTAATTTTTACCTTTGATTTGAACCTGCGGCATCTGCTCAAGGTCAATCCACCATTCATTTACATTTTTTAAAGCTCCTTGATTTTGGTTTTAACATTTTGAAGTTTTGGTTGTTGCCGTGGGAAAGTGACGGAGCATCATCCTTCCAGGTTAGTTGTGCTGTATTTTAGTAATGCAGATGTTCATTGCGGGCGGATAAAGTTTTAGTATAACCTAGCATTTCCTCATAAATAGTGCAGAGACACGTAAAGTGCTACCTTCATTCAAAAAATACAGTGTTAGCTCAGAAGAACAGATTGATAGGAAAGAGTTTGGTCTACAACAGCAGAGAATTGTGAGGATTTTGTCTGAGTGGCAGCACTGCTTGTTTTGGGCAAATCCTTTTTGATGTGAGTTAATAAACGTTGCAGCATTAAATCCTGAAGATTCCCAGGTGTTGGGAGAGAATGTAAATTGTCTTTGCGTTGTGCACTGTGTGCCCGAGGCAGTGCAGAGGTGTGGAAGTGCTGAAGGCTCCATCAGAGCTCTGGGTAATTCCCACAGGGAGCACTGGGGACACATCCCTGCTGATCAAACCCCAGGGTTCAGCCTTTCCTCTCTGCTGGAGTGGCTAAAACAATCTTACAGGTTCATGAGGTATTATAGCTTTGAAGATCATTGAAATGATGCCTAGATCTTACTATTTAAGGGATTTTTTTTGCATAAAGTGTAGTTACTTGAGCATGAATTAACTTCACAACACGACATTGCTTGTTAATAGATTTTTGACCTGAAACTTATTTAAGTGTTCTTTTCAAAGGGAAAAGAACACTTCTCTGTGTTCTTGTATATGTTTAGATATATTAGAACTTATTCTTGTGGCCATGAACATTTGATAAAGCAGAGTGATTTGGCTTCACCTTTCCAGTTCTTAATGGTCACTGTAGCTAACAGAGCTACTTACACCTCTAGACAGTAAAACTCTAATGCATAGAAAATGAGAATTGTGGAGGGAAGAGCTAGAGTTACATGGTGTCTGTAAAACGTGGGAAGGTAAAGATGAGAAAGTGTAGAGCTTTTGAAGAAGAGGAGATAATTTAAACTCTCTTCTGTCAATGTTAGGGGTAAAAAAACCAAGAGTAAGTGTAGAATAATGGGCGAAATGGGAAGGGGAATGAAATTTCAGTCACGTGGTAAAGCAAATGTTCTCTGTGTATTATTCCAGTTTTACCAAATAGAATAATAAAAATGACTTTCTGGAGGAATTGAGCGTTAGTGACGATTTTCGTAGTTTAAAGAGACGTCTTATGAGAGTAGTGGCAAAGTTCAAAAGGTTTGAGCAGATACTCCTGAAGACTGAACTTGGCTAATATATTATAAAGCAGCAAGACAGATGTATGAATCGAAGAATGATTAAAAACTACTGGGAGTAATTGCAGCTCAGGTGGTCATTTTTAACGCCTCATTTGTGAAGAACTGAGTAGACCAGGGTCGTGATGTTCCTTAGGCTTTCTTCTGGATGATTACTTCTGTGGCAAAATGACAAAATGAAAAACCTTCTGAGGACTTAGGAAATGAGTCAGAAAAAACCTAAAATACTGCCAAATTAATTTTATGTTATGGGTTTTATTCTGCTGAGATGGACAAGCAGTCAGTGTTCAAGGAAAAAACACTACTGTGAAATACACTACAAGGTGATTGCTGTTCTTAGTCTACTGAAAACTTTCTAAAATGTTATGATTTCATGAAGCTTTAGGCACCTACATTTGCCAGTCATACATTTGAATTTCTGAATGTATGTGTTTTTTCTTAGGTTTTTTCTTCCCTGAGTTTTCCGTTCTTTTGTTATAAGCAAACCATGATACCAGTTTGGATATAGACATGGAAGGAAAGCTGACAATTAAGATGGAAAAGCTGTAAATAAGCGTAAAAAAAAAAAGTTGAAATGCACTACATAGTCACATTTTGCATCTCTTCATTTTTAGATAATCGTGGTGTTTCAGTGATGGAAATTTTCCATACTCCATGTATTTTATTCTCCTTTGACCTTGTACCACCTCTGTCACCTGGTACATTAACCAGCAGTCAGGTTCAGAGCCCCTTAGAGCTGATAAAGGACTTTATGAAGTTGTAGCCATCCTGTGATTATCAGTCCAATTTTCAGGTGTGAAAATTACTGTGTAATCTCAGAAGACAGTGACCCATAAAAGGTGTATGATTGCAAATCAGATGTATAATTGAAAAGGTGATCATTGTTTCTTTAAATACACATTTCTGCCTTGCTACCATTGGCAGTACCTCAATCTGCCCTTGATTTAGCTGTCATTGACTGGTCAGGATGGATGTGGGTCATGAGAATATTCTCCTCTGAGATGAGCGTGCCCTTATTATCATTTATTTTTCTCATGAGAACGAGTCTTTTGGAAAGCCAGCCACAGAGGAAGGGATCATAGCAGAGCTAGAGCTCTTTGAGCTGAAGTGGATTTCCGCTTTTCCTTTTGCCTCTCCGCTCCCACCTCACAAGGATTTCAGAAACTGTCTTCTCCATTTAAGCCACAATTAGCTGTCCTGATGACTTCCTCTGCTCACCTGCCTAATTATCAGTGAAGTCTGCAAATCTCCCTGGCTGCAGTCAGAGCACACCTAATTGCACCCTCAGTTTAGAGCACAAGCTGGGGAGCTGTGCAGCCTGAGTGTGTGCTCGTGGAGGGAACTGCCAAGGATTGGTTGTGTGCCCTTCCTGAAAAAGTGGCTGTGGTTGAGGCATTGATTTAATTCTCCTCCTTAGTCCCACAAGAATATCTCGACTTCTAATCTGAATAATTTGTTTTTCTTTTCTTGGTAACCTTCACATTAACACAGTAATTACGGAGTTGACTGGAAGAACTAGAATGGGTCTCATTTTCTAAAAACTGTTTATGCCCTTTTCTTGCTTGGTGTGCTTAAATATTTGAAGTTGCAGCTTTAAAATAAATTATTGACAAAAGCACCATTGCTCCCTTGCAGGGTTACCTAAATATGCAACTAATCACCACGGGGAATGCGTAAAGACAGAAAATAAAACATTCTTATTGCAGTGCCCTGCAGTGTGTTGGCTACTGATGCAGAACTATTCAGGGAGGGGTGGTGAATTTTGGGGTGGATAGTGAGTGGTATATGGGCAGCTTTTGGATAAACTGCAATTTTTGATTCTCACTTTGGTAAGGGCACCCAGAAGAATTACTGTGTATGTTTTCAGTAGCTTCTTGTTTCAGAAGCCGATGGATACAATTACTGCTGTTGCAGTTGTACATTGCAGAACTTTTCATTATTCACTAGGATGTTTTCAGATATCTGCTATTTTTATTCATTTTTTCCATTCTTAAAAACACAATCCAGCTTTCTGCAGTAAGAAGTAAACACTCCTCCTAACTGCGCAGCATAAAATTACTCAGGTAATAAAACTATCAAGTCAAGATGTCCTGCTTCAATTCTGTTGCAAAATCCTGTTTGCAGTATGAAGTATAAATAAAACAATGTATGCATCCTCCCCTTCTCAGGGAAATAATGGAATAATTACTACCAGCACTTTTTTCCTAGGTCAGAGAATGACTCCTACAAAACTGCCCCAGTTTACTACATTCCAACCATGGCACATAAGCAGCCATTTTGATATATTTTAATTAAGAACAGTATCAACAATGTAGATATTCAGTTGTTGTACTGGATTAGAAACTTCAGATTCTTTTCCTATAAGATGTATTGCTTCAATTTCTCTTGCTGCATCATGTTGAAACATCCTGTAATTAAAGCATCATGTTGTTTTGCAGAATATTCTCTTGTAGACAGGTAGTCTTGGTGAACTGATGACATTAATACTTTAATTTCACTTTCAAATATGCGAAAAGGTATGTCTTTTGCCCTCAAAATCTTTTGTAGAAAACATTAATGGGAATAGTACTCCATCATCAAATATGACTGATTGGATTTTAGAAGCTGAGCTTTTTACTGACATTAGTTTTTGTTTAAAAAAAATAAAAAAATCACTGTGTGCAGTGCACACAGGTGCAGCTTGTAGCCGGCTGCTGGCTTTGTCACTTGGTGTGTGTCAGGTCAGCTTCAAGGATCTTTGCTTGTTTTAATATTACTCAAAAACTTGATCCTGTGGGAGCAGCTAGAGCTGCCTAAAGTTGCAATCTCAAAAGTTGCAATATAACTGCTTCCAGAAAATCTCATAAGTTGTTTACACTGAGGAGACAAGGATGTAAAAGAGGATTCAGTCACTCAGGAGGGAATAAGGAGCAGACGGTGCTGTGAGCTGCAGGAAACAGGAAGAAACCCCACGGGTACAAAATCAACACAAAACGTGAAGAAGGACGTTTTCCTGCAAAAGTCAGGTATTAACTACACCAACACTTTTGTTACAATTCCCTTTTTGTATATTAGCTAAAAACCAGTTCTTGGCAAGTTTCCAGCAGTTTGGAAATACATTTGTTAATCACTGCCACTTATCTGTGATAAAATCCAGACTTCTGTTCTGTGCGTGGTTTGTTTGCTGTTGTTTTTTTTCCTGTTTTTGCTCTGAACGTGCTTTGTATTTTATGAACATTCAAGACTACCTGTGAACCCATTTTTGCATGGCATGAATCTGGGAAAACTTCTTTTGTAGCTTATTAAATAACTTATTCAGATTAGTTGTCCATATAGGTCTGGATTCTGACTTCTGGTAGCTTGTTTTTGAGGCCAGACTGAACATGTTTATTCATTCTTGTTAAAAAAATAAGAAAGTATTTAGAAAAAGGAAATGAAGGGTGATGCTTTCTAAATTATTAATCTGTGGAATCATGGAGTATCACAAGAATCCTTTCATTTAAGGCCTGTAGTGTAAGAGTGTATAAGAGCCACAGTGTTACGGCCTCTCTCATGGCCCAACACCATCGTTAAGAGTCAAATATTTTCCTCTGCTTCCATACATTTCAGTAGGAGCTATTGAAGTGGATCTGAAGGAATTATTTGGCTCTTGTATTAAAGCTCAGAGCCAAGGAGAGGTTTTGACCTGAGTATCTGTTGTGAGTCCTGGATCTGTAGACAACAAGTGACCTTCCAGTGCATTAATGGAAAATTCAGTGACAGGACTGTTTGGAGCTTTTCATCCACTTTAGTGCAGCAGCTCTGCCAAGGGCCAGGTACCCATTCTGCATTGGTAAGGTCTTTGTCTTCTATCTCTGTTTATCTGAATTTTAATTATGACTCTTCTACCTTTTAAATGGCAAGAAACCAAAAAGAAAGAGATATTATGTGTTTTGTAGAATTCATCCTTCCCTTATTTGTCATTGGAATCAGACAGAAAGAAAACCCTGGAGAAATGGAAGGTGCCATTCATTTCTTGCTCTAAGTCAAAACTCAGAGTTTGGATGGATTTCTGCCAAAATTTCTAAGATACTCAGTGATATGCTCTCACCTTTATTAGTACAAATATTAAAGCATGCATGGAGTGCTCGACAGCATCACTGCTTTTCATGGCATTATTATCCTCTTGCTAAAATGAATGAGGTCCTGATAATACTCTTTAGCACTGCTCAGTCTCCCTTTTAATCATAGTTCTCTTCTGTTATATTTATTAAAAAAAAAATACTGCACCTGATTATTTTGATTTCTGTTGTTCCTGCTCGTCATGCCCGTACTGTAACAGCTACACAGGGATGTGTTTCTCAAATAGTTTTCTTCTGGCAGCGATAACACTTGCATGGGTCATTAAGAAATGAGTCTATTACAATATATTTAACTTTGGTTAAAAAACTGTACACTTCAGAGGGTGGAGTGATTGCTGCAGCAGTTACTAATCCCATAGTTGTTTTACCCATGCTCATCATCTGTATTTTTCCCCCAGAAAATGTAGTGAAACACAAGTGATTATTACTTTATGTGCAATGCAGAGATGCCCTTCTTTATTTAACAAAAATAGCAGATTAGACACAAGAAATAAATCAACTATTGCTATGAAATTACACCACCTAATCCCCAGCCAGAAAAGGCTTTGGGCACCCTTCTCTAAGTTTCTCTAATTCAGTTTATTGCTCTCCTGTATTCTCCATGCAGCCAAGCAAAACAAGGAGCTCTGTGTGAAGTAGGAACTCCATGTGGAGTGACAAAGTGTCTGTTTCAGGGTCATATTCTGGTTTTCCTCTCCATCCTGCCTTACTTCTATTAACCCCACAAATACCAGACCCAGGCACCTTCCCTGCTTAATTCTGTATATCCCTTGAAGGGCTGGAACTTCCCAGCTGTTGCTGCCACAGGAGCCTTCTCTAAGAGCCAGAAGGTCACAAGGGATTATTTATCCCTGCAATCAAAAGTTCGTTTGTGCTTCTCAGAATGTCCAGGCTTTGCTGGAGCAGACCTTGGTGGGTCTATGCATTTCTTTGGCATCTGGAAAAGTTTGCCAATAGGAGCACCTTGACTCCTATCAAGTGGCTCACATTTCCCAAAAGAAACATAATGGATAAACGGTCTTTGAAGGGTTTTATGTAGATAGGTTTGGCCATTAGGTAAAATGAGTTTGCAGAGGGAAAAAAACCTGGATTTTTATCTGGAAGTATAGTGAAAAAATCAATGAATCTGGTAAAACAGCCAAGAAATTCCTGATGGTTTTTTTCCTCCTAGTACTAAATTTGCTTTTTAATTGAGTGGAATATATGTAAGGAGATGATTTTGTGACCCATTGTCTTTCTATAAATGCTTTTTTATAAGCTCAGTGTGTGTATGAGTCTGGGAAAAAATGTGATGTCTTCAGTGCTGTGAGGACTTATATTAAGTGATCTTGGTTCTGCTGGGTTATTATATAGATGAACTCTATATTACATAGCATATTGTATTAAACCTACAAATTTCCTGATCACCTCTCTGGTCTTTTTCCCCTAAAAAAAGCAGGAGAAACCCATAACTTTGTTTCTGACCATAAAATCCTAGTATTCCACAGCTTTAAATAGAGTTCCATTTTCTGGAAAAACAGGTAATTTAATCATGAAGCAGACTGGGAAAAATGAAATGATAAATTTCTAATTAGAGGCCAGTGATACTGACAGAGTAATTTTGCTTGCTACAGTTTTGTTGACATATATTTACATAGAGAGTTGCTGATCTGCTGTTCTCACCTGAGCTTGGGAAACTCAGGTAACTTTCCACTGCCTTAGATCCCTCTAAACACAGGGATTGTGTTTGTGTTCCCTTCTCTGGTACTGAAACTCCTTGGTTTATTTACATTTTAATTTATTTATAGGAAGGTTGCCTTGAATAATATTTATCTGTATATATATTCAGTGATATGTGCATGTGTGTACATATGTGTGTGCACACAGAGCCTCATTAAGGCACATTTGGATTTGAATTACTTGTTTTATTTGCATGTAATTTATGTGTAAATCTAAAAACAAATAGAAAAATATTGTTGTAAATAGGCAAAATAACATTTACAAATGCATTCCATAGTTTGATAACTCTGGATTTACTCTCACTCACCTAAAAAAAGGTTTCTGTCACATCCATTCTCCAGGACTCAAATGGCGTAAAATTAAGCAAGCGTACAAATACCTGAACAGTGAGAAACTCCGAAAGGTGATTTTCTAATCTAACAGTGAACTTACTTGAAAGTCATGCACCAGTGCAGTTTTTACCATTAAAAATGGGGGCACTGTGTTAAATTTAAATTGCAAAATTACGTGACATAGACTTGAATATGACTTATGTGACATTGCTGCAGCTTGGTAATCTTTGCTGTTTATCTAACCTTCAGTGAACTGTAATGTTGTGTTGTCAAACAGATCTGCTCATTAATGCTGAAATTGTTGATGTTGGTTTTAAAAATCATCTATTATGGGACTGTGCTAATATATTGGGAAATAAAAACACATGTTAAAGCCTTTTTGTAAAAATTTTTTTTAAGCAATCAGGTGAAGTATAACTTTGTTTCTGAGCAATGAAAAGGACAAATTCCAGCAAACAACTTTGTTATATCTGTAGAAAGATCCATAGGTATGCAACACATATAGCCTGTATCCATTTATTTTTTCTGTCCTCTTTTCTTGGGATATTTTATTTTGCTTGGTTGGGGGATTTTTCTTGAACGTGATAAGAATAGGAGACATATTTTACTATCTTGTGACATTTCACTAATGTTTGGATCAATAGGAATATGTGAAAATACAGCTTTGGCCATAAATGGCTGTGCCAAGGTTTGTATAAACTTCTTCCATTTCATCATAGTAACCTGAATATAATGGTGTTTATGCCTGCTGCTTTGTCATCTTCTTCTGTCCTTGGCCTTATTTTCTTTAGTAAAATACTTACAAGATTTTTCTTTAATTATGGCAAATGAACTGTTGATTTCCTGTAGATGCTAATGATGCATGGGCTCACTGGGAATGAGCTGCTTTATTTCCATTTAATCTCACAGCCAGTCTTCAAGGTACAGAGATAGTTTTTCTTAATCAGAAAAAATCTCATTAGCTTCAAGATGAGGCTGATGTGAGGAAAAGGAGATGTGGCATGGTGTGAATATTGGGGCTTTGGTCTGATGAGGACACGAGGAGCACACCCTGAAGTCACAGTAGAGCTATTGGTGACCTTCAGGCCCCCAAAAGGGTGTGAGAATCCTCTGGAGAACCTTCTGTCTGCAGGTGAGACTGGGGAGGTTGGAGTCATATTTAACGAAGCAGCTATTCATTAGCTGTTCTCCTGAGGAGCCTGCAGAAATCCCCAGAGGTTTCCTGTAGCTCTCATGTCCCTACACATTTTGAGTCTCAAGATGCTTACTCATGTCTTGTCAGAACTTTGTTATTCTCCCTAACTCTCCAAGTATATCTGCTGGACTGGAAGAAAGGGAACAGTATTTTTACTTCTAAAACTTCGTTAGAAACAAACTATGAAAGATTGTGAACACAGATTGAAAAGGGATAACAACTCTGAAATCCTGAGGCTCAGTGAAGCTGCCTCTGATGCTGGCATTATACCTCTTCATCGAAGTGCTCTGCATTCAGCTCAGCTCCCAAAGCCCAAGGAGTTCCCTTTTCTGCTGTAGCTTGTCTCTACACAGTGACTGCTTTTTTTTTAGATACAAACCAGTTCTGTCATCCATTGTTGCTTTATTCAAGTCTCCTCTGCCCCAGCTACTCAGCAGTGCTTATGGCAGTATTTTCTATGACCTGCACTTTCCATAGTTTCTTTAATATTGTGCACTGTGAGAGTTTGCTTCCCTCCTCGCTGTTTGAGTGCTCCTGTGTTAGCTAAAAAAAAGCAGATGGCCACAAATTTTCACTCATGCAGGTGCCACACAGTTTTGATCAGTTGTGCTGACCCATCTCTCTGCTTTTGTATTTATCACATGTAGGAGTAATGACCTAAGGTTTAAACTCATCTGCTGTGATTAGACCTTGAACAAGAGTTTCAGCAGAATGCTTCAGAAGTTAAGCTTTTACTTTTTTTGTAGTGTAATAGCTAAATCATTGTCTTTGAGTAAATGCTACAAGGTACACTGCAAAGGGAGTGGGAAGATGTGGAATGTATTCTTAATGCTGGCCATAATACTTTAAATAGATTCCAAAAATGTTTCTGATCCTTTTTTTTTTTTTTTTTTTGTGAGTAGTTGGAACTAAGGGTGTTGACAAAGCTGTTCCAAAATACCCCAAATTACCAAAATTCGGTTCACGAATGGGCACTTGCAGGTCCAAGGGCAAGATTTCTCTGCTCAGAGCAAAACTGATGAAGCTGAAAGAAAGCACAAAATGTTTTGCACAGTTAATAACCAGTGTGGGTGATTAACACTTCTCAGAATGATTTATATGTGCACATTTATTTCAGTTTATTTTTACTGGGGAGGGGTGGGTTTGGGTTTGTTTTAATTGTTTTGGTCTGGGTTTGTTTTCAGCTTGGCTCTGCAAAAGGAGGGCTTTGTTTTACCAGTGCAGCCCAAAGAAATAAAAATATGAAGACAGATTGTTCCCATATCCAAACCCTGCACCTGTTCTGGGCAGGGTAATTGCTAACAAGCTGCTCTCTTTTAAAAATGCCCATTATCCATAGAGCTGACAGAATCCTGCATCCCTCTGAAAGTGGCATTTTACGATGACTCTGAAAAGAAGTGCCAGTGTTTTCATGAATAAAGATATTGACCGGGGAAAGCAATTGTGTGACCATAATCATTGAGACAAGAACTGCAGCAACAGGATCTTATAACACAGCGGATTGCAAAGGGAACGTGAGGGATGAAAATGATAGGTATTTATGCAAATAGGTTAGAACTACCCTGGGCCACTTTGTGGATCTGTCTTTTAGGCTCTCTTGCTATCTAGGCCATGGGATTAGTCAAAAACAGCTGGAAAGGAATGGACACAATCACTTAATCACAAAATCAGAAGCCCTGCTGGGGTGATTTCCCTTCAAATAGCACACTGCAAACCCAGGGCAGGTAGTACTTAATATCAGTTGCAAGCCCAGCTCTACAAAGAGCTTTGGAAAGACTGCAATCTTTCTATTATGAGTGTATAGAGTCTGTCTTTTAAAACACCTGAAATGTGACATGAAATTATTTGTATTTTTTCATTTCTCATCTTTTCTTCATTTTGGGAATGGAGATGGAAAGAGTTTAATGAAGTGATGTTGTTGTGATTACATCTAAGCTGCAGAGTGAGACTCATTCTCATTCCTGCTGCAAAGCAAATTACATTTGCTTTTCCTACTCTAATGCACTTTGCCCCTGAAATTCTTGCCAAAATAAGGCAGGGCTGTGACTCTTCTTAGTGCTTTTCTCTGTAGGCTTTGTCCTGGTGACAGAACAGCATTTAAAAAAAAGGAAAAAGAAGACAAAAAAAAGGAAAAAGAAGACAAAAAAAAGCACATGATTCATTCAAAGCTTCAGAAGATGCCATGCTGGCAGAAAGTGCTTCAGCCCAAATCTGCTCCAGCCCAAAGCTCCTCTGAGACCCTTCATCTGTCCTTGGTGCCTCAGCACAAAACCAGGCAAGCACCAGACACTGCTGCAGTTCAGAGCTAGTGGGTTTTGTGTTCCAAATACCCACGGTCTAGGAGTAAACACCAATGTGCATCTGCAGCCTGGTAAAGTTCACTCCGGACTGCAGAAATTATGGCAGAATCTCTGCTTTCATTGTGAGCTGTGCCCAGCGGAAATAGTTAAAACTGCTTGAATTCTTGTTCTTATTTTTTATAGAGAAATGCATATTTTCTGCAGTTGGCTCATCCCACCATTTATCAGCTGGGTCGATGCATCAAGGGCAGGAGCTCTGTGAGAAAAAGCTGTTTAGTTAAATGCCAGCTCTCAGGGTTAGATTATCTCTGAAAGTTTGGGTTTCACTAATGCACCCATGCATTTTAACTGAGCAACGTCTCCTGGAAAAGCCTGGCAGAGGCACTCTGTGGTCCTCAGTGCCCTTCCCTGTGTTTGCTTCCACCATGCATTCTCCTGCTGCTTCTGGCGTTTTTTCCATGCTGGAAATGGCACTGTGGTTTACACAAATAGTTTTCCAAGAAATCAGGAAAATGCTGTTAAGATAATTCAAAATCCTGACCTATTAATGCAGCATGTTATGCCAGTATTTTCTGACCTTTTGTTCTCTTACAACAACCTTAGTTGTACACACTTGCTGGAAAAATTATGTCTTAAAGACTTTTTATCCTCATTGATTAACAATAAAACTGTGAGACTCGATAAGCTTTAGGAACGAAGTCGTGATTTTTTTTCTGGTTATGCTACTTAGAAGAAAGATTGTAAGTTTATTCAGGTAGAAATATGGAAATATTTGAAAGTTTTTTTCTTGTTTTCTTCAAGGCGCTACTCTCTTAATTCTGAGTGATTCTTTTTCCAAATCAATATCCTCAATACTACTTAAAATATGGATTTGCATTTCTTTGTCAAGGGATAAAAAAAATCTCTATATGAAGTAAATCTAATGGAATTTAGTTTCATGTTGTTATTTGTATTGTAATAGGAACTTGGGTCAGGTCTTCTTGTTAGTCATGTAATACAGGCATTATAGAGGAAACTTTGTAGTTATTTATTTTAAGGTGAGCCATCCATGTCAGAATCTGTATTTCATTCAAAAGTAGAGAACAAAAGCTTAGAACTGCTGAATGAGGCTGCAGCCTTCTACAGCAGGGTGACAGCATTGGTGTGTAAGGGAAAAGCCACTTGCAGGGACTTGTGCAAGGCATTTGGCACTGTCCCACAGGACATCCTTGTCTCCAGGGTGGGTTGGACAGATGGAACTCTGGGCAAGGAATCGCTGGATGGTCACTCAGAGAGTTGTGGTCAATGGCTCAATGCCCAAGTGCAGAGCAGGGGTGAGAGGCATTCCCCAGGGGTTGGAGCTGGGGCTGGTGCTGTTTGACATCTGTGCCAGGGATGTGGGCAGTGGCATCGAGGGCACCTTCAGCAGTATCCCAAAGACACCAAACTCTGTCAACAGCCCAGAGGGAAGGGATGCCATCCAGAGGGACCTGGACAGGCTGCAGAGATGGGCCTGTGTGGACTTCATCGAGTTCAAGAAGGCCAAGTGCAAAGTCCAGCCCGTGGGATGTGGCAATTCCAAGCCCCAGTAAAGGCTGGGGAGGATGGAATGAGAGCAGCCCTGAGGAGAAGGACTTGGTGGTGCTGGTGAATGAAAAGCTCAACATGACCCAGCGATGTGCACTCAGAGCCCAGAAACAAAACTGCATCCTGGGCTGCATCCACAGCTTTTGGGCAGCAGGGAGAGGGAGGGGATTCTGCCCCTCTGGTGAGACCCCACATGGAGTTCTGCATCCTGCCCGGGGGCCTCCAGCGTCAGAGGATGTGGACCCTGTTGGAGGAGTCCAGACGAGGTCACAAAGATGCTCAGAGGGCTGCAGCACCTCTCGTATGAGGACAGCCTGAGAGAGTTTGGGCTGTTCAGCCTGGAGATGTGAAAGCTCTGGAAAAACCTTAGAGCACCTTCCAGTACCTAAAGGGGCTACGAGAGAGCTGGAGAGGGACTTTTTACAAGGGCTTGCAGTGACAGGACAAGGGGGAATGGCTTGGAACTGAAGGGGGACAGGCTTGCATTAGACATACAGAGACTCTTCACTGTGTGAGGGTTCTGTGGTGCTGAACAGGCTCCCAGGAGAAGCTGTGGATTTCCTGGCAGTGCTCAAGGCCAGGCTGGGTGGGTTGGAGCAGCCTGGTCCAGTGGAATGTGGCAGGAGGGTTGGACTGAGCTGATCTTTAGGATCCCTCCCAACCCAAACCGTTCTATGATTCTATGCCATAAACTGTGATATTTGAAGCCATGTTTTGCTGCTGCTTAAAAGATTTTCATGCCTGTAGTGAATCAGTTCACCACCAGCCTGTAAACTGTGTTTGGAGATGGACCATATATTTAGAAAACCGCCTGAAAAAAGGAGAGAGACAGGTGCTTCAGCATATTTGACTTATATTTGCCTTGCATATTTGCTGGATATATTTTTTCAGCCTTTCCCTCTGAAATACCTTGTCTTGCAGTGGCGAGTGGAGGGATGCAGAAGGGTTGAAATGACTCACACTTTCCTTTGACAGCCTCAACCTGTCCTCCCTTCCACACCCAGACTCCGCAGGCTTTTAGCCTTCCTCGTGGTTCCTGCTGCAGGGTTTGCCCCTCTGTAATGATGTATCATACACACAGTACCTGATTTTATCAAATCAGTCTTTCAGGGGTCTTTTCAGCAGGGATTGAAAAGAGACAATCCCAGAGCAGAAACTTTAGGCTCTTTGGCTGGAATGTCCTTTGGTTGCATGCACTGAGATCCCTGATGGTGAGTGTTTATAAGCTCTTGGCAAATGTGGTCTTTAGCATTTGGCAGCTGTAGGCGTTAGGTTCTCTGACTTTGGTGTACAGTTCTTTTGTGCATGCAGTGTTTCGTTTTTCTCTTTGTAGCTATGTTTTAGTGAGGTGTTACTCAATCACAAATTGTATTCAGAAATATATTACTTGAGGATTGTTTTTGGCAGCAACACAATTAAATGGTTTGTGAAAAAGCTGCTATAAATATTGAGAAAAGTTGCAATTGTATTATGCTTTGAGCAGCCATTTTCTGATTCATTAGAGTTAGATTGTAAAATCTATAATAACATTATAGGTGGTGTTATATATAAACCACCATATTCAAGAGTTGGTATTTTTTCAAACCACATTAATAGAAGAGCCTGTTTAGAAGATTAGATCCTTAAATCTCCATCTGTGTCTGCATTGTTGTTATGTGCCAGTTAGCAGATAGTTATGGGGAAACTATGTGGTGTCAAAAGCTCCTCATTGTATGGCTCTCCGTGACGTTTCCTTTTGAATGCCTCTATCTTCTTGTCACACTCAGAAATCACAGCTTCTGTCTTGCCAGTGATACACAGTCCAAAAATCTATTTAAATGCCTTTTGCTTGTGGCCATTTTGAAGAGCAGCGCAAGGCTAAAAATATTTTATTGTTGAAGAACAGCAGCTGACACTATTTTAAAACTTTGTAGGTTACAGTTCAAGAGTTGCATTGGTTAGCATCAAAAAAGTTAATTGGAGATGCCCTCAGTAGTGATTGTGCTATGAATTCACTTTATTATAGTAATTTTTCTAATATTTCATCAGATATTTTGTACAATATCTTCATAAATGTCTTACAGAAATGTTGTCACTCAATATCAAAATTTCATCATGATCATAAATTCTTATATAATAATTTGATACAACTTATAATTTTTATCCAATTATTAAGCCCACATATCTTAATGGGAGACAAGTCCTTCTTTTTATGCCAGTCTCCGAGTTTGCAGCTAGCTGGAAGCTGCCTTCTTTCTCACTGTGGGTATCAATAAGCTTTGTATGCTCAGTACTTGATTCATCTCTTTGATATTCTCCTTGCAGAAATTTGCAGTAGTATTTAAAATGAAGCTTTATTTTTAGAAACTGAACAATATTCATGTCTGCAGAGAAGAACCTTGTGAATAATGAGGACTTGGTTCCTTTTTTTAGAAGCTTTGGTGCATTCATCAAGTTGTCCAGCTTCTGTCATTTTAAGTCAGTTCTTTTGAACAGAGTTTCACGATGCTCTGAGTGAATCTACAATTTTCTTACCACCACTTGGCTCTGACAGATGCTGGTTCTTCAAAATTGGACTCTCTCAGGTGTCATTTAAATAAGGCTAATGCTGTGATGTTTAGAGTAAATTTGTGTTTTCTACACTGTGCTATTAACACTTTAAAATAATTCATGTTTAAGGGAAAATAACAGGTTGGATCGGCGTTCACATGCAGAACACAGAAGTTCTGTATTTTTGTGGACAGGCTGTGGATCCCTGCAGCGTCAGCGTGGCCAGGGCTGTCCAGGGAGGATTGAACAACACGATGCTCATATCCTAGGGGTCACCAAAAGGGCTCAGGAAGCAGTCAGGCAGGCCTTGAAGACCTTGAAGGCTGCTCAGGCTGTGGTGATTAGTGTTTCACAAGGTGGAAAGCAAATGAGGGGAGCCGGAAGCTTGAAAGTGTTTGGGAAGCAGGAGCAGTGGGGTGGGAGAGGAGGCCTGCCAGGAGCTCTGTTGTACAATTTTTTCCCCCTGAGTGCTGAAGCCGGGAGTCCTGAGGTTCAGTAAAACACCTGTGGGGATCTAAGATGTGCTGTTGGCTGTGGTTGATCAGGTTTTTGGCGTGGAGATCCCAGGAAAGCTGCAGAGCTCCTGTGGGAGGGACTGGCCCCAAATCCTCTGCTGCAGCTGTCCTCTGTGGCTGAATATCATCCACTGCCTGACACTGGGTGAGTGTCATCACCAAAGGGGAGATTTCTGTGCTAATAAAAGAGTTCATTTATGGTGACAGGACTGGGCTGCTGGTGGCCATCCCCTGGGGTTGGGGGTGGGGAGGGAAGGCTGACACCTCTCAGGTGAGGAGCTGCTCCTGTGAGCACCAGCCATGGGCAGGGCTGCACTGAGCAGACAGACTGGCTGCACTTCCACTCTGGGGAGGCTAAAAATCTCAAAAGTGAGCAATCTCAGGCAGACTGAGCAAGGTGATGCTGCGAGGAGATGTGTTGGGGAGATTCCTTTCTGGGAGCTTTGATGGGCTGAGGACTGCTGTGAGAATTCCTTGTGGCTCAGAAGTTGTGTTGGGCAATTCCTCTTCTATTTCCTGGAAAAGAGGACCAGGGAGAGAAGCTGTCTTTTACAGGTAGAAATGAACAGGTAAAGGGTTAAAAAAAACCAAAAACAACCATTAAAAAGTTAAAGACACTATTGCTGCAGTGGGCGATGTGTGGTGCTGAGGTGGTGTACGTGAGCCAAGAAGGCACAAGAACATTGCCACTTTCTGTTAAGACTTCTCCATTTCACACTCATTATAACCCAGAAATGCAAAATGAAATAATGTGTGTGTGAAAACCTTTTACCATGCTTTTGAAAGCTTGTAAAACATAGCAGGAGGTGCTTTTTTTTTTTTTTTTTCCCCAGTCTTACTATAGCATCTGATTTGGAGATACTAAAGACATGGGTAATTATGGCAGAGAAACATTTCTGCTTGCCAGATCTAGATAGAAAAAATATTGTTTTCCATGAGGGAAAGTTAGGGTTGCAAGAAACAATTGTACTATTTTTGTCGTTGTGTAGTTAGGTGTTTATGTGCTGCCTGGTCTCAAACTGTACCATGAACACGGGCAATGCCTTGCTATTATTGAAAAAATGTAAATGGTGCCTGGCAGGAGTTAAATGTGTAACCACAGAGGATGTGGGCTTAAGTGCACTGGTACTTACAGAAGCATTCATTTAACATTTGTTACAAGCTACTGTTGTTTTTTTAATAACTAATAGGGGAGCAGTTTGCAGTTGATCTACGGCATAGAGAAAAAGAGCTTGTAGCTTCAGATGGAATACTTGCAGCCTCAGGCCGTTTTGCTAATGCTTTCTATTACAAATAAGTTTAATAGCATGCATTAAAAAGGATGTGTATTTAAACCTTTATGGCCCATACCATGTTAGGTAGAATTACAGTAAATTGCTACATTTCATTTCTGTAATTATCTTATAAACTGCTGGTTGATATTGTCCTGAAGTTTATGTTCAGGACATTTTAACACCAGTTGTATTTTGGACAGCTTGCATCAGATCATTTGATTGTCTCTTAGGGGTGTAAAATTACATATATATATTTAAAAAACAAGAGAGATCTATTAAAAAAGCATAAAAGTTCCACACCTTCGGATGACTCTGTGTGCTGTGGAGAAGGGAGGGCTCATGGTCACCTCCCGTGCTGTGATGATGAGTATGCACAGTGCAATTTTCCTGTCACTAATAGTTCTGGAAATGTATGTTTATGAAACATGGTCTTTTCCTTTTATTTCATTTTTTTCCATTCCTGTAGGAGCTTGGAAGTAACAGCCCTCCGCAGAGGAACTGGAAGGGAATTGCTATTGCGCTGCTGGTGATTCTAGTTGTTTGTTCACTCATCACTATGTCAGTCATTCTTTTAACCCCAGGTAACCTACTTCTTTATTTTCTCTTATTAAAGGTGTATGATTCATAATGCAGTCATCAAAAGCAACAAATGTTAAAGTGTCTCTTGCCTTTAAGCATTTTTAACTTGTGGCCACTGTGAATTTGGTGCCTGGAGGGACTCGGGAGCTACTGGAACGGAGCAGAAGTGTTTGGGATTGGCAATAGGTCCTCAGGATTGTGTCAGCCTTGGGGGGGCTACCGCAATCCTTGTGAGCCTCAGCAGGTGTGAGCTGACTTCAAGATTTTTTCGTTGGTTCTTGGTGTAATTTCAGCTTCACAGATGAGCTAACAGAAAGCTGTACGCCACGGAAAACTAATTCCAAGAATGAAACTTCTTGCTGAATCACAACCATGGGCCTTCCATATGTACATGCACAAACTTCTTCCCTTTTCCTTCTCCCAGAAACAGAGAGGAAAATAACGGTTCAGTCACAGAAAAGAAAAAGGGAGAGGGCAAGAAGTAGACAGAAAGAGCAAACACTGTGCAAGTTTTAAAGAAAAAAAAAATCTTTGAATCCTTTTGCCAGTTTCAGAGTTACCATGTAAGGTACCTGATTTGCATGGCATGCCTAGATAGTAAATATTGGTCTGCAAATATTCTGCCATTCAAGTGCTCAGTTTGTGCAAACCAGAAAGTTAATGAAGCTCTTTTTAGTTAAATAATGGTTCCCGACTGTTTGGCCACAGGATGAACTCATGGAGGGAAGCTGAGTCTGTGCGTGAGCAAGTACAGCAGCAGAGAGCTGCTGCTTTAAAGGAAGGTGCTGAGGCTGAATGGAAAAAGATCAAAAAGCTTTGCTTGTCAGAGAGAATGAGACAGCTGGAGAGAGTGTGCAGGAATACTATGGATAGTCTGCTTCCTCTGTTTTGTATAAAAATCTGCTACTTATGCATGGTGCTGTCCAAAGTGACTGTTTGCTTATTTCCACTTAGATCATGTTGAGAAAAATAAAAGCCAAGTTGTGCTGCTGTAGTCTCAGTGTATAGGAGCTTCTTCAGGGAGTAATAAAAAAGAGATTTTGAGGGCAAATGGTAGCGTATCCTGGTACACTTTGAGGCAGAAGAGTGTTCTTTATTTCAAGAAGAGATAGCTTTTTATTTGAAGACTTGTAAAATATCAAGTGTTAGCTGAAATCTGGAATAATAACTATCAGTTGATAGTTATACCTATATAGAATTATTAATGATGTAAAAACATAAACTGAAGTCTTTGAAGGCACTCATGGAAAAAGAATAAACAACCTAGGGAAATGTTAACTTTTAAAAAAATATGTTAAAAAAGCTCAGTGAATTACAACATCTCTGAGGCTGTTTCAAAATCCAGAGATCTTGCTTGAAAACTTGTGTAAGCTGGGACCTACATTTCAGTTCAAGTCATGCAAGAGAAAACTAGTTCTGTCAGCTCAGATGCTCTAAGATATCCCATAGAGACTGCAAAGCTTGATATAAATAAAAACCTTTCTCCCAGAACGATCTAGGTCTGTAAAACTGGGCTTTCTTGTGGGTTGGAAATGTTTACCATGGAAAGCTTTGGAGCTGCCTTGTAGGATAGATACTTCCCCTCTTTTGGCCCTAATCAGTGCTGTTCCCCCTTCACTTTCATTATTAATTTGTTTGATTATTATTAAGTATTAATGTGGTTTGGGATGAAGATATTTTGATACTCTGTTGGTCTGCTGGCAGGTCCTAAGCAGTATAGCTGAAGCTACTTTGTCATGAATATGTGTTAAGATTATTTTAGGATGTCCAGGATTTGAGGGGAGGAAAAAAGCTGGAGACCCCCTCCCATCTGGTTTCTGTGAGGTGCTCAGTTCCACACTGATACTAATTTGTTACTAAAAATATTTGGGTTTGAAAATTCTTCTCATAAAATATAATAGGTCTGAGTGAAGATATTCAGTGCAAATGTCCTTTGTTACCTTGGGATGTTTCAGTGCTCATTTCTAATACTATTTTGAGCATCAGAGAGTTCTTTCCCTATTTAGTTCTGCCTGTACGGATGGGTGCTTTTTAGATTTCATGTAAATTCCCCTAAACACTCTACATCATGCTGCTTCTTTTTATGGAAATGATGGTAATTTCAGATGGTCATTGCGCAGAAGCCTGGTTGTTTCACTGGTATTTTTTGGAGGCAAAAGTGTATTTACTGAAATGCCAAGCACAACAGCAGTGATCTCTTTTGCCTGCAATTATTTATACATTGTTTTGCTCACAATATAAGAAATTCTTAGGTCTGTGTACACTAACAGTTGTCATTTGACTTCTCTCAAACTTTGAGCAGCAGCTTTCCTGCCTTTTTTAATAGAGGGATCAATGCTGCCATATGGGATAACATGTTTTTAAGAGAAAGTGTGATTCATATGCAAAAGGCTTCAAAGAGGTTTAGCTTCCACTAAAGATAGAAAATATATTAAAACTAAAAGGAAATTCTTGATTTTTTTTTTTATATTATCTTTTGTTACATGGAATGTAACTTGAATATACAATACTAAGCTGGATCTCTGTTGAAGTGAGAGATGTATTTTGACCAATTAATATCTTAGCTTCTGTTCAAATCTGAAACATCTGTGTTGCAATTATGGTTGTGGTTTTAGCAAATTGTACCAACAATATTAGTAACATTTCTGGTCATTTCATCTTGCTTTTTATCTATGATAATACTCAGAATCTTTATAAATGCCTTAGTGTTCTCGACAAAAGAGATGGAAAGTGGACGGCCAGACCATCCAGTGATGTAAAATATAAATGGCAGAGTCTGAATGAGCTCTGAGCCCAGTAACCATTTGCTGGGGCTCAGCAGCTCTCTGTGAGCCCCTGTGGAAAAAGGAGTACATTAAATAAACCCCCCTGCTCCCATTGAGGAGAAATTGCTACTCTGCTCTGTACCTGGGAGTGGAAGGCTTGCAGGCAAATATCCCTGCTGGTTTTCTTCAAAATTACATAAGTGCAATGATAAAGAAAGTGCACAGTGATGCCAAAGAATGAGGTTACTCTTGTTAAAGCAGAGGACCGGAGGGGAAAAACTTGGAAGTTTCAGAATAGAAGCCTGTCTGTCCTCTGGGGCAACTTAATTATGAATCTGGTGATTTTTGTTTAATATTTGGAGTGGATTGCTGGAGAAGTATTTAAGAGAAAATAAAATACCTTGGGAATAATCTTATAAATATAACTTTACATTGGGAATTTTAGTGGCCAGTGCAGAGACAGAGATGGCTGTTCATGAGATGCCATCATTCGGTTTGTATGTCAGTAAAAATATAGCACAGCTATCTTTTTTGGTCTGCTTTTATTCTGTTTCATGTTTTTGAGGTTCCATCACATGCCTGCATCTGCTGAAATAGTCATAGGCAGATTTTTAGATATCAGTGCTTTTCAATCATCCCTGCCTTTGAATCAACTTGTTTTTCTTTGCATCATGACAGTACTTTCCACGTTGTAGGAATTACGTGAAGACCTGTCTGATCAACCAGCGTTGATCTGTATTTCAAAACTGACAAATGCTCAGCTGGAAATATTAGCAGCTGAAAGCTTTTGCAGGGAAAATCACCCAAGAACAGCCTCAGAGCTGTATGGATGTGGCCACCCCTGTACAGGTGTTTTGCCATGACATTTAAGGCTGCTTTTTCATTTTGGGGCTGACAGAAGTTCTACCTTCACGTTAACTTACAGCTTTTGAAGGTGTGGAAGACTCAAATGCTTTTTCTAAGACTCCTTTAGTGAGATATTGATGTTGGCATTTAAACCATGCCTGCTGATATGTGCACTTACTGTTGAGCAAAGTGGCACCTACCTCTAATCATAGGCTCAAAGAAAACTCACACATGATGGAAAAAAAAGGGCACTTTTTCAGAAAAATTACTTCAGAGAACATTTAGGTCAGACACACTGTCAGAAAATGCATTTTGTGGAGAGGTTTTGAGTAAAATCAAGCTCTGGGAAGAGAATCCATTTGGATTATATCCAACAGGTAACTGTTCAGAGCAGGGTTGGGACTGACCTGTCCATACCATCTCTCTTACTACTCTTAAAGCAATAGAAAGCAAGATTTTTTTTTTTTTTTTTTTTTTTGGTGATGTGTATAGTCATTGCAAGAAGATCCAGGTGTCTGTTCAGTGCTGTATAGGTTCCCCATAAATACCATAAACTGGCAAATAGCTTTTGATATCTGACTCTTTTCTGGCGAGTTTTCTTCCTTTGTCATGCAAACACAAGGTGAACTGTACTAATTCCTAGTTACACCTGTTAGCTTGCATACAGTTTGCTAGTGGTGTTTTTCCACTTTTCAGATGGCATTTAACATCAAACCTTTATTTCTAGCACTAAAACTTTTTTCCCACTGAGAAGTCAGTAAGGAGCTTCTGTTAATGATGTACTGCAGTACAAAATTATTAGTTTTATTTGCTAAGTTAGAAGGTAAATTTTATGAGGTGTTTAGGTTACATTTAACCTGCAAAATTAATATCCTATAAACTTGTGAAAAGTAGCAAGGCTGTTAATTTCTACTTTTGCAGTCTTTTAGTTTAGTAAGCAGAAACATGTTTGTCATTTTGAATTAATACATGCCAGTAGTTGAACTGTTTCTAGCTGGATTTACAGATGAAAAGTGGTAATTTAGTTTTTAACATTTGATTTTGTTTGTATCTTCTGTAATCTGTGTCATTTATTATATGTATATGTATAATTTCAGATTGAAATACAGAAATACATGGCAAATAGTGTGAGGACTTGGAAATATCATTCCTTCAAGGAATAATTAAATAAAATTTACAGTGGAGATGAAAAAGAGATAGTAGGCTATTTTGTAATGTGGTGATAAACACAAAGTGATAAAAGGAGGTCTTTAAAATGAAAAAGGTACCTCCTAGAATCAGAGGATAGTTTGGGTTGGAAGTGACCTTAAATATCATCTCATTCCACACCCAAAAGATTGGCTTCTCATCCGCGCTGAGGTGGAGCTCTGTGAGTTCAGGTTGGTCACTGACAGAGAGGGCCAGTCCCCTCTGTGAGTATAAACCTTGGGAAGTGCAGCTGATTTGTGCTTGTGCTCAGTCAAGATTAACCCAGAGTTAATTGGTGCTTTGAGGGTTCACACGATGTGTAGTTCATCTTGTTACAGACAAACTGGGAATCTGAGATATTGACAAGAGTTGAGGGTTACAAACAGGGCTCTGTTTTGGTAAAAACTTAGCATTAAGAAAAATTACTTTTCAATCTAGTAAAGTTGGCTTGAAGATGCCAGTTTTTTTCAGTTTAGAAATGCTAATTTAAAAACTTACCTTAAAATCCAGTTTATAATGAGATTTCTTGTCAGGCATGTGATAGAACAGAGCAGAGCTGGTGTTTGTTTCTTCTGTGTTAGCCTTTCTGCTCTCAGCTGATGTATTCTTTTAGTTATTTTACCTAAGCAGTTGAAAAAAAATCTGTCATAGGTAAGGCAATCTTTGGCAACATAACAGCTTGTGTGAGCTTGATTGCTACTTGGCAAAGCGGCAGGAAATAAAGGGTCTCGATAATAGAAACAGACTCAGGTGGTGTTAGAAGGGAAACCCCTTTGGAATTATAAACAGCATCAGGACCAGGGTGTGCTGAATCCAAATAGGAGATGGGAAACAGCTTGTGGAGGGTGGGTTGTCAGCAAGGTTATGGAGAAGGAGGATAATTGGCGTGTGAAGAGCCCAGGATTTGGTGCTGTTGAGTTAGGAGAAGTGTTTTGAAGACACAAGAATGTATTTGTGGCGCTGAATAGAGCATACGTAACAACATGTGCTCACTTTGAAGATAAAAACACAGTGTGTGGCAGGAGCAAGAGCTAACAAGGTCCCATGATGTGTAAACAGAGGGATTAGGTATAAATCAAGAGAGATAATGTTGCTCTGCTGTAAAGCTCCAGTAAGACTGCAAGTGGAATATTGTGTCCTATGCTGGAGTGGCAGACGAAAAAAAAACCAACCCAAACAGTCTATTTTGATCCCTGGAAGGTAGGGAGAGGGCAAAAAGCTTATTTAAGGATTAGAATGTTTGTCTTAAGAGAGAGGATTTGGACAGCTCTGCCTGCTTAGCCTTCTAAGACATGAAGTGCGCGAAGAGTTGATTACAGTGGGTAAGTGCTTCCCGGGGCCCTGCTGCGACCTGGGAGGGAGGAACATGCAAAATGCAGCAGAGCCGTGGTGTGAGCTGCTGTGATGGCCTTGTGTCTATTCAAATTCATGACGTGCATTAAAAAGGAGTTTCTCTTCAGTACAGCAAGGAGGCACCTTATTAATAGCAGCTCAAGTGACTGCAGCAGGCAGTGCTGACATTTAAAGGCAAAAAGATCATCTTGCTGTTGATTCCAGTGAGCTTTCAGCTGGCCTCTAACTGAGAAATTTGGCTGAATAAAAACCAATAATGAAGCTATTGATTGACTTTATACTCTTTTGAAGGGTCACATTTTCATCCGGAATGTATTACAGGACATGACCTTTACAAAACACCATTTCTTTGTTAAAAATGTCCTGGTAACACAGAGGGTTGACACAAAGATGACAAGATTGCTGCTTGACTGCTGGGATTCCAGAAACTCTTTTCTATGTGTCTGTCATCAGAGCACTGTTTAATGTTAGTAAGGACAAAATCTGTCTAACAAAAAGCTCCTCTCATGGACGAGGTGGGTGCCTGACACACTGGGAAAAAAAGCTCATAGAGATGAGAAATAGTGCAGTAATTTATGGTAACCTGCCCAGTAATATAAAATTATTTTAAAACCTCACTGGGCGTTGGACTGGTTGTGTAGGAACTGCACGGGTGCAGCTTTTTGCAATGGTGTAGGCAACAAACAGTGCAGCTTTGGGCAGCTGCTGCTCTAAACAGCCTAAAGCAGTCAGGTGAAGTGCTGACTCTGCCAGCGATTATGCCTTGGAAACTTTATGAGTTTGTCTTTTGACACCAAAACTTTTGCTTCAATACTAATGGTTCAACATTATCACTGTTAGTGCAGCAGTTTGCTATTGAATCTTCTTATTTATTTAGCTTACGGCACAAAAAAAATTATATTTAGCAGAGATTCTATTCTGGTTTTCTGAAGGGTGGAGATGATTTTAGATGCAAGGAAATTATTTTGTTTTGTTTTGAGATTCAATGTTGGCCAATGTTCAGAAGCACAATATTCCTGGGTTCTGTTGTGTTTAGGAAAAACACAAGGCTGTTATCCAAGTTATGTTGTTCTAGTCACTAGAAATCAAGAATAGACTATAAAATGTTATAAAACGTGAATGTAGAATTTGTTTTTTCATTTTAATTTGTTTAATAGGGGAAGTTGGTTCCAAATTTACTTACCAGAATTTTTTGCTTAGTTTCTGTCAGTATAAAGTACTCGATATGGCCAACATCCTTTGGCTGTCAGGAAATTTTTATATTGGTTTGTAGCTCTTTATGGTGTAGGGCTGTGGTAAGGAAGAGCTTTGATGCAAAAGTCCCAATATAATAAATAGCCAAGCACTAAATTCTGCATTGCCCTGTCCAAAGGTACCAAGTCTTCATTTCCTGAAGCTTTACTGAACAAAAATGATACTTTTTCTTGTTGTGGAAAAAAAAAATAAGAGCAAGATATCATTATCAATTTCAACAGGATTTTGGTTCTATAATACCATTGTTTTGCAAACAATGCTGAATATACTGTTTTCCATAATTATCTAAAATGATGTTACTGTGTTTATTTTAGATGAACTTGCAAATTCATCAGAAAACAGATTATCCTTGGAAGATCTCTTCAGAAAAGAGTTCATAGTTCATAATCCAGAAGCCAAATGGATTAATGGTAAGTTTATAAACTCTCACGTAATCTGAAAGTAGGTAAAAAATTTAAGTATTGAATGATACCATTATCCAGATACCAAGAAAAAAAAAATCGGTTAGAATTTCAAACCCTCTTGAAATTGGCCAGTGTCCCAGTTTTCCTTGTAGCTCTGAATCACGTCTCTTTCATTAATTTTTGAAGTGGCTTTCTAATTTTAAAGCTCTGTCTAGTAGAAACCCACTAAAATTATCTGTTTGTGCTCCTGACTCAGTTGGAAGCTGTGATGAAGAATTGTTTTTAAGAACTGGATCTTGTTTGTGGATTCACAAGAAGACCAATCCTATTAATACCTGAACTTTGGGATCTGAAAACTGGTTCTCTTTGCATCTAGAAAAGACTTTTGAATATTTCAATACAATTGTACAGCTCATAGTTGTTTTTCAATGTCTATGAATTGTGTTTAGTGTTCTAATTTATTAAATGACTTGCACATGGCATGCAGATTCCTTCAAAATTAAGCAGTTTTAATGTAAAAAAGAAAACAAATTGATTTTTCAACTCGTTGGCTTCCCTTTCTCTTGATCCCATGCCTTGTTCACATTCCCTGTGTTTGTAAGAAGTGTCTGATTTGTGTCATTATCGTCACCCTGGTATTGCTCCGGGTGATGGAATCAAAGGAATGACAAAGGGCTTTGTGCAAAACAGGGTTTTGTTAAGGAGTGCTCTGTGCAAGGCAAGGGTTTGGCAATCTAGAGGCTGCGAATGTGAATTCAGAATGACTTTGCATGGGAAATAATGCTTCAATTATATCAACTTTGGCATTCAGCTATATCTAGAACTGCTTTTCTTTGGTAGGGAGCTGTGTGATTGAATTGTTGCTTTATGATAAACTGAAGAATGAAATGGCTGCAACAAGGATAAGTGCATTTAGAAGCAAAAGGGGAAAAAAAGATTAAAGTATGGTCTTTTTTTTCCCCTGGACCTGCTCTGGTGTTATTTGCTCTCCAGTAGCTTAGGGCTAAGAGAACTAAACTCTGAGTTTAGCTGCCTTTAGTTTTTTCTTTGGACTGATTTCTGTCTGCAGTCAGTGCAAAAAAATCTGATACTGGGTAAAGCTGGAACAGATCTATTGGCAAGAGGAGCAGTTTCTGGTGTTTGGCAGAAAAGTGTTTTCCTGTTAAGACTATTTAGCTAATTAAATCATAAAGCAATTTTTAAATTTGCTCTTCTCTGTTAAATTCACAAAACAACTGCCTTTGACCCCACCCTATCTGAAAAGCACTGGTCCTAATTGTCAAATAAAGTTGTCACAGACCCAATATTGTAAACTAAAGTGGTCATTAAAAGCAAGTTAGTAGGTAGTGGAAGAAGATCCTTATGCTGGCTCTATCTATTACTCTCATTGCTCAAAAACTCCATGAGATTATTCTCCTAAGAACTCCAGTAGTTGTTCCTAACGTGCATAATATTCTATGCATAAAAATAGTACTAATTTCAAAACCCAGGATAATAAAACTAAAAGGCTGTGGATGGAGATATATTAGTGTCAATGCTATAAAACATGTAGTTTATTGAATTTTTTAACTCTATTCTACAGCTTATAATAAGAGCAAAGCTTTTTTTTACGGGTTTTCCAGATGTGATAAAAAGAAATGTAGAATTTGATGCTAAATCCTTGCTTGGATACAGGTTGCTTCTGTGGTTTTCAAAACCCATCTTAAAAAGCTCTTCCAGTGGAATATAATTTTATTAGTATTATGCAAAAAATATAATTTTTATTAGTATCATGCAAAAAATCGTTGTAAACAATCCAGTCTAAAAGCTGTGAGATTGTACAGTTATGAACTTTTCCATCTCTTGAAAATAATATTAGAAATGGTGTTTAATAAAGAAAGGCCCTGTGTTTTATTAGCAGTGCAGTTGTACTAATATCCAGTCTTTCTGTAGTGATGGTTTTCTGGGTCAGTGTGAACACTTCTGAACTTGCAGTTAGGTGTTTTCTGGTGTTTATTTACCAAAGAAATAATGAAGTCCAGTAGTATAAAAAAAGGGGGGGAAGAAAGGACATTTTGCTTATTAGAGTATGTGCGTGTATGAGAATTAAATTGGGGGTAATTAAGGACTTATGGATTGTTTAGTATTTTTTTATAGACACGGAAAGAATATATATAGGTTTTGGCACTTTTTAACATTTTCTTTGAAAATAGCCAGTAGAGTTAATGAAATCATTATCTTGGATAATAAAAACCCCCAAGGAACAGTCTTGCAAAGCAGCATTTCTGCTTCCTGCTTCTATTTTTATTTTTTAAGACTTTCTATCCTGTCACTGTGGCGTTGCAGTGATGGCATTATATGCATGGAGAATGAAATATGTAACTTCATATTCAGATTCATTACTGTGGAGCTGGAGGGGAGCATTTGGCACTTTGGGTATTGGCAGGGGAAGTGAACTCTGCATAGGATGACTTTAGCAGAAAATAAATAGCTGCTTACTACCTTTTGCTCCTCTTGGAATAGGATAATTTGTATCTATCTGAAAGTTTTATCATCTCTACCTCCTGGGAAGGGATAGGAATAGAGATGGAAAAAGTGGTTCCTGGTGTAAGCAGTTTCTTCAGGGTCTGGAGCATGTTTTGTAGAAAAACAAAAAGAAAGATTTAAGGATTTCAAGCGGTAGATGAATCACTGTGTCCTCAGGTAAGGCCTGGTATTTAACTGCTGCCCTTTAATTAAACTTCCTATTCTGATCCTTGCGTTTCTCTGACGTTATCGTCCAAGCACATTATTTCTTCCTTGTTTGAAAGCTCCTTCACTGCAAAATCTATCCCCATGTGGTTATTTCTAGGCTGCTCTTCAATAAGAGAATCACTTAAATGCAGAAGTTTTTACAGTCCGTTTCCTTTTCTGCTTGAAACTGAGTCCATAATTTTATGTGCTTGCCACCAAAGTTAATAATTATGCAAATGTCTAAAGTTGGAGAGGAAATGTTGGTCTTTATCTGAGATAATCAGCTGTTGCCAAAAAATAAAAGAAACACTATGAGCTAGTTTTAAATGTGACAAAATATATTCCCATTTTATATAATATGTATAATATGAAGATGTGCCTGTGCAGATATCATTCAGATTTCTTCCTCCTTTTTTTCTCCTTTTTTATTTTGGTTTATTTCAAAGGCAATATAAATTTTTTTTAAACCTGACTTGGATTTTTTTCTTTGTTTGAAACAATTGACAAAGGAAAAGAGTAAGAAACTAGGGATGATAGCTAGCAATTTAGTTGAAAATAACTTAGTAGTTTGCTAAGCTTTTTCAGTTATAAATCTGATCACTTTGGCTGTAAAAGGACATGGTGGAGAGTACACACAACCATTGCCCAGTCCAATCCCTGTTAGCTGGAAAAATGTTCAATTTCAGAAGCCCTTTCAGTTGTCTGGCATAGTTTTGGCGATGTTAAATGAGAGCACATCTTCCTTTAGCATTATTGATCTTCAGGCTTTCTAATAGGAAGTAAGAATTTAAAATGCTGCCAGTGAATAATGAAAGTACTTGAGCCTGACAGCTCAGTGGTGCTGATAAGAGCTTTGCATCAGATGGCAAAGCAGCTTGGTTTACTTAAGTTTAAGCCCAAAAGTGCAACGTAGTTTAAAGTATCTAGAGGAATTAAATTTTAGAAAACACTGGGGTTAAGTTTCCCCTATGCTTTCCCTTGCAAAAAAACCCAAACAACCCACCTTAAGGTATCTCAGATTGCTTCTGTCTTGGAGTGTGACCATTTTGCAGCAGGGAGGAGACTTTGCTTCAGGTCTGGCAGAGCATCTCCTGCCATGGCCCCAGGGTGCTTGGGGAGCATTTCTCTGGGGCCAGGGCAGAGCATTTATGTCAGGTCATGGACAGGTTAACACCTGGGAAAAATCCTAAACTCTCTGCGTGAGTGACACCAGCAGTTCCATTGATCTTTTAGCTGTCCAAAAACCAGTGTGGGAATCCTTGCTTGCCTGCCAGTATCAGCAGTCTCCAGCTGCATCCTGGAGCCAGACTGAAGCATTTTTCCAGGATATTTTCCCCATTTCTCTTAAGTTACTTAGAAATATGTGTGCTGCCCTGTGGGAAATACTGAGGACTCAAAAGATTTGCATTCTATTACTGAGGCCTGTACTTACAGCTCTTGTTTCAGGGACTACAGCTGCTAATGACAGTAAAATTCAGAATATTTGTGTTTATTCCTCTGTGGATATGTGAGATGCTTGCATTTTTTTCTGTTTAGACATTCTTTACCAAACTTTCCTGTATATGGTGGAGTGCACTGACTCCTTGGCTGTGCTCTCAGATGGGCGTACAGTCAGCACAATGACAATATTTTGCAGATATTTTGATACAAAATGCTGCAGAAGGAGCTGCAGTGTGGGTGATGGCCTCAGCAGGCAGTGCCCTGGGATCCTGCCTCGTGCTAAAGCTCAGCAATCACCTGAGCTCGAGTGTGTGTTTGGGACAGCCCAGGACAGAGGGTTTGCAGAGGCACTTCAGGGAGGGAAGCGAACACAGTTCCTTTTGTTGACCACTCAGCCTGAATGTCAATGCAGCATTTCAGTGAGAGCTTTCTGGAAGAAGCATACCCTTGTACCTCTTTCTTTTGCTGTAAACCTCTGTGTTTGGAATGAAGTTTATCACTTTGTCCACCATAAAATCCAAGGTTGTGGCAGCAATCTCAGCAGGCACACCCTGTTTAGATCCAACTTTCAAAGCAAATAATTTTTTTGTGCACATATATTTTCAAGGCAGAGATCCTTCAACAATTTTTTTGTTTCTTCCCCTTTTACAGTTTTGATGTGTTTCTTTGGAGATGATGATAATGATAAACCACTTCATCTAAGTCAGAAATATTTTCACTCTTTTTTTTTTTTACTCAAGCCCTTGTATTAACTTTATTTATTTTTTTTTTAATGTTGTTTCCAGATTTTCTGTATTAGCTGCAGCAGAAGCTTTTATTTGCTGAGTAATTGCTAGCTCTGATTTGGGCATCTTTATTTTCACTCACTGAGGAGAAAAGAGAATAGGTGATGACATCCCTTTTGAACATCAGGGAAACCATGGGACTGGTTTAGGGAGGAAATCCCTCTGCTCTTTTCACATTTATTTTGCAAACTTTTATTTTGTTTGGTACAGTCTCTCTCAAAAAAAGAAAAAATTATAATATTAAAGAATTTTTGCTTTACAGATGACCAGTATTTCACTGTAATATTTTGTAGACTGTGTATTACAGTTAACATGGAAAGATATTGCCTGGCTGAAGAAGTATTACTTCTCCTTAAAATATGTTTGCTTTCCTTAAAGAGTGGCTGAGAAAGTGTCTGCCCTTAGTTTTGTTTGTGATTGTCCCTGGCATGTTTCTCATGCTGTACACTGCTTTTGTCACCTGGGGAGTGAATGTGTAGACAGTAGCCTTTGCTGGAGCTGGTGCTTTCCTTGGGTCTCTGTTGCCTCTTGTCTATCCTGAAAAATAAAATAAAAATTTGCCTGGAAAACCTGGCATGAAGATGGTTGAAAGTGCTTTAAAATTGTTTATGATAAAAATGGAAGTGATTTGGGAAGCACAGCGCACAGATTCCTCAGTAGCGCATATGCCGAATTTGTGCTGGGAAATAAAAATGGTTTAAAACATTTGGCACTTCTTAAAGGAAGCTTTTCCTGTGCATGAGATAAATATGAACTTTGTTTCACAGAGCTGAGCATTTGTGATGTTTGTCAGTGGATATGGCTCAAGTGCAAGAAATAAATCCATCACTGAGCAATGAAAGAAGAGATTCTGCTCCAGAAATTTGTTGCTGAGTTGGTTCAAGAAACAGAGAAATACCTCTATTAGAATTACATATGTTGGTATTACTCTTGCAATTAATGATGGATATTAAGAGGGAGGTCCTATATTATTTTCTCCCCTGTCCCCTAAATGAGATGGGAGTCTGAAGTGGCCAGGCTGGAATGCAGCCATGGTGTACCAGTGCATTTTTGGTGTGCCAGGGCTGTGTTTGGTGCTCACATATTTGCTGTGATCTGATGCATTAATGCTCTGTCAGGGACTTGGGCGGAAGGGAAGGGAGGTGTGTTCAGTGTCACTCATGCCAGCTCTGCACAGAGCTTTCAATTTTTTTTGGAATCTCCCTGTGCAGAGCCTGGAGCTGGAAGCCAGGCCGGGGAGATGTTTTGGTGCCTGTGGTTGTGTGTGAAGAGTTTATTTCTGAAAGGCAACAGAGGGGGGCTGCACTTTGGTCCTCTGTGCAGCAAAAAGCAGTAGAAGAACAAGTCAAAAAAACCCTAAGATAGCTCTCCAATATTTGGAGGCTTTCAGCTAAAACTATGCTTTCCTAAAACTCCAGCAAGGGGTGTGAAATACGCACCCAGGTTTTGCCAAGTCTGAAGACAACGTTTTGGGAAAGGCCCAGAAAATTTCAAAAGATGCACAGAGCATCTTCAGGCTGGCTGAGGTTTCTCTCAGAAACTGCTAGAAAGAAGAATGAAAGGGAGTATTTGATTGATAGGATTCCATTGTTTTATTAAAACAGCTTCTTAAACAAAAGAATTTAAACAATGTTGTTGTGAAATTGATTGAATGATTAAATTGTCTCATTTTGAATTGACTGGAGGAGTTTGGGGCTGTATTTGTGCTGATGCTGAATATTCTCTCTGAGCCAACAGTAGATGGGTAATTGGTCATTTGGGCAAAGGTTGTGGAGGTACCACCCTGTACCAGGTACAACTGTGGTGTCCTTTGATCCAGCAGTTGTGGCTTCTCAAGCAATGGACACTCTTGGTTTAGGAAGAATTTTTATTTTCTTGCTAGTTTTAGTTTCTGTGGGTGTTTGATTTGGTGTTTCATCCTCATGAAAATTCCTTCTTCCACGGGTTGTACCTCCATAGGGTTTTTCCCTCAGTAATTTTTCCCCTTGGCTCTGCGGTCTGGTCTTTAACCAGCATTACTCAGAGAGGCTGTTTTTCCTGATCTCCCTTGCCCCACCACACTCAGGATCTGCTGCATGGACTGTGCTTCTTTCTGCTCTGTGTTATTGGTGTCCCTAAGGTGCCACATTTCTTGCTTGCTTAGGAGTGGATCTTGGGTAATTTCTGCTCAGATCAACGATGCTAATCCCTGCTGCTCCATCGATACTGGTGCCACTGTTAATGATCATTAACAAGCATTAAATAGTGCTGTGTATTCAGGGCCATTAACTTGTGTCACCATTGCGTTTTGCAAATGACTTCTCCCTTCCTTCACCAATATTCTTTGTACACCAGTACAGCATTGCATTAGTTGTGCCCTCTGAAGTGTCCTGTGGCTGTTGTCTTCTCTCAGACATTACCATTATTGACTGCAAAAATTCTTTTTCTGGCTATTTTTTTTTCTGATATTTTTTGTTTTTCACTGTGCATGCTATAATCCGCCCAGAGAGTACTTGAAATATATTTTCCTTAAGGGTCCTTACTAAGCAATAACTTCTAGTTGTATTCATTGGGATGTAGCCTGATTGCATGCTAGTTGAAATCTTTGGGTGCAAAACCCAGGACAAAACCCAGAGATTGGGATATAAGTCAGGAAAAAATGAAATAAAATATTCCAACTCTTGGGAGATCAAACTACCTTTTGCCACCAAAAGCCAAAAACACAGCTAATCATTGCAATCCTTCTTAATATTTATGTCCCTATTGATTTTTCACTTATTCCACAAACCAAGGCATTAAGAATTTAACAAAGACATCAATATACTTAGAAAACATTTACACAGGGAGAGTGTATCTGTCGCATAAGGTCTCTTTTTAAAGAGGTTAGCAGAATGATTTACATTTTCTAATCAGTATTTCTGGAGAGTAACCTAGCGTTGAAAGGTTGAGTACAGGAGTTCTGTATGGGAACCCCTGGGAAAGTGGACCAGGCACTAAATAAATCTTATTTCTCCCTGTTTGTTGAAGCCAAAGTCTCCTGAATGTAGTGCAGGAGTAAGTTTAACTACTCCTGTTACCATAGCGATGCTCATGGAACAGGAAGGCCTTTTCTCAGAAATGAATTTCTGACTAAGACAGCAGTCCCTAATATGATCAACAAGCCTAAACTGGATGTGCTACATCATTACTCCTAGGATGCAACCCGCTAGGGCAAATATTTCTGTTGCATGAGCAAAGCTGAGCAGTGGATAAAGCATTTTGTAATGGAAACAGACGGTGGCTGCTGCACCACAGATTTGTGGGCTCCCTCCAGACTTCCACAGTGGTTTCTGTTGCACATAAAACTCCAGGGATGTATCTGTTTGTGCATCAGCAGGCTCATGTACACGTGAAAAGTATAATTTTCATCCTGTGCCTCCCTGTTCTGTTTTCCCCACTTACCATCTCTTCTCAGCACAGTGTCTCCATCGCCCAGCTGGAGCTGCAGCCCTTTCCCATGGGAGGGATTTGTAGTGGCCTGTTAACCTTTCCTCTGGAAGCTGCTGTTCGTACCTGCAGCTGGTTTCATGGTCCCTCTTACAGGCTCGTTTAAGTCTGCTCTAATTGGTTCATCAGCAATTGGATTTTCTTCAAAGGAGTGCTGTGCAGGAGAGGGATAAACCTGGAGTAGCACACTTGGCTGATTCTGCCTTGTTCCCATTTGCCTAAACCAAATCCTTGAATTTTCTTCAGTTTTCTTTCTAGGCACCTCTCTAACAAACAGTTGTGTTTTGTGGCAGATAAGTAAGGTGTACAGTGCTTAAAGCAGGTATCTTTAAAAGCCAAAGTTTTACATTTCTAATCCTTACATTTTGTTGTCCATTCTTTTTTTACTTGGATTAAGAGGCAGCAAAACCTGTGCTTTTCATGCCATTCTGTCTAGCTCAAATATTTGCATAATGGATCCATAAAAATTGAATTTTTAAACATGTATGTATTTATGGACATATTTAATATTTCATAATAAGTTTATTTCACATTTTATCCTTTCTTTGGCTTACTCTCTTTAACAGATTGTGTATTCTCTGATTTTCCTTTTCGTGTTCAAGTAGCAGATTTCAGTGAGACTGACTCATATTTGTCACTCATTCATCCATTCTCCTGGTCTGTTTTACCTAAAACGAGGTTATTCTTCATATGAAAATGTGGTTGGCACTTGAAGAGTTTTGCTTGTTACCTCTTTCAGTGTGATGCAAAAGGACTTCAGTAGGTTTAGTATGTTTAGATTTTAGTATGTTTGGGAAAGTGGATATATCTGTCTATATATCCTGAGCTCGTGTATTTGGGATTCTTCCAAGGGTTTATTCAGTGCATCAGTTCTGTTAAATTCTCACATTAAGTGTTTGTGCTGAGCAGGAGGAGATGGCACCAGAGTTTGATCCAAACTGCATCCTGTTGCAGTGTGGATCTGTTAATTTTAGGTGCATCAGGACTATAGTGAGAAAGGCACTGGAGGAAGAAATCCACAGAATGAAAACTTAAACCAAGTAACAACAAAAACATAATGAGGGAAAAGGAAAACAATTGGGTACAGAGAAAGCAGAGGCAGGATCAGGGGAAGGAAATGAAGGGACAGCCAAATGTCTTGCTTTACAATTGTAGCTGTATCTTTATTTAGGGACGTGTGAAGTGCAGTGAGAGCAACAGTGCTATAAACTTTAGATTATTACGTTTTTGACAATCAGATTTAATTGCATTTTTAATTTACTGTTGTAGAAATCAAATGTGTCCCCCATACTGTCTGTGTGGCACTGTAGAGTCGAGAGTAGCCAGAGGCAACTTGATCCTTGCTTGTTCTCCAATCTGACAAAGTTTATAGGTAATTTGTGTGAGATACTTGTAGCTACTAATCATTAGAGCAGCCATATATTGTTTTTGCAAATCTGTAAATATAGATTGCCTTTGACCCATTAATGCTGCTATACAAATTCAGAGCCTCTTTAGTGAGATAAATTAAACTCTGGGCACTTTATAAAAATAAATTTACTCCAGCAGGGGAATGGGAGAATCAATCAGGTTTTTGACAGAGTTTAGATATCAGCCTCCCATGCTAAGAGTCATTCAGCTTTAACCCAGTTTCTGCTGATGTTTTCCATGATATTTTTCTCCTCAGGGATAAAGCACATCTTTAGTTTTGAGAAGAGTTTCCATAGTTTAGACTTCCTTGATGAATGCAGACCATCTTATTTTACAAGTGCCTCGAAGGGAAATGCAGAGTGTGCTTCCTGCACTTGCAGCCTACTTTAGGCACAGGACTGACTAAATTTCTTCTGCTTGTGGAATATTGATTTTTAAGTTCAGCCAAAGCTACTTGGAAGCCGAAAGTTTTCTGCAGATCTGTGACTTTCAATTTGAAAGGACAGATTAGCACTTCTAATTTTTCTAATTTAATTTAATTTAAATTTTTCTAATTTGAAAATGTGGCCATGAAAACCCATGACTTTTGAGTTGCCGTTGTGAGTAATAGCATTACATGAAGCAGGTGAGATAATCTTTTTTATTGCAGGACAGGCATTATATGAGAATTAACTAATTTCAAACATTGGTTTTGACAAATTTCAAAAGTTAGTTTTTGACCCCACCCTAGAGCAGCCGTCTGGAGGATAAAAAGGCAGTGTCATTTCTTCTCAGGCCTGGAGTCTTGTCCTCCCATTTGGGTCTGTTAATTGTGCAGTGCTGATTCAGATAATGATGTATTTGTTATCAGAATCTCAGCTGAGACAGCTCATCTGTAAAGGTCACTCAGCAGTTAGATTCAGAGTGACAACTATGGTTGGCTGAAGATACTTTTGTTAAAAATGTTTTCTGATGCTTTCTTTATTTTTCTTTAGTTTTCACTTGCAAGTTTTGTATGAAGGAATGTTTTCTGTATAAACTTTGTGAAAAAGGTTAAATAGTTCACTCCAGCTTTCTCACATTTGGGACAATGTGATGTCCAATTTTCAATGCTGAAGTCTTATCTTTAGTATAATAATTTCATTTTGACATTGTTATTTTAATGTGTTTTATATTACTTGGCCACACTGTTTTATTCATGCAAAAATGATGTATTATTGGAGTGAACAGTTCAACATTTAAAAACAAGTATTTCACTATATTCTGTTTGAAATTCTGAGGAATATTTTAATTAAAAAGATAGCGATGTATAAGCTTTTCAGTTTATCCTAATTTGGAATAAAAATGCTTGCACTGTCCGATATTTATCCTTCTCTATGGGCAATTTCAAGAACGAGGCTCTAAGCCATATTATCAATTACAACTCCAAACCACATTTTAAATTTCCCAAACTGTGAAGTCATGTTCCATTCATGGGAATCTACTGCAGAGTTAATATTATAATCTGCAGCATTTCCATTGATTCTTGATGGATTCCAGGTGTATAGAGATATGGAAATGGGCTCCTGTTCTGAGATGTTTCAAAGGTAGATGACAATTCTTTGCTTTCTGGGTAACTGCACATATAATGGAATTTATGTAAGTTATGAATTTTTATCTTTTTTCCATTTTCATACCCAGTGTTGTACCTTGTCCTCCTAGAGGCAAGGACTCACTGTTCCAGCAAGTTAGCCCTTGCTTTTTTTAGCAATTTCAAATGACCATATAAAATGTTACATAAATGTTCCTCTCTGCCTAAATACTCTGCTCTCTTTTCCAGCTATTTTGTGAGCTCTTATTTTGATAAATTGTTAGTTGAAAACAATTTGGCCTCTAAACTCTTGTTGACGACCTTGATTAGCTCGTGCATGTTACTGTAATGGAAATAATAGCAACAGTTCTGCTGTATTATTCCAGTAGAAGTTAGAATGTTAAATTATATTTTCACCGACTTAGCTAAAGTCAGGGCAAAGAGTATTGAGGAAGAGCTGAAAGTGAAGGTAAATAAGCTTTCTGTCTCACCATCATTGTCAAAATATTCCTTTGCTAATTCTAACCAGACATTTTTTGAGTATAGGATGTATGTGTCTGGAGTGCTAGTAGATGCGATGCCTCCACTGAGTAACATTTTATAATGTTTTATTTGCGGTATAGATAAAAAAATACCTGCATAAATCTTGATTTGTCAGGAGGGCTTGATTTTTCAGCACCCACAAGTGACTGTGATGCTCTTATATATACTAATTTAAACATAAGCTTTTTCAAAACAGCATTTATTCTTCCTTAGATGTGAAGGAATTTAGGGAATTCCTTGCTTGGTAGGCGACGTTTCGACAAGTGTGAGAGCTGAGAGGTCAGGAAGAGCATTTGGTTCTCTAGAAAATAAGGGAGCTGATATGGCGAGGCTGTTAACAGCCATTGACAGTGCGACTGAGTGCACAGTGCTGAGCACAGGAAACCTGTTTGATGTGGCAGGAAAAGATGGTTTGTTACATGCCTTTTCAGGAAGGTTTTTGTTATGTTTTGTTTAGTTTTTTGTTTTGGTTTTTTTTTTTTTTACAGTGTTGGTGGTTGTGCTGGAATGAGAACTGGGCTCTGATCTTTTTGGAGATTAATGAGCCAATAGTGTCAGAAACGAGAGAGAGGCAGCTCTAAGATCTCCTGTGCTTTCCCTGAGAGCTGATCATGGCCTTTCTCTTCCTTGCTTCTCAAGAAGGGGTAAAGCTTAATGCTTTGACAGAGAATTTACTGAATAAATGAAAAAAAAAAATAAATAGGAATTTGTTTTTTGTGTATGGTTTGTTGTCAGGGTTTTTTTTTGTTGTTTTGTTTTGTTTTTTTTAATTGCCATCAGTTCATTATCTTTTTTAAGACAAGATTAGCTGCATGCCCACAGAATCATAGAATAGGTTGGGGTGATAGAGACCTTTAAAAGTTATTTAGACCAACCCTTCTGCAATGAGCAGGGACATCTTGGACACCCTCAATGCGATCAGCTTGTTCAGAGCCCCATCCAAGCTGACCTTGAGTGTCTCCAGGGGTGGCTCAGCCTGTGCCTGTCTGGGCAGCCTGTTCTGCTGCTTTGTCACCCTCATTGTTAAAAACCAACTTCTTCCTTACTTCTCATCTAAATTGACCATCTTTTAGTTTCAAAACGTTACCCCTTGTCCTATTGCAGCAGATCCTGCTATAAAATTTGTCCCCAAATAGATAATCTAGATTAAAGAAAAACAGTTCGCTGGTGGACAAAATCATAGTGATTCCTTGGGAGAGTATAAAAACGGGACCATAGAGAGGAATCACCTGATTATATCTTTACCAGAACAGCAGTGAAAAGTTTTTTCAATAATGGAATATTTTTAAGCATTTTACCATGACAGCCTTTAATTATGGGGTGATTATTTTTTACTGCGTTTTGTGATGTGTTTTTTTTTTTTTTTTAATATAATAGCAAACTGATTTCCTGGATTCGGTTCTTCCAGTGAAGGAGAAATATTTTTTAAGTGCTTAATCTGAATTTAAATTAATGCAAACCTTTGTACTCGGCTTGCATAGCATGCAAGTGATAACTTCAGAAAAATACAGCTTTGTGACACACTGATTACTTTTGTAAAGATAGAAGTATATTCTCCCTTTGATGAGTGTGTCTAGCTTCCATTAGTGCTAATGGGAGTTATGCATTTATGCTTTGAAGAGTCTACACTCCAATTAATTATAACACTTTAAAGAAAACGTGAGATGTTGTTGAAAGTAAAGATTCTTTAGTACTGAGATTTTTTTTTCTGAATTTTTCTCCTGTTCCCTCTCGCTCTCTGAATGCTTTGACATTGATTGACGTATTGTCATGAAATCTTGTAAATATGAGTATTGAGTGTAGTTGAAATTACATTGTGACATATCAATAGTTAAAGACATATCACATCCAACTCTTAGATATGTAGTCTACCTCCTGGCAGTCTCTTTCTTTCCCTGCTTACCTTTAGCTGACAGCTGAATATCTGTTCCCTTGATTTATTAATTTCAAGGTTAACCTCAGATCAAGTCTTACCTGACTGAAGTTGAGATAGACAAGAGTGCTGTGTTCCTTATGCTTTTCCTTAATCTCCTTGTTGTGAGCAGAAAACAACAAGCAGCAGACAACAGATAAGTTGTCCCTGGATCCTGTGCTTCAATCTGATTGCAAACAGGAAACAGCACTTGAGAGAAGTCTGAATGGCTTTGAGGAAAACAAGGATCAGCTCTTGCTAGAATCACTCACACTGAGGTGATGCAGATGCAGTAGGTTCGTCTGGGAACTAAAAGCAGTTAAGCAATTTACTCTCTAAAGGGACATGTAAGTGTCAGCACAAAGGGAAAGATGAATCGGTTTGACCAAAGAGACCTAATTATTTATTTCCCCCAAAAGTATCTTATTAATATTAATCTCTCTTGCTTCTCCCTGATGTGTGACACACAGAGCTGTTGAGGCATCTGACAAATCCCCTGTAAGGCTGAAATCTCCCTGTGGAACCACAGGGGTTATTTGGGGGTGGAGGAAAAAAGAATTCATTCAAACTCCGATTTGTGGTTCTCAGAACTGAGCAAGATCAATAAGGATGAAATTGTACTTTTCATATTTATTCTTGCTCACACACAGTGTAAAATTTGCAGCTCAGCTTTGCCACAAGCTGGAGTTGAAATCCACAGAAGTTTTGGGTTTTTTTTGTCTTGGCCTGAGGGACTGTAATGGTGGCAAATGTATCTGCCAGAAAGAGGGAGCAGGTTTCTGGTTAGGGTTTAGTATTTAGTTTTAGTATTGGACGTTTTGTCTTTTCCTGTCACATTCAGCTCCATTTATGGATTCTCTTTCTTTTTTGTCTCCAATTTAATATTATCCAGTACATGTACTTCCTACATTTAGAGAAACTAGTTTTTATATTTGTGTGTTGAGTTTCACATTTTCTCTTGCTGACTGAAGCCAGGCTCTGACTTGACTAGCGAGCTGGTGCTGAAAACCCTGACACCCTTCAGCGAATGTGCTGATACGATAGTTTAGTCTGAAAACATGTAATTATGATAATGGCAAAAGAGCAAGCCTCCGTGGGGACTTCGATTTGCTCCCATAATGCCAACAAAAGACACTCTCAGACTGTAAGTTCTGTTGTTTCATCTGTTCTAATGGGCAATTAATCAAGGCGCCGGGAGAAGGCTGCGCTGATAGCGGTGAGAGCTGGCACGTATCTTTCTAATTTGTATTGCAACAAATGGAGAGATGTAATCGCAGCAGAGGAGGATGTTTAAATAAAATGAGAGCTGTGATGTGAAGTGACAAAGGGAAGAAACTGAGAGTTAAGGATGACATCCTGTCTTATTTGAAAGCAGCTGTGAAATGGGAAAAGGCCGTCTCAGTGGTTTGTGTTGTGCTGAAACAGATGAGCTGTCAGCCCTAACTATGGATTTCTGGGTTGGTATTTGATTATGATATATCAATTGTACTAACAGGATATATAAATATAAATATATATATATTTGGTCTGTGATTTTCTTGCTTTCATTGTGCTTCAACACAACAGGAGAATGGATTAAAATGCTTTTATTTAAATTAGGAACAAGCTGCATTGAGGCTAATTTATGAACATATGAAACATGTTACATATGACATATGAATATACATGTTATAGATTAATGAATTTCATCTATACCTCTGTCTGCCCACAAATACTGTGTTTGATTAAGCTTAAATAATTCTTTTTTGCTATTAGAAACCAAGATTGCTACCTATGGTTATAGGTATATTAGAACTATAACCTAAACAAAAGTAACTTTTTTCTTCCATGAAATCAACTGTCCTACCTGAGTTTGGAGCAGAGCAGAGGAAGTTGCAGGAGGAGGAGACCAGAGAAGAAGAAATTTGAGAGAGGAGAATAAATACTTTCTTGATGTCTTTACTGGTCTGGCTTCTCTGATTTTTAAGTTGCGAGAATTTTCACAGCATCCTGGGAAGGGAGAATTTCTGCTAAGTGAATTCAGCTTTCTTTGCTCCCTTTCCTGTGCTTTTATTATTGCAGGACATTCCTCCCCACCAGGAATATTGATTAGCCTAGGAAATCCATCATGAACATTGTTATGGTGATTTATCTCTATGCATCTTGCATATTGTGGTGGTGACTGCCTTGCAGCACCAAACCCTGAGAGAAATTCATTCCAGGGTTGCGAAATGTTTCTGAGAAGTGACAGAATGACTTCACCCCAAACTCCTGGGTAGAAATAAAGGGAAAAGTTTAATTAAAAAAAAAAACAAACTGGCGATTCAATTTGCATAATACATATATTAAATCCTTCAAGGTTTGCCTACATTGCTGATATGTTGTAATTGGGATTAATTGATTACCAAGAGTAATCCAAAAATGTTTGTGGTATGTCTAGACTAACATTTAGAGCTGAGTGCTAAACTTGTAATGGCTATTTAATTGATTTGAATGAAGAGGAGATCTTTTCCTTAATGGCTTTTGCCCATTTCATCTCTTGATAGCTCAGAGGTGCCAAGGAGTTGAATCTGAAGCCCTGCAGTTAATCACAGTCAGGGTGGGTGACTTTCATGGACTGGGATGAAAGATTGGTGCTGCATCAATTCTCTGATAAAGCCCAAATATTCTCAATTGCAGTAGGTACAACAATGCAGATTTTTGTCTGTGCTGGTTTTTTCAGGATTTGATGCAAAGGAGAGGGATACTGCATAACCTAAAGGCAATTGTATGTTAGGTTTTGGGTTTTAGGTACTGAACACTGTGTATTTTTTTTTAAACGTGCCCAACACTGCATGAAACTAATTTTTATTTAATAAGGTTACTTTAAGCTAACATTTCAGTAGAAAGTTGTTTTTTTTAAAGTGCATAGTAACTGATGGGCATTTTTAACTTGAGTTTCTTGAAAACTGCTGATTATTATGATGCTTTTGTAAAGAATGTTCTCACACACTCCGGTTTCTGTTGAATGAAGCTCTATAAAGATTAAATACACGTTACTGGAAGGGAGCCACCTCTTGCCCTAGCCTCAATACATAGTAATTTTTTCTTTACATGCCGTTTTTAAATAAGCAGTTCCCCAGAAAGCTAAAAGCCAAAGAATTCAAGTCAATACAAAAAATAAATTAATGGCATCTTTGAATAATAATATCTTCCAGCACTATCTAGACCTGCAGTTCTATTTTGCTGACAGAATATCTTTTCAATCACCTTTTTTTCATGTACACGTGTCTGTCAGTGTCTAAATGCCAGTATTTAGCACTTAATGCAAAAAGAAGTGATTGTGCCCTAACCTATGACAGAAATGTTCAGGGAATTCAAGTTGCTTGGAGTTGCTGTAACAAATGAATTTCAGTTGCTTTATTATTAAGCCTCCACATTTTTCCCTGCCCTAATGTGCTGCCTTATCAGTGAATGATGAGTTTTAACGAAAATATTTTAGCTAAACACAGCTAAGAAATGTGCTGAAGCTGGAGAAATCAATAAAAACCAGAGACAGGAGTCTGGACTCCTGCGTGTTATTCAAAAAAGGATTTTTTTCCTGAAAAACTAAGTGTTCCCATGCACATCAGCACCCAGTGAGTCAGAACTGCCTAAACAAACCAAGGAATAAGTAAAACCATGTCAGGATGCTCACACCTGTGCCCTGCTGTGGCTGCTGGGGCAAGCACTATTGCCTGGAAATAGGATAAATCTTTAAATGTAGCTGTGAAATAATTTCAAGAGAATTATTCTGCAGAAAATGCTGCTTGCCCACAGGGAGATATTAGGAGGCAAACCACTTACTCTGTAGTTGGTGAGGGATCACAGATTTAGAGCAGTTTTAGGTGACAATCTATCCAGACAGAAACTATTTGAAAAGAGTGCAAATTTGAAACCCAAGTTAACCTTCAGATATTTTAACAATATCTGAAACTAGTTTCTTTTATTTTACAACTCTATTAACAGATTTGAGGGATGAGTTTGTTTTGCCTCTCTCACCTTGGTTTCATAGCAACACATCTCCAGGACTTTCAAGGGTTAATTATTTTTGTAGCAATAGACTTAGACTGAAATATTCTTCCTCTACAGGCTCCACACTGCCTAGTACTGAGCCTAACCAAATCAGTCTGCCATTTTTTAATTACAAAGCTGTGCAAAGAAGTGAAAAATTCAGGGAAAAGTCCTATTTTGCACCACGCAGTTGGAACAGTGTGGGTAGGGATTGTCTTTCTCCAGTAGCATAAGAGTTAATAATTGAGGTTACATATGTAGAAACTGTGACTCCACCTTATGAACTGAGAAGAAAGGCATATTTTCATGGATGCTGACTTCTTACATTTTTGGAAATGACCAAGATCCTGTGTTTCTGCCAAAAGAGAGAGTCCCATTTATTTTCTTCCTGGAAGCTCGTGTCTCACCTGCCTGGAGGCTGAGCATAAATCTGCTTCCACAGCTTTGCCTTTTGTTAGTTTTTCTCCATGGAAAATGCTGTCCCATTTCTTTCGGCTGTGCCCGGAATGCAGCAGGTGGAGATCCTTGGTCATTGTCCAGAGCTGCAGGGTGAGAACTGCGTTAGTGAGCTGAGGTCAGAGGGATGAGGAAGGTCAGCCCTCAGAACGTGCAGGACTCACTGCAGAATGTTCCTCAAAGCACAGTGAGAGGAGCTCCACACGTGTCTGTAAAAGCCCTGCCCTGACAGCCCCACTCCATCATATTTAATGTGTCAGGGATAAGTGGGAAACCCTTAGGTGAGTGTCTTGTTCAGATACAGCAGCAGCGATGAGTTTCACGGTAGGTGATTCTCCCAGAGGTTATTTGTTGTTTTTTCTTTAGCTTTGCTCCTTGCAATGGGAATCTTTAAGTATTATTTTGCTGGAGAGGTAATAGTATTTTCTGACAGAAGGAAACAAGGTGATGAAGTGGCTAAAGTAAAAATACCAGTGTTGCGGTAAATTTTTAATTCAGGAACTCATGTTGGCTGCACGTGGCCCTGCACTGTAGAGATTTTGGGTCCTCTGCTCAGATCAGCCACCCCACTCATGTGTTGGTGTTGTAGGACCTTGTGCATGACTGGAGAAGAAATGTCAGTAAATAAGATCTCAACAATTTATTTTCATTGATTATCCTACTTTTTGCAATCGCACAAAGCGGGAGGAAGTAGACGTCATCTTTGTTTCCTAATCATCTGAAAACAAAGAAGGAGCTCCTCATTAAACTGGAAAATGGGTGGTCTGGATGCACATTAATTCTATTACCAGTGACATGGTTGAATCCAAAGCAGTAGGCACCTGAATAATCAGGTGTTCCCAAAAAAAGAGAATCTCTTTTTTTCTTTTTTTTTCCCTGCAGGGTAAAGTTAGGGAAAATATGTAACACAAAGAGTCATCAAGAGTGTAAGAAAATTCAGTTTTTAACTAACACACTTATTTTTACAGGACCTGTCATGGGCAGCACCTTATAGGGACACCTGCAAAACCAGATCTTTCATAAAAGCCTTGCAGCCTAAAGTTATATGAAGGGCAAAAGGGATTGATCTCAGGAGCACTTGTGAGAAATGCATGATTGCTTAGGCAGTTGGAGTTAGGAGGGAGAATACCAGGCTGTGCAAATAAAAATATACCAGCAAATAATTCTAAATTTGTGAATTACATCAGTCTGAGCATAGTTAGAATCGGGACAGGTTGGACAGCTTGGTTTTCTGAATGTACTACTCAGTTTTCTGTAGCAGTGCAGCTTCCCTTGTGATGGAAGGTGTAACACATGCCTGATAGTGTTACTTTGCTGTTTTTAAAATTAGTACTTCAGCTGTCTGTGGACAGATGGGTGAAGGACTTTTGAGCCAGCATTTTCCTCTGAAAGTCTGATGGTTATCTAATAAGGCATAAGAAGCCAGTCCTAAGTCAGAGTCTTACAATGCCAGTCCAGGTATCCTACAAAAGTTTTTGTAGCTTTTGTCAGGATACCTAAGGCTTGAATGTTGTGGGGTTTAATCCAAACTAAGACCTTCAGTGCAACCTTAATTTTAAACCCTCAAAGCGTGATGGTTGTCTTGCAGGAACAGTTAATGCTATAAAAGCTGTTATTAAAAAAAACATTTTCTTTTATCTACCAAATGGTTATATATATCACATGGTTTTATAAGATATGTGTGTAGTATGTAATACATTGTCCATATGGGTTAATGGGGTCACTTAAAAATTGTGTTACTGGTGCCCCAATACAGACAAGTGATGATTTTAAGGAGGGAAGGAGGAGGGCTCTGCCCTTGTCCCCTGTGTCAGACTTGCTGTGTTCATTCCCAGTGGGGTGGAGGATGCTGACAGTGACGTGGCTGTCCTGGGACAGATGGGACAGAAGGATAAATGTCCACTGATGGATTGGTTCTTTGCTGTTTTAGCCTGTCCCTAAGACAAATAAAGGTGTATGCAAAGCACATGCCAGCTTTAAAAAAAAATTAAATTACAGAGAGCATGATGTTAGGCATCTGATCTACCAGAAATCCCAAAATTCCTCTATTTCTAAGACATTCTGTTTCATCGTGACCCTGAGGTTGTCAGACATTACAATTAAAATCAGGAGGACTTCTGACATGTTACTCAAGGTTATGCTTTCACCATAAATGTGCTGTCAAAGCTTTGCTGACTCTAATTACTGCTTGCCTCAAGATGTCCCGTGACAGCAGGATCAAAAGGTTCATTATATGTTCTGAGGAAAATCTTTATTCTATCCATATCATGTCTTCATTTTAGTATAATCAAGGAAACCCTTCTCTTTCAGAGCAGGAAGGCAATATATATGTTTTTTCTTACTGTACCTGAGGCATTATTTTATCAGTTGTTTTTCTTTTCCTGAACTGAGTATATAATCTTTAAATTTTTTATATGTTTGCTGTTTCTAACTGTATTCTTTTGCTTTTCATAGATTATTTTGTGTCACAGAAATGGCTGGTTTTAACATGTCTTTTTCAACACATCCCTTTCCCTTGTGCAGTTTCATTTTCACAGTCAGATCCTGTACTACAGTGAAAGCATAATATGTTTGGTTTTCTTCTGTTTTCTTTTTTCCTGCTAAGAAATTGCAGTCAATTCAGAAGTCACTCTAGTAAGCAAATTCTTTAAAATGTTCTTCCTAGTGCACACCTCTGTGCTTGTCTCTGCTGACTTCATTTTGTTCCTGGCTCTGTGGGCTATTGCACTTTACTGGAAAACAGAAGGGAGAGTGCAGAAATGCACCATGAATGTTGTAATTCTGTCATCTGGACAGAGCTGTCGTGGGGTGGGATATAAAGTTGGTCTTCACAGCACAAACTTGAACTCAAATTTGTGGTTCTGTTTGAAGATCAGCCTCAGGCTCAGTTCCATAAACAGCTCTAGGCTGGGTCAGCTGTCTGACACCAAGGCAAAGCTTTGGGAATGCTCCCCATTTAAAATCGAAAGAAAAAAACGCTGCATGAATTGTGGGCAGCAGCAGTTGTGAGCTGAGGCTGACTCTTTACTTATTGTCCTGTGTGTTCTTTTGGCTTACATTCCTTTCAGTGATGGACTAGTTCTGAAACTCTTCCAGAGACACCAAAACCTCATCGTTGTCTCTTTTTGTTGTCTGTGCTGTTGAGCTGTTCCTCCAGTCACCCTGGGGGAAGAGACTCAGGCATAGTCAGTGAAATGAAGATCTATTTTCATGCTGAAGGCTCTTCAGATTTTTGTGATGTTTCCCTGGGGGGAATCCGATGATGTTTCTTGGGGGATCAGCAAACTGACACTGCATCTTTGGCTCTGCTGCCACTGAGGCATCTGGAAAAAGCACTTCTCTTATTGGTACACATAAACTTCAGTGGTGGCATCACAGAGATGATTATCAATCACCAAAATAGGCTTTGGATTGTGTGAGGAGAGATCACTCTTACAGTGGAATTTTGTGAGTGAGTTTGGGCAACTTCCTCTCTCCTGTGTATGCTGTAAGGCAGAAGGAATGGTTGAGGAGTGGAGTTGAAATAAGGATAGCAAGTGCAGGAAAATCTTGATGTGATCATGTGTAGGCAACACCTCCCCTGGGCATAACACTTACATGCCCTGGCGCTTAGATTTACAGCATGTCTTCCTTTTTTCTTACAAAATCCCAACTGAACCCAGTCTGCCCTGTGGGACCTGCAGAATATCTAACTCCCAGGTGAACAAAGATGAGGGAATTTTGAGGGCCTACCAGAGTTTTCTCTATATCTAACTAATTTAGTTTGATACAGAACTTTGCAGTGATGAGAAAAGACACAAAACTCATAAACAGCTGAATCAAGTATTTTAAAAAAAATCAGAAATTATTTCTCCAGGTTATTAAATGAAGTTCTGTGTTAAAAATGAGATCCAGGAAATCTTGCCCCTGTTCTTGACCTTAATGTTGGCTTTATTAATTTAATTACTAAAATAATCTCTGTTCCGAAAGACCAAGTGCTGCAATATTGGTGATGATGGACTATCACCATGGTTCATCCATCATTAGTCCTTGGAGTATGACTTTTAAAAATGAAATGTTGGCAGTGGTTAAGTCTGCATAAATATGGTTTGCTAAAGGTTGTGGTCCTAGAAGATTTGAATTAACCAGTTTAGGAAGGTCACTTCTTTATGGTTGTGAAGGTCAGTCTCATCTGTTTAATTATATTAACTTTTATGTCTTTCTATCTGCTACTGTATCTGCTTCATTATTTTATTTTGGCAGTGTTAGAGATATAACTCATATACTTTGGGTAAATAATTATTATGTTGCATAATTCAAGGAAAGATCAGACAGTCCTGAATATTTGAGTGTCCTCTGTCCAAGATGATACAAATAATTTCCATTCATTGTCATTAACATTAAACTTCAGGAATTCTTCCAAGGTTTCTCAGCCATTTGTCAGGAGGAAATAGCAGGAGCTTTTGATTAACATTCAGATGACTCCTCTTTTGTTTTATCGACAGTTTCTGTGGTCCTTCAACCTCATCCCCTTTGCATAGGTCTCATATCTTGCCCTTTGGAAACTGCAAAATCACTTTGGTTCAAAGCTGCATCAAGAGTTGTGTAATCCAGAGGTGGAATTCGTTGTGTAATATGCAATGAACATTTTATCCTATCAATTTTATATACAGTAGGTTTTTTTGGTTGCTTTGGAGTTTTTTTCCCCTTCCTTTTTTCATGCTCTGATGTGACTGTGTTGGCACACGGGGTTTTGGGGCCATGGAGTGTAGGGCATGTGCTTCCATATTGCCAAAGAACCTTTCCTTCTGCTGGATTTGAAACTGGCTTTTGTTTCCCAGATAACTGACAAAGCTACCACCCTCTGGTATGTTCTGGAGCAGGGATTTTCCAGTGCTTTGGGCTGCAGTGATTTCATTTGGAACAGAATGATTGCACATTCATTGATCCTGAGCATTGCACAGACTGTAACAGGCAAAGCACTTCACTAAAAGAGGGCATTTGACTCCCAAACTGGATGTCAAAAGTCTGCAATATATTTTATGCAACTTAATGCTGCATAGCTTAAAGCTATGTAAGCATAAAATTTAGACAGGGAGCCTAATCCCAGTTATTTGATCATCTGAAGTAACAATTCAGTAAGCACAGAGAAGAAAGGATCTTCGAGAGTTTTTAAATAGTGAATGATGCTGAAGGTGAGCCCAGGAACCTGTAAGTTTTCACATTCCAGACAAGTGACATAACAAAATGCTGTTGAGCTGAAAGAAGAACAAAACAATTAATAAAAAAATATTGAAAGGAGAAAAGATTGTGGCTCTGAAAAATGCCCTGTTCTCTTTTTTAATTTCCCTAAATTCTGGTTAGTTAAGTGCCTGCATGCTGGAATAGAAGGTGGTTGGTAAAAATCTTTTATGTAATTTAATAAAAAGACAGCAGTGTAGTGCTGGAGTAGAAAAAGCATCCGAGGTTTCTTTTTGCTGGAATGTTTGATTACAGCACTGTTGTACAGTTTTATCACAGTGCAATTACAGGCATGTGAAATACCCTATGCCTGATAACACAGTCCTTTCATACTATTTAATTTCTGTTCTGAAATGGTTTCTGTTTTGTAATGCTCTGAAATACCTGTTCTGTTTTCAGACTAAAAGTTTCAAAGGTGGCCTGTTTGACTTACAGCCTAGCTCCCACTAAATTTAGCTCTTTGCAAGATGAATGGTGACATCTAGTCATAAGGACCTAAAATTTATTTTTAATGGTACTGATAGATGAATGCTGAGTAGCTGTGGTTGTTAGTTCCATTCCATTAGCAATTTCTATAAATTTTTGGGATGAGTGTTCTGTAAATTGATGACAAATGTGTTATCAAAAAGTTTCTTCACCAAGACCAGGTTGTGCCAGATGCCTCCAAAATAGTGTTGTAGGGTTGTTTTTTGTTTGTGTTTTGTTTTGTTTTGTTTTGGTTTTGGTTTTGGTTTTGGTTTTGGTTTTGGGTCTTTTTGGTTGTTGTTGTTGGTTTTATTTTATTTTTTCTTTGTTTGCTTGTTTGTTTGTTTGTTTTGTCTTTCAATGTTAAAAATATCCCAGTATGGGATGACAGAGTGTAAAAGGAAGGTAAAAAGGATTGTCTAACAGGCTAATGTCAAATGTGTTGATATTCATTGGTTTAGCTTTGTGCTCTCTGCTCAAATGAAAGGCTCTCCCAACCCATGGTCTGGGGTGCCCTGAGCTACTTGGTGAAGGTGTTATTGTTTGGATTTCATCTCAGATGGTGTCTCAGGATATAAAAACCTCATAGAGCAAAAATATGATTTTAGCTTCCTAAATCCTTTGATGTGTCTGTGGTTCATAATAACAAATTTTAAGCTTTTAGCTTTTCCAATTTGATGCTAGGAGAAATAAGCATTGCAAATCTGAGTTGGTGTGCTCTGGAGAGAGACTCTGTGCCTGATTTGTATAGAATGTGACTGGAGCTGAGACTCTGTGTTCTGTGTTCTATGACTGTGAGAGAGAAGGCAAAGGCAGAAATCTGCATTCTGCTGTTCAGCAGAGCACTTAAAACATTAATGTACCAGAATCCCAAGACCAAACAGAGAAAATTGCAATGCCAAAGAATATTATGTAATAGCCTTTGGCAGATCCTCACAGCTGCAGGGTTTCTAATGGCAAAAAAAGAAAGAAGCTGTGCACCCTAATGGTCCTGGACTATTTTTCCTGGGGCATCTGTGTATTTGCCAGTGAGAAGAATCTGTACACATTTTTTGTACCTAATTTGATATTTTTATTGTGGTCCCTTTTTCAGATTCTTTTAATGGTTGTGTGTAAGCCCATATGAGCAACAGCAAAATCTTTAAAACCACTGGGGTAGAAAATATTCTAAAGATTGAAACACCTCTAAAACTTAGTTTAGCTTACGGAATATGATCCTCAGTACTGCTGTACTGTTTGAGTCTGGAAGAATCTGAAATAGTCCAATGTTAACTAAATGTACATTGTGTGTACAGAAATTTTGTCACTTTAGTTCATCAGAATTTTTCTTTAAGGCTGCATGGCTGTTTCTTAATTGCTGGAAGAAGAAGTGAATGTAACATGTGAGATCTGCTGGGGAAAAAGTGATGGTCCTGGTTCATCATCAATTCAGAATTTACTAGGAGTTTGGTGTTAAAATATTTATTTGGCTCTAAATTAAAAATTTTATTACGTTCAGTTGCAAGCCTTTAGTTGTGGCTTATAATTCAACTGACAGAAGCTTTCTTACAGCTTTCTTAGGATTTAAAAGGATTTATTAAGTTTATATTAATCCAACAATTTAACTAATTAGATTATTTGATTCAAATACAATATTCAAGTCAGCTTTCTGTATTGGCCTTGATTTGGTTGCTATGCTGCTTTATTCCTGATTTATTGTATGGTTATTTGCATTAGTACTTGGGGTTCGATTTGGTTTTGGTTTTTTCCACTCCCTCTATTGATTTTTTTAAAAAAATATATTTATTATATCAGGTTATATTTCTTCTAAGAAAAGTGGAATTTCTGATTAAAATCTTGGATTTCTTGGTTAAAACCCTGAACCAGTTTTGTTTCATTGGACATATGCTTTCTCATAGTTAGTGACAAAACCCTGGGACAAATTCAGCAGCAATCTTGGACATGATTCCTCTGAATATCTGAGTAGCAGATATGTCCCAGCTTGTAAGAAGTGGAGAATTTACATCACCTTGTGGTTGCTGAATCTGCAGGCATTAAAAATTTTGACATTGATTTCGTTGTAATGGAAGCTTTATCCCCTCATAACTTAATCCATTTCTATTTAGATATTTATTTACTCCTAATTCTAGGTTATTTTTCATTAATGTCTGAATTCCAAGGAATCTTAGGGTTTTCAGTCATCCTTGGGACTCTGTTGCTGCACTGTGTGCTTATTCCATGAGGGCAGGACTTTTTTCAAGAAATGTGAATGTGATAGAATCCTGCTCGTAAAGTGGGAAAGGAATCTAACAGCCCAGAGTCCTGCTCTTAGCTTTTCTGATTTTTTTAGTATCCACCATAACATTGAAAATGGATGAAGAATATTCAGGTTCAGAGAAGTTTTATGACCAACTCTGTTCATAAATTTGGAAGAATCTGGCAAAAGAAGCCATTTGCTGAACGGTTTTCTGCATTGAGTATTCTTTAATATACACATTTTCCTCTCTGCCCCACAGAGGGAGGTTTAGGGGAGTGTGAGCCTGGCTGGAGGGACTTTGTGTCACTGTGGCTCCTTTGGTGGCTCTTAGAAGTGGTGCACTGCGCTTGCCAGAATGGGCCAGAATAAATAACCACTTCACTGAAGAAAGGACATTTTTCACAGTTGAGTATTTGAGTGTATAATGCTGAGATCTCATCAATGTCTCTTCTTTCAGAGACAATGTTTGGTTATTACTGCTAATGGCAGTGAGTTATAAATACTGGCTGTTCCATGGATATTGCCAGCTCTATCCTGCACTGTGGGGAGGAGGGTGGATTTTTTTTTTTTTATGCACTGAGAGCTTTGTGGCTGTTAGTTTGAAGGTCACATGTCCGAACAGCAATGGGAAACTGTCAGGGGATAAGGGTGGAGAGAATTTCTGAAGGCTCTGATGAAATGTTTTCTTCTCAGATTCTTCTTCAGCTTATTAGTAACTATTATCTGAGTCAAACAAGCATTTGTGATTCAGTAGCATTTTATCCTAGTGTATTTTATGGTGTGGCTTCATGGCAAGCAAGGCAGCTGAAAATCAAACTTTTGTTAAATTAAAGCAGAAAGAAACGTCTGAAGGGCAATAAGTTTTTGTTCCCTTATAGCTTGCGTTTATTTTTTCCTCCAGCCATAATGAAGTTATTTATAAAATAAAATACACTCTTTCTTAGTGTAGAAATTATTTCTTTGATACATCTTCACTATTGTGTCTACACTATAGGACACTGACTTAAACACAAGAATTAAAATTCATGAAGAAAGCATAATGGACCTTCTTTTGAATGGTTAGAATACTTTAAGGTGCTGGTCAGTGAAATGCTAATAGAAGTTTGAAAAACTTGAAAAGATGCGTCTCAAAATAGAAAGAGGTCCTTCAGTGGCAGTTTCTGAATTAGTTCTCTTGGTGTCAATGGTTGCACACTGGTTTATGTCAAAAAGGTTCTTTCTGATGTTCAGCAGTCAAGGTCTAAAACATTAACTGTATCTAAGAGTCAGCTACAGTAAGGACTATTCAAAAATTGAATAATCTGGCACCTACTTTAAAATGGGTAGGATTGTACACAATGTGGTGGTTGAAGAAGAGTTATAAAAATACTTTAATAAAAAAAAAATTTGTATTTACCTGTTGTACTACTCTGCGAGTGCTTGAGTTTTATAATTGGTTTTATTATCTTTCCTTAGCAGAAAAACTATTCTTTGCAGTTGCTAACCAGTAGCTAAGTGAAATAAGTGATTTAATTTTTTTTTTTGTAATTAAAGATGATAATCTTTTCTTACCTTATTACTAATGTCATGTAATATGCTGACCATTAATTTGGTGCTTTGGGCAATTGGAAGAGTGTTTTCCCTCCTAATTATTTTCATATCTTTTCTACGGAAGAAACAGAAAAAAAAATAGGATCGTATGTTTGTGAATTTGCAGATTACTTTTTGTACTTTAGACAGAAAGAAACTTTCAGTCTGGCAGCAGCCAATGTGGTATTTTTCAGTATCAGAGCCAACTGAAGGAGTTCACCTCCGTGTTTGCTGCCAGAACCTTCTTGGTTGTGCCTCCAGTAGGTTTCACCAGCAGCAGTCACTGTGACTGAGTTTGTCTCGTACTTTTTGGGGTGTCCAGGCAGACCCAGGGGACTAAAACTGTTGGTTTCATCTCTGTGAGGGGATACCAATTTTAAACCTTTACTGTTATTTCTCTTTGTTGATTCAGGGAAGTACACCGCTACAAACAGGTCTTTATTTTACTTTATTTTTCTCATCCAGTCTTCTGTGGTACAAGAGATTTAAACTAATTAAAGAAAACCTCAAAATACAACCACAGGAGAAGTAAAGAAAAAAATAATTAAAAGCCATGCCCATCACTAACAAGAAATACAAACCCCACACAAAACAGCTTCCTAGCTTATATTTCAGAACATTTTCTCGTCCTCTAGTTTAAAAGTTAGAATACAAGACTGTCGAGGAGAGAGAAGAGCTCGTGAACAACTGAATGAATGAGTTCTATATTACAGTAGTGAATTTTACATAATTTAGTGAAATGCTGTGATAAACCTACATTATTAAATATTATGCTGCATAAATGCAATGAAAGACTATTCATGTGATTAGCATTTTCTTACTGCATACCCAGCACTACTTTATTGAAAAATCTCTACTATTATAGAACAATTTTCATTTCATAAGAATACATCCATCAGAAGAAAAATGCTGTAAAGGTTAGATATGACTAAATGGCTCGAAATTTAGAAGTTCATTGTGTGCAGAAGAAAGGACAGTGGGTGATAGAGAACAGGAAAGGACAAAGTGATTTGTGTACATGAAGGCCTAAACAAAGTGCATCCAGAACACTGGTCAGAATGTGAAATGTGACTTAAAAGTCATCGCACTTGCATTTCTCCTCCTAGCCATTTAAAATTTGATGAGTTAAGTAGATTTGTTGAAATGATTCCATGAATAAAATGCTTCCTTTATTTTTTTCTCAGTGAATTTTGTAGAGCTGTGGGTATTAAAATACTTTATAGGAGAAGTTTTTAATGCTTCTAGGTGCATCATCAGGCTGTTAATGCTGTGTTACATCACCAGTTATGCCTCATGGAAAGCATGGGCTTAGAGGTTTCTGGGGGCAACAAAAACCCCAATAACCAAGGGCCATTGTTGAAATTGATGAGTGAATGAGCCAGTCAGCTTCTGATCATTTCATTTCAGGGAGTTCTTGCTGCACTTCAACAAAAATATACCCATGACCTTCTTCAGAATGAGTCTTCTGAAAATTCTAGACTCAAACAGAAGGTGGGGAAAAAAACTGGAATCCCATGCCAATGTAATTACTGTTGAGGTGGGTTTTTTTTGGTTTTTCTTGACAGCTTCAGTACAGTGGTTGTAGTTCTACACTGAGTGGGGTTGGGGTCAGCATTTATTCTTAGGTTATTGGAATAATCTCCTGTAGGAAGGAATTTGGAATGGCTGGAATTTGTCTGCCTATCTGTTTTAATTTTTAAATATCATTATTTTGAATAAGCTGCAAGAAATCATTGCGTGCGTAGTAAGCTGCTTACTAAAAAATCCTTATAAAAAATAGATGCTGTGAATTTATAGTAGTCACGCAACAAATGCTCACATTTTTCACTTATTTGAACTCATTTGATAAAAATAATTTGCTTACTAACTCAGACGGCAGAGGGCAAGTTTTGGTCACAGTGATGATTTTTGGACTCTTAAAAGCAGGTAAAATTCTAAAAATATTGTGCCTTGCTCTTTGGGGTGGTCATGGCTGTTGTGATCAGTTCCATCATACAGATTCTGCTGTCACATCTGTGCAGTCAAAGGATGGAGAGACCAGCTTTTGGATGTAATTATCTTCGTGTTTTGCTGCAAACTCCTTTGTCGTATCACTGGATCACCTTATGGCTGTGATCATATTTACCTATGCAGGAATTAATATGTTTTTTTCCCATTTTAATAGCTGAAGGAATGAGTCAGAATAGGGGTGACAAGTCTGCCATCAAGTGTGACCTCTACATTAGTATAAGAAATTAAACCATGTTTTTTTATATCCCAGACTCCTACCTTTGCCCAGGGGTAATGAACCCCTGGAATTGACTCACTCTCCTAAACCATGGACAGCAAAAATGTGGGACATGACTTAATACACTCTGCACCAGAAATTCCTGTTAGACCATGGTGCTTTTCTGTCCCACGTCCCTGTAGGAAAGGAACCACCCAGCCAGGGTGATGTTCCTGGTTTGCAGGGCTGCCTGTTTGTCTCTCTGATCTCGTCCCAGGGACACACTGCAGCAGTGATGAGGCAGCAGAGAACTGAGACTGAGAAATACAACTTCACTCTTCGTGGGGATTGCGTTTATGGCAAACCTGCTTCTGACAAAGCGCCACGTGCATATGGAACTGGTGGTACAGGAGATGGCACAGAGAACTTTGTCACAGATTTCAAAGGCTCAGGAAAGCAAAGAGAGGGAAGAAGTTAATCAAAGATCAGTTCCCAGAACTGTCAGCTTTGGCTCTGACCACTGAGGTCATTGCACTGTCAGTTTTCTTTCTTCATCATCTCTCAGTCAGGTCTGTACTCACCTTTACAAGAGGAGTGAGTTGTGTAAAACACAGAGTAAGATAAGTCTGAAATCTCAAAGCCTTTTAATTTAGTGTCGGTATCTGATTTTCCTTTAGGTGACAAGGTTAAAGGGGAGTCTCAAAACTCCAGTGATTTACTTTGCTTTCCTTCCTGTTAACTGAAAGGCTGTTATTTAAGAACTAAGTGTCTGACCCACAAAGCAAAGCTTATTAATAATAATTTTGTGAACAGGGCTCTGTAATATTTTTTCTAGGTATCAGAAATTAATTTGATATTAATTATGTAATTCCAAGGTCACAGTAAAATCTTTTGCTTTTGCATAATTAGTATTTCTTTCTACCACTGGGGACAATAAATGCGATAGAGCAAAGCAAGACTTCTACAGCTTGATTTGTATTCACTTCTACCAGCTCTAGCCCTGTCTGTCTTTGATTTTAGTGGAGTCACTCTTGATGACTAATGGTGTATATTATACTTTGCAAAACACCTGTGAACAAATTCGTGGCCATTCTAATCCAGCACTTGGCAAACATCTGGACTAAAGGCTTAGGCTTGCAAACCCTTAAGTACAGAAACATAACTTTTCATGTGGATCACCTTATTGATATTTGTGAGCCAATTTAGATGAAACATTACAGACTTTACACAACACTCAAGATCATAATACAAGTGCAGTTGGAAAGGACCATTTTGTTAAAGCAGAAATCTGCAGTTTTTTCCACAGTGAAGATCACTTGTCAAATACTCTTGGGGGAGGTGAGGCACTGTGGCCTGACTCAGCCTCACTCTGTGAAGGTGCAGGGACGATCTTGGGCTTCTTAGTTACGTGGATCTCTGGGGTTTTCTCACATCTGCATCACTCTTCCTGCCTAAAGATAACTTCAGCTGGGCTGCAGCTCTTCTTCATATACATACATTTCTTTTGTGTGTATCTCATACTGCTTCCTTTCATTTGCTTTCATTTGCTTTCTACAGAGGAGTGATTAGCTAGTAAGAGAGATTTGTTGGTTTTGGGTTTTTTTTTTTTTTTTTTCATTTAGAGGAGCATGTTATAAGACTTCATGACATGTTCAGGCTTAGCTTGAAAGCTCTTACACCAGGGAAATTGTACTGTTTTAGACTGAGTTTTCTGGACTTATTTTGTGTTACAGTGTGCAGGGGTTTACACCTAAATTTTGAGTAACCATTATGTGAACTCTTGTTGCAAAGGAACGTTGAATTCAGTGGTATTACTTGCACTTGGTCTACAATCAAAACCAGTTTGAGGTTCTTGGGATCCTTGGGGAGCAAACTCTCCGGTGGTTTGCATTGAATTCCTTTAATATGGCACTGTTTGCTTTGGATCAGGGCTCTCGTCAGGATTAGCTGCAGGTCACGTGTAAAAAGAAAGCAAACAAAATAAGAACTAGAGATTTCTAAAAAGGTGAGAGGTTTTTATATCTTCCTGGCAACTCCTGGATCCTGGGGATTTAACTCAAAGACCTCCCTTTCTTCCTTGCTGTCTTTTCTGTTTATTTTGTGATCCTGAGGAGATTTTTATTCATTCTGTGCCTTTGTAGGAATTGTGGAGACCCTGGGCCACATGGTGATGGTCCATTTGATGTTTTCTTGCACAAAACTGTGGTTTGTGCAGCTCAGCAGCTCTTTCATTAACAGTGCACTTGACTCAGCTTGTGTCACTTAAAGAGTTCTGCACTTACCCGACATTTAAAATGTACATTTTAAGTAAAACTTTCTTGTAAGTCACTGTGCTAGATCTCTCTGTGTATATTCTGGAGGGGGACATGCACAGCAAAGGTTGTCCAGGCCGTTATTACCAACAGCTGACTGCTCTGTGTTTACCATTGGCATCTAATATTTGCAAATAGTGTGAGATTAAAAACAATGCAGCAAATAAACTCTTCTGCTTTGTTGCCTCAAAAAGCTGCACAAACCAAAATTACATTTGTTATTTGATGAAAGACTGTTACCAGCCAAAATGGATCCATTTGTCTTGGAAAAACAGTATTTTTGATCCTTCTTTTGTGAAAATTGTATTAAAGACTGAAGTGCAGAGTCTCTTTTTTCTTTTGTGGATAGATCTTGGTCAGTGCTGTGTCTTTGTCAGTATGGAGCACAGTGAATTACTTGGCTGGTGGAATTGCAAAAATGTTTGTTGTATGATACTGGCTTTTTAAAATCTGCTTGTAGTATGTTCGTTATGCCAATAAATCCATTCTAGCATAGAGCATATCAACCAGCTTCTAATACAGAATTCAATGGCAGGTGCTAAAATCCCAAACTCCTAAAACACTTAATGGTTTGGCGGTTTTGGCTTTGTTGTTCTTTGTTTTGTTTTGTTGTTTGTTTTCTTTTTTGTGCTTCGAAAGATTCACTGCGTTGGTACTGAAGATTTGATGTAGTTGGAGGAACAAAATGTGCAGACAGGTGTGCACTTGCTTCATTGAAATTTAAATTAGTTATGAATTCTCAGGAATAAAACCAGCTTTTTCTGACAGGAGTGTCTTGTGGAATTTCCCACAGAAATACAGTTGCAGTTGCCTGTGGTGAAGTGAGTGTTTGTTTTTTGGAAGAACTGAAATCTTAACGCAGTCAGAAGGTTGGCTGTAATGTAGATTTAATTGCGATCGCGGAGGCCAATTTTCTTTTATGTATTTGGAGGCATATTTTATGGTTAATTTGTTTTTAAGTGTAGAGAAATTCCGAGTGTTGCCATCCCACATAAAATCCGTGATGAGGTGGAGCACAGGGAGCTCCTCAGAGGTCAGGAGGAAATCAGGCTGCCTCATCTGGTGGCTGAGCTTCTGAGTGGTCAATATTTCATGTTCAGGGGTGTGGAAGCCTCCAGCAGCAGTTTCTTCTCATTCTCTCTGGCATGGATTTCTAATTCCGGGCAGCCATTCAGCCACACACTGCTATTTTTCATTTCAAAGAGCTTTTCCAACCATCCTCTCCTGTTTTGTTTCACCCATTTCTGTAACCTGTACTTGAGGTGGAGGATTTTGGCTGTAGTTCTTAGACTTTAGTTCTGAGAGACTAAAACACAGGATTTGGTTAGCTTTAAAGGTTTGCTGTGTCTAGGACATGTTTTTAAATGCTTAAATTCCACCTAGCCTGTGGGTGCTGATCTGTTCTGTAGTAGGCAAGGGAGATGCAAATGGGACACTTGACTATTTCCCAGTAAAATATTGTCATTTAGAATTGAGCAAACTATTCCACCTCTCACATTAAACAGAATAGCAGTAGAGAGCATTTTAAATGGATCAAAAGTTGGCTGACTGACAGACCTTAAAATGTAGCTGTCAGTTTGAAGTTGAAATGTCATGAGAATGGTTTGGAGGGGGAGCTGTGGGTCCCACACTACCCAGTGTGCTCATTAGTGAGCTCAGAGTAAATTCCTGCTGATAAAATTTCCTGTAAATGATGTTAAGAGCCTCCTGAGAGTAAAAATAATCTCTGTGTCTGTGTCATACAGAGCAGCAATAAATGCACTCTAAGATTCTTTTGTATTTCTTTTAAAACTTTTAAAACCGAATTCAGAAATACAGAGGTGTGGCACAGATAATGTATTGATCTGGACTGGGGCTTGAATGCACATAGACATAATGTTCATCTCTGCTCATGTAAGGAATGTACAGAAGTTCTATCACCTGTGAAAAGGTGATAGTAAAAAGTAAATTCATTTGCCATTTAGGATTCCCTGTGTCAAGGAAGTAATTGGAAGCTTTCAGGATCACAGTTTTCTCTTCAGGTCCTAAGGAACTGAGTACATTTGTTTGGAAGAGTGAAGGCTCGGTTCTTCATTCTAATGACTCAAAACTAGTTGATTATACTCTTCTGAAAATCCATCCATATCTACCACCAGGTGAAGCCTTTTTTATTGCATTATTGTGTCACATTTTGACAACTAAATAATTCTGAACACTATTCTCCCAGAGAAGTAGAAAAGAAAATGTATCTGAATGATTGGCACCTCTCTATTTACTAAGCGCAGAGCACATTAAAGTGATAGATGACTTTTCTACAAGTTCCTGAAAGCGGAAGGTGCATTCAGAGAATGTTGCCAATAGCTCAGTGTGGTGAAAGGCTGGAACATAGCCTAGCCAAGGAACCTGCAATAAACTTTGTGTTCTTGGAAAAAACCCACCAAAAACCCACCAAACCCAAGCCAAACCAAAAGCAAGTGCATGTGCATTACGTTGTCATTATTGTTATAATTCACATGCTGATGATGTCTTCAAATTCACTACAGAAACGATGGGTTAATCAGGATGTTAAAGCGTCAAGGTGCATTTAGTGCTGTCAAAATCCATCCCCTTCGTTTTATATTTTTACTGAGCCCACACTTGGGCAAGGCTCTGCTGTGAGTGTCTCTTCTCTGAAGACTCTGCCTGAATGAATGAAGAATGAGAAGAAACTTGTACCTTGCCTTTATTCAGGTTCTTTATACCTGTGAACTTTTTTCCTAAGACAAGGAACAATTGAATTGCTTTTTCTTCCTCTAAGACATGGCTACTCTTCGTAGAGCTCACAGAAAACTGCAACTTGTTTTTTTGTTACTGAAAGATCTGGGTTGTTGAATAGCTGTCAGATTTGCTTTTATCCTATTACATGTTCTCAGGGAGTTGAAAGTGCAGTTTGACATCTAGGGGGGAAAAAAACCTAAAACCTCACTTTCAAATGTTTCTTTCTATCTTTCATGTTCCCAGAATGGCTTCTTTTCTTTTTTTTTTTCCCTTTTTTTTTCCCTTTCTTCTTAAATCATAACAGCCATGTGGAATGTTTCTGTTTAGGCCCAGTCTGTACATTTGTGTGTTAGAGTATGGCAGGGATAATCAGTAAGATAATCAGTCTAAAGGTGCCTGTGGACAGAGTCAATCCATGGAAAATGTGTGCTCCCATGTCAAGGGACACACCAGAGCTCCTATGGCTGAAATATGTGGCATTTCTCCTAATTCTGCTGGGGCAAAGCACCTTTTCATCTTGCACGTTTGCAGATGTGTTGCTGCTTGTGGGTGTCTGGGTTTGGTCAGCTCCCCACGGACCTGGAGCACTGTGTGAGAGCTGGAAACACAGCATGGATTAGCCACGCTCTGTTGGATCTGCAGCTTTCTAAAGAAATTGGGGAAAAAAGCCAGAAAAAACTCTGGTGTGGTGCTGGCATGTGAAAAATCTTTCTTTAGACTAACCTTAGTGCTGGAGTTTAAAGAAGAGAGCAGATCTTAGATCAAGAATTCCTACAGTCAGTATAATCAGTTACTTAAGGTTGGAATTCTTTTAATTCTTTTCTAATATCAGTCTGCAATGTATAGAGACCAGGCTGAAATCTGATTGTTGGAAAACCTTCCAGCTGCAAGCTCCTCCCTCCTCTGTGGTGTCTCACACTGAAATGACAGGGTTTTGTAGGTTTGCCTCTTGGAAGGACAGAACAAGTGCCAAAGGCAAGAAGTAACCACCAATATGTCTAAGCTGACATGTAAACATGAGAAATTAGCACCAGTGCTTAGAAAATACTCTGCTCTAAAGAGTGAAATTCACTTTTACAGGAATAAGACAGACAACAGAAGAGCTGCTTAAAATATATTTAAAACATGCTTAAAAATTCTGCATAGCTTTTCTGCCGGCGCAAAGCACTTAGGTAAACATCCACCTGTATTTCCAAAGAAAGTGCTGGCAATTTTTCAGCAGGTTCTTTTTTAAGGTACATCTTGTAGGTCTAATTGGTAGATTAAACCCACTCAAATGGCAAGATTTCATCTGGCATGGTTACTGTTTGTATCTTTAAAAATAAAACCCCTATAAATAAAAGGCACATCGAGAGCTAATGTAAATTTGCATAGTGTCAATTAAGTTAATGATAGCATTATAATGAATTATATTGCTGATGTAATTGTGTTATTTATTTTTATCTTTGTACCTTTGAGTTGGCAGAAAGAGGGATTTTTTTCTTCTAACTGATTGGAGAAGTTCTTAAATGTCAGCAGAACTAATAACATCGAATCATCATCTTAGATTCTCACAGACTTTTAAATATTGCAACATCTGAGCCTCTAACATGACAGTAGCAGAAATGTTTGGAAGCAAAGATGTTGGCTTTTCCTTTTAAAAAAATCCAAAGTCAAATCAATAGCTATATAGAGCTCGAGCTTGAATCAGTCTTTGTTGATTAGTTGAAATTACCGTAGCACTGAAACAAATTGGAATTGCTGAAAACTCAGTTTTGTTCTTCTGTTGGTTGCTGTTTAAAGTCTGTCTCAATGGCTTCTGTCAGAACCGAAGAGTATCACCACGAGTGATGATAAAGTAGATTTCACTGCTAGTGAGGGCCTAAGTGATTGATATTTAGGAGTGAAGCGTGCCCTGGTAACTCATGCCTTTCCCCTTTTCAAGCCTGGAATACATCATTTGAGGGGGAATTCAAATTGAAAGAGGCATAAATTCGTGGGGGAGATACATATGGGGATGAAAGGAATTCGCTGTACTTTTTGTTGAGCCTCTGGAGATGATACAGGAAATTATTTATTATTCATGACAATTTTGCAATCAAAGCTGACAGCAGTAAAATATGTGATTAATAGACTGTTCTTTAAGCAGATTACCAATACGAATAAACAGATAACACGTAGGTGGTATTCCCGTCTGCAGATAAGTATTAAATATTGCTGAAAATTACATTTTTCTTTGTCTCTGCTTCAGCTGTATATCAAATAATAAAACCTAGCCCTCCCTGGGCTCCCACCTTGAGCTTTCCTATTTCTGTGTTTCCACTTGATCACTGCAATACTAATATTATTGCTGGATACTTGCAATATTATACAGGCAATATCACTGCTTGTGCCTGTGTAATTGATCTTAGCCCACTCATTCCTATTGATCGGAGTGAACAGGATTTTGGCTGTGTTCAGAACAGTTGTACTCCCTCCCAGTTTGTGATTTCATGCCCGTCTGAGTGACATAATCGCTGCTTTATCCGCTTTATCCGAGCTCACTGTAGTTCAGCAGGCATTAGCATGGATGGATCACACTGCCTTTGCATCTTAGTTTTGTGACATAAAGCTGGTGGGGAGAAACATAACACGAGCAGCCATTGTGAGCAACTGCTGTGCTCTTCTGGAAACAAATCGCGAGAACCACCGCGGTTCCTTAGCCTTCCGCGCTGCAGCCCTGGCGTAAATCACTGCAGTGATTGCGATAATCACTGCTGGCCCTGATGGCCCACATTATGAGACCCTGAGATTTCAAGTCTCCCACTGGTTTTTGGAAGATAATTCTGCAGATAAGTCAGGAAAGGTCTTCTTCTCTGCTGGTTCTGGTAGCTGAACCTGCGCAGGGTAGTCGTTCTTAAGAATCCGTGCGTAAAACGATGTTACCTTTTTGATGTCCCCAGATTGGCTGCTTTAGTAGCGATAGGTTTGTAACTTTTACTGCTCTGTGACAGCTGTAGTGTGCTGTAGGATACAGCAGCACTGTGCTATCTTATACAGGAAGATCTCTTTCAGTGTGATAGCAAAAACCTGCTAAATAATAATCTTTGTAACAGAATTGCCTTCCCCATAGCAAGTCAGAAAGTGGCATATTTAAGGACAATTTTGGGACAAAGCATTAGTGCTTGCGGACTTTATCCTTGCAAAGTGTAAGAGCTAAGTCTGTATTAGGAGAGCATTCTTAGCACAAATGTCCTTTCAAATCTTTCTGTGCCTTTTCACGTTATCATGGGATTGTCCTTGGAAATACTGAGCGTTCAGTTCTCACTGTCTGCCTACACTCGGAAATACTCCATCATTTGTGGTGATTCTGTATCTAATGTACAGATACCAACTTTATTTTTCCGTGTTCATGGCCATTTTAATACATCACAGCTGAAGCTATGCCTGAAATCATGGTCATTATTCATTCTTTATTCATACTCGAAACCAGGTGATGATCACTCCTGGTAGTGGAATTAAGTGATGTACTTTCAGAGAGCACAGCCTGAAAATCTAGGGAGAGAGCAGAGCATACTGTGCAGCCAGCATTTTTGAGAATGCATTATTTCTAGAAACAAAAGTAGCATGAATTATTTACCTAGAAATATTAAACTGGCTTGAGATCACTGCTGGAAATAGAGGGAGTTCTGGGCCTCGTGAATCATTCATGCAGCTTTATTTAACAGACTTCTTTTTGTCTTTGCAGATCACTGAATCATATTTTATAACTTTCAGGATGTTTCTGTGGCTTTCATTCTACTTATAATAGGTAGGGGTTTTTCCAATGCTTTCTAAGAAAGCACAGATCAGTAAAGTTAAATATTTATGTTTGCTTTTTCCACACCTAAGGAGGTATGGGAAGGGACAAAGTGATGTGGTGAAGGAAGGGAAGGTGTGTTACAATTTCTACTTGATCATATACTTTTTCCCATATTTGCAGACCCTGGAAGCTGATACAACCCAATAACTGAACCCATGGGTGGGATGGTCTTTAGCTGCTCCTGAGATTTGCTCAGCAGCTCTCACAACCTAAAGTGCTCTGATGTTTACTTATTTTCCAGGAGATTTTATTAAAAATACTGCTTAATGTAACCAGAAATGTGTTTTCCTACATGTGAATAGTTACACTCTTAACATTTGGAGATGCATCAGCTAATGCTGATTTGGTAACAATGGAATGTGAACTTCTAATCCTATTCTTGGGACTTTTTATTAGTTTCAAGGTCTGAAAGTAATGGTGGTGTAGAAATTAAAGGAAAAAACATGAGTTACTTACATCTGCTATCCATGACAAAGAAGAACATAAAATAACCCGTGAATGGAACTCACAGGCAGTCTAATCCCAGAACAGCTCATCCTGTGAGAAATACCTGCCCCAGCAGATATAATTATACAATGTTTCTTTACATTTCTTGTAAAATCTCTGGTGGTAAGAGATTTCTCAGGATTATTGCTCTTTTCAAATACACATTCAATAAAAAGCATACCACAACCAAGATCTGTTGGTGGCAGTCAGATGATTTACCTGTTTGTACCACGGGTCAGATAGTTTTTGTATTCACTCTGACTTCTTGCTGCTGGAAAATATACATTTGTAAAGAAAATTTTAACTAGTGAATAAAATGGATTCTTCTATTGGATAGGCTTTCTCTGCTTTGTGGCCAAGGTTTTTCTACCCCATATCAAGATAAATAAATCAATTTGGTTTACCTATAGAGGAAGAGGAGAATAAAAGTGACCTGCAGACCTTTGCATCTCGGGGAAAGAATGGAAAAAAATCTAAAAAGTAATTAATTTCTACTGATAGTTTTAATTGTTTCCACTCCCCTCAGAATCTTTAACAGTAGTGAGAAAAGAGTGGCTCTTAGTTCTCTGCTGCTTGCACAGTTGTTTTTAAGTAGGCCTAAATGAGGACATGTATCACTGAAGCAAGAGACTTTTAATCATCCAAATTAGAAAGGGAATATATTAATGTCTATTACTCCTTCTAAAAGAGATTTTTACTATCAAGTATATATACGGTACCTCATGTACTTATGGTGCTTATGGAAATACACTGCTTTTATCCTAAATCTAATACTGGATTTCATCATAGGATTTGTTTTAGGACATCTCCAAAGAACATAAATTGTATTTCTGCATTTGCTGTATGCTTGCAGTTGCCGTCTCTGTGAGTTACTTTTTCGTCTTCAATGAAATTGAGACAATTAGAGAGAGAGTAGGATTGCTGAGCATCCGTGTGGCTGCAGGCTGCCTGGAAGCCTTTCCTTTCCCAGGACTGATTGATCCCAGACACAAATAGCAGTTCTCAGTTCTTTTTCAAGAGTTGCACGCAGTTAAAGTGAGTTTGGCTGCTGTGGGTGCTGAAGTGATTGTGTTTTGTCCTTTATGATATCAGTATGGAGCTTGCTCATTTTTAGCTAAAAAACTGACTGAGTGTTTTGCTGGAGCAGCTGAACTGAAGAAAGATAGAGGGAAGTATGTGAGTTTATGTAAAAATGCTGATTGTGGGTCAGCTCAAATACCGAGATGCTTAAGGATTTTTGTCAAAAGGGAAACTTTGAAGTAAATGAGGCTTCTGGTTATTTTGAACAAAGTAAAGATGTGAATCACAAAGTGTTTTAGGAGCAATTCATGGAACAAGAAGGCAAAGTTCTTTTCTATCTTGTGCTTCTGACATTTTGTTAGAGATGGGGCAAATCTCTTTTCAGTCTTTTGAGTTCGATCAGTCTGAAGGTGAGGACTAACCCACACAGAGGTTAAGGCAGGGACAGGTTATCTGTAAGGTCAGTCATATCCTACTTCCTACAACTCGAGTTAAAGCCCTTAAAGTTGGCAGTGAGGTTATTTGAACCTGATTTTCTGCTTCCTTGGGTGACAGTGCCACCTGTTATGTCAGAAGGCACAGTGGTAAAGGTGAAGCACATAGTTTTCAGGTGAAGCACACAGCTTGAACTCTATTTTCAAAAGCTAATCTAAGTGATTTTATTTTCCTCTTTCCTTTCTCCAAAATACTTACTCTACTAATGATCAAACTCTTAGTGTGGTTCAACCAGTTCCAAGGTGCCTCTAGGTTCTGCCACTGAGATAACTCCTCTTTTAGAACTAAAAAGTAATCCTTTGGAGAAATTAATGAAAACTGCTAACTGTAGATCTATGAAATTTATTATATACTTCTTCTTTTGTCCAGCTTTTTCAGCCTTCTCTCTGCAGTACCAGTCAATATTGACAGAAGTAGAAGGAGCAGGAATCTGCAGTCATCACAACGTGTCTAAAAGTCAGGCGTCTCCTCTCTCTGTTAGAAAACATCATTGAAAATAGGGCATCATTAAAATAAAGACAGGAGTTTAATGTACTTTATAGTGGATCTGCTTCTCTTGTGTTCAGTGCTAAGATCGCTGTTTTTCAGATGTGTGGAAGAAGTGCTAATGGCATGTCTGCTATGTATGCTATAAAATGTACTTTTTCCCATTAAAAGAAGTATTTTTCAGGCTAGCAGGTGACTGATGGGTGATATCAGAATACAATCTGCAGAGAGTAGAACTCAATTCTCTGTATCACTAGAAGGATTCAGATATTTCAGAGTCCTGAAGCTGAATTTTGAGCTGTAAGCACTCATTTTCTGTCTTGGACTGCCACTGTTCCCTGCAGGTGTTGCTGATGTGGGTACTCAGTTAAGCTGGATGCAGTATTTGTCTCAAAGCCAGGTTAATCTCAAAGCCCCATGTCTTTTCCATAAATAATTATGGTCTGTGCTACTACCTTACATCAGTTCTGGGGTAATCTGTGCTAAGAAATACTATGCAGATATACACTAGACACCAAGTGATAAAGACTTATTAAAAACCTCCAAATGGCCTTATTTAATGGGAAGTCTGCCTGGTGATACCAGATACCATATTAAATTGATTAGTATGTAGCTTTAAAACGCAAAATTACCATGGTGGTAATAGATGTAGCACCAAATAAAGTGCTGCACCTGGAATATAATGAGGTTAAAGTCCTTGCAAGATTACAGAAAGCCAGTGGTGAAAGTCACACTGTTGATGAGCTGCTGCTTCTGCAGGAAATTCACACTTCCACTTTGTAGCCAGAGTGGCACAGAAGTCACCAACACTTCCCTTCCCATCATTTGCCACCTTCATGCTGTCAGAGTGACTGTTCCATGGTTCGAGGGAAAGCTCTGCTCCCTCTGTTTATTTATGCTCCACGTGCAGCTGCTGTCCTTGGGCAGCCACCCCTGCCATGGGCTCATGGCAAAGTCCCTGATTTTGCATTCAGACTCTGACACCCTCGCTGAGATCTGTTCCGGGCTCGCTCCTGACAAATGTCTGGGGCAGCCACTCAGGTATCTTTGCTTTCCATCTATTGAAAAATAGCAGTATGAGGAAGGAAGGTTTGTCAGCTCATTTTTGTCTGCTGGAGATTTGAAGCGACTGTGAAATGTTTGTAAGTATGAATTTGCTTTTGAAATCCAGTGAGCTGACTCTTTACTTCAGTGCCTTTTATTTGCTGTCCCTGAATTTCCTGTAACACTCAAACATTACCTGCGTGGGTCTTTCATGAATAGCAATAACTCTTAATGTTGACTGAATGCAAAATATTTTGTGGGAATACTTGGGGTTTGTATGATTCTCTGTGGTACAGGAATCACCACCTGGTGAGCTGAAATAATCTCTTATGCCTCCCGTAATGAGAACAGTCTTTCTCGGTGTTAGTCATTTCCTGTGAGGGGGAAAGATCAGTTTAAGGAATTCACTGGTGAACTTTACAATCTGCAAGAATTTTGGCATGTTGTCTGTATAAACAACTAAATAACCATTTTGTAAAATTTTTTGATCTAGATTGTAAATCTTCATTCTGGTTCTGCCACAAGCAATGCTAATTATCTTTGGCAGCACAGTCCCCACATCTTTTCTAGTCTTCATATCAATTAAGAGAGTTTTTCTATAGCTTCTTGGAAAAGATGCTTCCCACCAAGATGAAGCACATTTGGAAATGCATTTTGTGTACTGAGTGTCCTTCTCTGTAAGGGCATCTCCTTCTCCTTCTGTCTCATGGTTGTATAATATGACTGATAACAGCTACTGATTCTTTACTTGAATGTGGAATATCAGAAAACTGGATTTTAGTTGTTCATTTTGGTCTGGGTTGTTTGTTTTGTTTGAGGTTTTTGAGTGTTTTTTATTGGATTATAATTAATTTCCCTCTAGCTGTAAGTGTTAGGGAGAAATAAAAAACTTGCTCAGATTCTTCCTTTACTACTATATCTAGCAAACCCTGATTAAAATTTTTATTTATCAGCTCTTGTGTCATGTTTAATGACTTCAGATTATCTTCTCTTAAGAAAAATTGAATCTATAAATACCTTTGTAGTATTAATGAGTTACTGGGGTATAGACTCACGTACGCCTTTTATTGCTGTTAAACATGTTCCTCTAAGTTATGCTCTGTTTTGCATATTGATGTCTTCTTACTTCTTGCTTCCTTTTTAGAAGAATTTCTGGCTTTTTGGTACTTGATTTTTCCACTAGATGTGTAAGAGGTCAGGCTTGGTGACTTTAACATTCACTTTAGTTTTCGGTGTCGTTATCTCTGATTTCTGACTGTATGAGCTGCTCTAGAACTGCCATCAGGTAGCTGACTGCATAAAGTGTTACCCATTTATCCTTCCAGCCTTCAGTTCAGCTGGAAAAACTTGGGTTTAAATAGAATTAAGCCTGGTGAAGAAAGTACAAAAGAATAGGGAAAAAAAAAAGAAAAAGAAAGAATAATTAAAGGGTTAGGCTAATAATACATGCTTTAACTTTCTGGTTGGTGCAATCTAGGGCTGTTGGAAAGGACATTTCTTACAGCAAAAATGCAGAAGGAAAACTAGAAACATATTTTTCTATGCATTCTTCTAGACTTGATAACAATTTCTCCCAGGGAATGCAGTGCAGAATCCCTTGGCTGGTGCCCCTTCCCCAGGCAGGAATGACTCCCACAGCTCTGTGTCTGAGCTCAAGGGTTTAGCACTCATCAGTTCAATCTTTGTTACAGTATATCACCAAATGTGGGGATGCAGAGACATAAATAAACCCATCATAATAACTGAACTAGAAACACTGTCCATCTTATTTGCTGTCCAGATGGCAAATATGACTGGTTGGAATTCTCCTGGCCACCGCAATTTTTGCAGCCATCTAATGAAGACGTCAGAGTGCACTTCCATCGCTGCCAGTGGCACCACGAGCAATCCTAGAATAAAGTGCTATGAGCTGGTTCTGTACCCAAGCTGCACAATTTTTTTTCTAACTCAAAGGATATCACCCTATCCTGTTTTTATTTTGCATGAGACTCATGATTTTAGTAGGAATTACATTTGTTAATTGCTACTTAGAAGAGTTTACTTCACGTTTATGCTATGTGAACTGCATTTAAAAAAAAAAAATAAACCGTGTGTGAAATTTCTGGAATTGATATTATTTGCTTTTGTGTAATGAATAATCACATTATATGATGTAATTGATGTTAATTGGACACATTGAATAATTAGGTGCATGGACACTCTTATCAGACAGGTAGCAGAACTTCAAAACAAGATGAATATCTAACAGGGATGAGCATTATATTAGGTCTTATACAAGGATATAAGAAATCCTGATATGATCTACGCTATGTAGCTAATATTTACAATTGAGTCATTATTTATAGGATTTTTTATTGCATTTATAATGGTGTATGTAAATTGCCTGATGAAATACGTAAAAATAAATGTTTTATAGAGTTAGATGCCACATCATTTCAGCATTTAAATATGTTAGAGTGTGCTAGCATTGGGCTCTTTATCCCCCCTCAGGTGTGTGTAGAGCCGGCTATCTATTTTACAAGTGAAAAATAAATGCAGTAGAATCTCAGATATTAATTAGAAGTAGCATGCAGAAGCCCAGTATTTGAAATAACTCTGTGCTGAAAGATTTCAAAGGCTTTTTGTCTTAAAAAGCTAGCAGCTTAGAAAAAAATGGATTGCAGGTTATTACATTATATTTTATTTCCATTACCTTGTGGTGTTTCAGAAGAAGAGTGTTTAACTGGCTATAAGGCTTCAGAAGCATGAGTGACAGGTTTTTGTCTTCTCATAGCTGAAAATAAAATTATGTTTCACAGGTATTCCTGTAGTTATTGCTTATTTACTGAAAATGAATATATTTTCCTTTGCATTATATGTTGTATACTCCCAGTGTTTCTCCTAGAGGTAAGGAGAACAGTGATTAAGTCCTGCAGCAAGTGCCAGATCCAAGCTGTGCCAGACTTTGTCAGTGATGAGTTTCAAATATTTTGAAAGTTACAGTTTTCCCCCAGCTGCTTTCCTTGCTATACGGAATAAGTAACCTGCTCCTGCCAAGAGCTACCTACTCTATTTTTTCTTTTTTTTCCTTTTTCTTTTTTCTTTCCTTTTTTTTTTTTCCTAAGTTAGAATTAAAGCACTTCTCTCTCCTCTCTTCTCACCTCCCGAAACCAAACATGCCAAGCATGTCCTCATCACTGAGCACAGACTCATAGTGCTGATATTTCACTCCAGGGAGCTTGGAAGCTTTTCTTCCTCTGCCCTGCTGCTGAGTAAGGAATGCGAAAAGTCTTTTTTAGAGTCATTGGTATCAGGCCAAGGGCTCTTGGCACCTGCTTGAAACAAGCCATCCATCCTCAAATATAGTAGCTATTTTCTGCCTAAGAAGTAGTTTCCTTCCTGGGAAACTCCAATTCTGGGTTCTTTTCTTGGAGAGAAAAAAAGGTGGAATACCTCTGTTTCCTGTTCAGGGCTGTGCATTGAAAGTTGATCCAATTTTTTTTTTTCTTTAAAAAATTTTTTTTTAAATTTTTTTTTTTAATGTCTAAGATGAAAGTAAGCGTTACAGAAACAGTAATGTTGTCACTTCCTGTTGGGTTTCACGGAAAATGCCACTGCAGAAAAAGGAATGTTTGTGCTCTGTGCAGATTGAGTATGTGTGATTTTATATGGACTACAGAAATTTATATGCACATCTTAATTTAATTATGTAATAGAAATTGAGTAGTTGGTCTTCGGCTACATCACTGTATCACATAACCTGTGATTTGCAGTGACCCAAGTAAAAAATGTATTTTCAGCCTCAAAATGAATGATCTCCAAGTATTCAGAACAGGTTTCTCCCTGAAAACTTAAGTAGTGTCACTATGTGGATCCTTTCTAAAGGCTGTGCTCCTGAAAATGCGAGGGGCTAAAAATGGTTGTGAGAAATTAGATGTGAGTTTGCCACTTACGTTGCCTTTTTTGTCTGTATATAAAGAAATTTCCAATACGTTATGAGAACCTGTTTTTAATGTCTGTGTCCAGAATACAAAATATTCCTGAAGCTTGACCTACAGTGGTGGAAGAAGCCTCCACAGCTTTCCTGCAGGAAGTTGTGGTGGGAGACATGAAGTAATGAGGAAGCACTGGGCATCTTTTATGTTGAACATTCCTCTCTTTCATAGGCAATTAATGATTTTAAGCTGTCCCTCCCAGCCTGCCTGTGGGACACAACCTGTCCTGGGTGCAGCCCTCTCGGCTGTTCCCCATTTTCTGTGACTTGGGTGTCCTTGTCTTTGAGCTGGTCCACACCAGCTGAACATCCAAGTCTCTGTTGTCATTTGGATTTTTTCACAAAACCCAATTAGACAGGTTTTTAACCTGTGCTTCTCTAAACTCTTTACAGGTTTGGAGTGCACACTGGCTGTGCCCCTTCACGTGTGTGATGCACAACAGAATTTTGTTCCCTCTGTGCACAGCTGTAACAAAGGGCAGTGTTTTCCTGTGATCAGTGAGGGAGAGAGGTGCAGAGTGTGCTGTGATCTCCAGGGGCAAAGTGCTGAAGCAGCAGTGTAGGGCCACTCCCCACAGGTGTGTTTGCAGTGTACTGGGTACATTTGGATATAATTTTGTGTTCTGACCCTAACAGTGGATTTTTTCAGTGGCACGAACTGGATTCAGACAGTTGAAGTGGGCACTCTACAGAGCAGAGCAGAATAGGCTCCAATTTCTGGCATCTCCTTAGTGCGCCTCACATTACACTGTAAAATTAAATGGATTTCTTTTATTGCTAATTCCCCCCAGGCATTATTATAGTGAAAGGTCTTTAACTAAGGTGTTAATGGCATCCGAGTAGGATTTGTTTTTTCCCTTTGTCAGCTCATAATATTATATCAAGAACTATAGTGGATTCTGCACTGAAGTGTTTAAAGCAAGCCTGAATGCTCTTTATAGAGGAAAACCCAACAGGAAATTACAGGCCTGGTGCCAGAATTGCAGGTCAAAATGCTGTAATCTGGACTCTGAAAGAACTCAGGATAGAAGGACATAATGGGCTCTTCTGGCTTTGAAATCTCTGAATCTACTGCATAAAATTACTGCAATCTATTTATTCTGTTTCCATCAGTTCTGGCTGTCCAGCCTTTATGTACTTGGAATATATAATTTTGAAGACAAATCGAATTCATACACTGCATAGGAGTATGTTGAACTGCTAAGTGGCTTCCCTGTAGTGACTTAAATTTCAACCTGTAAGCTAGAATAAGTTTGACTTTAGAGCTACTAAAAGTGATTTACAGTTGGGAAATACGGGAGCATTTCTATGTTTTAATTGGGTGCATGAAGGTCTTTTTTTAATTACATGGAAAATGAAAATAACGGAACAAAATCTGTTTGACAATTTCACCATCAGGAAAATGTTTAATAAAGATGCTAAAAATGAGTAAGTGTAAACAAATTTAAGATTCCTCATTTAGCAAGATATTTTATATTCTTCCAAAGCAAAAGGTTTAGGCTTGAAAATATGGGTGTTCTGCCAAAGGCACAGCTACACCAAAACAAATTTTGTTCCTGTTAATATTTTTGAATCAGTCGTTCTTGCATTCCTTTATATCCTTGGTAATGGAGTAGAGGAGAAAATGAAACAATCTTTCTATTCAGGCTTACCTCATAACATAATGGTGCTTATTCTATATCCATTTTTTCTGATAATTGCACCAGGTATATATTTTTCAGCTTTGGCACTACTTTATTCAATCCTTCCAGTTGCCTTCCTCCTTTTTAATGGTACAAAAGTTAAAAATAAAATAAAAAATCCAAGCAGGTGTTTTAAGCATTTAACGCAATATTTTCTATGTGTTTAAAGCAGTTAAGGAGCAAGTATGGACTTACTAATGAACTTAGCATTTCAATGAAAAAATGACACTTTTACTTAGGGAAAACCAGGAACTTATAAAATGAATAATAATGTTAATCTGAAAGGGAAGCCTAATTCAAATGGAAAATAAAAGCTGAATTGTTTGAATTATCTGATCAGAAGCAGGTAAGAGGTGTAATTCCCTCAAATGATTATTAGGATAAATTTGGAATCATAATTTAAATATATATTCTTTGAAACTCATGTATGATTAAGTATGGTGAAGAGGTCTATTGTTTCACTTGCACATTGCACCTGGAGGAGGTCTGTGCTCCTCCTTTTGTCAGGAACGCTGTCAAATTGCCACCAAATGTTCCTGCTGGTAAAGAACAGTTGCTAGCTTGCCAAGAATGCCATTGTTCAATGTTTCCTTGATTTTCTTCTTCTTGTAATATTCCTAACCAGCTACATTTTATTTTAAATTAATTGTAGAGATAAGCTGCACAAAATGTCCCATGTTAACGTGTCACCTTTGTAATTCTGAAAGAAGCAGAGTGAAGCACATGATGATAATGTTAAGACAGAGACTTAATTGCTTGTGTCTCCATTTGGAGCTGAGACGTCATCTTTGAGCCAAATAAAATCTGTTGGCGAGTGCTCCAAAATGCCATCAGAATCCTTTCCAGGCCAGCATGGCAGGCTTAATGCTGATCTGTTTCGATCGGGAGGCTTGTTTGTGTGAGCCTGAGCTCACACCTGAGTTTTCTGTTTGCATCCTGAGGATAAGACAATTTCCCAGGTCATTTTATCCTCCAGACCTGCCTCCTGCTCTTAGGGGTTCCGTGTGGAGCATTCCAGACTGGGCAGGACCTGTGGGGTCCTGGTGATCCTGCAGCTCCTGGCACTGCCTGTCCAATTCCCCACGCTCCAGCGGAACGGTGGAATTACATGTGCAGGCCAAACAATGGCATCCAAAATGAATCGATGCCAAAGGAAATTCTGCCAGTGTTTTCAAATGTTGGTGCCAAATCTGTGCTTCCATATCTGTGCTGATTAGATACCTACACACTCATCATTTAATTTTCAAATTAGCTAGCATGGTTTTTTCCCAAGAACTTCAGTAGTATTGTAGGTGGTGAGCACATATGAAAACAATACCTAAATTGCTTTCATTTTCTGAGTTGAATTTAGATACAAAAGATTTAATACTTCTGGGCAAAAATTCATAATGGCATGTGTGATTCTTGAGTCTGTAATTTCTAGTCTAAATGCAGGTGACCAATCAGTAGAAATAATTTAATATAGACTAGTATTTAAGGTTCATCAAAAGAGATAAATAAAGTCACAAAACTCAAGGCACTTCTTGATGTGATTTGTATATTACTGGGTCCATGATAATTCTCAAGAGCTAATGATCTTCATTTAATCAACGTGTTTTTCTCATAAATCAGAATGAGATTTGGACAAAGCAGGTTGAATAACTGTGAACAGAAAATTGCATACACTTCGATATCATCACTGCAATGTTTTTACTGCCTGAGCGTGGGGTTAAGAACTGAGCCACCATCCCGGCCTGAGCCAGCCTGCTGGGGGAAAAAAGGGACAAAAGGGATGGAAAAACTGCAGCCCTGAGGATGCTCCAGAGACTGGGCTTTTACTGGGATATGTACACAGCCATTGAATTTTAATGTTCTCACTTGCTGGGCTTTTCTAGGAAATGCCGGTGGCATCTGGGGTTCTGCAGAGGTGGGGACGGTGGTGAGCCCTCAGGAGTGTTTGTTTGAAAGGCTTAGGGAGTTTGTTCACATGCCCATTGCAAGCTGAAATGCTCAGATTTATTTGAGAATGACGATTATAAAGGAGTAGAGAAGCATGTAAATCTTCCTTCGTTGAAATCCCTGTGTCTCCTCCGAGGTGCAGCCTTGCCAGTTCGGCAGTCGGTGTGAAATCCAGCCTGGGCCACGCTGCCGGCTCCAGAGTGGATCTCTCCATGTTCCATCTGCCTTGGCTCAGCACAAAGGTCAGCTCCCAAGGCTGCCAGGGAAGTGCTGCTCTATTGTGGTGCTTTATTATCCCTCTGGGGAAGAGGCTGGAGTAGAATGTATGACCGAAACGGAGAATTTGTTCCCTAATTTCCTCAATAGCCCAGGGACGTGTACACTATTTGGGCAGCAGCTGTCTGAGTCCACTGCCAAGCTGCCTCAGTAATGGCCCTCGGTGCAATGCAGGAGAGCAGAAATGTTTCCACGCAGTTGGGAAAACTGAGGAGTTTAGTTGGGAATTTTGGAATGGCAAAATGACAACGTTGGCTGTTTCACCACGGCTGTGTGATGTGGGCTGAGAAAACCAAAGTGTCATTAGAAGTTTCACCACTCTTCATTTTAAATTTTTTTTTAGCATGTTGTCCGATTTGAAGACTCTCTGTTTCTTTTTTAGCAGAGAGAAAAGCTAATAAAAGTGTAGGTACCCAAAGGTCCTGCTGGACCTTACTGGAGTTGTGTGGCACATGAGAGGTGATGCAGCCTAGAAGGAAAGCACAGTGAATGCAGCCACTTCCCCTGCCTTCCTTTTGGTGCTGATTCACTGTTAATTGCATTTCAAACAAATTGGAATGGACTAATGGACTGAAGTCTATTATCCTAGCTTTTAACACAATGAAATCATGTTTAGTGCTTTGCTCTAAGGGGGGGAATGAACTTCCCTGACATCTTCCTCCAAGTAATGACAGAGATACAGATGGAGATTTCTGCATTACAAACAGTGGGATGGAGAAAGTGTGGGGAAGAATGGCAGAAACAGCCACATTTTGTGCTTTAGTCCATCAGCTCATTGCTCTTTGGGTTAGATAACTGCCTCCCATTTATGCTGGCACTCACTCAGGTCTTTGAATTTTCATTTATTTTTGTTAATTTACTTTGTAGTAGTTTGTTCAGTTGTGTTCTAGAATGAGGGAGACTTTTACTTCTTCTGATAGGAGAATAATTATGGCACAACTACTATTTTCTTGCAACTTTTTCTAATTGTTAGACAGCTCCTTAAATGATGTCACCATCTTGCTTGCATATTGGTGATTTTGGAAATCTGGAGCTCAGCCGTAGCTGTGTTATTCTGAGTTGTGCTCGTGAAATGGAAAATGAGACAGACCCTGCTGGGGGAGCCTGGATTTGAGAAGTTTTGAGTGAGTAGATCTGTGCAAAGGTGCAATGCTCACTCCCAAGCAGAGTCCCAGGGGAGAAGAGCATGACAATTTCTCCATCCAGGGCGACAAGAGAAAAAATTGCTGCAACGTGCCATGGATGGCAAGACCAAAGCCTTCAAAGTTACAATTTAAGTTGTGAGTTCATTGGTAAACTTGTAGGAAAAGCTTGGAAATTTCTAAATTAGAACAGCTTTCCACTACCGTGGCACTACATAGAAGAGGAGTGTATGGTTGAGTTTTGCTGTGCAAATGGAGCTGACAGCACATCTGGATTTCACAGTGTGCCTGGTAGAGCCCCAAGACAGTCACTGCAGCTTTATTCAGCTGCATTCTCGTGATCACTTGCATTTCAGTCTATCTGCCTCTATCTTTGTTGTCTTTGTGAAGTAATTCTGCGCCTTCCCTCGTGTTTCCATCTTCCCAACATGTCTAGAAGTGACTTAGGCAGCAAACAGTGATGTTCTTCCAGCTGAGTTTGTCACAGACATTGCTGCCTGTGGCTGCTGGTCACTGCCCTCCTTATTGCCTCCCAGAGCTCTGCACTGAATGTTTCCTCAGCCGCTTCAGTTCAAACTCCAGAGGCTTGGCTTGACTGCACTATATATGTCACTTGGTTTTTTTTTCTTTTTTTCTTGCAAATCAATCCCCCAGTGGATTTGTTAATATTCAAGAGCTGTCTGCTCCCTCTGTCCTGTCTGAAGTGCTGGCATGGTGACAGTGTAATATTGAGGCATGATCCTGTGCAGTTGCATGACAGGGAAGAAATTGATTTTATAAATGAATATCTGCTGTTGGGGAGAGTTGAAGATTTTCATACATCGATGTGCTAAAGTAATTGGGACTGCCGAAAATCGGCGTGAGTCGAGCATGACTTGCTTTGCAAACCAACAACCAGATTAGGAAAAGAGGAAGATACAGTGAGTATGGATGGAAATTTGAATTTTCTAGGTCAATCCATGCCTGGTCACTTCATTCTGGAGATCAGGAAGGTATGAAGAGCAGAGCTAATTCGTTTGTGCCTGGCAGGATCCTCCTCTGACTCTGCTGGCTCCATTCCTGTAGCTACTGCACTGTAAGATCTCCATCTGTTCTTTGGTTTAGTTTCTGTTGGGCACAGATAGCAAAAGGAAGCAGAACTCAGAAAGGACAGGAATTACCTGTGTGTACAACTTTCCAAGCCATTTTGAATAGGAAATCTTCTATATACAAAAGGATTCTCTGGAACGGTACATTCTAAGAATACATTGCATTATAAAACAAGAGCAGAATAATTTTTGTCTTGAAAGCATTACCAACAACAGCCTAAACTTTAGAAAAGCAGTGGAAGTCTTGATCAACTGACACGTGACTTTGCTAACATATTGAAATTTGGTCTGTATCTCTAATGTAAATGACTATTTTATTTAATTAGTAAACACTTCATTAGACAAAGATCTGTCTAGCACCTCGTGCTTATTAGATCAGAAAGAATTCTCTATTTTAATTAGCATGACATTTTCTGTAATCAATTTGATGAAATGCCATCTGCAGTTCTAACAATACTATGTACAGCAACGGCTGATTGACATATGTGTTGACTGCAAGGTATCAACCTTCCTTACATTTCTATGTAAAAAAAAGTTAAATATAAGGAAGAGGAGGACTCTGACTTGCTAATGCTACCATTTGTGCTGCAAAGCAGAATTTTACTTAAACAACCCAAATTTTAGTAAATATTTTCAGTGGGAAAACAAGCATTAAAAATCTTCAGGTTAACACTGTCAGCAATTTTAGATGACTACCCTGAGGCCTCCTTATTCTAGATATTATGGAATAGATTCTCAGCATTGCCTGAATTATTTCCATCTCCTTCCTTCACTTTTTAGACATTACTTGCTCTCTCAAGACTGTTTGATAAATTACCTTAATATCTGATGTTTTCTATGCACATAACTGCCTGAGTGCTGATCTCCTTTGGGCAATTAGCTTAGGCTAAGATTTACAGTGCTCTGTGCAAATAACCAGCAATTAGCACTCTGTGTACCTTCTTTATAAATAATTTTTTTCACCAAACTGTTCAAAATCAGTATTAGTAAATTCTAAACCACTTTTGAGCCAGGTCCTAGCAAGCTGGACTTGTTCTGTAGCCATTGAAATTGATTGATCCACACAAGTCTTTCTCAGGAGTTACCATGAAATAAACCTCATTATCAACAGGTACTAAAAATCTAGAAAATAGTCTACCAAAACACTCTTGTTTGGCAAACAGAATTTACATAACAGTACTGCGAATTTAGTAAGAATCAGGTTTTTTTGTACCCAAAGGAGTGCTGTTGATTGTGTTGCTCCTTGTCAATAGCAGCAGCTGCAGAGATTACTCACATTGATCTCAGTGACCGTGATGGCAACATAGATTTACAGGCCGGGCGGATTTTAGTTTTATAATAAGCTTGGATTGCCATGATGGCTATTAGAGGCTGAAGAAAAACGCAATGTGTATTCATAGGTCAAATCTCATCACTTAAAACCTCCGAGAATGGAATTGACTGATAATTCGATGAAATAAAGCCACTGTAGGATCACAAGTCTTGGGTGGCTAAGATGAAACAGACACATAATAGTGGAAGCTCATATTCAGTAATCTTGTAAGTCCTGTGGCTTTAGTGAGTCTGTGATGTTTCTCAAAATTTTCATAAATTCTCACAGTTCACCCAGGGCAGGGTTCCAGCTTTTGTTCTTTATCTAGGAAGCCTCACTTGTTCCTGAAGCTGTTGGAACTTTCCAAGTACAACACAGATGGCTCTTAGCTGATTGGTCATATCTCACATCTCTGTTGGTCTATGATCTCTTGTAAAATATCCCAGATTTAAGACCTACAGAAATGACAAAACACATCACCTTTTTTTCATTCACGTGAAGGACACAACTCCCTTTCTTTTGAGTTGCAGCTGAAATATGCAGATAAACATGTGTCAACAGCTTAAGGCACACAGTGAGACTCTTGGAGTCACTCCATGGGAGAAAAAGAATAAATAATGTGATAAGCAGCCTGGAGCTTTTTGTGTCATGTACAGGTCTAAGTATGCAAATACCACCAATAAAACAAGAACACTTCCAACTAATAAAAGTTGGATCAATATTGATATAAAAGCGAATAGAACACCAGACTAAAAATCAAGAGACATGAAAAGATGTGGTAGCTTGTCCTTTCCACCCAATCTGTGTAATTTAAATAACAGGATGAGTTGCTTAATTTCAGTGACACGTGAAATTAGAGCTTATACTCTTCAGATAAACCGCCACCATTCAATGTCCTGCTGTCAGAAAGCTAAATCGTAAAGGGCCATATAGGCATGGCCAAATTCTTACACTAGAACAATTCAGGGAATGATACAGTGATGGGAAATGTATTTAAAGATAGAAGTTAGTGCACTTTCCCCCTAAGCAATACAGGATTTTTCATTAGAATTTACGAGGGCCTGGATTTTTTTTGGTTCATGTGGTGCCGTGTTTAACTGTGAGTGCTACAAAGGAATTCTGTAGCATTTAGGGCATGGTGGAGTGTTGTCAGTTCAATAAACGGGGGTATATTCAATAAATGGAGGTAAAGAAATTGTTGCAAAATTGATGGGGGTCAAGCTGCTTGTCAAGTATGAAACGTTTTGCATTGATTTCTCTTCATTTTATGATAGTTTGCCTGTACTTTGACATTCCCTGGAACAATTTCTATTACGCCAGGCACAGTATGGAGCTGCATTTCCTGCCAAATCATGCCCTGATCTTGAGTAAAACCCTTACCAGCATTGAACCTAAACCAGGAACAATAATCTTAGTGAAACTACTTGTAAGAAATACTGTTATTTTAAATTATTTTTATTTTACTTGAGATTATCATGATGCTGTATTTATGTAATAGTTGCGTCACTGAGGGCTATATTTATATTATTCATACACACATCCAAACTGTGATTTAAAACATGGATTAATCACTTCAGCAGAACACATATTCCATGTTCTTTGCCTAGAGATAGAGCAGATGATGAAAATAGTTATTTTTAAAAACATGCAATAGCATAAGAACTAGGACATTTAGCCCCACAATGATAAAACAAGTTAGTGTTGGTTCTGCAGCTAAGACAATTCTGTAGGAGGATCTTGCTGACTCAGGTGAATTTATTATGCTGTGACAATCCCAGAATAATTTTGGTTTAGAGTTTGTTTTCATGTAATATTTTATTTAATGTTGCATTCTTTGTGAAAGCCAAATAAATTGTAGAGAACCTGTTGAGGATCAAGTTGTCCCACAGGGGTGTGTGTCCTCTTGGCAACCTCCTTCAGGGTCAGCTTTGGAATTCAGCTCAAAATGAAGGTGGAATCAATTCTTCCCGAAGATAGTTATGTATAATAACCCTGTCTACATCTTTTTTGTTTTTAGTGATACTGTTTTTAAGCCTCCTAATTTTTTTCCCATTAATTCTGTTTAATGTAAGCTTTGGATGTCATAAAATAAATCAAGTATCTTGGAAGAAAACCTAATATATAGTTTCAGCAGAGTTGCCTCTGTCAAATATAACACTCTCAAATTTGTTTAACAAGATCTATGTTCTGTAAAGGTATTAATTGTATTGCCAGCCACTATTTTTGTGGGAAGAATCCTGGATTTATTGTGCCACTATTTTATTTGGGACTGATGTGAGGATAACTTATGTACAGACCCTTGGTTGTCTGTCTTCACCTTTTAGTAAACAGAAAAAACGAATCAGTTATTCAATGCTCTGGAGTTTCCAAACTTGTCAGAAATTTGAGAACTGCTGTAATTAGGGAATTTTCAATCAGTTGTTTTTAAGACTGCTTTTGTATGTTTCATCCAGGGCTGGTGACTCGATAACACATCTTCTTTACAGAGGTTTTCTCACGTTCTCCTCTTCTTAAGACAGAATGTTTCTCTTCTGGTGAGGTCCTCAGATCAATAATGTGGCTCTTCAGTGCTGCAGTTTGTGCCCAGCTGAGAGCTTTTCACATGATACTACTCTTTGTTTCCAATTAAATGAGAATTTCTTTGAAGTAAGAACTCTACTGCTCCGAATGGCTTTGTGCAGTGTCAGAGTCCCTGAACCTCTTTGTGGTAAAGGCACCAAGATAACAAACAAAACAAATCCATCAGCAGTGAAAACGGATGATGCTAAGGACTAGGTGTTGTTTTCTTTTGTAGAGTTTCTGACTCTAGGCAACAAAAATTTAAAAACAGATGTATGTTTATGGCTCTTATTTACATTTGAGCTATCAATGAAAAAAATCATCATCATGTGGTGTGACCACCAACTATCACGTTATCCAGCCTGACAGAATATTGGTAGGAATGAGACTTCCATATTAATTACTGTGATTATTTTTGAAGAATGTTATCCTCTGCGTTTGCATGGGATTTTGATTAATCTTTTTCCTGAGAACCTCTGTACATTTTGCAAGCATTCATTTGATTGATGCACATCAGGAGTTCAGGTTCAGAGGGAGGTGTCATCACTGTCCAATAAAGCCTGCCTTTTCAAGAGGTCTGACTCAGTTTTCTGTCCTGATTGACTGATGGAATAAATTTTCTTCTAGCTTTAGAACAAAGGCTTTAATTTATGTAATTCACAGTATTCACTGTTCCAAATGTTGTTTCACACCGTCTGTAGGACTTGCAAGAAGAGCCTTAGGAATGTGTATTTTAGGTGTGGTCCTGTCAGGAATTTTAAGGGAGAATTTGTTGTTTGAGTGAATTGGTTTTGGTAGGATTAGTTAATGAGGCACAGTGCTATAAATCCTGTTGGCCGAATGACATTTAGAAGAGTAGATAAATGAGAAGGAGTAACATTCTGTATTTGTTGAGTTTGGGCAGCACATTAATGTCAACCATGGAGCCAAAATGCACTGTTGGGAGTGCTGCTGTTCAGTGCCTCTGGGTTACATATGCCATTTCTCACATCGTGCTTTAATCAGAACTAGGGACAGCTCTGGAGCCAGAAAAGTTTATTTTTTTCTATGATACTTAGCACCACGATCCAGTGTCACTGGAGATTTTCAGTGCTGGGGTTCCTAAAAGAATACATGCAAAATCGCCTAAAGGAAGCTGCAGAAACCATCATGTTCTGTAATTAGTAACCTGAAACCAAATAACTTTCTACAAAATGCTGTTTCTTTTTATTCAAAATGAATATTCGAAATTTTTTTTTTTCAGAAGAAGCTGCCGTTAATTCCACGGTTCTCAATCTAATTTGCCTTCCTAAACATCAGCTCTAATAATACTGTCCTGAACTCCATCAATCCCACCCCAGTTCCCAGCCACGCTCCTAAAATAGCTTAGTAAGCTCTTCAAATGAGGCTTCATTAATTTTACAGAACATACCAGAGGACATTTGCTAGTGCTGTATATCTCGAGTTCCTGTGGAGTCAATTAAAATAGAGCTACATTTTTCTGAATAAGCGAAGCATTTTTTTTTATGATAGCATAACCTTTTTCTCCAGACATGTTTACTTCCCACTTCATAAAATTCAGGGATCTGTAATGAATTTCTCAGGCATTACTGAGGATTAGTAAAGTGCTTTTGTGTTTCCTTTAGGCTTAATTTAGGATTTTTCTTATGCTTTTTACATTGATATAATAAAATAGTTTCATTAAGTATAAATCTCTTACAAGGGTTTTAAATAATCTGAAAAAATCAGCACTCCATCTATTCAATATCTTGATATAAATAGTGGGAAATTTGGAACTTTTTTTAAAATCAAGGCTGATTTGTAATTTTGTATTTCTTGGTAATTTTGCAGGTTTTGATACCGACAGATGCAAAGTATTTTCATAGAATCACAATTAATTTCAGATTCCTTTTTCTTTTCTTGAGGTGTGTTCGATTATTGTTCTCAAAAGAAATGATAAATCAAGTGAGTGGAAGAAGGAAAAAATTGCAACAGTTCATTCCACAGTGTTTTAAATGCTTTACAATTGGCCCTCCTTTGCTAACATTCAGTTCACATGAAAATTCAGTATTTAGTGGCCCAGCACGAGTCACACAGAATATGGACTGTCTTAAAATTGTCATAACTTTGTCTGATGACATAATCCAGTCAGCAGAAATACAGACCAGTGCAGAAGTTTTGTTGGAATGACTTCTAAGGAGACATGTGAATATGATGTCCAACAAAAGCTTTTTTTTTTCCTTCTTCTTTTCTTTTCTTTTTTCTTTTTTTTTTTCCCCCTCCAAAAAACTTTTCTTTGGTATATAGCCAAAATATATATGTATTGAGTGAAGTGAGCATGCTACAGGGGATAAACTGGTAATTATGAAGCTCATGAGGCAAATCAACAAAACTTCTGCTTTGTTTGTGTGTTGTAATAAAGATACTTTAATTAATTGAACATGCTGGTTTTCTCTACAGATGTATTAAATACTCGGTGTGTTTGCTAACTGCTTATTTCTTTGTCATTGCAGATACAGCAGTGGTGTATAAAACCAGGAATGGTCATGTTGTTGAACTGAATGTAGAAACAAATACAACTACATTATTATTGGAAAATACAACTTTTGTAAGTAATATGTATTATCTGCTTCTTTCTTTGTGGAAATCTGCTAAGATTTTTTCCTGTAACAGGAGAGAGAGAAAACAGTATATAAAAGTTAGAGGAGATATGTTCATAACTTAGACTAGATCACATGTAAATGAAAAATATAATCCATGCCTCTGTCAGTGAATGATTTTTCAGTGAAGTTATTAATAGTTTTAGTCAACCTATGTGTAAATAACCAAGATGTTGGAGGATTTGCTGTTGGTTGTGCTTTGTTTGGACCATCTGAAGGGTCGTGCTTGGCATATGTGCTGGAGAATCTACCTGATGTCTATTAGAATAAGATATTTCATAAAAGGTGGGAATGCTGCTTAAATGTTGAGAGTTTGCCATTATTAGAAAAGCAGAAAAATATTCAAAATTCATAGGGATATTTTCCTGAAGGGAATTAAATATGCAAAGAAAAATGTATTTGCCAGTCATGTTAATCTCTGGTTTAGTTGTTTCCACGTGCTTTAATGGCAGACTTGATTGGAGATTATTCCTCTCGACCAGTAAAGGGTATGCACATGAATGGTTTCTGACTAGCAGTAATTGCTAAGGAGTGCTTTAGTACTTCAGTCTGCATTTTCTTTTGCTTTGCTCGGCACTGTTATTCTCAGGGATACCACTTACATTCTACCCTGTAATTCTCATTTATCAGGGTTTTGCAGCGTAATCGTGTGGCTTGTCAATCTTTCCTCATAAATTCTCCATGCAGACCTCTGGCTGTTATTGTTAATCCCTGTACTTTTAATTTAATAAAATCTTTCACACCTGCAGACTCAAAAGGATGATTCATTTCCATCTGAGGTCTTTGGCAAAGGCTGATTTTATTCCTGGTCTGTTCCTGGCCTTTGCTGATAGAGATTCCTCTTTCCAAAGCATAAAGCGTCAGGTGACCTTTCTTTCTAAATCCTCAAACAAGGAGGAGAGTAGAAGTTCAGGAGAAAGAACTTGATACTGATTTCCTAGGTCAGTGTAAAGATGGATGAGGTGGAGGAGAGAATTATATTTGGATGGGGGTGTATGTGGCTCCCTTTCTGTGAGCTGCACCCTTCCATATTCTGGGATGTGCCTCAGAGTGCCTCTCAGCCCAAAAAAGGCTGTCAGACAATTAAAAGTGGGTGGGAAGGTGAGAGGTACAAACCCTGGAGTATTGAGAAGCACTTTCCGTGTTCCCCATGGCTGCAGTATGTGTGAGCCTGGGCAGTTCGAGCATTAACTGTGTCAGGCCTGAGTGCTGCCTTCAGTGCATAATTCGAACACAAGCAGCTGCTTGGGCATCCCTGGCTGTAAAACGTGACTTTAATGACAAGGCTTGAGTCTCCTCGCAGATGAATTCCCTCACTCTTGGCTGGCAGTGTTTGGCTGGCGCTGCAGGGAGCGATGCCAGCCTGACGGGCGATTCAGGCCACTGTGCCACCGCAGCCTTGCCAAGTGACGATGGATGGGGAGGGACAGGCTGCTTCACACTGCGAGTGGCACCTCTTTCTGCAGAGCTGTTCTCCTCTGGGCTTTTTATGGAACTGATTTATCCTTATTTCACACAAACATAGTGAGCTGTAGATGCTAGTTATCTTCTATTAATTACAAATGTGAGAAACTGATGCAAAATAGATCATATTCAAGCAACCATTTAACAATTAAGGGTGGAACACAGAAAAATAAAAACCTAAGTGTATTTTTTCCTGCAGAGCTCCTCTCTTTACACAGCCAAAAACTTGAGTGTTGTACTTCAGTAAAGTCAATTCCAGCAATTATTATTCATATGGGGGAAGTATAATAAAAAGCTGAAAACAGAGCAGAAGGCTTAGCAAGTTTGTTGGTGTATGTTTGGAAGAGAACAGTTGGAAATGTTCTGTGCTGAGCTGTTGACACAGTGGCCAGCAATCCTAACAGGATAACATTACTGAGGCAGGCTGAAATCAAAAGATGTCCTGTTCTCCTAAGCTTGACTGTCCCCACATTCACACTGCTAAACGTAATCTTCCAAAGTTAGACACCTGGATCATTAATCAAACATTTTCCTCGCTCAGTGTCACATCTGCTTAATCACTGCAGCATAATTAGAATGGTGGTGGTTTAATGACTCTGCAGAGATGTCTTGGATTAATAAGAAATACAGCAGAGATCCAACACAGGTGGTGACAATGTGAGTTCCTTCATTCTTCCCTATCAAAGGGTTTTAGTCATGGAAGAATCACCTTTCGATGGGAGTTATTAGTCTGATTTCAGTCTGTGTTTGCTCTCCTGTTTGCCTCTGCTCAAGCAGCCACAGAAATGGCAGGGTTTTCTTAGTGATGTTGATAATTGCCCATGGAAAATTGAACTGCCGTGATAAACTCCTTGTGCAGAGGCAAGGGGCGAGTAATGACTCTTTGTCACCCCTGATTGGGCTGCGTTTGAATCAGCAGCTCAGAGGAGATTTTATTTTTTTTTTTTGCTCATTGCTAAACCCCTGAAGCAGTCTTGCACTGGGCACACATCACTGGCTCTTCTTTTGCATCTGAGAGACTGCCACCCTCCTGCAAAGTACACATCTTTTATCCTTCATTGTGCTGCTTATTGTGTTCAAACCAGATATACCTAATGAGGAGCTGCTATGCTCACTAAGTAGGTGTATCATCAAAAAAGCAGATTGCAGATTTAAAAAAAAAAGTTACATATATATATAAAGATTAAAAAAAGAAAAGCAAACCTTTAAAAAAATTTTTAATAATAGTCATGCTCCTGGAAAGATGAAAGTGTTTTTTTCTAGGATGCCCACTTCTCTTGCATAGGGGAAGTATCTATCCTAGATTCCTGAATTGAAGTTTTTTTTTCCAGTCTAATTAGGTTTGATTTAGAAGAATTTTTTGCATTTCTTTTCTCCTTCTGGAATGGAATCCTTTTCTATAATCAATCTATTAGCAAAACAATCTGGCCTTTATATAATTAAACTACCAGCAAAGCAATGTTATGGGTAACAATGCAGTGCCATAAGTGAAAAGGGTAGCTTGTAAAACACAAAGAATCTCTATTAACATCTCTGGATGTTATTGTTCAGGACATTTTTCAGTACATATTTGTCCTCTGACTGTATCCATGTAGTGCCTCCTGTTTCAGCTCTCTATAAACAGTTAATATCCTTAGCCAGCAGCATATAAATGCTCACAGCTGGAAGCTGGGCAAGTCTCCTATTAAGAGGAGCCAGCAAAAGCCCTAGACATTAATCACTGTGTGGCATCCTGATGCTGGAGATGCTGCCTCCATACGTGATCACAATATGTTCTCAATCATCTGTCTGGGCTACCGATCACCCTGATCCTTCCTGACAGGCCTCCCAGTTTTCTAGCATTTAGCAATACTTTATTGCACATTACAGTTCCAAAATCAGTGGCATTGCGCCACATTTAGCTAAGAGATGTCAGTGTTTAACAAGCATTTTATTTAATGCTTTTGGCATCAGCTGTTCCATAAGGTCAGTCAGAGCAGGTTACCAGCTCACACACAGCCCAGCCACAAGCTGGAGAGGAGAGCATGGAGGACCACATGGATTCTGTTACTCAGGGCAAGTTGTCCATCTGGTTCCTTATTTTACTTCTAGCTCAGCTTCTTGAATCTGTTTTACAATCCTTAAACACAAAACAAAATGGAAAAAGTCAACACAAAGAGGATAGAAAATGTGTGTAAGGACTGTGTGTTCTGGTGTGGATCTTTCCAAATGTGTTGAATCCTCTGAAGGAAACCTGCAGAAGTTTTACCTTCATTTCTCCCCCTTAAAAAAGCTGCAAGAATTGTGAAAGTGATAAGACTTCTGTTAGCCCCAAAGTTCCACTGCTTTAGTGGTGCATGTATGCAAAATTATTTGGATACCTTTAGAAACAGTCCAGGATCCTCTGGCAGGGACTGTTTATTACAGAGCATTGTTCATAAACAACCCTACTTATTCTCTTACTTTTGATACTTCTTTTGTTTTGTTTTGTGCTCCCTACCACCACACCCCCTTCCCCTTTTGACAGGAAACTCAATGCAGCATCATAATGCAATTATAGTTCCTTCGTTGATTAATGTAGATTTAATTGCAAGAATAGTTCATGTGCTTATGTTTTAAGAACCTTGCTTTAAAAGATTAATGAAAAGGTGAATAATAGTAAATATATTAAATAATGTTATATAACCACATAAATATTAATAGTTGTTGCAACACTGGACATTTTAATGACCCACACATGCTCTAAATAGGTGGTTATGAATATCGTAACATTCTTTCTGCTCTCTCATGATCCTCTAAATGTCCAATAATGCCCTCAGCAGAGCCTTTTCAGTCGAGGGGTTTTTATGAGGAAGGGTTTGTTTTTGCAGTACAGCACTGTGCATTAGGGTGGGAAAGCCTGGCAGATGGAAGGGTTTGCAGTCACTGTGGTTTGGTGGTGGCCATTATTTTTTGTCCAAGTGAAGGAGGTTTCAACATACAAAATGCAAAACTGTCAGGTTTTGGTATCTCTGTGTGGGATTTCTCTAAATAAGATTGTTCCTTGATATAGTAAACTGTTAAGGGTTAATTATGTCAGTGCTCCTGGGAGATGTGAGGGGAAAAGCTCCTGTGGTTGCCTGGTTAGAGGTCATTGTCTAGCAGGGAAGCTATGGGGCAAGGTGGGTTTGGGGAGTTTGGGTCATGTTTTTGAGAGCTGCCCATCCACAGAGGTCACGGCATAGAGGTCAGCTCAGGTCATATTTTAAGGCACATTTGTCCTTTAAACTGGGCAGGAAACTTGAGGGTTAACAGTTCCAACACTTGGCATTGCAGTATTTTTGGGTCTAGGTTAAATGCTCAGGTGACACAAGAAGTACCGCATTAAGAAACGTAACCTTGGAAACCCAAATTTTTCATCATTCCAATTATAGCACATTTTTCTAATTACATCCCATCTTTCTCAGAGTTCTCACTGGCACAAGCCTTGCTCTTCTGCTGGGCTCCGCTCTCAGCTGCTCTCTCATGATCCATCTTCTTCTTTCAATCACAGCAGCGGCAAGAAAGGAAAATCCTGTTGTTCCCTGAATTGCCGATGCCTCCCAAGGGAACTGTGACATGCCAAATGCCTTCTCCTCTTGCAGCTCCTGTAATTCCATCCCATCTGACTCCTCCTACACATTGCCATTTGGCCATTTCTGTCTGATGAGTTGAGCTGGATACCTGTGAATGCTGATGAACTCGCCTCCGCTGAGGTTCCACTGCACCATTCAGTTAAAAATCTGATAGAGGTGTAGGTGTGCAGTAGAGAGATGTGTAATTTCCTTGGTAGTAGTGCTGCCATCAAACTCTAAAGGAACACTCCTGAAGGTCTTGAAATATTTCATTCTGCATGAATGTTAAAAAAAAAAAAAAAAAAAAAAAGCCTAAATGTGTGTTAAGGGAGGACTAAACAGCAATTGGAGAAGGAGAATAACAGGAGTGTGGAAGATGAAAGTTTTTGGGGAAAATAGAAGCACAAGAATCTGAAGCAGCAGGAGGGGTAAAACTAAAATTAAAAAAACCCCGAACCAAAAATGAAGTAAACCCCACAAGAGTGAACATTTCTTTCAGTCAGTTTTAACTGTGATATATTATTTTACTTAAAACCATCCAACTGAAACTATGTAAAAAGAATTCTGGAAACTGTTTGATGTATTATAAATACATTCTTAAAACTCTAGGCTAGACTATATTATAGGTTACTTCCATCTGTCTGCCCTATGCCATATTTTCGAAAGATTATGAATAAGGCACTGATTTAAATGTTATAGTAGTTAAAACCACAAAAATAGTAAGCCCAGCATTTTATAGAATGTGAAAAATGGAGTAGCCAACGCAGCAGCAGCTCAGAACCAGGATTAAGAAAATGGAAGAATTAACAGGGAGCTGATTCTTAGGGATCCTTGCTGAGGATGCAGAGCCTAAACCAAGCCTAAAACTTCTCTTAAACACAATCATAGCAGGCATTCTGTTAACAGGAAAACACACATAACATGAAAAGTAAAAATAGAAGAAGTACTGACAGTGGAAATCAAACCTGAGAATATATTGTTCACTGGAATTGTGTGTTCCATTTTAAACACCCACATGGGAAGGTGGAAAAAAGACCCATTCTTCTTTCCATGCAAAACTGTGTTTTAGCAATTCTTGAAAGGTGGATGAGAGAAGGAAGCTGGAACACTGAAGGACAAAAGGCTGTTTAAATTCTCTGCATCCTTTTGCCTGGATTTGGCTTTTACTGTTGCAATCTATGGTGGCAGTGAGACCATTGGGGTCATCACATCATGCATCACTGTCTGGAGAAGAATTAAAACCCTTACCACATGAAGTATTTCAAAGAAACCTAGAAATACAACGTTTCATATGGCTAGACCTAATTTTACAGTCAGTGGGGGTTTTGGTTAGGTGAGGAATGAAAGATCAGATATAGGATCATTTATGTCTGAAAAAGTGAAAGGATGTCAAATGCAGCAATATAGGAAAAATGGATGGCAGGTGTGTGAATTAAGCAGGGAAGACAGTGTACAAGTGTTAAAAAAACCCGCTTTTTTGTCTCAGAATTAGGCAATAGCATGAATTTAATCCTTAAATTACAGCAATAGTGCAATCCTATTGCTGTAATTTAAGGATTACATCAATTTCTCTACTCAAAATATTTTCTGGTTGCATAGAGCTGATGGTTTTCATTGGGATTTCAACTCTTGATGTGGCTGGGTGGAGGGAAATAAGAAAATTCCCTTTTTCCTTGGGCTCTGCATTGCGTCTGTTGGGTTTGGGAAGGGATTAGAGTGTGTTTGGAGTGCACAGTGTTGCATTACCCCAGTCCCTAACTAGCCCATTCTGTGCAGTGGTGCAGAGGGAAAGTGCTTCTGCATCCCTGTGCCTAATTAGGCAGCTCTGCTTCTCCCAATTTCAGAGTTTATCTGTCCGAAGTTACATTTTTTAGAGATCAAGCACAGCAAAACCATGTGGTTATAGTCACACGGGGCAGCATTTAGGTCTGCCTTCCTTAATGAAAGCTAAACAGCTCCTGACAAAGCAAGAAACTTGAGAAATTATGGATATGCAGACCTGTGGAACAACCCTCCTCCAGGTTTTTGGTAACAAGGCACCTGAGGGTTTTTAATTCCCAGAGTATTTCCAATGTGCTATTTCCCCAATACTTTTACAATCAAAAATGTGTTCTCCTGAGAAGAGAACAAACGCTTGGGGTCAGAGCCTTCACAAGCTTCTTTTTAATGAATAAATATGTGTAATCCCTGTAGAGAATGTCCCAACAGATTACCTCCCAGGAGTTTGTGTGGCATCTCACCTCCTACAGCAGGGTCTGAAACTTTCTTTTCAGCCGTTCACCAGCTGATCGAATCTCCTCAGCCATGGAGTCAGGCATCTGTTGGTTAGAAATGGTTGTGGGGAAAAAATGAATTCAGTCTTTTGTTTAGATCATGAGTTTACTTGCCATGTTAGGCAAGAGGAATGAGTCAGGTGATTAATTTCCTTTTCTTAACATATAAGGTCTTCTTCTGTGCATATAAGTAGGTGGTTTCTGAATTAATTGCCAAAATTGTGCTTATCTTTACCAAAAAATTCCTCCAAAACTAGAACTCCAAGGAAATGATAATCACTTTAAGTGACTTTAAGTCACTTAAATCTCCCTGCAATTCTACTAGAATTAAACGTCTATTTCATTAAAGGCTTGACTGTAAATCCAACTTAAATAAATGGGCTAATTATGTTTTTAAGATAATTTAAAGAAATCAGCATTGCTATCAGCTTTGGCAATGAGCACATGATTTCTGCCAGTCTGAATTTTAGTTCTTATTTCTGAAGTGAAACATTCAAAAGTATGAACCAGCTTTATGCTCCTTTTGCCAAGAATTATGCCATTATATTAACAAGAAGAAAACTATTTTGCCTAAACCCGTGGCACGTGGCATTGTATGTACACCATGAGTCTGAGACATTTCCGGAGGCAAACAAAACTTTGCACTCCAAATTTCTGAGCGCAAACTGAATGACCAAGGTCAGTGGGATTCAAATGACTTTAAATCCCAAACCCACACCACTCCACACTTGGATACAGAATATGCAGACAGTCCTCTCTGGCCCTGCCTGGAGCTGCCAAGAGCTTGCAGCTGAGCTGCTCAGGTGTTTGCGTGCAGAGCCTCATTGCTTGTGCGGTGCCATAATCAGGGACTGCAGATCCTCACTGAACGCGTGAAATGCTGCGAGCTGCGCGCCCTGAGAATGAATTTGGAAAGCTGCCTGGGTTATACGGTGCTGAGCACTGAGGTAGTGGGGCAATAATTAATAAACTGCTAGAAAGAAGACAAATTTCACATCTAAAAATATTTTCAGTGAAGTGCCAAGAAAAGGGAATGTTACTCATAGATTAACACTAAGACAGTCTCTGCTTAAAGATGATTAACTCATAAAAGCAAGTTTGGGCACAGCAGTAATCTGTTCTGGGTGCTTTGTAGATACAGAAGGATGGTTTAAGGTGTGTTGTCTTTTTTCTTTTTTCTTTCTTTCTTTTCAAGACTGCAGATTTATCCTCTGACTTTTGATTCTGTCACGCTGTTGAATCAAACTAATACAGTTTATCTTAAAAGGTATTTTCTCCCTTTGATACTTCTGTATAGTTTGATTCTAACTATATTACCTGGGAACCTGAGTTTAATCTGTATATCAAAATACAGCATCTTTTCCATTTATTGGAAGCTTTTTTTTTTCCTCCAGCTGTAAGTCCTTAGTTTGTGACTTCCTGCTTGTGCACCTTTAAACCCCTGTTGAATTCATTAGTTTAGCCGTGGGATTCGGCTAAACAGAACAAGATGCTTAAGAAATAAAACAGTGGATGGATCTTATTCTGCATAGCTATTTTTTTATTCATTTTCATCTTATGGTTTGTGGTTCTGTTATTTTTTTCTGTCCTACTTTTCCTATTCTTATCTGAATTTTTCATTTCTTCCTTTTCCTTTCATTCTGCAAATAGATGTCTTGAGATTAATTTAAAATTATTTCCTTCAGTGCCCTTTAAAGCACATTCTTATCTTTCTCATGCATTAGATTCATTAAATTATTTCTGACATCAACATTACCTCTTGATTAAATTACAGTCTTGAATTCAATTGGGTGTCATGTAGTCTTGGGTGGATGTAAAGCATTGTTAGTTTTATAATGCTACCTTTTGTTTCACTTTGCTCTCTGCTAAGAATTTTCTTTATTTTAAGAAATGCTTTTGCTTTGGCACAAGTTGATATGCAAAACGTTTGTATATGTGGTGTTAAAAGAAAAGCAGTAGAGTCATAATGTATGCCTATTCTTTTAATTACATATTATCTTTAAGGCTTACTTGGTGATGAATCTCCTTTTAATCTTTCCAGCCAAAGCGGCTTCCTTCATCCTCTCTGAATGAAATGGTTATAGTTGTTATCCCTGAACTTAGTGCTTGTAGTGATGACAAAAAAACTCATCAACTTCTTAATTGATACTTAGTGTTGAAGCCAGGTTCTTCTGTTGCCATTGTACTGGTACCACCTAATTAGACTAAGAATTATTTGAGTCCTTCTTTTGTGAGAATTACATTGGTTTTCTAAACCAAATCTGTCTTATGAATGGGAAGTTCTTAAAGGAGCTGTAGGTAAATTTGGGAAAAGGGATCTTATTCATTTCGTATTACAAACTCACTTTTACTGTTACTTCATTGTAGGTAACCTTCAAAGCATCAAGATACTCTGTTTCACCAGACTTGAGATTTGTTCTTCTTGCATATGATGTTAAACAGGTAAGCCAACCATTCCTAATCATAGCCTCTAAACCAAAACTCCAAAAACCTTGTTGTTTTTTATGTTTTGTTTGCAATTCCACATAAAGTAAAATGAACCTCATACTTGATTTTTCTTCCCAAAACTTTCTGATTTAATGATGGGGAAGTGTGAATTTAATTGTGTGTGGAAGTGTTTTGTGGTTCTCAGGGAAATTGCTATGGCTCCTCTGGTTTTTGCAGCAGAGTTTTCCTAACCCTTAAACTGCTCTGTTCCTACCTGTTTATGTGAAATCCTGCCTTTTGATATTCCTTCTGTTTTAAACAGCTGTACTGGTCATTTATGGACTATGTGGAAAAAAAAAGACTCTAGGCTGCTTCATGTAATGGAATTTTTATTCTTGGCCTCAGGCGTCTGTAGTGGGATAGTCTGAAGGTCTGTATAATGTAGTGTATTCTTTTTTCTTATAGTATTTAAAGATTTTGGAGGCTACTGTGTTGTCAAAAAGAGTTTTGATCAATATTACTATGTAGAGTTTTCTCAAGTTAAGTCTTGGAACACAGAAAAAAAAAGAAAAAATAGTTTTATTATAAATTTCCTCTGTGTATAATGGTGCTTGTATAAAAAAAGTTCTACTAAAATATGAACTACTCTTCATGAAATAATAGCTCTGGATTGATGGACTCTTGGTTATTTGAATGAGTTTGGGTTGTTTTGTTTGTCCTAATGGTGTTGATATGAAGTGATTTGTTAACTTGGAATTCTGTCTAAGTCGGGTTTTCATCTATCAGTTCTTTGGATTCCAGATCAAGCTCTTCTTGCAACATGCATTACCGATAGGAGAACTGTTGTTCAGTTCGCTGTTTTTATGGGGAAGGCTTACAGTTTTATTTGTCTGAAAAATACTTGCTCCTTGCGACTCCCCTTCTTGATTGCTTCTTGTATTGTGACAGAGTTTAATAATCCCTCACACTGGCTTGAATTCCTCATTCATTCTATTGAAAATTTGATTTTGGATGGGTTTGTTTGTTTGTTTGAGATTTTCTTGGTACTAACCCATATAGCTGATATAGCTAAATAAGGAAAACCTGGAAGTATTCATCACACTTTATTACATCTAAATATGTTAACACCAGGGATGAATCCCTGCCCCACAATAAAAATGGCTCAGTGACATGCAAAGAGCTCTCTCAGTGCATGCTGAATCTGTCAGCTCACAGCAGAAACCTCTTGCTGTATGTCCTTCTTGATTTTGCTGCAAAAAGAGACTTTTTTGTCCTCTCACAGTCAAGTTCCATAGAGGAAAGAGGTTCGCAGCATTTACATTTTCCATCCAGAGGTTTTTTTTGCTCAACTGTGTCAATGAGAAGCGATTGAGATGAGAGATGCACACGGTTTGGGAAGCAGTCTGTGGTGGTGCTCCTGGGTGGTTTTGGATGAGGCTTGTGTCGCTTCCTCTCGACTGCTCCAGCCGAGCTCATGGCTTTCATGAAAACCAGAAAAAGTGGTGATGGTCCTAAAACTCATAATAGCTGCGTATTCTCACTCGGATGTAAATAATACCTTTAGCTCCTGAATATGTTGCTTAAGGTGGAAGGAATGACCAAAAATCATGTAAGGCAATTTATTCAGAAGTTGCAAAAAGCATTATTGCAAATGTCTGGGGAAAAGCCTTTTTTTTCTCCAAGTTTTCTGACTCTTGGGATATTTTTTAGGCTGGCAAGGCACTCTGGTTTCCTCCAAATCTGTTAGAAAATAGGCATGCAATGCCTTGGAAAGCCTGTGTATTTCTTCATAACTAATGCTTCCAATTTACATCAAGGGTTAACTTAGTGTTCATAATTCTTGTGATTTAGGAATTTTTTTTTCTCAGTCGGAGCCAGACTTACTGCACCTGGATGAGTGGAAATCCTCCTGTCTACTTTACTTTTCCCTCCAGCTGTTAACTATGAAATATTAAATTTATTGACTATAAAATTAAAATCAATACTAAGCTGCGTAACTTAATTGGAGAGTTTCAAATTAGTTTCAGTAGATTCAGGCCAAATTCTTTCTTCATACCTCTTTTTAGTGTAATTTTTTACGAAACTGAGGATTTGCTTCTTGTCATGAGTTACAGCACATAGTTGTGTCTAACCATACCCAGTTCAAGGAACCACAAGTAACTTACAAACATTTGTAATGTTCTCTCCATCTGCTGTAAATTGCCACAGATCTCTGGACCTTACTACCTATGTTTGCTCCTTTTTGTTCCTTCTTTGTTAAGATTTAGGTGTATAATTATCCTGCAATGTATTTGGTGGGATTTCTGCTTTTGAAGACTGTCAAGATTTGGGGTTTTTAAAAACGATAATGGTTGTTTGCATACATCAATCTGTGTTCTTTGTAACACACAGTAATACAGCTGGAACAGATTTATTAATCAACAGTTTTATAAATAAACTAGTGTGTTTCAGCTGAGCAGATTGGAGGAAAATAGAGACAAATGCTTCTTCAAGACATTTTGTCACGAAACTGTAATTAGAAACAAGGTTATTTTGATGTTTGAATTAAAAATAAATGTTGAGTTAAATGAAATAGTTGAATATTTATTTTACTGTTGTCAGCGTTTTCTTTAATCTATTTTATGCTTGGAATGGCAAACTTTAATTAAATTTGCAGTTGTTTCAGCACAATTAAGAATATCCTCTATGCAGAACGAATCATAAATCTGCATGAAAATAAGCCATCTTTGAATACAATAGTAATAATTGAATGGATCATTTAAATTATGTTTAATACGAGGAACAAAACCCATTTCACGTGGCACAGCAGCTGGTTTGGTATAGCTCCATGAAAATATTATGGAAGAAAACTCTTTTGTTAAGGAACTTGAGGTGTTGTAAATTGGTTTTTGGATGTCAGGCTCCCTCCATCTCCATCCCAGCAGCCACAGAGCACAGGCTGGTGGTGCTGGAAGGGGCCCTGGGGCTGGCTGGTGTTTCCAGCTGAGACACGAGGCTGTGCCCATTCTAGAGGTGCTTTTCTGTGCGTTCCTTCCTGCAGTACTCCAGAATTCTCCATGCCTCTGAAACGCTCTTCACCAATTCTCCAAGTTTTTGCTTTTACCAGGACCTGCGTGGCTCAACTGTGCATGGTGTACGCGGTCTCTGTCTGTCCCGCGCCATAATTTGGTTGGTGTTGCTGGAAAAGGCTCGTTTTGCGAGGCAGCAGATCAGCGATAGAAACTAATTTGGGAAATGAGCTCAGACATCCTTGGTGAATGTCAGGCCATCCTCATTCTTCTGGGTGGGAACGTGGCCCCAGGGACTCTATTGTGCCTATTGTATGCAGAGAGGGGACAGTTTTGCAGGGCTGTAGCTCTTTGATTTTCCTTTGAAGATTGTCAAGGTGTGAGCAAAGAACACTCTGGGTGACAGAGTATCTAAGCCAGTTGAGATTTCAAGAGGAAAGATTATTTCGCTATTGCTTTCAATAAGGTCTGTGTTAAAATGACATTTTAAACTTTTCTCACTCTTCTGGTGGTATAATTCACAACTACCAAAACCTGATTTATAGTTTTGATGGAAAAAATGGAAATCAGACACTCTGTTTGTGCATTAATGGTAAAGAGTGGGGCAGTAAATTTGCAGAACAGTGAGAATTGAGGTCCTAAGAAATTCTTTCACCATTAAGGAGCTTCTGTGTCCCTTAAGGTTATACCTTACAACTTGTCCCTGGACTCCATGGGAAATGAAAATAAACTTTATTGCAGATTTTAGTGAGTTTGTGCTCAGATATCATGGGCTGGTTCTCCCCATGCTCTTGCTAGAGAAAAATGTGCCACAGAAGAGCAAGTGAAGAAGTAGATGAGGTAATTTCCTCTCTCTACTCACGTGATGAAATCCTTGTGATTTTTTTTCTCCCTACAAACAAACTGTTCTTTCCTTCTCCCTGCTATCAAATCCTTTTTGAATACCAAATTTCAGGAATTTTTCCTACTTTATTCTGTTTTCTATTAATAAGGCATCATTTTCTGTTTTCAGTACAAGATTAATTATGTGTGAGTTTTTTTAGCTCTCTGTTCCGAAATGTGCTTAAAAACAGATTAAAGTTCAGCTCGAGTTTAGAAGTGTAAGTATTTATACACTCTCTAAAAAAGGAAATCTTTTCCTGAGTTAGGACTTCAAAGTGTAATCTTTTTAAGCTAGAGAATTTTAATAAAGCAATGTATTTTGCTTAAAAGAAATAGGTTTTAACACTTCCTGTGGTAAGTTCAGGGTGGAGAATAACCCAGTCCTCTTTGGAAAGGAAGGAGAAAAATAATTTTAGATCTAGATGTCACTCATCCAGTAGAAATAGTTCAAAAGTATATCTGAATATTTTCAGTTTAATATATTGAAGGACAAGAGTCCAACACAGCATTTGAAGCAAAGAACCCCCAAGTCCTTTCTGCTGTTTGGTGATTCCTGTCATCACTTTACTGCTATAATATCTATTTTTAGAGGATCATGACAGGGAGCACTGACCACAGCCTACTGCAAATGAAGGACAAACAAGTGACATTCTCATCAAACTTTTAGTGATTGCCTCTGATAGTGGCTCACTCGAGTGCACTGAAAGGATCTCCAGGAGTTTGCAAATTAGGAGGATCCATGAGGGGAAGAAGTCAGTGAAGTCTTAAATTATGATTACGTGTTCTGCATTGGAAGATTTATCTTTCTTCCAAGTGTGTGGAAATTAAATGCTCAATTGTCAGTAAACCTCTTGGTTAGTGAAATTAATTAGTGGATTTTTGTTCTGAAAGAGTTGGAAGGTGAAGAAATTACCTTGCATTGTGTCTTAGTTTTAATCACAACACTGGTTTTAACGTGTGCAGGTGTTTCCAAGAGGGTTTATACAGTGCTTGTGGAAGTCTGGCAATCTGCAGTACCAGCTAAGGGTTGAAAACATACATAACGAAGATGAGATTAAATCTGTCATCTAGCACATGGAAACAGCATTTCCTCAACAAGGTTATTTCATACAAAAGAATAACAAAAGACTTTTTAAGCCAGCAGCAATCTGGCCAACAATATTTTATGTAGTGCTGTCTATGGAGTAAAGATCTGATATGAAATTCATGCTATCACCTTTTTCCTCCAGAAATGCATGCTTCTTTAGATAAACCTGTTTTTCATGTGTATTTCTGTAGGTCCTCGGGGTAATCTTTCATCTCTCGTTTGTTCATTTTGAGATGAGTCCAGAAGCAAATCATGCATGTGCACACTCCTGAACTTATGAGATCGTAAATAAAGGTCTGATCCAGCATGACTTCCCCATTCATCTTTATCTCTTGTCAAGAACACGAAAGACTGATTTTTATCAGCTTTAGGGCAGCAAGAAAAAAAAAGCATTTTTAAGTGAGATCCACCCCCAAAATTTGAACTTACTTCTTGCAAATAGTTTTTTGTGATATATTTTATTGCTCTCTTAGGTATGACAAGTCTGGGTGCTTAAAAGGTCAGATATTGAGCAGTTCAGGGAAGTGGGCTGCTCAGATTTTTGCCTTTCAAAGGCTATTGTTTTACTTTGAGTTGAAGTTTTAGATGGACAGCTTAGAGTCTGGTAATAGAACAGCCAGGCTATAGGTTATCTTGGCATACTGCTCTGCTTTGTCATATATTTGACTTTATTTTATAGAGCTCCATGGATATGCAAGGCATTTTAAAGATATAAAAAGCCAAGGTCTTTGCCTGAGGAGATGATGTGCTTTGTAGTAAAATCTGGCAAAATGAACTTTATGACACTACATGAATTATCCCTTAGGAGTGTGAATGCATTGTGTCCCACTTCTATACAGGATTTTATCTAAATTATGTGGCAAAACATAATAGCCACCAGTCCCCACAAATGGAAGATGGGGAAAATGGAAAGAGTGTATTTTACGGTGAGAATCATGGACATGAATGTTTGTTTAGATTCGCCTGATAAACACAGTTCACCTTTCATTCCTGTTGAGTTGCAGTTGTGTAAGTGCTTGCGTTCAGTCCATCACAGAGGTTACTGCCTCACCACTTACTAGAAGCAGCAGATTTATACCTGCAGGATCTGCACATATCTGCAACATTGGGTAAAAATTACTGATGTATTTGTGATGGGATGTTGAGGCTGCTCTCTGCCAAGGTGTTACTGTGATGCCCTACAGGACAGGGCTGGAACAGGCACAACTTCTTCCTCCAAAAAAAATTTGAATAAAAAAGGTGGGAAACTGGAGAAGCTGTGGTACTGAAGTACTTGGATGTTTCCAGTGTTTCTTTAAGTCTAACATTGATAACTGTCATGTCACATACCAGTCCTTATGCATCCACTTCCCATTTCTCATGAGAGATGTGTTGATTTCTATATGCAAGTTTAGCCTAGTGTAGAAGTTTTAAAAAAAATAATAATAGATCACTTTTCCTAATAAACCACGAGACAAGGTGTTGCTGCTTTTCAAGTAACTTACTGAGTATTTCTCTTCCATTTATACTTACAGGATTGCTGATCAACCTCAAGTTTTAAAAGTAAACAAAGTAAATAATTCTAATTTAAGTAGAAGATGGCTTTTTTCCCCCCTTGTTCAGAGTTGCCAGAGTTGAAAAATCAGAATTCATGTTTCAGGTTCTGGTTCAAAGCCGGTATTGAAAAAGAAGATTGTACCTTGCCGTTGTTCAGTAAAAATGGACTCTAGGGCATTTAGCTTTTCCAACAAAATGTTTATTGACAGAAAAAGTATTTCTTTTCAATAGTATTGTCGTTCCTGTCTAGTATGAATACTGTTATTTCAGGAGGACCTAGGTGGTGTCCAGCTGAGTTTCTGAGATCCAGCAGCTTAGAAACTCTGCTTTTCATGTAGTTGTATTCCTTCATCACATAATAATCCATGGAGACTGGAATCCCACTGTGCTAATGCTATAGAAAAAGGCAATATTGCACTCTTTAAGTCATCAGTTCCCCTAATCTATGGACAATTTATTTTATATAGCATAAGTTTTGCCTTCTGCCGTGAAACTGCTAACTCTGACATCCTACCTGTTCCTCTCTTGTGCATTGATAAAATGCAGAAATTACCCAGAAATGTCCATTGTGAGTGAAGAATTTGTCTGTCACAGCCCAGGGAGAGAAAAACCCCGCATTTAAAAGATGTTGGGGTTTCCTTCGTTGTTTTGTTTTTAATTCCACATATCTCTTGTATGTGCTAGCAATAGTGTGCAACTGAAATCCAGTTGTACAGTGATATTGTAATGTTTGGGGGTTTTTAGAAGGTGGGCTACTAATGATATTTTTATCAAATATATGTGATAAGTCTTCCTCCACAGTGCTGAATGGAAAAAAATAAGGGGCTTGTTTTATGAAATGAAGACAACCAAGGACAGCCTGAATAAACAGCAGGGCAAGGACTGTTGGGAGTCCTAACTGGGGACTGACTTAATGGCTGTTAAAGGCTGGAAAAGCTGAAGAGAGCTTTAATTTGGATTGAGATCTGCCAGAGTTCACCACAAACTAGAGTCAACTGATGCATCCACCTGTTTTTAACAATTCGTTATTCCGTGCTCCCAAGAAATAGTAATTCCCTTCCTCTCTCCCAATAGAATATGGACTAAAAGAATATTTTATCCCTCTTTCAGTTTTGACAGGTTTTACCCTGAGCATGAATCATTGTTGCTTCAATGTTACTCTTATTGATTTCTCAAATACAAGACCTGGCTCACGTCAAATACTGTGAATAAACAACTTCTGAGGAGCAAAATCACTTCCTGGGTCTGAATGTCCTGTTAAGTTAAAACATCTTGCTGAAAATACCATGTAGATTTTATATGATGCCGATATCCTCATGTTCCATAGTGACTAATTTCAGGTCTAACTTAAAGACACTCTCTTTCAATATGGACTCAAAAGAAATAAGATGGAATTCCTTACAGAATAGTCATCTAAGCAAATGCCTACAGTCCAGTTCATGTGTTCAATACACTTAGAAAATCCATTTTAAACAATGGGATTTTTTTGCTTTTATTTCATTTTTCATAATATCCTCTCCCTGAAGTTCAATAATAATGTATCTTACTGAGAAATGTGATATGCATTATAGCTTTCTCATTAAACTTTTAAAGAAGATACCATTAGTATTGATGAATGTAATCCCAAATGGTCACTTAATCTTAAAATTGTCATTGATCACACATTCAGAATTTTAGTCTTGCAGCCAAAATAGTATATGTTGTCAGTGGCCATGAATTTTATACCAATAGCAATTAACATCTTTCTTTGGCTGCAGTGTTATGAATTAGATTTACAAACTAGGGATGGCTTAGTGAGATTCTGGTTGGTTTTTGTTTTTTCCCTAACAACATTTGCTAAAGAATCTTTTCAGATGTATTTGGTGTATTAAATAGAATGTTTAAACATAGTCTAGAAACCCAAAGTTCTTATCTTTTAAAATATCTTGGTTTTGACTTCTAATAGAAATTAAGAGGCAGAGCTGTTCCACAGTATTGACTGATGTGCTCACGTGGTTGAAGTCACAATAATAGCAAGGATAGTAGAGTTTGGTTTTTCTAATGTCTTTAGAAGAACTGAGCTGAGTATCTCTGTAAAGGAGCCATGGTGTTTTTCACATGTTAAATGTGAATCACAGAATGGTTTGGGGTGGAAGGGACCTTAAAGATCATCTCATTCCAACCCCCTGCCCTGGGCAGGGACACCTTCCACTGGACCAGGTTTGCTCAGGCCCCATCCAACCTGGCCTTGAGCACCTCCAGGGATGAGGCAAGGAGGGTATGAAAGTGTATTTAAATATACATATATGTGCTTATTCTTCAGTATCAACAGAAATATTTATTTTAAAATAGCCTGGAATTTAAATAACAGTAGAAATAGAGGTATATACAAACCAAAAAGGGCAATACTTGTCCAGTCTTGTCCATGCTCTCATATAATTTTGAGTGAAGTCTGTCAGGAATGCTGTCTTGAAATCAAAACTCCCGAACTTTGCCTGCAGATTTTATTTCATTTTCTAAATGCAATCAAGCATAATCAGACTTTGCCCAGAGAGGCTGTGGACTTTCAGGACGTGGGCCACCTTGTCTGGATTCAGTGTTGATCCTGCTTTGTGGAGGGAATTCAGCTGATGGATTCCTGAGATCCTTTCAGTGTGGATGAGTCTGAGTCAGTATCACCACAGCAGCAGTGTTCCCTCTTGAGATAAAGATTGCCAAGATCTGAAAAAAAAAACAAACAAACTTCATATTTTGGAACAGTTGCCAAGAAGGAAAACAAATGTCAAAACTCTACCCAAATGTTCAGTTTCATAAGGTTTCAAATAATGTGTAAATATTCCTTAAACCATTTTCAATTATTCTATTTATTCTTTTCTTTTGTTAAGATTAAATTTTTAATCTCCAAACTTCTCTGTATCTTTTTGTATATTAGAAATCTCATCCTTTGTCTCTCCAGACACAGGAGTGGAGACAGTTCTCGCTGTATCGATCATGTTTGGTTGGAAGAAGTTCTGAAATATTTCACTGCTGCAAAAATGAGGAAAATTGAGCAAAGAGAAAACTTAAGCTTTGACTGAAGGTTCACAACCATTTTTTGTTATGATTAAGCAGCCAAACAGGCTGGGCAAATCAGAAAACCAATCATGCTAAAATGTGAGAAGGGGGGAAAAATAAATAAGCATTTCAGTTATTCTGCATAATTCGGTCTCTATGAGCAGTGCACATTGAATAATATTTAAATTTTGCTTAAAATGGACAATTTAGGGGAAAAAAAGTGTGACTTAAAAAAATCACAGCGCTCATTTTATGACTTGCAGCTTCTTTTTAATTCCAAATTGCAAATTCCTGGTCAGAAGAATATGATGCACAAACCGAAGGTGTAACTATAACATAGTTAATAAATGTTTTTAATCTCGAAGGAGAGAAATTTTGTATTGTGCATTAACTCAAACTTCTTGAGCAGGGGTGGGGGGTGTTAACCTTTTTGATTGCTTGTTTTCATAAGCAGAAAAAAACCCCTAGTATGCTGACATCTTAAAATCCTGGCACCTTTTTGGAAAAAATAAGTCACTCCAAAGACAAGTTGAAGTGTCAGTACCTGTGGTAAGGACAGCCTGTAACAATGGTAAATGGTCCAAAACATGAGCAAATGTATCTAAAAACTGTCCCACAGAGAACATCTGCTCTTCCCAAATGTGGATACAAAAAGGATCTAGAACCTGGAGGGTGCTGTGGGAGCTCCAGAGCTGCTGGTCCCATTTCAGAGAATCAGTGCAAGAACATCGGAATTTAATTTTCTTCCATAATCTTTCCCTTTCACTGTGCAGGAAATATCATTAACTTTACATTCAAGTAGCCACCATTATTGAGCAGGCTCTTCAAGTGCTTATCACTTCTGAGCTTGATGAAAATGCTATTAAAGTCAGTGGAACTTTTTCCATTGTCTTTAAAATGGACTTTTGGATTAGCAGCTGTCTACCTCTCACACAAATGTAATAAAGTCATCTCCGCAGTGTGACAGCATCAGCCATGTGGACAATGAGCAGAAAATTAAGCTAGCAGAAATAACTTTGTGTCTCTCTGGCACATGATACCAGTGCTACTTTATTTTTTTCTCAGATGTCATCTTGAGTCAGCAGCACTAACAGCAGTGGAAGTTTTAGTACAGCAGAATAATGAAGATCTTAAAGGACATGGTGTTAAATGTGCTTTTAGCTCATCAAAATGTCCTTGAGGTTCAGGGCAGATCATTGGTACTAATGTAACCTTTTTTTCAGGCAGTGGACTCAGAAATAGTTTAATTTACTGTATAGGTCTCAACCCTTTGTTGTGAGGTTTATATTTGTCATGTCTGTGGATGCAGCTCAAAGGTGAAGAGTCTTTTCTTGGAAAATGTTGTGTTTTCTTAGCCTGCAATTGTGCCACAGAGGCTCAGGTTGCCATAATGGTTATAACTTACCTGAAGTAGTTTAAATTAACTGTATTTTATTTAAATGAGCAAATTGAAGTGGTGCTTGTTTTAGTTGGGGGTATATGGCTATTTCCTCATTAATTTTTCTGTAACTTTATCTTTATACCTTTTAAGTTAAACAAGGCTTTTGTATGAATGTTATAGATCTTTGATCTGTCTTATTTTTGAGCCAATAGTTCTTTTTTCTGTGTGCCTCAGTCCGACCCACATGTGATCACATAATGCCACTTGTGTTTCTGGAGTCTGTGATGTGAAAAAAAGATCTTACCCCAATCATAGAAATCCTCTGAATGGCAGCTTTCGTTCTGAGATTGCCAAGGGACATGAAAATCTCATGCCTGTAGTAAGTCCTACAAAGGTGGTTGTAAATTTGAATACAATATATATTTATACACTATCATACAGGTGGTTTTTTCTTTGTTACCAGTATGTATATTACAGTATATAATATAATGTATAATGTAATATATAATATATGCATATATAATATGCACATATATAGACAATATTTTATTAGAATATTTAATACTCTAAAAAGCTTGGTTGAATGCATTCATTAAAAACTTGTGGGCTATTTAATGATATGTTATTAGGCTTAATTATTCATTTTGCTAAAAGATTAGGAGTGTTTGGAGTGGGTGGTTGATAAGATTTCCACATAGGAAGCTTAAAAACAGTTAAGCTAATATATGTATATATATACACACATTGAAATGTAGCAATTAAATTTGAAGTTTGGTTTCCAGCAACCTGAGACATATAAAAATCAGTCCTCTCCAAAAGGGCAGATATAAAGCTGAGAAAGGAAATTTGTATATTGATAGTATTTCTCATGAGTGGAATTTCACTGTGATTCTCAGCTGTGGTATTCATAACAGCAGCCATCTGCTTTGGCAGTGCCATAATTTCTTTCTTCAGTATCTCAGATGAAATTAAGTTCATCATACAGTGAACACTGCTAGGAAAGTAAAAATCTAACTATGAGCTTGGTATTAAAGTTATTGTAGCTCATTTCAATTTATGTCCTATTTGTACAGTGTTCCAAAAATAGAAGAACATGATTAACTGGTTTGAATATTCAGAGGAAGGCTGTCTATTTGGGTGGTTTTGCTTATATTAGTGCTCCAGTAATTTTTTCAACCTTACAGTGAAATGGGATTTTTAGAACTTGAAAATGTGACAAGAAAATGAATGGGGAGAAACAGAGAATCAGCTGGGGTCACAGTGAGAAACAGATTGCTCTTCTCTCCCACTCTCTTTCCTATTACTGATATCCAGTGATATGTCATTCTTAACTCTTCTTTTTACTCTATCTCTTAATAGTCTGAAGCTTGCAGGTATTTGCATTTATCTTGGTAGTTGGTAGTTATGTTCTGTCAGGAAGCATTCCCAAATTCTTGCTGTATTTCCTGTGTGTGCTTCCTTGTGCACATTCAAAAATACCAAGTTAAATGAGAAATCTTACCTCTGCTTCTCTTTTTTTCTTTTCTGCTTCTCTAGCTTTTCTCCTCTTGCCTGTTTTCCCTACTTCCTTTAGTGTTTGTGAGACTTTAACTTTCTTAATCTCATCACCTCCCAGATGTAATTATGTGCTCTTTTACTCATTTAATTTTCCTTCTTATTTCCTCTCCTTCCCTAAGAGAGAAAGTTCCCTTTTCAAATATGTTTCTTGATCTCAAAAATCCTCACTTAATCCATATTCTGCCTACTTTATTATTTTGCCTCTTGCCACAGTTAGCAATATCTGTTTTCCTTATTGCTTGTCTTGTATTTGATATTTTTATAGATATATCAGTTATAACCATCCTAAGTACCTTCCAGCAAAAGAAAAAAACAAAAAACGGGGAATTCAGAACACGCAGTGTCTCTGCAATTTCTTGTGATTTGGCTACAGAGGGAGACTGGAGTGTGTTTAGGAAGTATTAAATGTGAGAAGATACCTCATTGCAGAAGTCCTTTGCTAATTTTGCTGGTCGTGTCTAAAGCTCAGAGGTGTTAAATGACCAAAATTGGATATATGGTCTGATGAGCCATAATTCTGTGGACTGGGCAGATGGTGCTGCTCCTGCCAAGTGCTGCGATGTGTCATGAACGAAGGGTGGCCCCGTTCATCCCAATTCCTATAAAGTGCTTGCCACTGGCTGGGCTATCAAAAAAGTCTGAGGCTACAAAATGTTCCCGTGTGTAGATATGAGCTGAAATAATATGCCAAGTAAAAATTGAGTACTGTAAATGAAAAATGCTGGCAGCTAAATTTGGTCCTTACTTCCACTTTTTTATGTCTGATAAAGTACTGTAAATGGATAGTGGATGGCATATCTATCAATCTATACATTTACTTAAATAATGGAAATGAAAGTCAGCTCCTGAGCTATATGTCTCTCAGAAATGTTTGAGACTTTTTTTCTTTTTAACCTTGAGAAGTTATATATGGTAGTATATTAAATTAGCATAAAATGTTATGATCACTGAGAGTGATATATGGTCATGTGTTCTCTTACAATGCATCAAGAATAATGAGTGGTAATTGGTTCAGGACATTGATTAAAGAGCTATGGAGATGTAGTTTACTACACAAATGGCCTATCAAATTTCATCTCTGTTGTACTTGCCACTTTATTACTCTCACCTGAAAATATTTCATGAAAGTATGGCTGGACATACATATATATATATATAAATAAATTAAATTTTATATAGTTATTCGGTCAAACTGTGGAAAAAATCCTTTATTCAAAGGGATTGTTTAAAGGGATTACTCTTAACATCTCCAGAAGAATTTTCTGTGGAGGATTTTAGTGGAAATAGATTTTTAGGTGTAGTGTCTTTAATTGTGGGGGATCATGGGTGGTCACAGAAATCCTGTTTGTACCAGACTGAACAGAATTCCTTGAATTTACCTATTTGACGTCAGACATTACCACCAAAATGAGGCTGAAATAAAGGTTGAGTCACCACCCCTGGAGGTATTTAAAGGCTGTGTTGATGTGTCACTTCTCCTGGGACATGGTTTAGGGACAGTGTTGGGTAAAAGGTTGGGCTCGATGATCTTGTTGCAACCCAAAAGATTCTGTGGCTCTGTGAAACCTCTTGGAAATGACACACTAATCCTTCATATAAAATGCTTTGGAAATAATGGTTTTGTTATTGTTAGCTGAGGAAGATATATGGAATGCACTGTAAATTAATAGATTCTCAGAGATTTGTGTTTCTGACATGTTTCTCTTTGATTTACATGATAATTTTTTTTCTGCATTATACTTACAAGACATAAATTCTAATATGCCAGAGGAAGAATACAGTTCAACAAGCTTTTATTTTGGGAGTGTCATCTTATGTTAAAAAATTGTATCCTTAACTTAATCTTTTATTTTTTTGGGGGATAGAATGCTTTGCCAGCTCGCTTTCTGCAGGAATAAGAGCAACACACTTGTCTTGAGTAACCTTTGCCTTGCATTTTTTTCTTTGAGCAGCACATTGAATGACAACACTATGTGGGTTAGCTCTAACAACAATGATGGGAAAAGGAGAAATCATTCTTTTTCTGTACTTTTGAAAAAACTGTATGAAAATATCTTAAGAAAGGTGGGAAAAGACAGATTGCCCTAAGCCCTTTGCACACATCTGCACTAAATCAATTTGGCATGGATATTGGCAAGTTAGCTGCCATGGCCTTGAACAGGAGGGTGCAGAAGCAGTAGTCAAGATATCTGTGTTAATGTGTCTTTCTCCTGACAGTTAATCTCCATTGGATATCTTTTCGTGGCTTTTTTTTCTAGTTCTCTGAGCCGTTTTTCTCACCTTTGCTCAAGAAGTGGGGAAGACCTTGAAAAGATGCAGGGAGATTGATGTGCTGTCTCATAAGAAGAGCTAGAAATGCTTGGTTTGTTTTATAAAAGGATGAGGCAAAGCAGGGCGTTATATGCTAAATGACAGTGTTGACATGAGAGCAAAGAAATGCAAGTAAATTACTAAGTAGGAGAATAAGTCAAATAAGTCAAAAGTGATAACCTCCAGAGCAGTTTGGGGCCAGCCTTCCAATGGGAGAGCAGAGACAGCAACCTGTGCAGTTTGAGGGGAAATCTTAAACAGTCTGTGCATGAAATCCTGAAGAAGTCTGGGGTTTGAGAGCAGTGGGATGCAGTTGATAGAAGAGTGGTGTTCTTAAATCTTGTTACTCGGTAGTTATGGTAGATGTTCCAGTGATAAAAAAACACAAAATAAACTTCCTCAAATTTAAAAAAGTATAAGATGATTCTTGAATACTTACAGAACAAAGTGAGCATAATGCAAAGGAGAAAAATTATAATGAAAGTGAAACAATGCTGTACTATGAAGTAGGTGAACTACGTGAGATATCAAAAAATTTCCATGTCTAATTACATTTGATCCCTTTGATCATCCAAATCTGATCTGTTTCTCCCTGATGGCTTCCTACTTTCAACTGACTTGCGTTTATTTATTTCCAATCTATTACCTTTCCTTTTTTCTTTTCTGTTTTGTTTTTTTCCTTAACCTGTACTGTAAAATATTTATCACCCAGAACCATCCAGTGAAATAAACAAAGTTTATAAGTGAAGTGAATAAACAAATAAATGTTTGTAAGCAAACTTCTCTGATAGTGGGATCAATTTTCTGGAGCTCTGGTTCAGTGAATTCCACTCTGTCCCACTGTTACCACTGATATAGAAGAGGATCTCTGACTTCCTGGGAATTTCAGACAAAAATAATTCTCCATCTGTTCCTCTTGACTGTATTAGTCAAGGAAAAGGTTTCAGTGCCTTAAATGAGACAAAAATATCAAATAATAGTGTGAAGTCTGTACTTAGGGGTTTTTTTTCACTCCATCTCAGGTTTTGGCAGTGGATAAAAGTGACTATTAGAGCGAGTTGAATTCAGTCAATAGACTCAAAGTGTACAAAGATACCTAAGCAGATTGAAATAAGTTTGAAATCAAAGCTTCCTCAGTAACACCTTTATTGTAGACAGTGAAATGTGTATCCATAAGAGGACACTGAAAACTGCCATCTAGATCTTATCTTGGTTAAGCAGAGACTTTCATCTACAGATATGAGGAGAATTAGGAGGAGTCTCATCTCATTCTAAATTCTTAATCACTCACAAAGATTGCATTTACCACAGTGTGTTCCATTAATGAATCCTCTGTCCTGTATTATCAGGTGTTACTGCAGCTTCCTTTAAGTGTTATTGTAAAGTGCTGTAAGATTGATCAGGGCACCTTTTTTCCTCTTTTTGTTTTCTGTTTCTTGACTAAATCTGGTATCTCTAGTTCCATATGTGGCGACTGAAACTTGGAGTGCACAGTAATTTTAACAATATAAGATATTCTTAATGCACTGATACACAGGATCTGTTTTGCTTTTTGTTCACTTGCTTTGGAGTAGCAAATGTAATATTCTAGAGGACAATATTTTGTATTGATTTTACTTACAAAATCAATAAATAAAAATAAGTTGGCACAAGAGGGAATTCAATTACAATCTTCATGGAAATTGTTAGAAGACATAACAAAACCTTAAAATGAAGTAATATGTATAAGTAATCAGTGTTGACTGCATCTTTATGAATGACAAGCTTACGATATAAAGTACTTTCTTGGTACTGAAGGTCTATTTTTATTTGTGACTCTCTCCCAATTCTCATGGGCACAGCACATAAAAATGATCTATATTGTTTAGAGAAGTGTCAGGAAGGCACAATCTTTCAGAGGTGCCCTAAAATATGCTCTTCATTTCTCTTCTGCTTGTCTGCAGTTTACTCTTCTTTACATTATACTTCCCAGCTCTTACTGATGCAGTGAAAACTCTTCTCCTGAGTTAATTGTCAGTGGGCTTTGCTGGAGCTGCTCTGTGACATTTGGTTCAAGAAAAGCCACTATTGAATAGGCTGGAAAAGCTACCAGGAATAGTGCTCTGGCAAAAATTAAGATCTAGAGATCTAGGCCAGCATGAGTGCAGTCAGGAGTAGGTAAAGATGACTATAGTTGGAAAAGCTGACTTAATCTGAAGCCGTTTTGGGGCTATTTCGGCCAATGTGGTAACTTTGAAAAGTTACTACATTGCAAAATCGCCTGCAGAATTTTTTGTCCATTTATACATCTTTTTTTCCCCCTCACCCCTCAGTTACTCACTGCATGTTTATAGTAGCTGCTTACATAGAGAGGAAGACACATTTCTCAGATGAAGCCGAAAGGTCTTGTTTACTTTTGAATGTTCTCCTGTCTCTGAAAGTGTGGAGGATCAATAAACATGTGTAAGGGTTGGAAGAATTTAAGGAGTGCAGAATACAAAATTAGGATCTTTCTGTATCTGTGGAACATGCTCCCTGAACTGGTCTATACCAATAAAATTGCATGTCTCTTATTTATAATTATTTAAATTATGCCAGTTAATACATTATATAAATCAAATTTGCATTTGATTGAGGATTGTATGATATCCTGAAGTGTACAGCCAAGATTTTTATGATTTTGCAATCAGGCTTTCTGAGAATTCCTTTACACCAGAAGAGAAATACTCTGTAATTACAACTGAAGAAGTTCATGTAAGTAGCACCAGTTTATTGTTTATTTCCTCAAGTTCAAAACAGTCCTGGTGCATGGAGCAAAAATGAAACCCTTTCAAAACTGGATTTTGGGTGAGGTGTGAAGGGGAAGACTTTACCTGTGTTTGATGTTTCTCCCTCTAGCCCCAAGGGTGACTTCAGAGGGAATCATGGAGTGAATACAACCTGTAATATTTTCCCTCTATTTTTGGGATTGCTGATTCATTTTCTGTTGTGTTGCTACAAAGCAGAAGGATCTATCGAGTCCCCTTCTGTGGCTGACCACTTGATTTACCTTTCTTTTAGCTCTAACAAACACACAGAGACCCTGGTATTTGAAATGTGCTTGTTTACAGCAGGAATTAATTTTTTCTCCCTTCTGTTCCTTGTGTAAGTTCTCAGACTGATTCATACTTGAAAAGTTTTATGTAGGCTCTTGCTTTATTCCTCATTGAAGAACAGTTTATCGTGTCCCTGCACATAGGAATCTCCCCTTTGGGAATCCAGGCACTTTGACAGGAAGGCAGAAAGGGCAAAAAGAGAACTGAAGAGTGGGAATATTGCAGCTTCCGTCCCTGGATCCAGTTGCTCATTTTTAGTGTTTTATTGTCTGCAAAGAGCAGGGGCAGGGTGCTGAAACAGGCAAATAGGGGATGAAAATATGGAGAACATTTAAGTGATTCAGCATTTTACTTTTTTGCAATATCAGGCACTGTATTGCACGCCCTACAAATCAAACACAATAATTAGACCCACAGAGATCTTAACCACAACTATGCAGAATATATAAAGCTGTCAGAGATCACAGTCATTCAGCAGCACACTGCTAATGCTTATCCAGCCACAAAATAATGCAAAATGTAAAAGAAATTCCAAGTGTCTTAAATTACAAAACCAAGAGAAAAGAGTATGAAGTTCTCTTACATTGCAATCTCTTGCTTAAAATATTGTCCTAACAGTTAAAATGTACATTTAATGAGAATAAGAGCATTTTATAAAAGAATCCATAAACAAATGTAAGTTGGATTTAGTATACCTAATTTTATTTTCCTTTTCTCTAAATTAAAAAAAATCTTAAATCTTCAGTCTTGTCTGTAATATCTACTGTGATGATATCTTGAAATTTTATTTGTGCTTTGCAGATTGAAGTAGTCAAGCTGAGTGTATGGGTTCGGAAAAAAAATTTTGTTTGAAATTGTAACATGCTATCACTAAATTAAGTGTTGATTGAAGATTATGGTTGTGAAAGGAAGGATAGAATTCCCAAATGTTCATCGAACTTTAAGCTTCTAATGTTTCCTGAGTAGGAATACAGGGAAGCATTTGTAGTAAATCCATGTCTTCATGATATTTCTTTCTTCTTGCAGAGCCTCTGACAGATGGTGTTACCTTTGTGTCCTGTTACACTTGACCTCTTTTGACTTAAGCATTATATTTCTTAGGTTCTTAATACCTTACCTTTTAATAACAAAACAAACAAAAAATATATTTTTGAGATTTTTGCCCATTTCTTTCATTAAGAAATAGATGGGTAAGCACTACCTCTAACTGATTGTAGTGACATTTAGGAGAAATTGTGGTGCTACTTGGAACAGAAAGCAGTTGCAAGAACAGATAAACATTTCAGTAAATTGTTAATTGTTTAGGTTAATTACTTTCCCATAAGTAAATTCCAGAATCTTTAGAGACCTCCAGGATCTGGACAGCAGATCTGATAAGGGTACATATTTTTCAATGCCATTTTAATAAGGAAAAATGAACAATATTTTTCACCATTTTCAAGAGTGAGGAGATGGTGCTTGTATTCTCTTCTTATATTCATCTAAATCATAAATTTAGAAAAAATCCTGTAGTCCTCTTGTGCTTGCCACAACGTGAGCTGTAATGACAACCAGAGGAGAATTAGTAGTGGTGAAAATTGGCAGAATTAAGCTGGACAGAAAGGGAAAGAGGGAGCTTCAGGGTTGGGAGAGTTTTTCAGTATGAGACCTGCAATTTCCATTTTTATTTTTCCTTAATTGAAAAATAATATAAATATTGATTTCTTGCTAAGATATTCACACTCTAAGGCACTCCAGGTAATCCATCTAAAAGGCATGCAGTCAAGCTTTTTGTTTTGTTAGGGATTTTGTTTTTCGGGATTTTATTTTTTTCCTGGTAATAGATGCAAATAGATATTCAAGGTGTGGAGAGGTCTTACCGAGGGGGCTGATGTGAGAACCAGGGAGCACAGTCAGCTCTTGGAATATATGACTGAAATGGGAAAATGTTGCTGCTCCTCAGCCTGGTTGTGTTGTGCTGAATGAAAATGTGTGTTGAAGGAATATTCCAAATGGGCATTTGGTAGCTTTTGTATTTCCTTTGGCTGTGAAACTAAAATTAGTTGGTGAGGGAGGGCCGCACTCCATCATGGGAGAATTCCACATGATTGAGTTCCTAGGAGCCCAACAAATACTGCTCTCAAGCCCTCTGCTTCTTTCTCCCTGATTCCAGAGAAATGTGTACTGCAGACAACAGTGAGAAGGAGTCCTAAAAGGTGTTTGATAAACACCAAGATTAGAAGAAAAAAAATACGCAATCGAAAGTACCGATTTGTTTTTAAGCCAGCACGGACTAATTACACCTTTACGTCTGTGCTACTTACACAGATATTTGTTCAACAGAGTGCACATGTTGCTATGGCATCACTTTGTTTGTCAAATACTAAGTAAACTCTAAAAAAAAAGCCAAAACAACAAACCCTTAGGTTTTTTTTGTTGTTTTTTTTTTCTTTTCTGTTGTGACTAGTATCTCCAGCCCACACACAGCTGCTCTGAGATAGCTCACAGTCTCCTGGCACAGAGGCTTCCCAGTCTGGCAGGAGCGCGGTGCTGTCACAGGGATCTGTGTGGCGCTGGGCGTCTGTGCCTGCTGCGAGCTCAGGGCACACAGAGCACACAGAGCACCTCTCCCACGCTGTCCCCCGTGCTGGGCACTCCTGCTCGCCTCGCTGGCACTTGCCTGCCTTGTTCCCAGCTTCCCCACCTGCCTGAGATCCCTGTAAGCCCTGTGGGATAATTCCCTTTTCCTTATGGCCCTGTGGGAAAGGGTGTTCTAGCCTGTCGTTGTGCACGGGCTGCAGAAAAAGCACAGCTTTGTGAATTTATGGGTCAGGGATGGAAGAGTTGTTTCTTTGGAGGGCTCTGAGTGCCTGGCTCGGCTGTTTGCAGGTTGGGGCAGGTGTTCAGCTTGATGCATTCCCCTTTAGAGGTGGAGAAACCCTGATCAGATCCCTCAATGCTGTTCACCCAGAGCCCTCACTGACATCGTCCCTCCTGGGAGGGTGACTGCAGTGGGAAAGGATGAGCACTGATTTCACCGAGGGGATCGTGCTGGATGGAATTCCAGCTAGGATGGTCACACAGCACACTGCCTGTTCCTGCTGCCAGCCATGATCAAGCATGTTTGTGTTTGGGAGGGAAGCTGCTGTTGGCTGGTTGCTGCTCAGGACAGTGGAAGAGCCTTTAGGGTGGCTGATTTTAAAAGATTCTGGCTTTGGTAAGATTAACAAAAAGATTCCTTCAGCACCAAAGCAAAGGCAGTTCAATGATTTGATGATGTTAGGCAGGTCATTGAAGAGACCTTTGTGTTTTCACTCAAACAAAATTTTTAAATTTATATGCTAATAATAGCATTTTTCTCGGTGGTATTCTCAGATCTTGTTTTGTTTTTGCTCTGCAGTTACATTGTGGGCTTGTTTCATACCTAACATACCTAGCAGAATTTCAAATGTCATACAGGAGGTGTTAGCAGACAAGCTATTAGCTGCAGACTTTTGCACATAAATGAAAAAGCTGAAAAAAGAAAGCTGTCAGAAAAGGATGGGTGCAGTGGGTTTTAACTCTTGATGTGTGAACACAGCTTGCACTTGGTCAAGATTTCAAGTTGGCAAAGCCTTTATTGCTTTCACCACTATTCTCAGTTAGGATCATCAACCCCACAATACAGCAATGCAGGAAAGATTTTTACATTTGTATTCTGAACTAACTCATGCACGCTTAGAGCCTGTTTATATGTAGCGTCCATTGTTATGAGTAATATCTGCAGGCGTGTGGGTGCCTTCTAGAATGGTGCACATTGCACATTGCTCAACTCTTGTGTGCAGAGCCCTCTGAAGAGGGTAGACAATGTAGATGACAGGACTGGGGAAAATTCATGAGCAAAATGTTATATATTTTACAATAATAATTAGTGTACCAGTCTTTTAAATTTGTAACTTGTTTCAAAGCTCTCTATTGGAGGAAACCATTGTGTACTGGAAAATGAAAATGACACAGAGAGCATCCATTCTGCATTTCACTGGTCAGTTGTCTGCATTTCTTTAATGCTCATCTAGGCAAGTTGTCTTTTTTGGCAGCAAAAATTGCAATTCATCTGGTATTTCTTTTTTAAATTTGTGCCTGCATAATCTGCTGTGGATAGTGGACTCTGGTTTTCAGGCTAAAATAGGATACAAATATCCTTGACTAGAGCAGAGATCATTATTCTCAGTAGCTTGTCTAGCTCCACACTGTGATGATGTCTTTGACCCCTGGGATCATTTCAGTGCTTGCCTACTGAGCTTCTAAGCACTTAAGGAATAATGTGGTTACGAGCTGGCTCCTGATTCCTCTGTCTTCATCGACTGGATTCAGTGGCAATGGATCAAGCTCTTCATGAGCAACACGGAAGAGTGAAATAAAGACTTTAAAACCATTATTTATACTCAATTGATGGGAATTACTCTGAGACTTAATGTTCTTGAGGGGAAGCTCGATAGGCAAGGGAGAGTTTGAGGGAAGTCAAAGAGGAATAGCTAACAAACCTGATAACTGCTGCCATGTCAGGTTTGGGTATGTCTGCAATACTCAATCTGCTATGAAAACATTTAGAGACAGTTGCAGGTTATAAATTACTGTACGAGGTGAAAGTAATTAGTTTTAAATGGCACAGGCACTGTTTATAAGCTGTTTTCTCCCAGTGATAGCAAATCTTGGAGGGCTGTTGGATTCCTAAATTCCAGCCAACCCACACCATCCATGGACTGCTGTGTGGGAGTTCTGGAGAGAGCAGAGGCTGTGAGTGTTGCCATGTAGGGCATTTGGGAATCCACACTTCCCATGCACTGGAGACTTGTCTCACATAACAATGAGTTATTGAAGAGCTTGTGTGCTAGAATAACATGGGTAGTTGGAGCAGAAAAATTCTGTTAAATGTTTTTCATCAGAAGTATGGTCACAAGGCTGTTGTTGCTTTCATTTCCAGGCTACTGGAATCTTATTACAGAACAAAGAATCTTAAATGAAATCTTAATTTGAAAATCCTCGGCTTATCAACCGGCAATAAGTTCAGGTCGTCAGAGTTAAAATTCAAGAGATATTTTGCCAGAACTGGAAACGAAAAAATGGTGTTCCATACAATTCTTTTAAGTCAGCTGTTTAACAGAAACAGCATGTAATGCTCAATATGTGCGAACTTTAACCACAAGAAGGCTTTATAATGAAAAGATTGCATTAGTGTGATACATCAGGTTCCTTGAGGGATCTGTTCTGACTCCCAAAAGCAGGTGCTGATAAAATGGAATAAATAAATACAATTAATTCAAGATGTCTGGGTGCTACTCTTCATTTGAATTAACAGTGGTCTTCCGCATAAATTTTGATTATTTACTTCATAATCAGATTATTTGTAACTGAACAAAATCAGAATATCAAAGCGGCTAATGTGCAAATGATTATCAATCTAACCTGGCCGAACATCATGTGTATTTGTTAAATATGTATAAGCAGCTTAAATAAGTCTGCCTTGGTGAAGGTTTATTGCTTTTAAGTGCACTGAATCTCTTTATAATCTGGGCAGGTAAGGGCCTTGCTGCAGGGCTGCTCTGAAGAAAAAGGTGCAGATTCATCTGCCCTGAGTCTTGTGCATTTCTCCCTTCTGAGAAGTCTGCAAGCTCAGCCTTCCCTTCTTTTAGAGAATTTCTTCAGGCTCTCAGTTCCACAGGATTTGAGGGTTTTCATGAAGGAAGAGTTTTTTGTAGATGAAGTTTTAAGGATTTTACCTGGATGCATATCATGTTCTGCATTAGATAATTTGCAACATTTTAGCTGCAAATGCCTCTTTGTAGCAATTAAAGCTGAAAATGAATCTGGCTACCTGGACTATTCTGTAAATTCCCCAGGGAGGTTGGTTATCTTTTTCATGTGATGACTTAGTAATTATGTGCAATCCCATCTAAATCCGAAACAGTACACCTGAAAATTAATTATAGTTGTCATTATTTTGGTAATGGCTTTTTATCATGTGGCAGTCTTCTTTTCTTTTCCTACCTGCTTTTATTTACATATTTCTATGATACTGGGATCTGTTGTTTTCTTTTTTTTCTTTTTTTTTCTTGTTTTTTTAATATGCAATGGGTTAAAAGCAATGACAATTTTCTGAAATGTTTTATGGTCATTTCACCTGTTTTATTTTTCCTGCTGAAATTAAAAAGCTTAGCGCAAAGTGCATCAGTTTCTTAGGCTGGTTTCTTAAAATAATGAAGTTTCTGGGGCGCAGCCATCCAGTTATTCCTCCTGTCCCATCTCCCATCAAAATGTTGATATTTCTTACCCAGCTTCTATGAAATAGAATTTGGAGTAGTAAAAGTGTCAAGGTTACAAACATTCCTCAAGTCTTCCTCTTCTTGTCTTTGCGTTTTTACCAAGGGATCCAAATTCATGTGTGATGGATTATTCTGGGGGGTCCCGAACCCACCCCTTTTCTGTACGTGACTGACCCGACATTCCTAATCCACAGGAGTTTGTAGGTTTCCTATTCCCGTTGTCCATGCTTGGTCAGCCTCTCCAGCCCCTCACCTTCTCCTGCTGTGTCCAGGACGCACCTCAGCTCCTGTGTGACATTTCCAAGCTGCCACTGCTGAGTGTGATGGGCTCATGAATTCTGTCACCAGCCCTTTCGAGAGGCCATCAGGCAGGTCCAGGTTTTACATTCCCTGCCCTTGGCGATCCAGCCCATCGTGTTCCTGTCCCTTTCACACAGGGTCTCCTTTCAATCTCTGCTTTGCATTGATTGATCTCAGCTTTCTCAGCATCTGCTGCCAAATCAATTTTCCTGTTTCTTCCTTTTACTTTAGCATCTTACCTGTATTTTGCTCTCAGTCAACCTATTTGAATTTTTAGGTACCTGTCCGTGCTGAAGGCAGATGTTACTCAGTGATGCAGAATTGATTCAACTTAAGTCGGGGAAGTGGGGTTTATTTAATATTTTATCTCTGATATAAAAGGCAGCATTGGCAAGCTGCAGAAAGTTGTATTATTCTGCACTGCGCAGAAGGGGTTACTTTTTAGATTGCTTCCTTAATTAACTGGAATTTTACCTGGGTTGCACCTGCCTTGCCTTTGCAGTCCAGGATGTAAGAAAAGAGCAAGTCTGGTTGACTGAATCACTGCTAAGAAAAGTCATGTATTTGACCTAAAAACCTTGACTGTATCCTGTTAAGCCAGGCAACTGATTTTTTTGTCTATTTTCTAGGATACAGGAGGTTGTTACTGACTGTTTACAATTTCCTAAGTATCTGTGAGTTTTTATGCATACATTTTATAGTTTCTAGAATTAGCCCTACAAGTTCATCATCCTCATGGTTGCTACTGCAGCATTCTCTGCCTGTTTTTGTGTGTGTCAAGCAGCCAGTGCTGGCAGTGACGTGAGTCAGAAGCTGTGTCCTGTAGTAAAGACTGTGATCTCTTTGATTAATGGGAGTTGTTCAGGTTATTAAAAATAAATGCAACTACAAATTAATGACCAAGTTGCATTAATTTGTGAATTTCTATTAAGATATGCAGTACTTTACAAAGTACATTGCTAAGTCCTAAGAGCAAAGACCTTTGGGTAAAAGTTTTAGAGGCATTGAATACATATCATAAAACAAATTGTGTTCTGCTGCATTACTAATTGTACCTTGGTTATAGGTATAATTTTTTATAATAAAACCATGTACCTTGTTATTCTTGAATGCAGGCTAGAATGTACATGGATGAATTCACTTCTAGAGATAGTCAAAATGAATTAAAGATAAAACTCTGTGAATTTTAATAGTAATTTTGTACAAGTTCTGTACTCATTATTCTTTATGAGCTTCATATGCTTAGGCATTTCTACCTTTTTCAGTCTTTCTATATGTTTATGTATTTTTAATGTCTTTTGGTTTAAATGCTTCAAATAATCTGTTTCATCATCACCTGTTACAGAAAAAGACTATGCAGTTAATTGAATTTAAATTATTTTAAGAGTCTACAACCTATAACCATCATCTCCTAGGACAGAATTTCTAACTTGTAGGAGTTAGTAACTTTGAAGTTGACATTTCTTTTCCATAGTAATGATTGCAACCACAAATTCTGCACAAATGGCATACTACATGAAGTGAAAGTTTAATTATAAGGGGAAAGTTAATTGAATATTTCTGTTTGATTAATAATAATGAAGCGGGTACATCACGTTTGATTTTAGACAGGCCAGATAAAGGTTGTTGAAGTACTGCTGTCAGTGGATTAAATGTACAGATGATCTTCAGTGAATGCAGCACTGCTGTTTAAAGGAGCAGTGCAGCAGCTTTGTGTGAGAACAAACTGAGGTGGTGAAAAGGCTGAGGTTTGTCCTTTCCTCTGACTGCCTGGGGAACAAATGACCCAGCAATTTCAAAGGCAGTGGGTACAGTTCATATCTTATGTAAAATAATTTGGATCCAAAATGGCCACAGAGAGCTCAGTGAAATCACCCCATGAGGAAGCAGGAATGAAAAACAAGCTGATGAACAAAATTGGGGTTTGGTTTTTTTTTTTTTTGGGGCATTTCAAAACTTCACCTTTTAAAATCTATTTCAAATGGAAGACTCTTAAAGCATGTTTGTTGGGTTGTTTTTTTTCCCCCGTCGTGATTATGGATTGCTAAAACCTGGACGTGTTCTTTGAGTCACAGTGACATCTCCCAGGCTTCCTTGCTGGACTTTCTAACCAATAAACTATGAACTTCAGAGGAACTTGATCTGCTGCCAGAGACAGGTGCTTTTTCTGGGTGGGCTGTTCATGGCGTGTATTTCCCAGATGATTATCATATCTTAGCAAACAGTTGTTCCTGAACACACCCATTTAGGGAATGTACAGGATTTTTTATTTTTTTTTTTACTGGCAGAGATATTTTTCCAAATATTTGGATGCACAGGGATTAAAATACAAAACACTACTGAAAATTCAAATGGATGTTATCTGTAAAATTATGCTTAGTAGTTACTTTGCTGAACAAGAAGCTTTAAAAAAAACCTCCTTTAAACAAAACAACTGTAACTGGGATTTCTCAGTGTCAGGATTCACATGGATAAGATGTGCATCTCCAAAAACACTGCTATGGGATGCTGCTTCAGTAACTAAGATATCCTAATAATGAAGAAATACTCCTGAGTAACCAAACCCACTTTTAAGACCTTTGGTTTTCTGTAGAGCTTTTTGTCAATTAAGTTACCTAACTTGGGGCTAGCACCTCTCACAGTTACAGACGTAGATGTGGTGTGATGGGATCATATCTTATACCCAAAACAGTCCTGTATGATCTTCCTTTTTTTCCTTTTTTTCCTCAAAAAAAGCATTGTAAGGTACAAAAAAAAGAGTGGGGCTCAATTTCTAATACTAAAAGATATAAGAGTGACAGAAGAAAATGATTTTGATTTTCAGGGTACTATTGAGCTTCATAGGCAGGTGCTTGCAAATGGATACTAGTTCTACAAATTTAAGAATTTCTGGAAATAATCATACGTAGTTGAGCATTAGCACCGCTTGATATTTTGATAAATGAAGCTGCCCTCATGATGATGCTTTTGAATCTGCACCGTGGGAGACTTGGACTTACTGGCGAATCTGCACTGTAACCCGTGTATCTAACCCACACCTTTTTGCTGTAAAAAAATTGAAATAGAAGCCTCACAATTCATCTGAAATGTATGCCAGGGCTCCCAGTGCATAAGAATAGCCTGATGGAGCTGTATGTGAAGGAGGAGAAGCTTCTGAACTTTTCAGTAGGGGGTTGAATGTATATTATGGCAAATAGATCATTTTAAATTAATGTTCTGTACGTTTAGGATAGAGTGTATTTTTAGTCCTGTGTAAATTGCCTCTGAACACAATTCAAAAATTTAATCTTAGGCTTATCAATGAACATTTCAAAAAAAGTAAATTAATATCTTCACGGGGAAGAAATACAGTTTATTATAGAATCACCTGCAATTGCCACTGTAATTATGACTTTGTCAGTATTTCTGTGAAAAGTATTTATTAGGAGTTTTGGAACAATATTCTTTCAGGATAAGCTGTAGTGGAGTGTTCAGCTTTGCAGGCAACGTCTGAGCCTGGGGCCTGTCCTTGGTGCTCTGAACAGACAACTTTGACTTTGCTGCGGTGAAAGGTCACACCCAAATCCTTGGGAGATTCCCAGAGATGCTGACTTTTCTCTTTAATGGCCTTTTTATCATCTTAAGCAGGGAGCCATCATGCCCAGGATGCCTTTGGCAGAGCTCTGCTCTTGCTGACAGCATCAGTCCTTGGGCTGTGGGGTCGTGTCCCCTCCTGCAGTGCCCGAGCAGAGGGGCAGTGGCCTCTTCTCCTGGGCTTGGCAGTCCCGGCTTGATGCTTGGACTTGTGATCCTGAGATCTTTTTCAACCTAAGTGATTTGGTGATCCTGCCATTTCTTTGCTTTCCATAATAAAAGATGGCAAATTTGCAATTAGCGAACTGTTGCTGTATGCACTGGACAGCAAAATATGTAATTCAGTCTCAATATTTTCCTCACGCTGGTGCACATAGATAAAAAGGGTAATAGTCGATTAAAAAATAAATTCAATTCACATTTCAAAGTTAGTTATTAGCCCAAGAGACCTATATAAGTTTGACAGTAAATTTTAATATATTGAGAAGATGCTATTTTACCACACTGACTTTCTGCTTTAAAATGGTGACTTTAATTTTTATCTCTTCTTCAGCTAGCAGTCTTCACTCTGTTTTCTGAAACAGCCTTGTGGTTCTGAAGAAGTTCCTCTGAAACTAATAGAATGAGAATTGGGGTTAAAATGAGGTCAAATAAATGAGATGAAAAGCCAGACTTACTCAAAGAAAGATAGTGGAAGTGTTGACCAACTCATAGTGTGAGAACACTGATGTCTCACAATACTCTTGTAATGGGAGCTAAATTAAAAGCAGAGAAAAAATAATTAGAAATTTAAGAAAAATAGTGATTCTCACTTGTTTAAACTGAAATCAGGCAACCAAATTTTAGTGATCCAAGAAGGTTTGGCAGGACAAATATAGGTACAGATCCCTGGGGTCAGAGGCTTAGGGCAGGGAGACAGTGCCTCTTATCCCACTTCTGTGGGCTTTGTTTCAGGGAGCAAAGAAAGAAGAATTAAAATTCTTCCAGCCCTCCAACAGAGATCATTATGTGTCAAATAGCCCAATTAAGCAGTTCTTTCATTACAGAAATGTAAAGTTATAAAGACATTCACAAGTACAATTTTCCTCCTCAGCTGGTACTATCAGCCGAGTGTTACCAAAATGGTGTTAATGAGTGATTAAAAATGGGCATAATTTAGTTTGTGAAAGTTCTACTCACTCTCTCACAATTAACAGCATGTGTTTATATATTAGTAGAGCTTAATCAGATCAGGAGGAAAGGATTTTAACTCAGAGGAAAGGAAATCCCAGGGATGATTTTTCAAAACAGATGTGAACATATATTCTCGTTTTAGGCATTGCCTAAACAAGACAGGATTCATTGATGCTGTAACTCTGGCTGTAGAATGAAGATGGGCAGGTTCTAGATTTTGACAGCTGACTCGATGGTTTTCTTAAAGGGGTGTTCAAAATCATACAGAGATTATGGACATGATCTGTCAATCATGGAGTAATATTTGTCATTGCCATGAGGTTGGTGAGAGCTCAGAATAGATTATTTTAATGGTCACTTTTGGCCTTAAAAATAGAAAAGTGTAGTACTGTTCTCCGTATTCATACCTGGTAAAGAAACTCTGATTTCCAAGCTCTATTTAGTCTTAAAAATCCCAGAAACTGGGTAATTGTTTCCAATTCCATTTCTTGCCTGTGAAGAACTCTGTTTTCTATCCCATTAGTAGCATATCTTGAGATCACAAATAATCAGTTTGTACATTTTATCATTGCCTCTAATCCTTACATTACACTCACACTCTAACTAAAATCATTGCAGGTGGCTTTCAGGAGGACAGTGCTTTGTTAAAAATAGCATTGCCACTCCTGAGGGAAGCACTTGGGAGGGAAAATGTGTCCTGTGAATGGCCAGGGCTACTTCCCCATTCTGCACATCTTGAGGAGTGTGTTTGTTCTCTGGTAATGCCAGCTAAGTAAGCAGCATTAGTAGTTAATTAAGAGACTATTAAATATGGATACGGCTACCATAACCTGAGCTAGTACAGAATAAATGGAAAATGGAAAATGTTGGTTGAAAATGTAACATGAAAATTTCTAGGGGTAATACTTCAGTGTTTAATAATTTGTATTCTCTTTTGTCATAGATTAAATAAAGACTGATGCCACATCTGAATTAGCAGCATTTTATACTCATTTTTTCGGAGGGAGTGGTTTTAGTTATCCAGCCCTTACTTACAATGTGATCAGAATATGTTATGAATGTATTTTAATTTCTATATGCTTCAATCATCTTCAAATTTATTTCAGGTAATGACGCAGTGCCAGAATCACACACTGTGTGTCGTAGTAACCACAAACCAGTGAGAGGGAGACATAAAATGAGCATTTTAAAAGTGGGGGAAAGAATGATAAAAATATAGCACTGCTTTTTAAAAATGTTTTAAATATAGGCAAAAATTTTTTTATACAAAATGAGTGATTTTAATTTTTTTCGTTTTCTTTACATGTTCTGGCAGATTATAAAAGTGAATCATCCAGGGCTTCTGTCATGCATGAGAGCACAATAAGTTTTGTATTATTACTAAAAAGAGAAAAACATATTTTTATGTAACATTTCCTAATATTTTCCTGATTTTCAGATTAATCCGCTGAAATAATTACCATTATTGGCAATGATATTGACATTTTGATATTGACATTTATATATCAATGATTGGTAAACTTTTGAACATGAAAACCAGATCTTCAAGCAGCTCTCGGAAAACACGAGAGGCAAACTTTTTTCAAAGTCACTGTGGCCCAGGTTTCTTTCTAATGCCAAGGAAAAGCCTTGCCCAGGCGCTGTGCAGCTGTGGGTGTGCAGAGGAGCACACCTGGGGAAGCACAGGACGCGTCAGCGCTGCGCTCCTGCTGCTCCCCCATTCCTGCTCCAGGGAGGAGTCAGGCCATGCCTGACAACAGATTCCTAGCAAAAGTGTGTAATCCTCTTCCTACATGAAGTCATTATTACATTTGAGATATTTCATTTCAAAACAAAGGCAGAGAATCATCCTAGGCTCTGTTGTAATGGTAATGCTTTAAAACACAGAATGACATTTGTGGTTTTTGCGTATTCCTTTCATCTTCTGCAGAATGGGGTATATCCTGTACGACTGTGGCAATTCCACATCTTTCTCTTTGATTTCCTAAGATAATAGGAATTTGCAGGGACTGTTTTATATAATGGTTGGTTTAGCAAGTGTGGTATCATCAGAGATGAAGCTTCAATTTAAATTTCTCTGCATTTGCTAATGTTTCACTCTCAGAAGACAGAACATTAAATATACATGTACACATATTCACTTTTCCTACTTCTCTTCCTTTTTTATAACTTTTTATACCATTATTCTCAGATGTGCCCAAAATACGATGGAAGCTTTTAAAAAGGAATTAAATCAGTGCAGTCAAAGAAGTCTCACCAGTTTGTGGCAGATTGCACCCAAGGAAGGCCTGCAGAACATGCAATGAGTGTATGCACATGTGTATGTAGGGAGCTCTCCTCCCCATACATTGTCCTGCTGTTGCGGAGCAGAAAGGCCTTACAAATGAATGCCTTATAAAATCCTTGCTCACTTCTGTTATTTTGGCTAACTAGAAAAGCATTCTGGGAATGACTCAGCTAAACTAGAGGTGAAAAGCAGGTTACATAATTGTAAAACAATGATTAGAACCAAGAAGTGCTCACCCCATGAGGCTCGTGGTTGGTTACAGCTGATGCCTGTTCCCCTCGTGGTCTGTGGTGGTTGGTTAAGCACATTTGTTGTGCCTCACAAGTATGGAAACTCATAACAAACTAACAGTTTAAAAACCCTGGATTTTTGCAATAACGTGTCTTCGCCATACCATCGTGGTGTGCCTTAACGCTGCATCCTGGCCTTGAGAAGAGGATTCATAGACACAGTTCCTTTTTTCCTCTTCGGGGGGAGGGGAAAAAAAAAAAAAGGATGATTTTCTCACTCCAGCCCGGGCAAATCTGAAATCTCATTTTGTGTCCCAGAGCCAGACGTGTGCAGGCTTTTAACAGGAGCTGAGGTACCCCGAGGAGCCCGAGCTGCTGCTGGAGCTTTGCGAAGTCTCTCGCTGCTGTGCCACAGGCTGCTCTCCTCCTCTGCTGCTGCAGGAGTTCCCTGGATTTGTTCTCAGAATTGGCAGAACTGCTTTTCTTCGATAATGAGGAAAAGCAAATTCCGTGCGTTTTGCTGCAAGGCCCCTGTACTGAAAGAAAAGGTCAATGAAAATACTAATGGTTGAAGGTCTGCAGTCCTAAGCATGGAAAGCAGTGTTTCAAAGGGTACCAGCAAACTGTAGCTACAGGAAAATATTCTATAAAGCAACTTCTACACCTCTGTAAAACATTTACTTGTGTTTGAAATGAGATTGTTCCTCATAATGAAGAATAAGTGGCCAGCCTGCTTGGCTCTACTTTAATTTTTAAGTTTGAAGGCTTTTTTAATTTGAAATCAGATGCAGATTTTTTTTCTTGTCTCAGTGTAAATTGAAAAAAAAATCAAATATGGGCAAATCCATCGACTTTATCCTGTTATTAGATTATTTTCTCTACTCTTCTTTCGGCTCTTTCGAAAGAATTCACACTTTGAGTGGATTTAATTCTGGAAAGTTATCAACTTTATTGCATAACTGTGGGATATGCTTCTCTAAATGTCAGGTATTATCAGAGCACAGCACATTTAGGAGAACTCAGACTGTATAACCCCAAGGTTATATGTATTTAAATCTGACTTCATTACATTTTATACAACACAGAATATCTCTATCCAAAAAGGTCTGTGAGGTGTTTTTTCCTCCCGTTACTTGCCACACTTCAAAATCAGCAGGAAGGAACCTTCAAAAGCAGAGCTGTGAGGGTCAGAGCTGCACAAAGCGCTGACATATTAAGGTTGCAAGTGCTTGATTACCAGCGAGATACAACACTCTGTTATTCATCGTGCCAGAAATACCTCTGCAAGAGCAAACTAATTTATTTTCTGGTAGGGACTGTCAAGGGAGAGAATGTTTGCTGAAGGAGGGGAGAAAACCTCCCTCCCTGCACACCCAGCCCCAGGGTTGTGCCCTCTGGAGCAGATTTGGGAGGGCAGCGGTGGCTGCTGGGGCATGGCACGGGTGGGTGCAGTGAGTTCTGGTCAGAGGATGCTCAGCAGAGCCCAAAGTTCAGCTTTTGGAGATATCAGATGCGTTTGATGTGTGACAGCAGAGCAATTTAGCACCTGTTTCAAAACTGTAATTTTTTTCTTTCCTATGTGTGAGGAATTTTAATGCTAAAAGGACACCTCTAGGAGTAGTCAATAATTGAGTTTCTACCAGTGATTCTTTTTCCCCCAGGACTGCAATATTGGGTTGTAGTGCCTGTGATCCACTTTACAAACCTGGCTTCTGTTTACATCTGCCTCTGAAAAATGATGCTGAGAAAGGCATCCTGCATTCACATAGGATTCCAGTTGAAATTAATTAAAAAATCCACCTCATGGTGCAGTTAACTTCAGTAATGTCCCTGTGAATCTCAGTGCACAGGTGCTCAGCTGAGCCGTAGAACATGTGGCACAGTAGCTTTAAGCTGCATGAGCGCTCTGCAGAGCAGTAGCTGATTCTTTTTCTCCCCTTGTTGTTTTTTCCTTCCTTTTTCTCTTTTTGTTCTCCTTCTTTCTTTTTGTTCTCTTTTTTCTCTCTTTTCCTCTTTTTTCCTTTTTTCCTCTTTTTTCCTCTTTTTTCCCTGCCTTTTTCCCTGCCTTTTTCCCTGCCTTTTTCCCTGCCTTTTCCCCTGCCTTTTTCCCTCCCTTTTCCCTCCATTTTCACTCCTTTTTCCGTCCTTTTTCCCGTCTTTTGCCCACCTTTTGCCTGCCTTTTTTCTGCCTTTTTTTCTCTTTTTCCTCCTTCTTTTTCCTCCTCCTTTTTCCTCCTTCTTTTTCCTCCTTCTTTTTCCTCCTTTTTCCTCACCTTTTTTGTCCTTGCCTTTTTTTTCTCACCTTTTTTTTCTCTACTTTTTTTCTTTCCTTTTTTCTACTAATTTTTTTTTTTTCCCCTCTCTTTCTTTTCTTCTCCTTTTTTTTTTTTCTCCTTTTTTTCTTCTTTTTTATTTTGGAGCTAGCAGTAGCTAGAAATCAGACTGTTACTTGTTTTCATATATCATCTCCTTCATTTGTTCTTGCATGGGCCTGCCTGAAATTCTGGAGCAAATGTATGACCCAAAAAAAAAAAAAAAAGAGATTCCTTACACTGAACTTTGTACAGAAAGCGAATAATGGGAGAAAGAGCATTGTCTCTTCTGCCCCAGCATTCAAAAGCAAGGTTAGCTGTGACCTGGTGAACCTAACAAATGCTTAGATTAAGATTGTGAAAGGAAAGATTAGAATTGCCCTCCTGGCCCTGATAAAAATTGCTGTAGGGAAGTACCTGTGGTAAAGTAATTGTGATGATTTTTAATCTCTGAAGACATATGGAGGATAGACAAGATCCGTAAAACTGGAAAGGACAGAGTGCTTTTCCCCCAAAAGAGAGAAAATAGGAGTTTCTTAGGAATTTTGATGGAGAGATGGTGTAAGATGGATTTTTTTTACGAGAGGAGTTAAACTGCTTGAAAATACCTAGAACTTAACGAAGAGCAGGTAAGTGCCAAGATCCATCTGTAAAGTTCCAATCATAACAAATCAGTTTAATTTCTCTGCAATTGTACAAAAACCTGGTGAGTAGATAAGGAGTGAGTGGCCACGGTGTTGTCACCAGGGAGATGAGGAAATGTGGTCTAAATGGGACCACCATAATTAAAAGCAGATTGCAGTTCTGATCTTAGAGTGAATGCTGGCAAATAAATGGTTCACTGTCAAAAAAGATGGATTTATATCTCATAGGGCTCTGGCCAGAGACCAGCAATAGTCAGCATTTTGATAATTTGGGTAATAGAACAGGGAATATATTTATTTAAATTATCAGGTAATATCAAACTGGGTTACCAGCAGCCACAGGAACAAAATTAGAATCGAAAGCTTATGAAAAAAATTGGAGAAGTGATTTGTATATGCAGGTTTCAATTCAATAGACACAATTGCAAGCTCTTACACTTACTAGGGAATAAATCTAGTAAACAAATACATAATAGGCAGTGTATTACAGTCAGTAGTATTGTATAAAAATATGTGGAGATATGGGTCAGGGAACAAACTGAGCACTGAAGTAATGTCCTACTCTTTAGGGAAAAAAAAAATAAAGTATCATACTTCATTGTTTAAACACATGTTTTCTCTAGCACGTGTGAAGTCTTGAAATGACTTTCTAGATCAAGAAAGAATTGGGTTTTCCTTAGTCTTGACAAGGGAAGGTTGGGGGTACAAGTCTTCAAATATGTAGCAGATTTATTGTGTACTGTGAGATGATGAACATTTTTCTTGTATATGATTTTATGGTAGGAGATAAGGATTAGACAGATTAATTTGTTGCCAAAGAGATTTTGTTTGGAATGGAGAGAAACATTTCTGAATCATAAAATAGTTAAAAGCCAAAATAATTTTTTTGGAAAGTTTGTAGAGTTTGCACATTTGGACATTTTTTAACCTGGTTAAACCAATACCTTGTCTAGGCTTTGGTGGCAGCACATTCTGTCTTGAGGTGAGATTATAGCTTGTTCTCAGTCAGGCTTTTCTCCCATTTTTCCATCAGGCATTGATATTTTGGATACTAAATCCCACACTGCTTAGTATTGCAGTCCCTACTCACTCTGTTGCAGTGCAGAGGATAATCCAATAACAGAGAAAGTCTATTTACGTACATCTTTGAGACTTAACAAATTCCCTTTTCCTATTGATTGCAAAACCTGTTTAGGTTGCATTAAGTATGACCAGAATGTTGATAAGCTGTTCTGCATTACCAGGCAGGATGGAAAAATCTCTGTTTCTTTTTTACACTGAGCTCTCTTTTTGCATTAGCATGTTACAGAAATACATATTAAGCCAAATGTGATACAGTGTGGAAGAAAACCACGTGATTGGTAAAATCAGGTAAATAGGAGGAGTAAAAAAATTCCCCAAAGAAATAATTCAGAAGACCATGAATTAAGCACTGTTTGCTGTAGATATAAGTGGAAAACTTAATTTAAAACTAATATTCTACAATGAAAGTTATTAAATGTATTGGTGTCTTTCCTACTGAAAAGTAGCCTACATAATTTGCTATATTGATAGAATATAGAACTATAACTTGGTTTTAGCTGTCTCTAATTTTTTATTACTCGAAAATATTTAAAATTAAGTTGCATGTGAAAAGTCCACTCAAGAATGTCAAGTTGCAGGCTTTTTTTTATTATTATTGTTCAAAAAAGGGTGTTTTGACAGTTTACACACAGCAATTTAGTACTCAGAATTAATGGCATGCTCATTTAATTAGAAATGGAATAATTTGTCAGTGTTACAAAGTTAAAGTTAGCTCATAACTTACTGCTAAAACACTGCACAGAGCAGTCTACTCTCAAACAACTTTATTTCCTGCAGTGTCTTTATGGAATACAATGCACCTCTTTGCTGTGTGATAAATACCTTTGAGAAGGTGCTAAAGAATTAAATGTGTTATTATCAGCATGGAACAGAGCAGATAACCTTGCTGGACGCAGTCTTGCTGTACAAAGCGTTGCAGTGTCTTTATCTCATCTCTGAGCTGCAGAGCTGCACTCACCAGATGGGGAATTGCTCAAGAAGTTCTGTGCTCGGATTAGCTGCAGTGGGAAGGATGGGGAATTTAGTGTTACGTGTTACAGCTGATAATGGTCTTGTGGAGATGCGTTCAGCCAGGAGCTGTGCCAGAAATGCAAATGGAAATGCAATGGGTCTGCTTGGCAGTCATGGAAAATGCGAGTTCTCCTGGGTAGCAGTAGTGATAGGACCCCGGGTTTGATCAGTCAGATCAGCTCCACCAGAGCCGTGTATAGGTAAGGAGAGCAGTCTTCTGTAGGAATCTCCTTCAGTTAGTAATGGGGATGGATGATGAGAGAGTTAAAATTCCTTCGTCCAAAGCAGATCATTAGCTGCCTGATTAACTTTACTACTGAAGTACTGATAGAGAAGTGTCTGCTAAGAGAAAGAGCTCAGTAGCACTGAGTTACATGTGCCTTAGCTCTCAGGTACCACTGACCTAATTGGAACCAAAAAAAAAAACCAGGGGAAAAAGAAGTGATATCTAATAAGTTCTTAATAGACCCTTATAAATTCCTAACCCACTAAATGAATATGCAATTAATCTTATAACTCGCACCCAGGTATAACCCAGTAGCAGGCTGCAGAGGTCTGCGTGTGTCCTGTATTACCTTGGTAGTGCTGTGCTTGTGACATGCATTGCTCTGACTGATTATCATTCTTAATATTGAAAGAGAGATGAGAATGATCAGCTTTCTAACAAGTACTAACTGTGAGGGTCAGATTTAATGTCATTCCCATGGCATTTGCCTGTCATCCATATATGTCTGTGTTCATTTAATATTAGCTGGAATGGGAATGGTGCATAGTTAAGGTCACTCCCCAGACTCTTATGAAACATTTATTTGTTTAATGGAAACCTGCAGCCTGCATGGGAAACAGATGCCTGAAATGGCTCTTTATGTTTGTGAGAATGTCTGTGCACTGTACCACTGAGCACCATGAAATTTTGTTACTGAGTTCAGAGAAGATGGCAGATGCAAATAACTGAACATCTCCAGTTTGCACTTTGCATATATATATATATATATATGACATGCTGTGAGCGTGTATGTCAAATTAATAGTAGTGCATATTCAAATTGACTGCTTAGTTGTTTGTGGATACAAATCGCACAATAATGAACTAAACAAAGTTTACAGAGATCCATAAAAAGATTTTTATCATAGATGCAGTTTCCTGAAGCCACCTCTTCAGGTACATTCACATCAGAGGTGGGAGTGGTCAACAGGATTAGGCAGTAATCTGTTTTTATCAATACCTATATTTTCCTAAGAGATTATTTCTTCTGTCAAGAGTCTTTTCCTTTCATGAAGTTCATAGGCAGAGCTTTTTTTAAAAAAGATAGTTTTTTCACTAGGGTAGAGTCTCGCAAAAGGAAAACATCCTTCTGAAGATCACGTTCATAATCATGTTCAACTCAGTAGGTACAATGATAAATGCATTTGAAATTAATCCTGCTGGCCAGAAAAATATTGCAAAATTAATTTTCCATGTAACAAATCATAGAAAGATACTGTTTATCTAACTTTTTTTCCAAAAATATCTCTGAAATCACTATCTTTCTCATTAATGTTTTTGGGATCAGAATAGAAGCTGAGATAAATGTGCAAGTGCCCTGTCAGGAAGTTTTGAAAATTGACTTGTAGCCCACACAGTGTTAAAAGAACAAATCCAGCTGAGTCCTTAACTTGCTGTAGTGAAGCTGGAACTGTTTTGCCATTCTTTAATAAGAGCTAATATCTGATGCAATTTAACAAGTGTTCTGATAGATTCTATGACTGTATAATCAGAGCAGGAAATAGTTCTCTGGGAAATATTCAACATCAGGAACAAAAGTTGTAGTTAATTATTTTTAAAATAGAAAAAATGTTTTGTAAGAACATTCCACAAAGGAGAAGGATGAACACAGATTTAAAAAAAATAAAATGGAAAGAACCCCCAACCACCTCCACTCTATGAGTCACTTCCCCTTACAAAATAGAGAAATAAGGCAGTGAAGTATCAAGCTAGCTCCTTCATCCCTGAAATCTGGAATTGCTGCTTCTCATTGAAGCAGGGACAAGTACCTTCATGGACAGCCTCTGTCTTTTTATTAATATAAAACTACCTAGCTTGAAGGGAAAGGGTCAGCCTGACCCAGGTAATTGCTTAAAAAACGCTAAGGCAGAGTCTCCTCTCACTCCAAACACCACTGTGCAGCATAATTGAATCCACCATGCAAGTGGATATCAGTGGGGATGGTTGGCACTGTTATTTCTAAGAAGTGGTACACAATCCTGTAGCTGAAAACTGTGCCAGAGCAAATGTCCGACGACAAAAACAGGCTGCGTGTTTCTCAACTATTTTAACCATCTTGTCTCACAATTGGTGTGTGGCAGGGGTATCTCCCATCTGTGTTATCCATGAGGAACCCATCCCACCTTTCCCACAGAAGAGGCATTGGCCCCATTCCTGGTTCCTTGATCACCAAAAAGTTGCCTGACTGCCTCTTCTCTGGCTAGGCCAAGAGGAAATCAGGAAAGCAGATAAATCTGCTGGCGTGGCCATCTCTAAACAGTGCTGAAAGGAGTGTTGGATAAGTGAATTTCTGTAAATGAGAGGTAGCAGTTACTTTGGTACAGATAGCATGAAAGATCTTTTAAAATCCATCCATAGACAGAGTTGAAATACCTTGAAGTAGGTGGCAAAGACTAGACCTTTATGTAACTGTCCCAGAGAAACGTTTCAAGCTGTCTTTGTTGCACATCGCTCTTTAAACCAATCTTCCATCTCAGGCAATGAGGAACCCTGATAGTGTGACAGACCTAACAGATCAAATGGTTGAGTCCACCTTTTAGAGAAATATTAAGATGTGCCGCTTTATCATCCAATTTTTGCGCTCTTTTTAAGTAAGGACAAGTCTTTTTGGGTATTTGAGCATGAAAGGTTTAGCCTGGGGTCTTAGGCAATAAATTAATGTTCCAGTGAAGGCAGTCAACCACCTGAACAAATTTAGCCTTTATAATTCTATTTATTGTCTGCAAATATAGCACCAGATTAGATGTTTCCTGGGGAGACGAGTTTGGTGTGAGGTATTCATCACTTTGTTACAGCTCCTTTGAGATCACCATGAAGTACTCCCGTGTACTAAATGAATAGCTCTCTTATCATGACCTTTTAATCACTTCATCATGAAGAGGTCTTTTACTTGCTACAGGAGTCTACTTCATGATACCACCATCAAAGGGACTGTAATATCATAAAACGGCCACAACAGAGACCTGTACAGAAATCTGGTACAATACAAGAAAATTAGTGAAGGTAGACCTCGTTGGCTACAAGCAGCATCATGGCTTGCTAATGGGAAGTGCTGGAGAGGATAACTGGCTGTGAGCTCCATTGTTGGGAGCTGCCCCTGGAGGTGATATTTCTGCTCGGTTTTGTAACAGGGTAGTGGAACAGAAGGGGAACAGTAAAAGCCTGTTAGCAGGGCCAGCAGCACCAAAGAAATCATGGAGATGTGGGAGATGAATAGGGCATGACCAAAAAGGAAGTTTAAAGATGGAATTTAGCTGTAGTGATACTTGCCGTACTTACTCCTATGGAAAAGATTTTCTTTTCATGCTTTCTTTAAAACATGAAGACACGGGAGTTCACACCGCAGTGCAGAACTGATGTAAGAAGGGGAGAAATCTAAATGGCAGTGCTCTGGTTATTTGAAGAGTTTAAACAGGGTTTTTAGAGAATATCTTGGAGGGTTGGCATCCTGGCTGTGTTGGTTGCCTGGAATCACAAAGGTTTGATTGCAGCAGAAGAGCATTTTAAACACATGGATTGCAAAAGGAGTGGCAAAAACTGTTCGTAGCTCAACCCACAGGCAGATAAATACTCAAAGAGAAACAAACATTTTCTCATGAAAACTCTATAAAAGGCTAAATAAGGAATTTAATGCTATTAAAAAACCCTTCCAGTAGCACACAAAGATTCCCTGGACTCTCCAACACCCAGAGTTACCACTGGTGGTATCTTCAATGTCACTGTTAGGGCCTAGTGGAGCAGATGACTTATCATGAGAAACACCTGCAGCGTTCCTGCTTTCCCATGTGTCATATCCATACTAAACGTTCCTGCTTTTCCCTGTGTCATATTCACACTAAACATTCCTGCTTTCCCATGTGTCATATCCACACTCAACATTCCTGCTTTCCCATGTGTCATATCCACACTCAACATTCCTGCTTTCCCCTGTGTCATATCCACATGAAGCAATTAACGCTGATGCTAACCAAGGCAGTAAAAGGCAGGTAGTTCATGTATTCAGGTGCTGAGCTGTCAGATTCCTCAGAAAACCATTTTTCATTCATGTTTTCAGTCCTCCAGAAGAGAAGGGCTCTAGGTGTCAGTCTGCTGTGCCTGAGCTCATTCACAGCTCCCGGAGCCTGTGTGTTCCAGGCTCCATGGCCACACACTGCAGCTCTGCTCACTGCTTTCCCTCCCTGCTGCCTGCTCTCCTTTGAGCTGATCCTCTTCATTTCCAGCCCTTTGAGAGTCTGAGCTCTGTTTTGTTCTGGACTTGTTCTTTCTTTTTATTATTCCTCTTTGTTTCCCCATCCTGATATTTTTAGCCCTGTCTCTTTCTCTTGGTTCTTTCATCTTTCACGCGTGCTGGTTTACCCATCTGCTTGCCTAAGCTCAGTTTTCTTTTCCATTTTCCCTCTGCATTTCTTCAGACCCACAGGCCATTTATCTCATTGCTTCTCCTTTCTCCAGCTCCACGGGGCCTTTTCATCTCCTCATGTAATTTGTAAGCAAACAGCAGACGAGCATCCGGTGTCTGCTTCCTAACTGCTGCCTGAGTGAGTCAGATTGTCTGGAGAAGAAAAAGAGATATTGAGACTATAGTCTTTACTTTAAAATTGACTCATCACATGCATTGATTTCCTTTTGTATCCTCATCATTTCAGGGCATCTTCAGTTCTGTTTAGTTTTGTGCTCAGATCCTGGACATTTCATTTATATGGAATGTTAATTTAGAATATATATTCCTAGTAGCTTTTTAAATTTTTTTTTCTATGTCATATTTCACTTAAATCAGTTTATGCACATTTTTGTAAATATCACAACATGTAGAAGTGTGTCTTTTCAAAACAAGGTGGTGTTTCTTCTGCATTTGACCATTTTCTCTTCAGCAATCCATTTGAGTAAATACAATATGTGATTCACCATGGAAAAACTGAAAATAAAACCAAGTTTTGACCTGATTCTTTCTTCCACAGTATCTCAAAGAGCAATTAAAACCATCTCAGACCACTCTGAGGAGACTTGATGCTGCTTTGCCTTTAAGAATCAGTATTTTAAAACATATTTTGTTTTCGGATAATAATTTTCAATGTGTGTGGAGACACTCCATCCAAATTCCCTATAGCAGATGCCTCTTGTATGGATATGGGTAATCCATAGAACCCTTCAAAGAGATCAGACTGTCGAAAGTATTGGGCATATTGAAGTCTTTAAATGCATATTTTTCTGGGACAGATTTGGATTCTCAGCTGCATTGACCAGAGGCAAGCACCCTCATATTTCCATGGAGATAAAGTTCTGGTTGTGTTGTCAGAATTTATATCTTCCCTTTCCCCTTGTGCTTGTACGGGTCAGAATACACATGCACACGGTGAAGCTGCCTGCAAAGCAGTTCAGGAGAGGAGGAGTTTCTATAAATCCCCAAATACTCCTAAAGTCCAAATTTTGGTCACACTGAATATAAGCGTGAGCATATGCTTGAAAAGGATGTGGACATTCCTGTGTATCAATACCCAAAAAAATGCACTTATTATGCTTGGGGCTTGAGATTTACCAGTTTCACTGTCATGTAACAATGATTTCAGTGAAGTTATTCCTGATTTTTAATGCTGCAGGTGAATAAGCCAGGAAAAAAAACATATAAATTTTTGTCATAAGTCATCTCATACAAGACTCAAGAAACATATTTTACGTGATAGTGTAACTAATAGAATTTCAAATGACAGTGATGTGTGAGGCTTTCAGAAGTAGCAATGCAGAACATTCTTTCTTGAATAATTCACTCATCTGAAGTTATTATATATTCAAAACTGATTGAGTTGCATATCCAAATGATGCTCTATCAGCTGTTGGTGCAGGAGAAGAAAAAGAAGTTTCTGCATTTATTCTGAACTGTGATTTGTTTCACGTTACTCTTGGTTATACGAACTGAGTTTAATTGATTGTGATTTAATTTACATTCTGCAGTGGATGTCTTTTCTTGAGATAATTAATCTTATTGAAAAATTATATGTGAACCATTGAGGCTTTAACAGATTTTCTAGAGGTGCTTTTTTGTTTAGGTTTCCTTGACAGCCTTTTTTCTCATAAATAAATTATGTGTCTCAAAATATCTTGCCTTTATATTTATTTTGGTTTGGCAGCATATAGTTGTTATGGCTGGCAATATTTCATACCCCAAAGTATTAATGCTAGCCATAAATTACTACCAATGATATGCAGAGGTTCTTATCAATCATGAGAAATAATCAATGTTGATTGAAACAAATAAAAATGATGCTTTTCAAAGTTATAACCTTGTCAAATAACTTCAGTGCTCAAATGCATCAAGCTCTATCTTAAGCTAACTCTGCAATTATATACGTAGTTTTCAGAAACAAGATATTCCACCATAAGGGCTAAATTTGTGGAAAACTATATAGAGGTTTAGACATCAATAGTGGCAAAATTTACCTCTATTTCTTTTGTTTTCAGAATTGGGTAGAAATAATGGGGTTTACAGATGGGTGGCAATTCATCATCGCTTTATTACAGACTCTGCAGCTGATTGTTTCTAAGAGTTTACTCTGAAACCAGTGGAAGGACCCATATCATACTATTTAAAATGAGAAATCCCATAAACTTTGTTTCAGATGTAGGAGGTCAGACACAATACAAGGTCAGTTCTTTCTAGTTGCATGAGCCATGAGTTAATGTATCATTAGGCGCAGTCTAAAATTAAGGTAAAATTAAAAGATTTAGTGGATTGTGTTGAAAATCCACCATTTGTGGAATGAAATTCTGTGCCTCTCTCTACCTCAGATATAATCAATATGAAATCAGTCATTAATCCAGGAGGTTAAATTCCTATTGAATCTAACACCAGAAAAATAACAGTTAAACACCACAGCTCCAAGAGCAAAAGATTCACTAGTGCACGGTGTAAACCTTCCTGGTGTGGATCCCAAAAAGAGTTGAGCTTTGGGATCAGTGCCCAGTCTGAGGTCAGGGCCAAGGGGAAACATTTGAGGTGAATGGTAACAGAGTTTTAGAGAAAGTTGGACTTCACCATAATGTTATTGATACCATTAACATTATTAATTTATTTAGCACATAAATTGCCAAATGGATGGAAGTTTCATCCAGCAGCTGTGCTTTGCCTTTGGCAGTAGTCGTGCTGCTCCTAATTTAATCTTATTAACTCCCTCGCAGGTTTTACTAACGGGGTGCTGAACATCTTGCAATACAAAGATAAGAAAGGAATATATCTTTTTTATTGTTTTGTGATCAGCACATTAGATACCGATTCCATTCTCTTTGCACTGCAGTCCCTGCGAGGTCACATGTCTTAAAGCTCATAAAAAGGAAATGAGGAATAGGAGTTGGTCGTGTGAATGTTAATCTGGTTTTTTGGAGAGCAAGAAGTTGTTGCTTGGAATCCTGATGGCATAAAGCAGAGATGGCCTCCTCCTACTGTAAATCATTTGCTTTCAGCAGACTTTCCACGAAGGATGAAGTCCGGCCACAAATAATCTGACGTTCTCCAAACATGTAGCAGAATAAGGAGACTGTACATGACATTAACCATGCCCAAAACCTTTTCTCATTTTCATTGCTGGAAATCTGAATTATACCAGTATTCTCTGAGCAAAATTTGTAGTAAAATATCACTAACTGGAGGGGAAATAATTTCAATAACTATTTGCATGATTTATATAACTAATATACATGGGCTTTGTATAATTTAGTGTAATTTGTAGAGGCTGTGGTTTTGTATAGGGAGTGAACCTGAATATATGTTAACTCACTGAAAATATATAATACAGTTAATTTTTCTGGCAACAAGCACACGGTATTTATATCACTACTCCCTTCAACAGATCTCCATAGCCATCCTGTGCTTCATTATATTCTACGCATATTCTCTCCACTCTGCATCTGGTCCTGGCCTATTATTTGTAGCTCATGGCATGTTCTGCAGATTCCATTTTCCTTCCAAGGTACTTTTATCCTAAAGGCAAAACAGGAAGCAATATATGTTTGCATTTCTTTTTCTAAATTGTATTTTTGAGTCTTTAGTGAAGGTTTATTAAAAATTTGGATTTTTGAATGAATGTGTCATTGTGTGTGGGTACTTCCTTGCATGAATGGCAGATGAACGATTGCTTACATTTTACTTGGCCTTCTAATCACTTTACCATGGCAAAGGCTTTTGGTTCAGTTTTCAGCATAAGTAGATTTTTCAGTAATTCTTCAAATGCTTAATTCAGCTGTAGAAAAGAGGATAAAGGCAGAATCCTACTCGTGTTGCTGTTTTTCACACAGTGCATGACAGCCAGAAGCTCCTGTGGCTGGCACCCACCGAGGCAGGCTGGAAACGTGCCAGACCATTTTACTAATGCTCTATGAAAAATCTTCAAAAGTGAGAAGGGCCACGGATGAATGGAGAAGTGAGTGTCCTTGGCAAGATGTATTCCTGTTTACTTCCCTGCTTCGCTGTGTGCTGTCCTCTGATTTCTTGGTGCACATGCCTTTTGTGATATGCAGGTTATTAATTAGGAAGGATCACTTTGAGTTTTAGATAGTCTTTTTTTTTTTTTTTCAGGTGGTCTTTGTTTGTTTCTCCATAACATTGTTGTTATAGATGTGGTGGCCTGAAGAGATAAATGAGACGAGATTTGTGGGAAGAGGTAATATCTTTTATTAGGCCAACTGATGTAGCTGGAAAAAATGGAAAAGCTTTCAGGCACAGGAAACCTTTTGCAGGTTGGGTTCTCTCATAGCTTTGAACTGCCTAATAATTGACTTGTGCCTGTGAAGCAATAAAAGCAGTTTTTTGATCTTTCTCCTTTTATGAGTAATACTGTTGGGAAGGCATCCATATATTGCAGCAGTTAAAACCTTACCCAGCTAAGGTTGTTTATTCTGTTTTCAATTCTGATTAAATTCTTTAACTCATAGAACAAGAATATAATAATTTTTCATTCAAATAGTAGTCTCTTAAATGCTAGATTTTCTTGTGTGATCAGAAGTGTAAATTAACCCATAAAAATCTGATACCTGACTGTTGAGTCAGAGAGATCTGCATGGTTTTGAACCTTCTCTGAGAAACTGCCTCTCTTTCCAAGTCAGAGAATGTGTTTGGAGATAAGTGGAATGGGCATGAAGGCAAACACTGCAATTTCAGTTATTTAATGAGTCTGTGCTGCTTTTTTTTTTTTTTTTTTTTTTAAACTAATGGGAAGGACATGGCTTTTAAAAAGTATCTTTGTTATTTGCTTTGTACATTACAAATAGATGGATTTCTTTGTTGTGTGCAAGACATGGACACCATTTGGCTGTTAAGCTTTGGAATAACTGAAAGTATTACCGCGAGGGCTGAAATTTTCAGTGTATTTTATATAGTTTCATTTTTTATAGTTCTTGCTCAGACTGAGTGCTTTTATGCCCTGTGAGATGTCTTACTGGAACCTGAAAGGGGAATTTACAGCACTGGGAACTGCAGAGATGAGTTTGGATTAGAGGTGTCTGGGTGAAAACAAAAATACAGGACAGTCACTCCACTACCTTGCAAAAAGCCATGCTAGCAAGAAGGCATCATCATTGCTCCAAATAAATAACACATGAAAGAATGTAATCAGTTTATAATACAGCAAATGGCTAAAGGATGCATCAAGGTGTTTGGCATGCCCACGCATTTGGAGATTATAGTGCTGTGAGGTTCTAATGTCATCAGCTCTCCTCCATTTCCCTGGAGCTGAGAGCTCTCATCACACTGTAAAAACACTGCCAGTGAGGTTTTCTTGGCAGCTTTTTAGCAAAACACTATTCTGCTGAGAAATGTTTTCCAAATTACCCGAGGACAGTGAACTGGATATTTTCTGGAATGTGTTGCAGAATTAGTGGAGTGGTTTTGGCTGAGTGTATAAGGCACTGTTTTCCTGCATCTTGTTGGGCTATGCATTGAGTTCCATGGCAGTATTTCATTTTTGGAAACAGCAGAAAGAAAAAATAATTCCTTGAAAGGTAGAGAATAAAGGACACATGAAACTCAAAACTGAGTCATTGAAAGAATCACACCTTCATCTAAATGTGTCATCTAAAAGTTCAGATCGTGATTGATAAGTGTGTTTTTTATTGTTGGCTGTTAGCTGAGTAATAGATTGTTATTTCAATAAGTTTTGACTGGAGCAATTTGTCTTGAAATAGTTTTGTCACCTTTTTCTTTTAGGCTCTTTGTAATAGAGTTCTGTAATTTCATTTTTCTCATACACAAATGCTGCTAACTTTTTCAGTATTGAGCAGCACCAGATGAAGCCTTGTCATCACTTTAAAAACTGATAAAAGACTGAATTCAGAAGAAATATTTAATATGCAATGGTTGTTACCTACTGCATTCTGTGGCAAAAGAAAAATTAAATAATTATACTGAGGGGGAGGTGTACTGTCTGTCTGATCTAAAAAGCCATTTTCACAGTTCTTAACATTGCAGGGAACATTTTCCAGCTTATCAGAATAGAAACAGGCAAGTTATTTACTTGCCGGAAAGGCCTGAACCCTAGTAATCATGCATGCCACTTGTGAAGTTAAGGCTCCTCACAGTGCTCAACCTTAACATGTATAATTATTTTAATAGGTTATAACAGGCCATTTTCCTCTCTTTGTTTTTCTCAACGATATAACACTGCAGAAATTGCTGTAGTGCATTTAATATTTTAAAGGGCTTTGCTCTCCTACATTGCTTCTCTTAGAGATGTTCTGTGTGTCCATATTCATTAATTGATTCTCTTCTGTACTGAGAAGATGAGTATTTTTCATTGCAATCTTTCTCCCTTTTCCTCAGTTTCATGTCTCTTTTTTTAGTCAATTGGAGCAATTCAATGTCCATGTTTAAATATTAGCCTTAGTTTAGTCTTTCAATCGCACGGAGTGAGAACACAGGGAGCAAAAGAAATGTTTGAAAGTATTTTGGGCTGGGAATGATAGCACTTTGGTTTTGAATGTTTCACACAATAGCCAGCCTTCACTGTAAATGCACTGTGAGAGGGATCAGTGTTGCCTGAGCTTTAGGTTTCTTAATTTGCATAAATTACCATGTTTTTTTCTGATTAGTGCACGTCCTACAAAGCAGGAATTGCAGGGCACAACTCCCCAGTCCTCTTCCACAGAGGACACAAGTGATGGCCATGTGGGTGGTTTGATCCTGGCATTTTCAGGGCTCTGAAACTCCTCCCTTGGTGCCAGGAATTGTATTTTAGGGATCAGGAGAGGTTTGTCCCAAACACCAACACGGCTCCGGCCAAGAGGAAGCCAAACAGGTCGAGCCTTTGTACAAAACAGTAAGAGCTTCCTGAGCACTCACTATAAGAGCCAGACTTGAAAAAGAAAGAATTTCTACATCCTTTCTTATTGATTTCATTCCGAAAGTGACTGTATTTCTCTGTGTGGCTCTTGCAAGCAAGATGAATTAGGAAACTTCGTACTTGTAATTTATGCATGGTGTTCCTGTTAAGAGCTAAAACTAACATGAGTAATTTGAGAAAAACGTCAACATTCTGTCTGAAAGTGATTTCGTTGTGGTGTTGGTCTCCACTGGAAGTGGAGCTCTTTCAACTTCAAACATAGATATTAATGTTTCTGCATAAATGTTTAGACAGAAATGTTACACAAGGCGGGAGGAGAGTTTCCACATGGCATATGAAGTGTTGTTCTTGTTGTTACAGCATATTTTCTGCTTAAGCTGTCAGAATGACTTATTAGTTTAACATTTCTTGTTGAAATACATTCTGTCTAATGATTTACTTTTAAAATATTTCTATTCTAAATATTTACCAGCCCTCCACACATTATCTTTGACACAATTTTCCCTTTTCCCGCAAAGGTGAGAGACCCATTTCTCTTCTTTGTAAATGGCCTTTAAAAGCTGCTGGCGAGTGCCCCTCTGGGTAACCTCTGGCAGTGCTCAGCCTGTGCAGGAACCACCATGATTTAACCATTTGTCTCTGTTTCAGTCACACTTCTCAGGAGAGGCTGGTACCTTTCATGACCACAAAGTTTATCTTAAGCTGTAATATAAAGTATAAAATATAAAAAGGTTGGGGCATGCTTATTAATATATTTGTGATTCTTCTTACTGAAGCAACAGTTTCTGATGTCAAACACAATAGATTTGAGAAATGGAATTTATTGTTGTCTCAAAGGGGGATTTTACAGAAGGGCTGTTCAGCTGTTGCACAGAGTTACTAATATTAGAGACCTTTCTGGGCTTCTTGCTGCATCAGCCAGCAAGGATTTGGGGCATGCTAAATTCTTGGCATGTGTTGACAGGGAGCTAATAATAAAAAGGAAGTCAGTGGAAGGATGTTTCATGTTTCAGATAGCTCTGTTATTGAATGGCCTCCAGAGAAAATACCAACCTCTGAAACCCTCTCATGTGCCATAGCGACAAATTCCGGGGCTCTGTCCATGTAGGATCCTCCTTTGCCTCTTCTCTTTGAAGGAGATACTGAAAGGTTCCCAGTGCAGGTGACATAAACTAAAGAGTTCCCAACACTTGTATCCACATCAAGGTTTTGACTTTCCAGCTGTATCTGTTCCCATCTAAGTGGAATTATCCTGACACTGTCCAAGAATAAATCCTTCACCTACCATGCAGAGATGCTGTAACTGTAGACATGAAGTCTAAGTCTAGTGGATGTCATCTGATGTTTCTTTCTGACAGAAGTTTACATCAAAAAGAAGAGTTTTGCTTAGTTCAGTAATAATTACTCTCGAATATATTTTATATTCCAAGACCATGAAGTAATTTCAAATGATAATAAAACTAAGTCACACTATGGAATTTTGCTATTTCATGATACAAGACATAGAGGCAAAAAATTATCTAGGTAAAAAACAATCACTCAGGCCTGGAAGAGAGCAAAATGTCTGTTATTCACTATCTGTATATAGATTAATGTTTGACTTTAGAGAGAATATGTAACAGTTTTCTTTGATTTGAGCCCTTTGATGGGGTGGTCCATCACATTAAACACTGTAATTGCTTTTCTGTTCCATTCAGAGAATCCTACAGGTTTTGAATCCAGAAGTCCCTGTTAACTTGCTGTTGAATGAGAAAGGTTTACTGAAAAATAGTTCTTTGTTTTACCCAAAATGCCTCACAGAAAAAAACCTCAACAAACTTTTCCTGAAAAACAAAGGAAGTTGGCCAAACTCAGACCAAAACGTATTTAGTGAAAGCCACAGCAGAGAGAGCCCCACTAAGTACAGGGTTTTCTGTTCTGTGAGCCATCCTTCAGGCTGTTCATAGCAGGTGGTCAGAAAAATACCATATGACCCTGTATTGGTCTGCATTTCAAGTAGAGTGACTGTGATGCCTGTGAAATCATTTTGACACAGCTTGATGAAGAAATACAGGAAAAAAGGGTTTTTTTTCCCCGTAATGTATATTCTTGGTGGGTTTTTTGGTTGGTTTTGTTGGTTTTTTTGAACAGGAATGCAGATTTTTCTGATTGGGACATTTTCTGTGCAGTCGTACTGAAACAGTGTCTGGTTAAATTAACAGATGAATATGTGTGTCCTTCCTACGGCGTTCAAAACCTGGTTCAGCTCTATTGGTTAAAATTAATTCAGTAAAACATTCTTTCAGTAATAAAGGTATCAGTGCTTACAGGGGTTGAAAGACTGTGGCTGCCCTCATGGCAGTCTGTATTTAATCCAGTATTTGGTCTTGTAATTCTTTGCTCTTTCTCTCTCTCTTTTTTTTCTTTTAACAGGTTTTTCATTATTCTTACACAGCTTCATACGTGATTTATAACATACACACAAGGTAGGTCACATTATTTTTTCAATACCATCTCATTGTCAGTGGCTCTATGCGCAAGGCGATGCCAGTGTGTTCAAGTAAAAATGTTTACCTTTTTTTCAAGGGAAGTTTGGGAGTTAAACCCTCCAGAAGTAGAGGATTCAGTTTTACAGTATGCAGCCTGGGGCGTTCACGGACAGCAACTGGTAAGCACAGTCATTAAAAATGTATGGACTCCAGACAGACCGAGGTAAAAACAAAATTGAAAGCCTTAAGATGAGTTGTGTTATATATTTCTTCACTGTGCTGGTATGCTCCTATTTCAGCTTTTAGGAGAGCTCTGTTTATTGATTGGTTTATTAAAAATATGTTTTTCCAGTCTGATCCCAATAATAAAATTGTACAATTATTGAAAGAATCACACCTTCATCTAAATATGCCCTCTAGTGATTTTCAGGATAACCATCTTTAGGACTACTGCCATGTGGGAATGAAAGTTAAAGGTGAAGAGAAGTTTTCTTTCAAGTGCAATATGAGTGAAAACAGTGGGCAAAAGCTTAGCATCAGAAAGTGATGCGGTGCATTCGTGAAAAGTGATGTTTTCATTTCAGTATGGAAATTACTGCCAAGGTCAGTTGTGCTGCATTGAATTCATAATAATAGAACAAGAGATGCTATGTTTCATGTATCACTTTTTTTCCAGAAGTTTTACCATTTTTAATGAGCATAACTCATCCATGATCATCATGGCCAGCATCAATATGAGAAGAAAAAAATTGTGCTTTTAAAACAGCAATGATTTTAAGCTGACCTGTGTTGGTAGTTGAAGGCAAGAGACTGATTAAATCTTCAGTTCTGCATAAGAAATTCAGATAACCCTTGTTACAGTGTTCTAATAAGCTCATTAATGCCCCCAGGCATGATCCCAGGGCCTCCTTGCACATCCAGCTTGTTCATGCAGAGAGGCTGTAACTGAATGTCTGGAGAATATACCCTACTGCTTTATAGCATTCATCATGATGATTAGAAAGTAAAAAATGTTTCTGGTTTGAATGTATTGCATGAAGGAAGTGGAACATGCTTGGTATGTTTTAATAATTAACCACATTAGTTTATTAATAATGAGAGAATGGTGACAGGATTAATGGTAATGAATACATAGGTTATTTACCAGGCAGCAGTATGGAATGTGGCAAATTACGTAGGTTGTAGCAGAAAGGAGTAGCATTTGCAAAATTGAACAGATTTAAGAAATATTTTAATTAAGTTGCAGTTTGTGAGGTTTGTCTTTGCTGTACCTCTGATCAGGAATCTAAAGTAGAACTAAAATTAAATGCAGTGATTACTGAGAAAATATAATTTTCTTTTTTCTGAGATGTCTCCAATGAACAGAGTCAGACTTACCAATCATAAACCTCAGAAAAATAAATCAGAATAATGCTACCTTTACATGTTTTGCTTTAAATATCATTCTGTAAATATGTATGGATACTTTCAGATACAGGCAATGGTGGACTCTTATTACATCTCATAACTGAAAAAAATTAGGTGATCATTTTAGGTACAACCTTAATCATCCAAATTTGAAAACATTGGCATAATTCGTACTTGAGTGAGGATAACATTACTCATCTCTGTTAATGCCCCTTGTAAAGTTAATGTCGTGCTTTAAAAATATCCGCTCTGCTGTGGGTTTTATGGTGCCATATGGTCTGCAGAATTAGGAAATAATAACTTCAAACACAAAATCTTCTGTGCACTCTGAATGACACCGAGCGTTGTCATGGAGATGTACACCTGCAGCTACAGTCGGCTGAAGGTGACTTTAGGAATTGCCGTGAGAAGGATGATGGGAATGACTTTAGGAATTGCCGTGAGAAGGATGATGGGAATGACTTTAGGAATTACCAATGAGAAGGATGATGGGAATGACTTTAGGAATTGCCAATGAGAAGGATGATGGGAATGATTTCAGGAATTGCCAATGAGAAGGATGATGGGAATGACTTTAGGAATTGCCAATGAGAAGGATGATGGGAATGATTTCAGGAATTGCCAATGAGAAGGATGATGGGAATTTAGGAATTGCCAAGGAGAAGGTTGATGGGAATGACTTCGGGAATTGCCATGAGAAGGATGATGGAAATTACTTCAGGAATTGCCAATGAGAAGGATGATGGGAATGATTTCAGGAATTACCATGAGAAGGATGATGGGAATGATTTCAGGAATTGCCAATGAGAAGGATGATGGGAATGACTTCAGGAATTGCCACGAGAAGGATGATGGGAATGACTTCAGGAATTGCCAATGAGGAGGATGATGGGAATTTAGGAATTGCCAATGAGGAGGATGATGGGAATTTAGGAATTGCCAATGAGGAGGGTGATGGGAATGACTTTGGGAATTGCCATGAGAAGGATGATAGGAATGATTTCAGGAATTGCCAATGAGAAGGATGATGGGAATGACTTTAGGAATTGCCAAGGAGGAGGATGTCCTCTTGAAGCTGTCTGTGTGGTGAAAGGAGGTTTCCAAAGTGACAGAAGTGCCTTGCTGCATTACGCTCCCACTTCAGCAGCAAGCCAAAAATGTAGAAGGAGCATGAATGAATAAAGACTGATGTGAATAATGGTTGTTGCTGCTGTCCAAAGGAACGTCAGGACAGAGTTCATTCCAACAGAACAGGTTAGACAGAGAAAAGATGTGTGGCTCAGGACACATTGCCACAATGGTTCTCGGTTATAAAATTTGTCATTAGGACAAACACTGTATGAGTGGGTTTTGGGTAAAATACTACAGAAAGCAGCCAGCAGTGAAACAGGGCACTGAGGAAGGCGTAAAGAGAGAGAGATGTGGTGTGTGAAAATCCATCAGTAGCTATCGATGGGATGTACCTGGGTGCAAACAGAGCTGCAGTCTCGTGGATCCATGCTACCAAACACACTGTGATTGGTCTGCCTCCCATGTCTTTCCCGTGGAATAAGGAAATAGTGATGATTCATGAGTAGAACAAGCAGAGAAATACTTACTCTAAATAAAATAATCATAGTGTATTAACCTGGGCAATCTCCAAGAGCCATTCATTACATATGAAGAACAAGTGAAGAGCAATTGGAGAATAAATTAAGTCTATATCCAAAAGTTTGATCCAGAAAGACCCATGGCATGTGCTGTATTCCATCATAGAAACAAAGTGTGTGCAGATATCTAAAGTGAAGAGCAATTGCACCCTTGGAGCTGCAGTGCAGAAATGAACAGCAATACTATAGCCAGGACTGATCAGCAAAACTAACACAAAATGTGAAACATGAGGCACAGGTATGTCTGACTGAGCCAAAGATCCTAACTTTGGAACTAATTGGAAGGTCCTGGATTAAATCCAGGTTATGGGGGGATATCACATGGACTTGGATCAACTGTTTTCAATAGTTGGCTATAGTGTAAAATAAGATGCTTCCGGTCCACAGGTCTGCAGAAGATCTAAGTAACACTGCAGCCTACACAGTTATCTTACGTTTTCCAATGAGGAGGAATTGTCAAGATGTTCAAATAAATAATATAAGGATATGAAGGAAAAAAAAAAAAAAAGGAAGAAAAACATGTATGAAACCATGAACTGCTTATTGCACAGAGGGACTATGGCTGCAGTGAAATCAAATGTATGCAATATTTACATCCTTGAGGAAAGCATGCATCACTATGTTTACTGTTATGAATAATTTCTGGGGCTTTCTAATGGGCCGGCAGGCCACATGTGGCTAGTGAAGAACAGAGTTAGGTTTATGTCAGATGCCAGGTGACTGAGCCACAATACCTTTGTTTTCAAGCTACCACAGTGGTTGCAAGTTATTTCAGTTCCTTGCTATTTACCTAGAGTACAGGGTTTTGTAATGATTAAGAGGAAAGCTCAGAGAAACATCTGCTGTTTGAGTCATGACATTTTGGTGGTGAAATTGAAAATGTTTGCCATTGGGGAGGAGAAACTTTTACCTAATGAATTAATGTATCTTAAGGTCACATAGCTCTTAAAATGAGAATGATTTTTGAGGTCACACTCTTTAAAGTGCTGCCTTTTAACTGTGTTAGAGCTGTGCCAGGTCTAAAATACCATTTCTGTGTCATAGCATGTTAGGGAGCTGTTTATGTATTTGCCAAGCATTACTCATGTTTGATTAAAAGTGTGAGAGACATTAGTTGATTATCTCTTTACCTCACCTCCACAGAATCCATCACTGCAGCAGTAAGTAGTTCCAGGAAAGACAAACCAGCCCAACCAGAGATCTGTTTTGTTTCATCACCATTTTCCTGCCTCCTGTTTATTGATTAGAGACCTCATTGCTTGTGTCTGAGAAAGAGATATCCCATTCCTGGTGGGAAGGCTTTGCTGAGAAGCAGAGTGCTTTGGGTTTTTTAAACGGCCTCTGTTGTTGAAATACCCAATTTTTTATCCAGTATTCTCACTTCTTTAGCCTTATCTTCTCCAGTAGTTTGTAGCAAAGGTTTTCATGTGTTTGTGCTGCACCTGACTTGTATCTGACAGGAGACAGCTCTGTCTGGATCTGTCTGTTGAGATGTATTGCAGTAGCACCTGAATGTAAAAATTCACACTGGAGATGTCTCTGGTGTTTGCAGGGTTTTATTTAAGCTGTTGTGTTCTTCTGCAGTGCTCCTTGTGACACAAATAATTCTTCTGATCAGTGATTGTGTGGTTATTTCAAGTAGCTCCCACTGAAGCAGTTAGAAGTTGTTCAGTTTGACGTAGCTTTTTCTTAAAAGTCTTACATAAATTTTTTTCTGCCTTGATGGTGATGCATGTTGTTTATTTTGTATAAAATAATTTATCTCAATTTATTCCATGAACATATATCCATGCAAGTCACTTTGCCTTTGTATTTATAATAGATATTTTACATTATTTATTGCAATAAGCTCATTTTTCTTGTGATATATTAATGTTTCTGAAGGGAGTTTGAGTTACATATTTGGATGGATCAGCATAAATAATAATCTATTGAGTTACATATGAATATCTGTGCATAAATTAATGCATATTTTAACCAAGCAGAAATCAAGAAAATTGTAAAAGTATCTAGGATACTAAAAAAAAAAAAAGATTTTTTAGAAGTTTTCTTTGTCAAAAATTAATGCTGCTAACAAAATGTAGCATTATGAAAGGGTAGGACTGAAGATGAGGTTTTATTATGCTATATTGTAATTTTGGTGAGCGATGAGTAGAATTATTATCATGCTGTATACACAAAGAACAGTTTGTTGACTGTAGCTGAATTGTGGATTCAGGATGTTCTCATTAATTTTTAGAAATTACTTTAAATATTAGAAAATTAGAAGTTGCCCTCATCTTCCAAAAAAAAAAAAAAAAAAGAAAAAAAAGAAAGGCTACTCACAAATACTAGATAGTAGAAGCTGAAGCATTTAAAATAGAGAATGAAAAAGATCCCATGTAAGAGGACCTCACCTTGTATTAAAACTACTTAAAAACTAGCACACAGAAACCCAGAAAAAACACAGCAAAATCTGCTTTAATTGCTATTAAAAAATATAGCATTTCAAGAACTCTCTGCCCTTTTGCTTTGTGATCAGGCATCAACTCTTTATCCTTTTCGTCATGTTTGGAGGTTCAATTTTCCTTTACCCCCATCAATACCTATTTCCCCACAAAAAACGCAAACATCTACCAAAGTGGTGAATTGCTGGATTAACACGACATTGCCTTACAATTGCCTCTTGTCAAAATTTTAGCCTTTTTTTTTTCTTCCAATGGCTTTCAAAGACTGTTGTAGATAAGAGAAATACTGCAGCAGCAAAGTTCTTTGATGTTGTATTATTTTCCAAGTGCCCAGATAAGCAGTGGACTAATTTTAGCAAATGAGGAATTAGCAGGAGTGTTCTAGGACAGGTACCTTGCTCAACACGTGCTTTAACAGCCATTAGTTGCTGAAAGCTTCATTTACTCTTTGGTCTATCAAGGTAATGTACAACTGCTATAAAAAAATGGTAATTTATCTTTCTGTAAAACATTTGCCATGTGTTTTCTTTTTGCATAATTAGTGCTGTGGGTACTTGGCACCCCCTCCTGGCAAGAACACTTGCATATGCAAATGAAGTAAAAACTTAATTAATGCTAATGAAGTAAGTCCTAAATAAATAGATTTCTTCTGCTGTTTTTATCTGCAAAGTCTTCTGCTCTTTTGACTTGCTGTATTTTAGATGAGTAACTTAAAACCACATATGGAAATGTCAAGGCTTTATTTCATCTTTCCTTTAATGACTATGCTAATGAGGCAAATGGCAGTGAAACTGAGAGGGAAAATGTCTGCTTGAATTTATTCTGAAAACTAGAAATAAACAAGAGCACTTCAATGTGACATTAACCTCAGGTATGATATCTCATTTGAAATGTATGAGGGGTTCAATTACCAAACTCTGTAGTTCAAAGCACGTTTGGAGATCCTTTGTCCTGCTGAGGATTTTCCTGTAAAGGAAGGGACCATGTGTGGTTGAGTATTCCCCACCCTGCTGAGTCTACAGAAGAGTTGGAGTTACCCAGAAGACTTAGTTAAACACTTCCTCCTAAGCTGCTGCTACACATTGGATTTTTCTCTTGTATTCGTCAAACTAACATTGTAAAATTGAAATGTTTTTTGCCTTTTCCTTTAAATTATTTGATCCAAACTATTCTTCGAAGCAAAAGAAAATACTGTGAGTTGCTCTGAAGGTATTCTACTGAACTAGGTTATGTGTTCCAGTATCAATTTCTGTGTGCTCACTCCACTTAAATGTGGCTTGGAGGAGCATTTAATGCATGTTCTCCAGTTCCAAAAGTGATACTCCATCTGAAAGCTTTTGTTCCCTTCTCAGGAAAGGGGAATGGAGAAAGCAGCCAGAAAACACAGGCAGTGCTGCAAAACAGGAAAAATTATAGTTTTACTTATGAAGGCTGGATATATTCAATAGAAGTTTTGTGAGCTTTAGAGACCAGGAACATTATAAATGGAGCAAGGCTAAGTTGGGCAAAGAAGTTTCTTCATCAATTTGCTTGGTGAAATACAACAAACATGTTCTGGTATCGAAGGCAACTTAAAATTATGGATATTAAGGATTAGATTTTGCTGGACCTTTGTGGGAATAGCTACTTGGCTGTATCTGAAAGAGGTGAAGAAATAATGAGAAAATCATATGTTTTATAGGAGCATTATTCCTCTACTACTGTTTTTCATGTGGAACAGTAAAAGGTACAGCGGCTTTATAGTGAATAAATCGAGAGGAGTGATAAAAGAGGTTTCCTCTCCCTGCTTCTTATTCTGTTATCACTGATCTAGCATGCAGCTAATATTTGAGTCAGTATGGAAGCCCTGCACATAAGTAATGCAATTTTTTAATCCAGAAGCAAATGTATTGGAAATTTGATATCTCATTGTGCTAAAACACAAATTATTTTTTCACGTATTACTTGTGTGGGTGCATATATATAAAATATATATTTACACCCAGACCAACAAAGACACAGGCAAACAGCACAGTCACACATTTGATAGGAGCAGTGCTCAGGACTTTCCATGCAGCAGCCTGCAGGGAGCAATGAAAACAGCAACGTGCGCCTCTCATCGTGTTGTTCAACATGTCCGTGTGTAACAAAGCATATCTGAATATTCACACTTCCGTCTGTTAGCTAATATTAACTGCAACTCCAATGGCTCATAAAATAGGACTGCTGTGCTTCTTGTGTGAAAAATGTGTGCCTTTCTGTAATGCAGAGATGAGAAAATTGTACTTCAGAAGTCTAAAATTCTTTGGAAATAGCCACCCGTAAAAACTGTGAAGCAGAGGTTGAAATCTGATGGAACCCTTAGTTAAATTGCAGTTGGGAAAGATTAGGTTTTATTCTGGACTGTATTTTCATATAACTCCAAAATCCTTCCCAAAACCACTGGATGCTTACCTGTGTCCATGGACCATGTAATCATGTAGTCACTTCATACTTGATGATTAAAAAAAGCTGTAATAGACGATGGGGTGGAAAATTTGTTGTATCCATCTTTTGGTAATGTAATATAAATGATAGTTTTATCTGTCAGATAAAAAAAAAAAAAGTTAAAAAAAACCAAGAAAGCAGCTGTATTCTATTCCCTTTATCACTTTGGAAAAGGAAGGGGAAAATTCACTATGGTAAGGCACCGAAATGTCAAAACAGGAGAGTCTGAAGATTTCTAATGCCTTTCTGGATCAGGTTCTATGCCAGAGGTTGTTCTAATCAATTGTAAACACAAATTTTATTTACGTTTTGCAAAGTGTTTGGCAGTCTTTGGTAAAAGACTCTGGAGTCTCTGATGGTGCCAGTGCCTACAGAGTGCTGCTAGGAACAGGCTAAAGAGACAAAACCAGCTTGACACAAACCCCCCTGATCTCTTGCTGTGTGGCAGGATTCCTCTGACCTCTTCTATTTATAGGTTCTGTTTGCTGTATGCTAAAATTTATTTTCCCATTTGGCACATAACAGAAATATAAACATGTTTCTGTCAGCGGAAGTGGTAGTGACTGTCCTCTCAGCAAGGTTGAACAACTGAGCACGTTCAGTTCTCCTGGATATTTCTCTCTATTTTAGCCAAGTCCCTCCTGAAAAAGAGACATTAAATTCCATCATCACCAGCCCATCAATGTCCTTGCATGTTTCTTTTTTCCCTGCAGTGGGGTTATGACTTCCCCACTGTGTTTGTGCTGAAGGATCAGAGCTGATTAAACTTCTGCTGCACTGTATTGAGTGACTTTGGCTTTCATGTTGATTCAGCCTGGGCCAGACAGTGAAATGCAAAGAACTGCTCATGGGTTTGTGGTTGTGGGGAGGGTATCTCCACTGGCAGCTCCAAGGCCTGCAGAAAAAGGATTAAAAAGTCAGGTGTACTCCTGATGTCTAAGAGAAAGCAAAGCATTGATTTCCTTCAGTGTTTCTGGCAGGTGACAATCCATTCACAGGAACAGAAGGAAAAAGTTGTGTGTGGAAAGAGAGCAAATAGTTATTTTCAAGTGTTGTTTCCCAGACTCTGAACTGTCCTAAACAGATGTGCTGTTATAAGGGCTAGTCAGAATTTCCTCATTCCTGTTTGTCTCATTCCTAATGAGGTATTTTAAGACAAACTGTGTTTCTTGCATTGGATGTGCTGCGTGGAGTCTGTACAGGTAGATGTCATCCGCTAAAGTTTTGGCCTGTCAAAAGGACAGCTGGCAGCTCTGCTTGGGGCTCTCATGTGGAAGATGCTCAGAGGCATCCTGTTCTACTGTATTGCATCATGTACAAAGCTCTCAGGGGTTGCCCACCACCCTAAGAATAGTAGAAAATTTGAATATGACTTTATAACTCAGCATTTTCAAGTCTGTATCTTTTTAATTTGTCCTTGCTGTTAGAATGCTGCTTTCTTACATTTTGTCAAAGAAAACAGAGTATTTCCTCTCTGATACCAAGCCCTTACAGTTTCCTTAGATATTTTTCTATCTCCCAACACTGCTTTTTTTTTCTGCTGGAATAACTAGGTTGAAAATTTTTCGGTTTAGCTTGTTAGGGATTGATCAGTCTGGACATAATTGAATGCTTGATATCAGTGTGAGATGAGCCTGAAATACCAGAGATCATTTCAAAAGATTTTATGGTGAGGACAGATGATGATTTTATTATAAGCTCCATGCTGGCTCATTAGTCAGAAGCCATCAGTAAGTGTGAGGAAGGAGGAGTGTGAATTCCTGAGCACGCACTGGTTTTGATATGTCTGTTCCACACATCACTTGGACAAAGATCAAAGGCTGAGCAGCCCAAAGCCAGCAGAGCTCTTCAGGAGCTCCATGGGAGGAAGCAGCACATCCAGACCATGAGCTTGGGGGCGAGGAAGTCTGGCTGTGATCTGTGCAGCAGATTTATGGAGCAGCTTTTTGTGTAGGTCGTAGTTCAGATATTAGATGTGATTTTATTTATATAGCATATTACACTGTGTTTGTTCTCGTGGGTAAGCTGTCATGGCATGAGGCAGGGTGTGAATTTAGTGAGCGTCATGGTCCAATATCATTGGAAAGGCAACATAATTAATGTGTGTTGTAACAAAAGAGGGCAATGCTTCCCTGCATTTATTGGAAATCAAGGACATAAACATCAGAGTTGCCATGGAGTTGCTGATAGTCTCTGAGTTCATGGCCTGGTTTATGTCATGACATTAGTAACTAATCTTATAGCTGCATTATGAGTGCAGCCTTGCTATTGTTTACAGTAGATTTATAAACTATCTAAATAGCAATTAAATATAATAGCTTTGTAGATTGTTTGCAGTTGTTCAGAAACGATTGTGCTAACGCATTAGGGTGATGCAGTGGCATTAATCTAGACAGAAGAAAAGTGGTGCCCCAGTGTTCTGTTCTTCCTGCTATGTCTGGCAGCTTGATGACTGCAAAAATAAAATTAACATATTGTAAGTGACACCAGCAAAAATGTGGCGTATGACATTGGTGCTTTGAGGTCTCCATGTCTCCTACTGATCAACAGCTACTTCCTCTCTGCCTTAATTACAATAGAATCAAAATGTTTCATTGTTTCCTCTGAAAGAATTGCTGTGTAGGTCAATCATGACCTTTAGAAAATTGGTACCTTTAAGAGGGAATATAGTTATTATTGCTTACAATTATAATAATTTTGTTATTATCTATTATTTGATTTCTGCCTCATTTGCAATGTGTCTGATGACGTTTGAAACATGGATCATGTAAGGATAGATTTTTGTCCACTGCCATGCATTGCTTAGGTAACTCATGGTGCCTGTGGTGCTCAGTACCTGCAGAATTTAGTGCTCTGTGGTGCAGGAGCTGGAGCAAGTCCGAGCTGAATGGCTCTGAAAATTTTTGTATAGATTGACCTGCAAAAGAAAGGAAAAAAAAATCTGCAGAGAGGAGGTCAGAGCCATTATGCATTCCTGGAGACTTGCAAAGCAGCAGTGTTGCAAACCAGATCAGACATTCTAGCCTGCAATCCTGTCTGTGAGAGCTCACAACCTAAATAGGCTACAGATATAATGGATGGAAGGGAATATGAAATAAAGCTGCTTTGCAATGCAATCCCATAAAAGTTTCCTCGAAATTGTCGTCCTGTAACGTATGTGATCTGGATAGAAAATTTGTTAAGATGTGGGGGAAAAAAAGAAAAAAGGCTTTTGGAAGAAGTCTGCGTAATTGTAACTCACTAAGTCACTAATGAATATCCTAACCTTCTAAAATTCACACCTCTAAAAGCTTTATAAGCCACTTTTCTTTGTTTTGTATTACCTGAAATGTAATAATTCTCCTTGGTTTGCGAGATTGCTGCAGGACCTGTAAGAAAGGCATTACCAGAATAAGCAGTCCCAGCAGTGAAATGCACTGTGAGTGCTTTGGGTGGTGGTTTGCCACCTTGCATTTCACTCACCTCTCAGTGTGAGTGTCCTCTTGGTTTCCATGGAGCTCCTTCCACAGCTGATTCCTGTGGGCAAGAATGGCAGGCCACTGACCCTGTTCCTGTGTGCCCAGCTCGTCTGGATGATGTTTTCTTCCCCAAAGGGGCATTTTTCTTTTCTGTAAAAAGGAAAAAAAAAAAGAAAAAGGAAATAGCAGTGACATTGTTGTTGCATTGGCACACAAAACACAAAATCTAAACTACACCTTGTTTTTCACTGGGAATCTGCTTCAAGTAAATAAGATTTTGGCGAGGAAATAGGGCAGGAAGGGGTACTCATCTTCTGTAACAGTGGGTATAATAATCTCAATTTAAGTCTGTTGAGTCCCAGGGGTGTAGTAAGTGAAATCACAGATGACAAGAATATGTTTGCTCAGTTTGGACTTGAAGAAGAGAGCAGATATTACACTGTGACTAAAAATAACATGATCAGTGGCTCTATTAGAAAAAAATGTGTCTCTGAGAGCTTTGGAGGATGCTGAATAATGGTAGAGAAAATACCAAGCCAGGTATTCATTTGAAAGCTAATGCATTGATAGCTGCTATGGGTGATTTGCAGTATTTTTTAGATCAGGGAAAACAAATTGTAAATTTCTGAAGTGGAGCTATTTGTAAAATTTTTCAGATCTGTGAACCCAAAAGTGGCAACAAATACTTTAAATACTTTAACAGCAACTGTAGAAAAACATCAACCAAATGGTTTCCATGTCGATGCAGGGTTTTGATTTCAGTTTCTTCATGCAATCCAAAGTTAGTTCTAATACTATTTACAGGTCAAAGGCAGTGAGTGGAAATCTGTATTTTTCTATAATTATGGTGAAAACAACAGTAGGTTTTGAAACCACATTTTTTAAAATAAAACTGACTCAAAAATAATTTTAAAATTAATTATTTCATTTAATATACCACTTATTTATTTTTTCTATCTAAGGCTCTTGTTTTTGCTGAACTTTCCATATATTCAAGAGCAAAAGAACATGGACTCCTTGGATATACACAATATTTATGTGTGCATGCATATTGTCATGCCGTATAAACTTAGCACTGTGCCTGAAACTGGAGAAGTCATGGTTTAATCTGTGAATAGCAAAGTACAATATTTGCAGGGCAACTAAGAAAATTTTCTTTATTTGACTTTCTTCTGTCTCATGAATAGCTGATATTATTTGCATTAATGGCTGTTAGTGAGAAAACATATTTCATCTGGAAATTTTAGTGAATGATCTGTCTGGGGGCAGCTGGGTTTGGCCCTGGCTAATGTGTGGTAAGACAGGAGACAGAACAAATGGTAAGAGGCAAGCCCAGATGGAAAAGCATCTTGAAGCTTTTGAAGAATTAATTATCCAACTAATTGGCTGGCAGTCTCACAAGGAGGGATGGAATTTTGCTGAGTACTTAGGAAAGAGGCAAGTTTGATGGAGGCTGTGCCGAGGTGCAGCCATCAGCCATGTGAGCCAAAAGGTCTGTGTGGGTGCACAGGGTGATGCTGGTTCCTGCTCCAGCAAAATCCTTACCCCTGAGCCCAAAGTGCAGCTGGGTGCTCTGTCCCATGGGATGCTGGGCTCTGAACAACCTGAGCTGCTCCAGAGAGGGGTGTCCTGTGTGTCCTTGCCGGGGTCACCCAGGAACGTGGCCAGGGATGGCCGTAGGTCGATGTGTTTAGCGCTGTCATTAGCAGCTGCAGGAGTTGTGCAGCAGCAGCCTTTCCTGAATGCCTCAAGGTGCCCTTCTGGGCATAATCAGAAATTCCTTAGTCTTGTCAGAGCTCGTATTTTCAGTGTGAAAGGTAAGGAAGACTGTCACATTCTCTGGGGTATTAAGTGGGCGTGCTGAAGTTGTTCCAAATTGGAGTGGTTATTTATATATTTGTTTGTCTGAGATTCTGTGGTGATTTTCACAGATCAGCAGTGGAACTCTCACCTCTGCAGAAAGAGACCAGTGCTTGTTGTAGGGTTTTTTTTTTTTTTCCTAACCAAAGGTGTATAGATACAGGTGTTTTCTTTTTTCCAGCTACATCTGCTCTGTAGCTTTAGAGTTCAGTTGGCACCTTCCTTGAACAAGACATTTGTGCTGATGAATCCATGGAATGGCAAAGGATACCAGTGGCTACACTCAGCAATTTCTTTAATTCCAGCCCATTCCAGTCCCCAGCCACCTCTGGGTGAAGAGCCTTCTTCTAATACCCAACCTAGACCTCTCCCAACACAGCTTCAGGCCATTCCCTTGGCTGCTGTCACTGTCACCACACAGAACAGATCAGTGCCTGCCACTTCTCCTCCCCTCAAAGTTGTAACTGCAGTGAGGTCTCCCCTCCATCTCCTCCAGGCTGAACTGCCCAGCTCTGCTTTTCTTCCCCCTAAAACTCCTGGGCTTTGGAGTGATCTCCATGCACAAGCTGCTGCTGCCCAGCTGGAGCACGAAAGGCTGGCCCTGCCGCCAGCAGAGGGATCGAGTGGGGATGTGCCATGCAGGAGGTTCTGGGGGAGCTCCAAAAGTGAAAAAGCAGAGTGTTTTTCTGTGATTTAGCAGCTTGTCCCTGCCTGTAGTGTTTGAAATGATTAAAGGCACGCGGGGGCCTCTCCAGCTCCTGGCACAGGGGTCTCTGTTTGGCTGAGGGAGAGGATGGCTCTGCTGTCACAGCTGTCTGCCATCTGGAGCTCGCTGCTCGGACTGGGTGCTCTGCTCCAGACCTCAAGAAAATCCTGTAATGTGAAACATGTTGCAAACAGTAAATAAGTGTTTTGGAAGGAATTAATTGAGAAGGTTTATGAAAAAATAGTTTCGAGGCTGCCAGATACGGAAGAAAGAGAAGGATTGAGGTAGAACATTAGGGTGAGCAGGGCCTCAGGTTCTTCACAGTCAGCTGAAATAATTGTGATCATTATCAGGAATTAATATCTTACTAATCCAAAACATTCTGGCAGGTGTTTTTCATTAATCGGAAAATACTTAATAAAATAATTAAAGAAATTCTGTGGGGTTTTTTCTTCACTTGGTTTACAACTTGATGTGCAAAATCTCTAAGAAAACCAAATGTCAAATAATTCTGAAGGTAATAGATTTTGACATTTATCCCCATTTAGAGCATTATTAGCTGAGAGTCTTAGCTAAAAATTATTTAAAATTTTTTAAGAATACCTATGAAAGATGGGTAGAAGAGGTTAAAAAAGCGTAATAATAATTTTCATGTACAATAGCATATCCTGGTTCCACTTTGTGCCTTTTTCAATTTATTTTCTTATCATCATACCTGGAAGCTGTGAAAGCATTTTGGGCACAAAGCCAGTGATGTATTCATGAGAATACCTGTCTGATACACAGTTAGCAACTCCTTTTTTAGCAGTTTGGGAAGATTCAGGAGTTGCAGTCAACATTTTAGTACTTGTGATGTTGTAAATAGACCCAAGTGTACACTAAGAAAAGCCTTTTACTATTACTTGCTCCCATATACCTGAGTGGAGAGAGACCAGCAAGGGAAATTTTTGGGCACATCTTTAGTTCTATTTGCTGAAATCAGGTAAAGCTTCAGCACCCATGTGGTTTGCAAGACTGTGCTCCAAGGATTTGTTTGTCTGTTTATTTTGATCAATTATTCTTATCCCAGGGTCATGGTTTGCTATCTACCTTGCAGTATTTAAGTGTTTCAGTCTCTTAGGAAAAGTGGTAGAGTTCTCTCCCAGCCACTTTCTCTCTCCTTCGCTCAGTTTTGAAAACCAAGTTGTGGCTCATAAATTCAAAATATTGTTGTACTGCGAGTAGTCAGCAGGAGCAGCCACCTCTGAAAAAATAAAAATTTTCATCTAGTCTCTGTGTTTTTAAAAAAAAAAAAATTTATATTGGAAATACATTTTAGTGTAGCATGAAGTGGGCTTGTAAGGAGGTTTCATCAGAAAGCATTGGTGGCAAAGTTGGGCAAGAAAGAGAAAAACATATGAAGCAAAGAAAAGGAGCTTGGATATTGTGCAGGCAGCGGAGGGCTTGACATTTAAGGACTTCAACTCTGGGGCTGGACTTTTTTTGCATGTTTCAGTTTAGGAATAGTTTAATTTTTATTCTTAGTTTGTGTGCTCGTGATAATTCACATAAAATAAAAGCAGTGTCTGTTTTCCTCCTAAAGTCACTTCACATTTGGCATCCCTTTTGCTGCTGGCTGGTTTTGTGTGTGCAAACACAAGATGAAAACAAGCAAGATCTATTCACAACCCTGTGAACAGAATTAATTTCAAGGGGTGATCTATTAAAATTTCAGTATTTTAGAGATACAGATAAGGTACATTTTTGTCATTTGTGTATTATACTGGGAAGAAGAATGTGCAGTTCAGTTTTGCTGAAGAACATGAATGATTGTATTTTGTAAATATTTTGCAAAGGAACATAAATTCTTCCTTTTTAATGTTAAATTCAAGTAATCAGTGAACTCAAGGCTTGCTAGGGAGAGAGCTGCTGTGTGACTGAAGTTTTTCAAGAACTTTAAAATGTTACAAGATGTTAAGGAAAAAATTGTGTTTTGGAGTAGCTTTCAAAGTTGAAGGAACATATGTCATGAGTGATGAGGAAAGAAGGGAAGCTTTTAATGACAGAGTAGACTGAGAACATTGTGAGGATGTTCAGAGGGTGACTGAAAAGTGGCTGAGGATGGAGACAAAGCTGCTTTATGAAATGGAATGCAGAACAAAGCTGAGGCAGCCACAGTCGGTGGCACAACAATGAGCATCTTTCAGATATATTTACTTATCTGAGATCTGTCAAATGGAATTAGCAATGCCTGCTAAATAGTAATAACAGGATTAAAAACCTTCTCATGGTTCATTCATTAAACAAGTAATTCTCAGTCCTGGCACCGATGGCTTTAAATGAAATTTTTCACTGCAGAGACAAGACAATGTGGGTACCTTCACCATTAAAAATACAAACAGCCTGAAAAGGGAGGGGAGAAACAAAAATTGTACTCCTGGTCTTCAAAAATGAATTGGATTGATCTCATTTAATTAAAGAAGATTATATAAAATAGAATCTTTTGACCAAGTAGGCTTTTTTGGCAATCTCTTGAAAGCTGCTGTTTAATAGAAAAAGAGATTGTCAACTGTAAGAAATTGCTTCATAGGAAGCAATAATCATTAGAGTGGTTCCCACTGCTTAGTCTACCTGTAACGTAGTCTGATGGCAGCAGTTCTAGTTCACATAAATAACAAATTCTTGGCTAAATTATATTGGTCTTCTTGGTTAAGCAGTTAACCATGCCTTGTAATTTCTTGTGTTAATTTCTTTTACTTTAGGAAAAAAAGTTCATTTTTACTGTGGAAATACACATTTACAAGAATTTCTTGTTGATATTATTTCAAAAGCTTGATACATCCAGCATTCTCCAATTCTTGTTTTCTTTTGCTGATGACGTTGGGTGATGCATCAGCTTCCCAGAAATTCTCAGCTGTACCAAATACTGTTTATAAAGCTCAGTACAGTTTGGATTATTCAAACTGGATCAACTATTTTTGCTTCAGTTTTGAGCTCACTGCTGAGCTTTGACTTCTGACCATAAAGGACTCAGTCCCAAGTCACCCCTGGCTCCCAGTAGTGGTTAAAATCATTGCATTGCTCATGGTATGAGAATACCTCAGCTTTATTGCTTTTTGCAGCAGAAATCATGAGGTGGCTACTGTTAAAAATCATTAGTTTGGGGACTCACAGGGAAATCTATTTCAGATGGTAATTTAGAAGCAAAGGGAACAGCAGTAATAGTGATAATAAAACTTCGCTCTTTGGTTAGTATTTTCCCATAAGTCGTTTATTATAGAAGTATGAGAGAATGATGAATGACCAGGCTTTTTAAATGGTCTTTGGTGGGAATATATTTACTTCCTGTTACGCTCCCTGAGACACTATATCAGTGTACATTGCTGAAATGGTGTAACAAAAATTTCTGTGGCTTTGGCTTCTTTAGTCCTGCCAGCTGCATTTTCTCAGTGTGAATGGAGATGGTGCATAATCTTGCTGTTCATTTGATTTTTGTGTGAAGCTGTGGAAGGGCATAGGTGGCCATTGTAATTTATTGCACTTTGTCATGGTGCCTGGAGCTCAGCCTCACAGAATGTGTGAGTTTGATACCCTTTGCAGCAAAGTGAGCAGGGAAGGAAGAGCAGACAAGGCTGATGGGTGGCAGTGACGAAGGAAAAAGGAGGATGAGGAGCCCAGACTTGAAAAATAAAGAGTATTTCTATAGTACACTTGAGGTAAACCATTGGTGTGTCAGAGTCAGAAGTCATCGGCAAGCTAAGAAAAGTTAACTGTGGACTGCTCTTTGGTTTTGCTTTTCTATGTTCTCACAGCATGATGTAAAGCTGTAACTTACATTTATGATGTATGTACTATGCTGTATGTCCTTGTAGAAATGTGTATCATTTCACAGTTAGAAAATTAAAATTTCCTTATCCATTCAGCTGCTATAAAACTTGTCTCCTGTATGATTTTGAGGAATGTAATAATGTTTTTTAACGTGAGTAGAAATATTTCTGCTGGAAAGACAATTTCAAAGGAAGGATTTGCTTGACATAAGTATTAAAAGTTTGCTTAGTTTTTTCAAATTTATAATGAAAGGGAATATGAAGACAATGTTAATGGAAACTCATCCTGAATTATTCTGTAGGCTGTTCTGAGCCACTGAGGAAATTATGTATTCATTGCTGAATGTTCATTTATATCTACCAAAATATTGCTTTTTCTCTCCATCTCTCTTGCCTCATCCAGATTTATATATTTGAAAATAACATCTACTATCAGCCTGATGTAAAGAGCAGCTCATTGCGCCTGACATCCTCAGGAAAAGAAGGAATTATTTTTAATGGAATCGCAGACTGGTTATATGAAGGTAAGCTGGACAAATATATCTGTTTATTAAAACAGATGAAGGGTCCTTGTACAGCCCCAACAGCGCAAATCCATTCATTTCAGAAAATGCCGAGGTTGGGTTTGCATCTTCCCCTTCTCATTTTCCTGCAAGATTGCCTTTGTATCTGTTTGTTCTTTGTGTTGGCTGCTGGTTTGCATCTAGCAACGTTTGCTGAGGAAGAGGAATTAATTTCCAACCAGAACGTAGCAAATGTGTGGCAAACACCAGGCAGCATGTGAAAGTGAGGAGGGAAAGGGCTCCGTTTGCTGCTTTTAGGGACAGCAGTGATGACCATTTGCAGTTAAAACATCCCAATAGAAGAGGGCGCCCAAATTTGAGTGGGGTATAGCTCAGTCTGTATTTGCAGCCAGTACCACAGAATGTATCTCTCTGTGCCCAAAATGCTTTTAACATAATGATAAATTTAAGGGAAAAAAAACCAAACAAAGAAAAACAAAACAAAACAAAAAAAACAAAACCAAAAACCCCCTAAAAAACCAAAAACAAACGAACAAAAAACCAAAACAAAAACAACAACAACAAGAAAAACCCAGATTATCTAGCTTGGTATAACAGCTTAAAAAATTAATACACATTTCTGTTAGTCTTTCTGTGGGACTCATGTATTCTATAGATAAATAACTTACCTGAGATACAAAATTTCTTGTTTGAAGTTTTTAGGAATGGTGTTAGCACTGTACAGCAAGGAACTTCACTGTGGCCCTTATAAATGGTCTATCCACATCTCTTGGCATTTCACTGTTCTTAGTAAACACCTCGCCTTGGAGGTTTTTTTAAAGTGTCTGCCCAAGTGAACTCTGAAGTTAGAATGGTAATTTGCATCCCTCAGCCTGATATCTGATAGTTATCTACTTCCAAGGCTTCCATTGGTGTTTTGAAATGTTTTAATGTGTCAGCATATTTTAAAACATAAGGAGAAACAAGCATTTTTAAAATGAATTGTAGTTTTATATGCGCTTAAAAATCTCAAAATCTAACACAACAGCATGCATATTGAAGAATTTAAGCAGATATAGCTCAGTGAAGTTGATGTAATATATCAAGTTTTTGCTAAGATAAAGTGAAGTTGGTGCCACAGCTATGAGAAGCAAAATTTGGCTGGTTTGGGACTAGAAAGTTTCTGAGGTGTTGTGGGAGATGATCCCAAAGCCTTCTTCATAAAGCAGGACCTCATGAGGTCCTAAAGCCTTTTTTAAGTGACTTTGTTCATTATTTTCCAAGTTTTTTAGTCCCTGGCCCAAGAGGCTGTTGCATTTCCTGACTTGCAGAGAACTCGCTGTGTTCCAGGGCTGCAGACAGGCAGTGAGCTCTTCTCAACAATAAACACCATGGAAACATGGAACAATAAACATCAGGGCAAAAGGGAATTCTCTCTGTACACACTGGAGAACCCCAAAGTCTGTTGGCATGAATGAGCACTCTGCTCCTTTCCCATTAACCTGAGCAGTGCTCCACTCTCAGCAGAGGTTTTTATTCAGAAGCTGAATATTGTCCAGGTGAAGTTGAGAGATTTTCAGTTGATTCAAGCACTCTTCCTCCTTTGACCTAATTTATTTTCTTTTATCATTTCATGAATTTGTTATTAGCATTTTACCTTACAAAGCATCTGGGAATAGCTTTTCTTTGTGTGAATAACCTTGTCTAAATGCAAACAGTAATATTTTAAAGCAAACACAACTGGGATTTTTGCTATCTGGTATTCACCATTGGTTCTCTGCTCTTCTCCTGTGTAAAAGGTTTTAGTTATCCAGCCAGGGAGAGAAGCATGACCCAGAATATATAGCTTTGGATATAGGTCCCAGTTTCATTTCACCTAACCTTAGATAATTCAACCCATTAAGCTGCTTCAGAACCCTCAGAATCCGATTAGCATCTTGGAGAGTCTCTATTGGCAATTTAAGTAGTTTTGTTAGGTAGGCTCTCAAATTAGGTATGCAGTCAGGCCTTTTCCCTTAGTACACTATTCTCAATTAGGTTTCCAGCCAAATCTTCAGATTTAAATACAAAATCCTCACTTAGAAGGCCAACATATCAAATACATAATGAAAAAATCTAAGTATTTTCCCAAGTGAAAGCAGATGACCTGTTCAGGGTGGATTTGGAATTGCTCAGGAGCTCCTTTAATGGGATTCCAGAAGTTTGGATGCTGTGTCTGTGGTTGTTTCTGGTTTGTTTCTTTTGACTGTGAAATACAATGACAATAAATGAAAGAAAACATTGAGTGACATTTTTGAGAATTGCTTTCATTTGGGAAGCAAATAAAATTTGGGTAAAAGTAAAAACTGTTGGATTTTCAAAATGTTACACTGCAAAAAAACGGAACTTCCCAAGAATTAAAGTTGTCCACTAGACTAGGACAAGAAAGTCAAAATATTGCACTCCAAAAATGATTACAAAAATATGACTGTGTAAAGATCTGAACGCTATCTGGTGCCACAACTCAGAGAAATCAGGTGTACTGAAGTGTTATATGAAGAAAAAAAAAAAGACAATCCTAAAAAATACCCCAAACCCCCAAAGCATTAAAATGGTCAAAATCCTTTAAAATTTAAATAAACACAGGTATTGGAATGCAATGGAACTAAACATATGTCAGTTACAATCATCTTTCACATTTAGATGTTTTGTTGATGTCAGTGAAAGTATTCGAGGAAAATGGTTAAAGCTTGGTCCTTCAGTATTCCCTGTTATCCAAACATTCAGCCCAGGATGATGTGAAATTACCGAAATTACAAGGGACATGTTTCAAGTTGGCACAGGGAATGAGCTGGATGTTATGCGATAGTTTTTATGGACCCTAAGGAAATCTGGTTTTGCAGAGGAACTTCTTCACTCCCACATTGCCCACTGGTGGTCTCCAGATGGGGAGAGATTGGCATTCCTGACCATCAATGACTCTCTGGTGCCCAACATGGTCATCCCCCGCTTCACGGGAGGGCTGTATCCCAAGGGAAAGCAGTATCCCTATCCAAAGGTAAGATGAGCAGGATTGAACCCTCACCTCCCCTTCCGTGTTCCCTGATAATATCCAACTGTATGGAAAGAGTGTTTCACTCAGTAACAGAGCTGATTTTGCTCATATTGCTTTTCAGGAAATAATAATCACTTTTTTTCAGTAAACTGTAACACCTTCTGTTGGAAAGAAACTATCGGGTGAAGGGACAGCAGAGAAATTAATTTGGAGTAATTTCATCATTGATATTTGGCTTGGTAAAATCAATGCAACACCTCAGAGAGAAGGCTAATGCATTTCAAGGATTGCATAGAGAAAAGACCCAGCCACAGCTGCAATGGAGTCAGACACTCTGTGTTCCTTCACAAAAACACAGATCTCGGTAGATTGTGCTGTTATTAATAAATGTGACAGACTGGCATTGAATAAGATAAGTCACAGTAACATATTTTTGTGACTGTGAAAAAGAGAAAAAAACATTAGAACTATCACTGTGTTTCAGAAGATTTAGGGAAGGGTTTTTGGATTTGTTTTGGAAAGTGAAAGAGCAGCCCAGACAGGGATGATGATGATGCCTGAAATCGCTTCTCATTTTCTGGGGATTTTCTGGTGAGGTGCCCCCAGCTCTGTTGTTTTGCTCTTCCAGCTGATCAGTTTATCCAGCCCTTGCATGCCATTTCAAAGTATCTGAGTTCCTTTCTGATGGGGTCCACATGTATGGTACACCTTTGACATTTCAGAGAAAGTTTATTGAGAGCTTTAGAAAATATTCCTGTCACCCTGCTATTCCTGCTGCAGGTTTTTGGTGATGAACCTTTATTCTTGATGGCTGAACAGTTAGACTGTATCAGGTATTATGAAACAATACATTATAAAAATAAAATGTATTTGTGTTACGAAATAATATTCTGAAATAATGAAGTAACAGTAATTTTAGAGGTGGTTTATATATTTGCATTGGCAAAAGGCCTTGAGTGACAGAGCAAAGAAAAAAATAAGGAATATTTTTAAGTCAGCTTTGTAAATGAAAAAGGAGTAATTCTATTTCATTAGCAATTCAGCATTAAAGTGATACACAATGCTACTTCAGTAATCTCATTAATGAAAAAACATTATCTTTATTTAATGTCTCCATTTAACACAAATTTAGCTACCCGTTAAACATCATTAATTGGTAATGAAGCTGGTGGTGTAGCAACAGAGATTACAAAAAAGATTTGGTCTTTATTATAGCGAGCAACCATTAGAGAAAATTATAACTAAGATTAAAAATTAAAATAAAACACATGTGTTTGTGAACACTGGAACATGCTCATCCATGTACATGTCATACACACGGGTACACATACACATGTGCATGTCATATTTTCAAGGAAGAAAAGAAAAAGAAGTTCTGCATTTGTGCAAGCTATGTCCATAAAAAGGATACCCTTGAAAGATTAAATGTCTTTTGGGGCAAATGTCAAAATTTTTATGAAGAAAAAAGGAAAATAATTCCCACAGTCTAATTAAGTTGCTTTTAAAAACTTTTTTCCCCCCTAGCAGTGTTAAAAACACAAAAATGCCACTTCCTTGTCATCCATAGTACTCAGAAATGAGTGGTTGCAGCATTCAGGCTTAATTTTGAGATAAGCCAAATTTCTAAAAGGAATTTGTGGGTATATTTCAGCCTGTGAACAGCCAAGTTCACAACTTTGTAGTTTCCTATGATAAATCTGTAGATTCAGTGATTTTTACCTTTTCCTTCCAGCATTAATCAGGAATCATCCCCACTGAGGATCACACTTCATTTTTAGTATCCCGAGGGTGTCATGTGTGTTATGAAACAGAACCTTGGGGATGGCATGTCTAGGACAGGGCTGTGGGACCAGGAGCATCTCCTTGCAGTCCTGCAGGGCCTCTCTTTCAGTCTCCATTGCTTTCTCTTCATCTCAGGAGCATCCCTCAGTAATGAGCCACATTCCAGGAGAAGGACGATTCCCACCTCCCTGCGGATGCTCAAGATTTATCAGGCTCTTCCCAGTGGATATCCATCAAACTGCCATGTTATTCCCCTTCAGCAATAAAAAGCATTTTGTTTCCCTGGGAGCTGGCCTGCCACAGCAGCTGGCTCCTGATCCAGGCCAGAAATTGAGATTTTCAGCTCAGCAAACAAGGGAGGGAAGACCAAGGGAAAATGGTGAAGAAAAAGAGAGAGGAATGCTTTCTCAGAGTGAGGTAGTGCAGCTTTTTCCAAGAAGGAGCAATAGCATCTGAATAAGGCTTTTTGCTGGAGGTCAGATTTACCTGCAGATTTAGGAACTGGCTGTGTTTTGGCTGCTGACTTTACTGAATTGGGCAAAGCCACTTCAGCGCGGGGCACTTGCTCTGCACAGGAAGCTCTGCCATCAGTAAAGGGTGGTGGGAGAATCCCTCCATGCTTCATATTTTTATCTGTGTGATTCATATGGCTGTGAAATTAATTTTTCAGGTTTAACATACTTGAACTTTAATAACTTTTCATTATTATAGAGATTCTGAATTATGTTAACAAGTGAGTCTACTTAGCTGTCACTGATTCAGTGCCTCTAAAACTCTTATTTATTTTTTCTTTTCCAAAGGCAGGTCAAACAAACCCAACAGTAAAGCTGTTTGTAGTTAATCTGTATGGACCAGCACATACACTGGAACTGATGCCACCTGACAGCTTTAAGTCAAGGTATGTAATTTCCTCGTTTTGAAACTCTTGTTTGATTTAACCTAACTTGTCTGTTAGGCTAATCATTGCCCTTTTACATCAGCACAACACTTATCTTTGACTGGAATACACTTGAGCTCAGTCCCCGTGGCATAACATGGTGATAAAATAAAATACAGCTCTACTGGAATGATGTTTCTCTTATAAACCAGGGGTCTTGGATGTGTTCATGTTTGGTGTCTTAAAAAGCTCCAATTTATTAGAAATATATGAAATTAAGAATCCTAAGCTATGATTAAGGGGAGTATCCTGCTTCTGAGGTTGTTCATTCACTCCCAGCCATTACTTGTTGTTTTGCCAACTTGTCGCTTTCTTTTTCTGTCATGAGATTGCAGAAGTGTCTTGCAGCTGCACAGAACAGAGAATTGGGGTGTTCCCCCAGTTGGGATCATTCTGAACTTCTCATTTGGTTTGACTTGAGGCTGAGGAAATGAGGTCTGTCTGCAACTGGTGACTTTCCTGCTAAACTTACTGTGATCAGCTGAGCTCCTGCTTGTCTGTCCTTGCTTGAGATGACTGATTTTTTTCTTCATGGGCCAGAAAATGTTCATCCTTTCCTACATGTGTATTCCATGTGTAGAATTGCAGTCATCTTGATTCAATTCCCATTGTGGTTTCAGTACATAATACTGGTGATCTTCTAGCCTTAAAATGTTACATAATAGAGGTAATAATAATAATAATAATGATAATAACAACAACAACAACAACAACAACAACCACAATAGTTTTTACAGTCCAGATCTGGCTGCTGCCTAAGGACCAGAGAAGTGCCACATCCTCTTTTCACTCAGGGCATTTTCAGATGGAGAATGGTGTGAAAAGGATTGGCAAAAATAAAGCTACCTCTGGCTGGAAAAAACCCCACCTCTGCCTATGTTATTCCAGTTCCTACAAATCCCCAAATGTTTTATGGTAATTGTTCCCAAAACAATCAGGATGTTTACAGTGGCCAGTTATTCACAAATGTTGTGAACAATCTTAGGCTGGTGTAGCTCTCTTCTACACAAATTGAGGTACTCTAATTTACTGCAGGGATAATTTAATAGTGAATTATGCCTTGCAATCATTGGTGTCAGCTGGCATGCTTACTGATTGTGTTACTAAGGGGGATTATTTTGAATGAGTTGAGTATTTTGAAGTATTTTCTTTCTATTGATGGCCCACTATTGAAAAACATAATAAAATCTCCTGCTGCTTGCTAACCTTTTGTTAATTTAAGCAGTGCTATAAGATCTGAGAGAGATTTCTTGCCATTAAGATCAGCATCTTCACTCTCCTTAATGCCAATAAAGTTGTCCTTTAAGTGTCAGAAGGTGCAAAGAAGTTAAGCAAGAAAGCAATGTGTAAATCCCCAAGAAAAAAAAAATCTTGAAAATGTTGTTCAGATTTTATGGTTCCACTTTGGATTTTTCAGATTCACTCTGCCTCCTCAGCAGATGGGAAGTAATAGCAAACTCAGATATGAATATTACTACCTTAAATTTTATTTTTTTTTTAATATCCTGAAGCTGAAGCCAAATCTCTGGAGCATCTTTGCCAGATTTTTCAGTTCTTGATAAAGATGCTGTTGTTGCTCAATTGAAATAATAGTCATATTAAAAATTCTGGCTTGCTAGTGCATGAAAAGACTGAGGAAATTTATTTAAACCTGGGGAAAAAAAATAGTTCCTTCTTCATTTTAACTGTTAAGGTATAATTTCCATTCTGTAAAATTTATAAAGATTGTATAACTGTAAGCCAATTTTACTGTGAATTGTGCATCTGATTTGGGATTTCAGTTACAGTTGTCAACACTGGTCATCAACCCATAATATGCCTATTTATCAGTATATACACAGGTATGAAAAATGTGCTTTAAGCAGGCTTTTCTAGAGTGGAAATCTTTGAAGTTTGTAATGGCTGGGAGGTTTTTTTTTCTAAAGTATTAGCTTTTTTAATAAAAGTAGTAGCTACCTTTAGCAGGCAATTTATTTCAGTGCCTTTCTAATCCATTCGTTATGGAGTCATTAGTAAATAGGTCATGGGAGCACTTCAGAATTAAATTGAATAGTTCATTATCACACATAGTTTTAAGGATCTTTCAGGGCAGAAACATTTTAGAAATAGGTATTATACAGGTCCTAACCAGCTGCTGTTATGGAGAGATTCGCTCCTGCACAGAGAAACCGTACAAATGGGAAGGGAAAAGAGGTTCTGTTAGTTATAGCCACAAAAAGTAACATTCAGATTCTCAACTTGTCCCGAATTGTGTCTGGTGCAGGAACTCTGAAGACATAAAACTGTTTCTCTAGTTTTTAGGGCATCTGGGAACTTGATGTAAGATTGAATAAATTCAATGAAAAATTCAATTAATAAATGCAATGAAAAAATAATTTGCTTCTTGTAGGGATCCTGTAAAGACACTTGGTAATATTTCCCAAGTTCTGTTCAGGTTATTCTGATGTAAATATAGCAATAACATTTGTAAATTTTACTCCTGAAAGTTTTATTCTGCAGAAAAATTTACTGCCTGGTATGCACTCTTAATGCCACAAAGACTGGCAGCCTTCCTTCAAATACATGGCTGCATTTCATGCAGTTACTTGGTGTTTCCATTTCATGTGTACAGTTATGTTTTCTTCAGTGGCAAACATGATTTAATGTTTTACTTCAGTCCTTTGTCTGGAATGCTGTTGGCCTTTCCTCTTTAAAGTTGTGAGGAAGCTTGAGATGTGTACAAGAGATCAGTGGCAATAGAGCCTGTGAAGCTCAGAGACACAAAGTGATTGCTTTCCTGCTCGAGTCATCATGGTGGATCTTGTTTTACTTTTGCCTACATTTTTGACCCTCAGTAGGATTTAACATTTGTTAAAGCAAAAAAATGAATAAATAAAAGGAAGAAAAAAAGTAAATATTAGTCTTGGAATACACTTGAAATCCCCATTTCTGGTATCCACATGTGAAAATATCTGTTCTACTAAAAGTCAGATATGAAAGCCAAAGGAAGCTGTGCCTGTGGGGCTGTTGAGGTGTGTCCTGCGAGCGGCACCAGGCAGTGAATTCCTGTCTCCTGCCTCTCCTGTGTGCAGTGAGAGCTGCACAGCTTTGCTGCTGCTGCTGCTTGGCATCTTTGATCTAGTGAGGAGGCTTTTGAATGTATAATTAAACGCACGTTGTCAAAGAGTAATGCGATCTCTATCAGTAATAGATTAAAAGCCTAATTAGATTCAAGCTAAGCCCCTTGTTTTAAAGGGGGTCTGAGTTTCCAGACAAACTCACGCTGCTGCTGCACAAAACTCAGCTGCCAGAAAAAAAAGAAAGCTGCCAGCTGCCACCGGTGGGGAAGGGAAGGAAATGGCTGGGCTGGGGTGACAGACTGCAGCAGCTCTGCCTCTTCACATCCCCAGCCTGACAGCCCAGCAGCATTTTGGGAGGAAGGAGGCAAATCCTCCATATCACAAGCGTAGGAGACCTCGTGTGCTCAGCCAGGGTTGTTGAGGGACGGACAGTTTGGCAGATATTATCAGCTATTTGTTAAAATGGGAACAGGAACACTGACAGTGAGAGGCACTTCCCTTTTATCCAGAAGTCCCGTTGTAAAATATTTGTTATTTTGTAATTTTGATGTTGGCTCTAGCTGCACTCTAATATTACAGACTTACAGAACCTTTTTTTTTGTTTGTTTGGCAGTAGGACTGGATTCTTTTGCAAAAATGTGTGTCATCTGAAGGTATTTGTTGTAGGAAAATACTGGCTTCTGTTGGAATTCAGTGCTTGTTTCCAAGCTGGCTGGAAAGTAGATAGTTCATGTGTATTTGCAAACATATTTTTCACAGTTGGGAAAGTTCGTGTATATATGCAGAAATTTCCCAGGGGAACATCACAGTGAAGGACTGAGCCTTCCCACTTGTAGAAACGCAGATGTTGGGCATTTGGGGTTATTTTCCTCATCCCTCAGTACTGGCACTGTCGTGCGGTACAAATTCAGCATTTGAATGAACTGTGTATATTTTTTTAAATCTAATCTGAAATATCAATGATCTGAACATTGTGTTTTCAAATGTTTTGCTTAGGGAATATTATATCACCATGGTGAAATGGGTGAGCAACACCAAGGCTGTGGTGAGGTGGTTAAACAGAGCTCAGAATATCTCCATCCTTACAGTCTGTGAAACCACAACTGGAGCTTGTGCCAGGGTAAGTTGTTGGGTTTGTTTGGGTTTTTTTTCCCCCCGAGGTCTCTTTTCAAGGTTTCTTCTGCATTTTGTTTTCGTATTCAGAAAAAGATTTTTGGAAATCAGTTTGCAGATGCAGTAGTTGCAAGCTGAATAGAATTAGTCAATAGGGAGGAGATGGATGTGAGAAAATTCCAAATGTGGTGAAATGGTTTCATGCAATTAGCAACTTTGAGTGACATTTTCAGAATTGCTAAGCTTTGTTCATTCATTAACTTCAGTGGAAACTGCAGTTGCTGAACATGATGTACTCAGGATACAGCTAGAGCAGTGACAAGCTTGTCCTCTGACAGATATTTTCAGCTGACTGCTTTCTCCTCTCTCCCCCTGCAGAGTTTCATTTTAGATCTTTCTGTCTCTCACATCTTACATGCACTTAAGGAAAAGGTGTAAAATTCATACAATTCCTTCAAATTTGATAGCAGGCTCTAATAAATTTAGAAAAAAATAAGTTGAAAGGCAACGGGGATTCTTCATTTTTGGATGTAAGCCAAGCTGAAATACATTTTTCTCTTTGAATCCAGCCACTTTCCACCCCTGGACCCAGACTTTGACTTCTGACCCTCCTGCATTGCATCTCTCCATTTTCACAGTCAATCTTGCATCTTGAATGCACTTGGCTGCTTTCCCACTCTGAGTCACAATCTCTTCCCAGAACCAGCTAAAAGTATCAATATTTTCTATACGTGCTGGTATCAGTACCAGCAGATGCTCCAAAGCAGAGGGTATAATTTGGCAGTGTGAGTGGTTATGAGTGATTAATGTTGGCCTCTGAGTCAAAAGGCTGCCATCAGTGTCTGCTGCTGAAGTCACTCATATTGAAGTGTTAGAGATTATTTCCAGGCTCGTCTGCTTCTGCATACTGCAGGGAGCTTTTCCTGACTCAGAAACTGTGAATAAATCCCCAGAGTATGGATTAAGACTGTGACCATGGGGATTTGGTTGCTTTTCACCTGGTTCATGCGAGCTTTTTGCCCTTTTGTTAATGAAGTTGGTCCTGAACTGCTGCGAGCAGCTGCTTCTGAGGGAAACCTTTGTGTGCTCCAAGGTCACTTGGGCTGGTTTGGAGTATCCAGGGAGCTGTAATCCAGGACAGAATGTGAGAGACTGAGAAGTCCCACTCCAGGAGACTTAGAGTGCAGCAAAGGACATTTTTAGGAGGGTGAGGAAGGGTAGTGATGCAGTTTCACCTTGGGACCACAGCTCAAGCCTGGCTCATCCTCCACTGCATCCTCTGGGATAAGGTGATGCTCTTGAAATCACTAATGCATAAGGAAAGGCTAAATACTTTAAGAATCTAGAATTGTATCACACCATTTGATTTGAACTGTAAACCTTCTTTTTTTCCCCTGGGATTTTGCCCATCTCCTCTGTTTCAAAAAGGAATGTATAAAATCAGCAGTAGCTACAGATTTTCATTTTCCAGGCCATATATGTACAGATACTTCTATAGTAATAAATTTTCATTACTTCGCTGTGACTGTGACAATTTGCAGCAGTTGATGTATATATTTTTTTTTTTCCAACAATGTGTGCATGATATTTGGTTGGTTTGGGTTTGTTTTTTTTTCAGCTGGCATGATGTGAAATATGAGTATGGACAATAAAACCCAATAATCTTTTCTTCATTTTATTGCTCATCACTAATGCCACACTACAACCCATTAAAGCAAGGGATTGTGGTTTGAAAAGGTCTCACAATTTGAGCTTGATGCTGGCTGTTTGCCTGGTGTTGATGAAGGACCTAAAATATCCAGTTGTCAGATGATGCCTAGAGGAAAAAACAAATAGAACTGCCTGTGTAAAGCTTCTTGATAGCTAATCAGAAAGGACTGCAATGGCATTCTTAGCTCCCCTGTGGTGTTCTACCAAAAACTCTGAATAAAGCAGCTGACTTTGTAATTAAATTACCATTTGTTTCAACACAAGTGCCAACAAAGAGATGAGAAAATTGTAACACAGTAGAAAAAAAACCCCATGAAATACCTAGAGACTTTTTGCTGAACGTGGGAAATATTTTTTTATGTATAGCTGTTCCATAAAAGCAGTTTTTTCTTTTTTTTTCGTAGAAATATGAAATGCAGTCAGACCTATGGCTTCCTAAACAGGTACAGTATAAATGCTATTTCTGGGTGCATAATGTGTAATTGCTTCATTGTCATTTTTATTTAACTATGTGTTATTTTATAAGCTAATAAAATCCTGAGGCACCTGTGAGGGTTCTGGAGGCAATATTCCCTGCAGTTTCTGGTCAGTGTGGATTCAGCTCAGTAAGCACTTAGATGAACAGCTGATTAACTGCCTCACTCTGGGATGGTTGAAGACACAGCAGATGAATCCCATTCCAGGCATGTCCTATTTACTGTGATTTGTTTCTGATTTAAAAATGATCTCATCAAATTAAAGCTGAAGGAGTTCAAAGATTGGAGGTCATATGGGCTATAATTGGAATGAGAAAGTATAATATTTCTAAATTCATACCCAGAACAATATGTTTAACTAATATGTCAGCGAATTATTCCACTTTCATAGCTTCAGAAGAACTGTCCAATAACTGGATGAAACACATTCTATTTAAACTACATTTCAGGCTTCATTTTGCAATGTGCAAATGAGAAATCATTTTAACAAACCGATGCTTAAAAAAACTATGCTTTTATAGTGAGCCATTTTCCTTTAATATTTCTGTGCAAAGTTAGGCACGGAGAGATGGTATCACATCAGGCTAAAATTTGTGGTAAGACTCTAATTCAGAATATCACTTCAATGTGCTTATTTTTCCCATACAGCTTTATCAAAATCAGTGGGTGTTAAGCATGTACTTAGTGAGTCCAAACCATTGAAACTTTTGTTCTCCTCCTCACTGGTAGGAGTTCTCTCTGTCCTTAATTGTATATCTGCAAAGGAGAGTGTCCTGGGAAGTCCCCCTGCGTTAGGAAGGAGATTTCCTGAGCTCTCATTGTGAGGGAGAGTTCTGCAAGGGCTGTAACCCATGTTTTAGGACAGGATTGCACATGGCATGAACTACATTTAGGTTTAGCCACCACGTTTTTGTTAATCTTAGCAGAATATATTTAAAACTTAACGATTTTTCTCCAATTGACTTATGAGCACAACAACTGCCAAAACCAAGGAGACAAAAAAAAATATAAGCTGATCTGCTGTTAGGAAGTTGAATGCAAAGTGTGCCAGACTAATCCAATCTTACATTCCTAGAACGAAGAGCCTGTTTTCTCCAAGGATGGCAGCAAGTTCTTCATGACCGTCCCGGTGAAGCAGGGCGGCCGCGGCGAGTTCCACCACATTGCCATGTTCATTGTGCAGGTAAGGCTCTGGCCAGGCTGCTTTTAGTGTCCTGCTACTCATCTGGGACTTTCCTGAGGACACATGGCCCAGGCAAAGGCTGCCCTTCATTTAATCTGAACGCTTGTGTCATGATCATTTGTCCTGGTCCTCAGTGCACTGACACATATTTATAGCTTCTTCCAGGATAAACAGTAATTTTACCCTCCCTCTGTATATTATACATGCATATTTTTAAATAATAAATAATTTTAAATATCTATTCAGAATCTACTCTTAAGGAACAGTAAAGGGAGGTAATACCCAAACTTAAAATTTTGTGAAAGTTAGGACACTTTTATTACCCTTTGCAACATTTTTCAGTGGCTTCCATTTCCCAGGGTCATTACTTTTTCCAAAGAAGAATCTGAAAGGAGATAAATTTGCAGCATGACTTTGAAGGTCACTGGTATGAAGTTGTGATGAACTAATAAAGGAAATTATGCCCTGGAACGGAACACTCCAAGGCATCTATTTAAATCATCAGAGCATTAATCCAGGTGCTTTAGCAGAGACGTATGACATAGGAGGGATTTCCAAGGTACCCAAAACATCAAAATAGCTCAGTGCCAGGCAGCTCTACTGTCTGCCTTTATGACAGTGTTCTGGTATGAACATTATTAAGTCTGAAATATGTTCACAGTGTACTGCAGACAGAATAAGAACAAAGAATGTTAATGAGAATTTAACCTGAAGAAACAAGAACAAAGGTACTCATTCACCAGAGTAAATATATCAAGAAAGAGTCAGTGAAGATAAAAGGGATCACAGACATGTCAAATTCTATTTCCTAAAGGAAACAGAAACTCAGGTGACAGTCTGGTAAAGGTGTATTAGTACAATAACCACATAACAATTCACACCAGAGAAAAACCATTTAGTCAATCAAGTCTTATTTTAGTGTCTTTCACAATATGATACATATCTTTAAAATGCATGATATAATAATGATCTGGATCTGAAAGTTCACTTGCAACATTCCCTAGTATGTTACAGACAATCAAATTTGCCTTAACCTTCTAGGCTCTGACATTACTCTCTACTAAAAAGCCCAGGAACTTTGATCCTAATTCAGGAAAATATTTAAGCAAAGATTAAGCTCACTCATATTCAGTAAGGTAATTAACTATATGCCTACTTTTAAACACATCTTTTAATTCTAGCATAGTAATGTTTAAAGTCAAGCTTATGATTCAGAATTTAGTATTCTGTCTCTTTTAGGCAGAATTGGAGCCCTGGGTACTGCACAGCTCCAAAACTAAAAATTACCTCTGTTTTGCCTGCTGTCAGCATGAGTAAAGAAATCTGAATGGTATCACCCATGACAGATTTGGCTTTAAGCATGTACCTGCTCCTGAGAAGACGGAAATGTGTAACCCCACGTATCAACCATTACTCCTCAGTAGGCAACATCCTGCGTGGTAATGGGGCTGATAGAGAGCAGTAAAGGGCAGGAAATATGTTTATACGATGTGTTTTACACACTGCATTAATCTGATTGTCCATTATTTCTAAAGCAAACACGGAGGCATAAAAAGTATATTAACCGTTGCACATAAAGCCTTTTGTCACATTAGATGTTTGTCACACCTTGGGAGAGCCACGGCGGCACAGCAGGTGCCCTGCAGAATTTAAAGCAGTCAGCAGATCACCACCAGTGCCCAGATGGTCACAGCTTTTCTGTGATGGAAAACTCTGGAATTTGACTGAGATTCCCATTCTTTCTCTGTGCAGCCATCAGCTCATTAACAAAATTCAGCTTTTCTGTGATGGAAAACTCTCGAATTTGACTGAGATTCTCATTCCTTCTCTGTGCAACCATCAGCTCGTTAACAAAATTCAGCCTTCATGTGCAGGAAAGTTAAAACACAGAACCAACGTGGGCTTGCAGGGATAAGGAAGCAAATTTTAATGGCTCACTTTAGTTTAGTCACTGATGCTGATTTCTCAATCTCACAACAAATGCTGGTCTTTCTCAGGCTGCATTTCTTCGACTGCACTTCAGAAAAGCACAAATGAATGACACAAAGCACCTAATTAAATCTTTATGCCGGGAGAAGTTACTGTCTAAAAGGTTGCTGTCTGTCATAGGTTATTTACTGTCTGACTATGGATGTGTGGTTTATTGTTTTCAAATGCTTTTAGTAACTTACGAAATATTGAAAAGAAACTAATCTCAAAATGGGGTTGAATCATGTCTTATGTATCTGGGCCTTTCTTTCATGGAGTTTTGCAACTCTAGAAAGTCTCTTTTTTTCCAACCACAAAATAAGAATTATAAAATAACTTTAATGGATCAAGGCGATAACTTCTGCAAGCTTCATAAATTATGTATTATGGCTGTAACCTTGAAAAATAACCATGTTTATTAACGCTTGGCTGGGCTTTTTATTGCTGTTTCTTGTTAGATTCTGTGATCTTAATATTTAAATATCTCTTTCAGTAGCTGCAGCTTCTCTCTCTCTAGAGAAGAAATAGTCACTTACAATAAATCACTAATATGTATTTTAATCATTCCTGGAGACAGCACTGAATATTGGAATCTTCCTGAACAGGGAGCCCTCATCATAAACATATGTACAGCACCTGGCACAATATCCTGATTTCATTTGGCACTTGCAAGGCTTGTCACAGAGTCGCTACATGATTTTTTCTTTGTGGATCTGTCAGAAAACAGATCAGTTCTAAGGGTCTTCATTGCCAGCTCCCAACATGTCTCATAGGGTTTCTTTGAGAATTCTCTGCTTTTTAGTTATTGCTGCTGTTGATGTGAGCTCAGAAATACACATGTATTCAGAAATACATGGATTAAAAAAAGCAAAACAACCTTTTTACCTTTATGACTTTTTGTAGGCCATGTAAGCACTGAGTATCACCTCTGAAATATCACCCCTTTTCTTTACAGTTTGTCTTGAATTTGAAAACCAAAAATTTGTATATCCAGGCAAAGCATAATGACCCTAATATTGAAAAAAAAACAGAGTCTGTTCAAGCTGTGAGGGTTGAAATTTTAATCTTCAGTAGCCAAAGCCACAGTTTGACCTTTTGCACTAGGAAATGCCCTCAGATGAGCTTCTCAGTTGAGGTTTTGTTGTTTTTAACCCAAGTCTGATGAGGATTCTGCTGCAACTTCCAGCCAAAGGGTTGGTTTTACCTGCATTGCATCCTGACTTCTATTGTTTGTTGACATGTGGGTAGCTGGAAGAAAAATTGCTGAAAAACAAGATAATTTTAATGACTTTGAAAGGTTTCTGTGTGGGAGGGAAAGGATAAGTGAAGTTCAGGCCTGTCAAAATGTGAGGTTTGTGGTTTAAAGATGCTATGTTGCATATTAAAGTTTAAAGAGCTGTAATCAGTAATGACATGTGCAGGCAATCCTGCCAGGCAGAGAAAACTGCAGCAAGGTGAAAGTTAATGTTTTCCATCTCTCTCCAGGCTAAAAGTGAACAAATCAGTGTGAGACACTTGACGTCGGGAAACTGGGAAGTTATCAAAATCCTGGCATATGATGAAAATACTCAGAAGATGTAAGTACTGTTCTCTTTGTTTATGAAAATATCGGAGTTATTAAAGTTGAATACATTTAACTCAAAATTAAACAGCAATATTTCTTTCATTTTTGAACATTACCATAAGTTTGACACACCTGAGCACATAAAGTGCAGTTGTAACACAATTCATCTGCCATTCTTTTCCTGGATGCTTTTTTATGCAGAGGGAAAGAAGCACACCATAACATCTCTTGACTCACTGTATTTTTCTGAATAAAAGAAATCAACACACAGTGCAGCAGTAATAACATTTTGGTAACTTCTTTCCTGGAATCCAAATGAGTCGTCATAGTAAATTTTCAGTACTTGATAAAACATCTAACCTCTGCTGCATGAGGTCTCAGAGTTTTGGGATTCTGATTCAACGTCATAAATTCAACTTATTTACAGAGATTATCAGAAGTCCTGATTTTCACCCAGCTCACTCACAGAGAAATCTTTCCAAAGCCCATCTTAGTGATAGAGTGGATGGAAATGCAAGACATATTTGGTGCTTTTGGGGAGGAGTTTAGAACTAACACAAAATGTCTGAAGGCTCCACCTAACTTCAGTGGATCTTGCTTAATTTTCACATTTATCCGTCCATGGCAAAAATTACACAGACGTATCTAATTTTCCTTTCCTTTAAAATAAATGACATTTCAACAAGAACTTTTCTGAAGCTGCAATAAGTCACACCTTCTCCACTGGTACTGGAGAAGATCCTTTTTTGAGGGAAATAATGAGGTCTGGATGCACTCGGGCTGCAGAGAGGGGACAGATTGCACATGGCTTGTCTCAGCCACTTGAGGGAATTGCCTTGCCCTCCTTCTGCCTATCAAACAGAAAATCTGTGGGAATCTCATCAGGTAAACACCAAGGGCTTGTCTTGGCATTCTTGCAAATTCTCTTTCCACCCAAGCAAACTTTGTAGAAGAAAAAGTTGTTCTACAGCTCAAAAAGGCTTTCAGACCTCAACAGACTTATTGTAATATATGATATCATTTCATTGTGACCTTTATCTACTACTTGGATTTGTATTGCAAACTCTTGGAGTGAAGCAGAATCTTTCTCTTCTGTATTTTTAATATGCAGAGAGGGGTCCTGGTTACTACTGGAGCTCCTGGTCATGACAAGAATTAAAACCATGAAATTCCATGCTCATCACTGTTTTAATAGGAAATTGTATAGTATCTGAAATAACTAATCTGTATATTGCATCTAAGTTTAGTTTTGGAACTTAGGTTTATATATAAGTATTTGATCTTCATGGATATTTGCAAATTTTTAGAAATGTTACTTACGGTGTCTCTCACTTTTCTTAACACTCCCCAAATCAGACAATTTACGAAACTGAGTCTAACTTTTTTCGTCTTTTGGGCACAGTTATTTCCTAAGCACTGAAGAGTCCCCAAGAGGAAGACAGCTCCACAGGTAAGAAGTACATGGGGCTGCGTTATTAGTTCTTCATCCTGAGCCATAAGTGCTGTGGTGCTTGGCTAATAATTTATATTGTGTAAAAATTAGTATGCTTGAGCTGTGACAAGGAAAGAATCACAACTTTTCAAAATTAAAATTGCCAGCATTTTCCATTTTCTAAAAAAGGGAAAAGTTTGTAACACAAAATGTTTATAGTGCTTACGTCTTCACTAGCCCTTCATAAGCATCTAAAAAGTTAAACCTAAATACAAGCCTTTAACATGACTGTGTTTTAAAAGTAATCAAAGTTTTCTAAATAAAAATATTTTAGGGTTTAATCATAACTTAAAGTGTGTGGGAAAAGCAGAGGTTAAATCTGAATTTGGTGAGGCTTTTCATGGTGTCCTACTGATTCTGTTACCCCCAGCACTGGGAGTGACTGCAGTCCCAGAGGTGCTTTGGGCAGCTTTTGGATCCTAAAACAAATTCTGTCATTCTGATGAGCTAATTCTGGATTTATCGTACTTTTTTCCAATGTAAAGTGTTTCTGATCATTTTTCTCCCCAGTGTGTCAACAGTAGGGTCATTGAACCGTCAGTGTCTCTCGTGTAACTTCTTGAAAGATCAGTGCACATACTTCAGTGCCAAGTTCAGCCCCATGAACAGGCATTTCCTCCTGCACTGCAAAGGTAAGGCAAATGCACAGGGTGCAATGCTGTTTGCTTCTGAATTGATGCATTTATTCCCTTGAGAAGGGCGTTAGGCTGGAGTCTAACTTTTAGCTCAGTAGTGGATTACTCAAAGTTCTATTCCGAGACTGCAAGTAAAGTTGTTTTGTGTGATAGCTAAATAAGGAGTGATGTCAGAAAGCTGCTCCAGTCCTGACCCTTCTGTCCAAATAAAGCACATCAACTTAAATTCACCCCAAATTAAAGTCCTTCCCCAAGAAATTCAGAATTTGTGGTGATGGTACTGTGGCTTGTAACAGCTTCATTATGTATTGGGACTGATCTTGTGCAACTACACCTGATTAGAAAATGAGGGCTCGTGTGCTGTAGCAGTGTTTGCACACAGGGATGTGCAGTGATCTGTACACCCCCACCCCATTTGTGTGTGTGGATGTATCTACCAAAAAAACTGCTGTGGTTTAATCCCCAGGGACGGATCCTCCATATCAGTGCAATTGCAGTAAATAACTCACAGTTTTACTGTTAGCTGCATTCAGGTAACACTAAATGGCACCAATTGGCTTCAGAATTTCTGTATAAACAAAAGCCTAAAATCATCCCACACAGAGAAATTTATAACCTACACACAGGAAACAAACACTGATATATAAGTGATGGAAAAGGTTTAAAAAAACATGAGGTAATCAATATAGTACATAGGGAGACCTGTTGTCCTTGAAACTTTCAAAGTTTTACAGACACCGTCCCCCCAGTATTTTTTCATAGCTAGGATCAGAGTGAAAAGAGTCGAGCACAATTCATCTGAAATACATATGAATAGCTCATTTTATATTCATGCATTTTTTTCTATTTCTTTGCAACTCTACTTTTTTTTCTTTTTTTCCCCACAAAAATAAAATACCTTCTGACTTGAGCATTGAATGTATCCAAACAAAGAAGCTATGAATATATATTGGCTAAAATAAGGGGTTGGGCTTTGGTTTTGTTGTTTTGGTTTGTTTTTTGTTTTTTGGGGTTTTTTGTGGAAATGCACATTCAGTATGTAGTGATTAGAAGAAGAATATAGAGTGTATGGTTTATCCATGGTTAAATCTGCAGCAGAAGTGATGGAGCTAATCTTGAGGTCCTTGAGTAATGAGCTCCGTATGCTTTAAGCAGAGTTTTCCCTTGTGTTTGACATAATCCCTATGGGGTGAGTCTCAGATTCCTGCAGGAGGGAGAGTTGATAAACTGGGAAGAGTTTTTGCTTGAATCAGCAACGTGCTAGGGGCCAAAAGCACCTTGTTATTATTTTAACAATGTTTAACCTGTAATTTTTAACATGTTCCTCTGATAAAAAATGTGGATGCCAGCAGGGGATTGTGCATGTGATTGCTCCCAAGCTCCTGACTTTCAGTGCCTTTGCAGAGGGCAGTTCTGTGAGCTGGGGAGGCTCATCGTCCTCCCAGGATGAAACCCACCCTCCGCTGAGTGTGACCAGCAGACTCCCCTGAGCTGGAGATGTTGGGCAGGGATGATAATTTAATTAATTATCTGTCATTAATTTCTCCTCCCTCTCCCATGAATGTTCAGTTGCTGGCTGGGAGTTACCCAGGGGTGCTCCTGCTGTGTCCCACAGAGCTGGGCAGGGACAGCAGTGGCTCCTGGGTGCCAGGGCTCTGGGCTGGATTGGACATTTGACAACATCAGAGCTGGTGGCAATGTCACCACAGAACAGCACCAAAACTCTGCTGCTTGTGAGAGTCTGAGGCAAACTGCTTCAGGAGACAAATGGCACATCTGCTGGGTGTGCACACACTCATTTTCCCACAGCAAAAGGCCTTTACCGAATTGTTACAAAAGCAATTTGCCCAGAAGAACCCCTGGGGGGCTCTGGACTGGTTCAATCTGTAAAAATTTCAATTCTTCAACCTCCTGTTTACCCACGAGCACCTTTATTAGGATAGTTTTTCCTTCTTAGTTTCTCTGAGCCGGGAGATCTCTCTCACTTTTCCAGCTCTATCCATCTCCAGAGACTCTCCTGGAATGAGGAGTTATTTCTTGCCTGGTGGATGCAGGAGTGACTCCTCAGCCTCTCCGTTTTGTCAAGCACATCCTTTACTCTCATTTTCTGCTTGTGGATTTTCCCTTTAGCACTTCATAAACACTAGCAAGATATTATTGTCTCCACTCAAATCAGATAGTTCCCAGAGGGAGTAATTGTTTCTCCCCTTTTACACAGTAGGAAAGAAGCTGTGGGTCTGGGGTTAGTGGTAGGAGGTCAATGGGAAATCCAGGCACTGTGCTTAGTTCTGATGCTCTGTAGCACAACGCCTGTAACACAAATCTGTTTTATTTTTTTTTTCTCTGATCGGCTTTTTAATCTACTGCAATCTCCCTTTTTTCAAAATCTGTCATCATCCTTCCATCTTTTAGTATGACAAATAGAGCTGGGCTGGAAGACACCGGTGCTTTCCCCTCAGAGATGGTCTTTCCTAAATAAGAATTTAAAGCAAAATGACAAATTCAGAAGAAATAAAAAGAGCTGGAAATAAAAACAAACCAAAGCAAAAGAGACATCTGAAAAAATTATCTTCTTAGAGAGCTAAGGCAGAAAGCTGTGATTTGTCAACAATCTACCTGTAAGATTTTTGTCAATCATCCCCCTTGAGGCAGAGAATGAAATTGATAAAAATCTTCAGTGAAGGCTGTGAATGTCATAATGCTATTTATTTCAGGTATTTACATTTCCCTAGGCTCATGCCATAATTAATTGAGAGAGACAACCTCTCAAAACACATAAATTAAGCTCTGTCTCTGCACTCTCTAAGGGAATTGTTTTTCTCTCTAAAAGAGAATTGTAACTCCTAATTTCAAAGGGTCCTTGCCTTCGTCTCCCATGAGGTCCTCAGGGACTTCAGCTTTTCTGCATTGTTCTTCCTCTCCCAGCAGTGACTGAATGCTTGGAATTTAAACTCTGAGGTGAAGCTGAGCTTCTCACATGTAAATCCATGTTGGGGGTGGGGACACAAGATTTTCTTTTGCAAGTTCACACGGCTGGGGATCTTCAGAGCAGGGGCAGCAGCCTCAGCTCTGCGTCTGAGTATGGCAAATGCTTGGCTATCTCACTTTCACATGCCATCTTGTGCATCTGCACGGTAGCTGTTGACATGAAGAATTATTCCCGATGCTTTTATTTTCTTCGTACAGTAAAAATAAAGTATATGAAATAGGATTAGATTTACATCACACCTAGACTTAACTGTGATGCTGTTGGTTTTGCAGAGTTGGCACACCAAGGTAGCTTCTTCAACAGATAATTAAGTGAAATTCAATTTTTCAACACTTCCATAGCTTTTTCATAGAAAATAGGAGTGAATATTATCATCAATTCACCTCCCAGTCAAACTAAAGTTTCTGAATGTCAAACTGCTGTATTTTAAACCATGCCATTAAGTGCCTCTATAATTTTTCCAGGGTCCCATCCTGTGTGATAACTGCTGCTCTCATTCTTTGCTACTGAACTGCTGAGGACTAACTGCCTCACCTTTCCTCTGTTTTCCTTCTCTCCTCAAAACAGGACCAGGAGTTCCCATTGTAAGTGTGCACAGGACCAGTAACACTGCAAGTGAGTAAACCTTATGAAATAAGTACATTTTCTTACCATCCTTGATGGTTTTGTGGGGAGTGGGAGAGGGGAAGACCATTGCAAATACCTGAAAATCAATGATGGCTTACTCATATAAAGTTCTCTTAGTTACCTTTTAGCGACATCCACGTCAGCAAATGATAAGGGAAGAGTGAGTCAAATGACTAAAACTTTCCCAGATTTTCAGATATGTTTTGCACTAAATGCATGTGACTCATCTTCTATTTACACTTGAGTAAATCAGATGGCAGGATGGTCTTCATCCTCCTCACTTCCTTTGTAGATCAGTCTGCCATTTACTGCAGTACAGTTCTGTACTTTTAGAGATGCTTCTAAACTCACAATCCAATTATGCTGGAGTCAGGTACAGTCCTTGGATGACTGATCATGAAAGCTGACCTACATATGTTGATTTAGTCCTTCTCCTATAGTTCTCAAATCAGAACAGACATTTTCAATGAAGACAAATGCAATAATATAGGCTTTTTAGGGGGATATTCTATACCTCTGTTTGTCAAGTTTTACTCATTATTTTCTTGCATATTGACACCAACTCTGTTGCTGTTTCCTGGCTGCTGAGGTACTTTATAATGGAATGTTGACCTTCAGCAGCTGAATTTTCCTGGTGGTGCAGCAGAGGTTCAACTCTGTGACCTCCAGCTCCACTGTGACTCCACGAGCATGGAGGTGTGGATTACAGCAATGGGATTACAGCAATGCCTTTTCATTCAAAGGCACTAAACCAACTCTTACATATCCTCATTTCATGAATTGGATTATCCCCAGGATTTTTCCCAGAATCCAGAAGTCCTGAACTGTGTCCATTTGCATGGGCCAGTCATTATTCAGCCGTAACAGTGGAAATAAATGCATTTTAGACTTCTGTGGAGCTCCTCAATTCTGTGAAGACAGATTTTGCTCTTTTTCACCTGCATCTAAAGGACTGTTGAGAGTGAATTACTGAGATAGAGATTTATGTGCAGCACCCTAGAGTAAAATAAAGCAAGTCAGGATAGAGGGACATTGTTTGTTGTAACAACAAAAAGCTAAATAATAAGAGAGATAATTTACCATTAGTGTTTCACTGCAAGATTAGATTATCCTCTTCAATTCATAAAGGAATGATTAAGGATTACTTCAATTATTCTATCCTCAGACTATAATTATTGCATTTTGGTTGGCTGCCCAGAACAAGCATTCTCCTCAGATTATCTGTTTTGGCCCTAAGTGGAGAGATTATTATTTAATTTAAAAAATCTAAATTTTGGAAGCAAGGTCAGTAATTTGAGTTAAAAAAAAAAAAAAAAAGAAAAGGGACAAATTAGTCATTCTTTCCTGTGTAAAAGGGTTGCTTCAAATTAGTCTGCAGCTTTAAACCAAACTGATGTCTTGGTGTTGGTTGAAGTGCAGAAGACAAATCAGGACATGCAGTGACCACATTTAGCTGTGCTGGCTAAATATTGCCTTAGGATAGGTAATATTGGGGAAAAGGTGCCTGCATGAGGCTCAGGATATTGCCCTATATCTATATGTGCTGGAACAGCTGCTGTTAGGATTTGTCAGAGGCTGATATTCCTCTTGGTCGTCAGAGATTCCATTGGTTGTGCCCAATGAAAACAAAGCCTGCCAAAGCCAAAAGAATGGATTGGATGTGGATCTTTTTGAATTGAAAGGTAGTTGTGTTAGAAAAAATGTATTCACAGAAGGAATAAATTTGCAAGATTAATTGCAAGATTAATTTACAAGATCATTGCACATTAGTCTCTCTAACTTTTTGAATCTTGGTGTATCTCTGCTGTGATGATCCTCCATGCCTTTCAACATGGTTTTTCTTCCTCTTTTCTAGAGTTTTATATTTTGGAAAATAACCCTGTGTTGAAAGAAGTTGTTTTAAAGAAAAAGAATTACAAGACTGAAATCAAAATGCTTCACATTGAGGATTACGGTAAATCTGGCAAAATGTTATTTTAGCAAGCCAAAAGCTTTTTTACAGTGTTACTGTTTTTCATCTGTGTAACTACCAGCCTTTAATGTTTTGCTCTTTTCTTAAAAGAATTCCCTTTACAGTTGTCACTGCCAAAAGATTTCACGGATCGAAACCAGTATGCCCTTCTATTAATAATGTAAGTATCTGTGTAGAATCACTCAAAATAATAAAAAAGTACATCATGGAAAAATTTAACTCTCAAATTATAATTTAGTTTTTTATTTACCTCTTGTGGGAAAAATGTCTCATGGATTTGAATTGATGAATCAAAAGACTTGTTCTTGGGAAGGTTTTGTGACAAGTGCTGTCTGGTAGAGGTGCCTGGGGTTTTTTTGAGCTAACTGTGCTTTGCTGTGCTTTATGTATGGGAGGCACTGCCGTTCCTGGTGGAGTAACTTCGAGTAGTCCTGAGGTCTTTCCTGGACCCATCCTGATCCCACAGAGCATCCCCTTAGAGCATGTGCTCCTTTTCATCCCTGAGGGATGAGCAGAACTTCCAGGAGGGGCTCAGTTCAGATGCATAAAGCAAAACTGCTTTTAGGAACACCAGAATGAAGAAAAAACTGGTTTTGATCATGGGGGTTGAAGGCGTGATCCAAAGTCTGTTGACTTTTGTAGAAAACCTTCGTGGGGGAAAGATGATGTTCCCTGGTAACTTGTGGTGTTCTTTTGGAAAGAAATGGGGACTGTGTTTCTGGCAGGGAGAGTCAGCCTTTGAGTTGTGTATTTGTAAAGATAAGTATCTGACCTAAAAGAATTAAAGTCTTCATACTATAAATATAGATACAACAATCTGTATTCATAAGTTGATGGATTTCCTTTTTATCCTACATGCTTATCAGGAAAAAAGAATAAAATAATGCAAAAACAGAGTCTCTGTGTGGCAGAGGAAGAGAACAGGGATATGGCTGTGCTTGCAGGAAAGGTGGTGATGGCCAGCTCAGGGCGTCACTCCTTCCTCCAGCCCAACTCAGCGTGGGTGGAGAGAGCTTTCCTGGACCTACAGAGCTTCTTCCAGTCCCAGCTGGGAAGAACTGATGTGAATTTCAGTAAGAGAAGAGTAGGAGTGCACTGCTAAATTCATGACAATGCCACATTACTGAGCTGTGTCACCTGGAGCAGGTGATCCCTTGGTGACAGCACAGATCCTTATTGTTGGATGTGAGGTGTTTACAGACTTGAGCTGCTGAATGATCCCAAATTCCTCTACTCAGATCAGATAACAGGACAAAAAGCACAGACCTGCTCATTTCTAAGCTCAGTTTGTCTTTTAAACCTCAGAGTGTTCAGTTGTAATCATCTGCAGTTGTGGAAACTCTCTGCTTTAATTGGCTCATGAACATATTTTCCTTTCGTCGTGGAGGAACAGGACACATGGATTTTATTTCATCTTTGCAGCACTTCCTAGCACGATCTTGGAGGCATGATTATATTTTGAGCAGCTCTTACACAAGTGCCAAAGGCAAAGTGACTCTGTGAATTGACCCCAGCAGCGCTGTAGGGACTTGCAAACACTTGTGCTTATTCCTTTTTCTGAGAGCGAGGAAACACGGAGGTGTTAGCAGTGTAACGCTTCCCTTTTCAAGTATCCCAGTAAATACAGAATCTGGGAATACAAAAATGCAAAATACAGGGTTATATGCTCACGTAGAACCTAGAGGAGACAGAAGGGAAAGATCAGAAACCTGAGAAGTCCAATGCCAGAAATCACAGGAAAAGGAAAAGAAAAAAAAATATTATTTTGAAATGTTTTTAGATATCAAGAGTTGAAAGAAATGAGAACAGTATTGAGGCAAGGCCTGAATTTAAACTTACCAAAGTTGTTGGTACCTGGTGAGCAAATAATGTGGCTAAGTCACAATGTATGGATATGTTTTATAATAGTTTTATTTTTTTTTTCTGATAGGCATGTTGGATAAAAAGCAAATTCATCAACTTATGAATACAGATTGTTGTATCTATATTTATAGTATGAAGACTAGTTCTTTTAGATCATATACTTATCTTTGCAATACTGAATTCCCAATGTTAGCTTTAGCAGGGGTAATTTTTAGAAAACCCTGTACACTAATGAAAGTATGAAACTGAGAATGTTAAATCTGTCCTGGCTCATGTAATGCAGCATGTTTTGTGCCGTCCTCTTCCCTAGAAGAAAAAGAAGTTATATTAAGCTGTATTTCTTCAGCAGCTTTTTACAGACTTAAAACTAAGGTTGCCAGCAATCCCTTTTTTCTATTAAAGATGTCCCCAAATGAAATATAAAACTGCAAACTGTCACTGAAGTTATGGGAGGTTCCCTTGTGGGATGATTATTTGAGCCTAATAAATTCTGCCTAGCTCTTGAGAAAGAGCGATTGGATATCTGTGGGCGCATAGGGGGTAATTTCTTGACCTGCACAGCCCCAAATTGACTTCCTAAGGTTTATTTCATGATCCAAAGTACTACTTTCAGAAAAAAAAAAGTTTTCAGGTCTAAGGAGAACATGTAGCTTTTATTGGGAGCACTGATTAGTTGTGTAGATGATATCATTTCCCAGATGCTTGACTTTTGTGAGTGGTGCTGCTGGGGCTGACTGAGAAACACCCTGTTCCTCCTGCCAGCAGTGTTCGAGGAGAATTAGTGGCTGATAACAAGTCCTGTCTTTCAGGCTGTTCACTGCTCCTGCTTTCTTTCTTACCTTCTCAGCCATGATATGGTTATCATTATATTCCAGCTATTGAGAGAAAAACCTTTCAAAATGAATGCTTGCCAATGTCCTTGGTGAGAGTGTTGGTTTAATTATAAGTCCATTTTTTTGGAGAGGAGATTCTATAAAACGTCTTGATCCAGGCAACATGCACTTAGGTATATAAAAAACCGAAGATACAAGAAAAGTGGAGTATTAGAGAAGTGGGGTTTGCTTTCTATCTCAGTAGCACTGCACTTAGAAGAGAGAAAAGGGAAAAGAGGGAGGGAGGGGTTGTTTGGGGTTTTTTTCAAATCACTGAAAGCCAGCAGACATTTCAGAGGTGCACAGCTATGATAAGGCTTCTGTATTCATGCAAGGATGTCTGCAGGTAAATTTGAACTTCCAGCACACGGCCCCCCAGAGTGTTCAGGCTGAATCCTGGGAGGAAGCTTGTGCCAGTGGAGTCTCTCCTGGTGTGAACTGAGTACGGTTCCATGTGGACACAAGCTCAGCTCAAGGACCAGGACCTGATTATCCTGTAAGCTTCGGCATAAAGATTGTGTGAGCATTCATCCATCAGCGGCTGCAAGGCTCCAATAGTAGATTGTTGCATTGCTGTGTGAAAATTTATGTCCATCTGGATGGCTGGACTGTCCAACTGATCTCATGTAGGAATCAGTTATGTTGGCTGGCACTATTTTTCTTTCCAGAATTGTGATGAGTAGCCAATAAAATGTTAAAATTCCCTTTCTTGCTTTTGTTCTCCTAAACCAGTATACATTTCACAGTCAGTTTCCTTCTGATGTAATACATACAGTGGAGCTATATATTAGAGAGCTGCATGGTAATTGCCTGAAAAAGTGATTACCATCTCTTTTCTATATAATTAAGATCAAAGTTTAAATTTCAGGTCTTTGATTTCCTCGTTATGGTTCACCTTACTCATTAAAAAAGTTGGAAGATGCACTTCTTGGTAGCACACAGGAAATTATTAAGTAAAGAGTCTGGCATTTAATCTGGGTAATAAAATCAGAGTTGATAACCATTCTTTATTTTGCTTTGATCATAATTAACCTCATTCCTTCAAACGTGTAGATAATGTATCTTAAATATCAGTATCTATTATTTAATGCCATTTAAAGTTGTCCAATATGTAACTGAATATTGTAAAACTGAATCAGTGGAAAGGTTGTCCTGACATTTGAAGGGGAAAGAAAACAGCAGATATTCTTCAAAGTAACAGTGAATTGTCTCCAAGAGGTTTCTGTTTGTTTATTTGTTTACTTGTTTTCTTTTATTTTGATCGTAAACAGGAGTTGGTTTGCCTGGTTTGGACTGATGAAAGTTTTAGGCTTTTCACAGGCAACCAAACCTGTTTATGCCTCCACTGAATACACTCTCAGGACTGATAGCAAGACAAGGCCATAGGGTTGGAAAGGGAAGGTTTCCTGCGTCTTTGAGAACAAGTCATCAAAAGACAAAAAGAAATATAGGGAGGCATAATGCAAGCCATGGGAAATATTCAAGATCTGAGGTATGGTACCACTGCTGATCAACAGTACACATGTCTTGTGTACTTCTCACTTGTGAAGCATATTACTCATATTAACTGGCAAGAGAAGAAAGTGTAAAAATATCTGGTAGATTCCATTATTTGATTGCAATATGCTTGTAAGAGGGATGTCCCTGAAGTCCCTTTTGTTTGGCCAGTTTCTCCTCTGTAAAACAGCTGAAAAGTTTACTTCTTAGGGGATCCCCAAGTCATGTGAAGGATTCATGGATTGCTTTGCCAGCCATGCGGCTCGTGCCTGTATTCATTCTGCCTCTGCAGTGTGCCAGCATTTCACTGACCCTTTGTGCTTCTGCTATATCCAGTATTTGATGGAGAGCCTTTCCTTTTTTTCTCTTTCGGATTTTCTTCTCCATTCTTTGAACTTTGTAATGTTTCTCAAAGCCCAGAGGGAGGGTTCATTCAGCTTAGCCTAAAAGAGGAGCAGACTGGAGGCTCATTCATTGGCATTAGCAGTCCTGGTGCAGGGATGGATCTGCTCTCTCCCTTCAGTCTTGTCCACACAAAAGTCTCGGGAAATCATTGAGATCCACCCTCTTTCAGCTTCCCCTGCTCCCACTTCCCCCAGCAATACATATCTTACTCTATGAATAAAGTGCTCATTTAATCTTCTGTGGAAAAACAAGAGGAGATTAAAAACTTCACCTCCTCTTGTTTTGGGACAGGACAGAGTTGCATCTCTTATTCTAAAAATTTTATTTTTAAAGTCTTCAGCCCCAAGGGTTTCAGAAAGATATTTTAAGACTAAGTTTTATTTTTCATGCTATGCTGTGTGCTTCAGTCCTGCCTATCCCATGTTTTCTACCCTCGTAATGGAATCCCTTCTGGTCGTGTGTTTTAATTTGCGTGGCCATATTGCAGGGAGGAGTTGTAAAGACATAATCTGGCTTTAGTCGCAGTTTGATGTATCTGAACAGGGCATATGAGCAGAGAGAAAAACCTTGGGATTTTTTCTTTCAGTGTTTGAGGCTATTCAGGTTCTCTGATTTTTAACCAGTAATCATAGGTGTGCTTGGAAGCTGATGCGCATGAAGTCTGAAAATGAAGTGGATTTTACTATTGCACCAGTTTTGCAAAATGATCTTTCCCCACTCAGTTTCACCATAAACAAAATATGATATTTATTTTTGAGGATTTTATTCTTTGATTTGCAGTCTTTCTCACATATTTGCTGTCAAGTTATCTTTTCCATATGCTGCATTAAATCCACTCTTTTGCATAAATAGATATATATTGGAAAATAAGCAGTGATAACAAGCATAGTGTATCAGCTTTGATTTAAGACACTTTTTGTTTTTAAGCACTTTTTGGTTTAGAGAAAGGCTTACAAATGCAATGTTCTTCCTCTATTCCTATCTAGAAATACATACATACATACATATATATATATATATATATACACACACCAGATGCATATATAACCTAGATAATAGAACATGTATAAATCAAATGTGAACACTGTGTTAGATTTGTTCTCATATTTGATGGGAGGGAAGAAGCAGGCTGAATCATGATATTTTGACTTGTGTGGAATATGTTAATTTGTTGGAAAGTTACCTAGTCAAACATGGGTATTTCTGACATATCTGCTTGTGGAAAGTTGGAAGATCTTACAAATAATTATAACTGGTCTAAGGCTCCTATTATTGGAAGGATAAATACTTGGTGAAAACATCTGTGTCAATGTGTAGTGCTTCTGAAAACCTTGCTCTGTGCAATGAGCAGAAATTGAAAGTATTGTTCTGCTCCTTATTGCAAATAATAATGATTATGTACTTCCCGAATCCTGTGTTTTCTGCAGAGCTCACTTGACAGCATTTCCAAACTCATTGCTTTGCACTGTTAGCAATCAGTGTAATCACAACTGAATTGGTTTGGCACACCAAAAAAAAAGCCCTTCCCTTCTTTTATAAAGCCAAGTATAAACCTGATGCACAAGATAATGGTAAATCAAACATAACCTCTTGAGACTGAGTCTATAACCAAGTAATCCCGGTTTCAGTACATGATATAACAACTAAATAGATAGGACTGAATTTGAGAACACGTGTTCATCATATGCTTGCTAATTAACTGGTTACCGTGAAGATGGTGTGTGTTATCCACAGCCAAAAGCAGGTACTGAATCAGCACATTATTGTATATATAAAACAGTAGTTACTGTAGGATGTTTTATCTCTCTTTCCTTCCCAAGCTTTACATAAGTCTGTTTGGCAAAATAATAATTTCTGTCTTCATCTTTCTTTCACCTTAGACAGGATATTCCCACAGACCGTCCAATTTAATTTTCATACAGCCAGCGCAGACACTTCTACATTTTAATTTGCATTCAACTGGCAGATGCAGCCTGCATAGAACTGTTTTGCATTTTGTACAACTTCATGGTAGCCTGCTCTTTTATTCCGTGTTCATCTTGGGGGAAAATAATGACAAACTTCCCTTTTAAAACTGACATTTTATTTTCTTTGTAAGGAAAATAGTGTATTTGGCTTCAATGGAAATTCTTATTGTTCTCCTAGAAACTGCATTCTCCCATTCTATTGCACCTTTTGTGCTGTAAACCACCTTTTTTTTTTTTTTTTTTGTCATAAAATAGACTTATCACTTCTGCCTGCATCTATTTCTTGCTATGAATTTGGATGGAGAAAATATAATTTTCTCCAGTGTATACTTTAGTCTTCTTTGTACTCTATTTCAAAAAAATCCATTCAAGGGTACAATAACGGAATTATTTTTGTTTTCTAAGATGACATCCTTCTTAATAGTATTATATATCCTACAAAATGGTAATCAGAGCGCTGAATGAATTTACCTTTTGTGTGTTTAGGGAGACTTTACAAATTCTGCATGAGCCTTCTCAGAACCGAGCTAGCCATTGGTGATTACGGTTTGGGTTTTCTCTTCACTTTATAATAAGCAGCACTACCTGCTTTCATTTTCCGTGTCCTTCAACAAAGTACATTCAGGAATTGGCACCACGGCAGCAGAGTGGTTATAAAAGTAAAGAAATTATTTTGCTGCAGGGCCAGCAGCACTAATGGGATGGTATTGATGGAAGTGACAGTAGCTCAGCAGGATTGCATAACCGCCTGAACTCTGGCACGCAGGTTAAATAAAATATCCGAGCTCGGCACAGCGCATCACATTGTCAATAGTCTTCGTTTGTGTCTGGTGTGTTGGTATTTGCAGTGATGAAGCTCCAGGCAGCCAGTTGGTTACAGATAAGTTTCACATTGACTGGGACTCAGTGCTTGTCAACTCTGATAATGTCATCGTAGCTCGATTTGATGGCAGAGGGAGTGGATTTCAAGGCCTCAAGATCCTACAGGAGGTCCACCGATGCTTAGGATCAGTGGAAGTGAAGGACCAAATAGCAGCCGTAGAGTACGTATGTGCAAACTTTTCTCCTCTTTCGCCCTGGATGAATTAGCATTTTGAACTGAAACTGCCCAGAATGTCTTCTCTGAATAGTTAATGTTTATTTTTTAATGCAGTTGCAAATTTTGAAACAATCATCCTTTCATTACAGTCAGCAAACAAAATATCTAAGAGCTTTTATTGGGGGGGGGGGGGTTTGTTGTTTTTTGGGGTTTTTTTGTGATGGTGCTTCTCTTTTCTAAAGCTGTGCTGCTCTGTGCAATCTAAAAATGCCACCTGAGATAATTAATATTTGTTTGTACTCTGTAAATTTCTTGATGTACACATTAATGTTTAAATGCATTTGTGTTACAATATTTTAGGTCTGTACCGTAGGATAATGCTCTCATTTTCACCACAGACTTCTGGAGTAATCACACAAAGCAAATGAAGTTCTAATGTTGTAAATAAGAGCAAAATTTGGGCAAATGCCTGTTATTTCACATTTGTGTTATCATTGTTAGACTGATTTGAGTCCACCAGCTGCAGAAAAGAGTAATTTCCATCTGTGAAGTACTCATGTTTAGCTTTGACAGCACTGCTTACTCAGGGTGCACATGTCAGAATGGCTCATACCAAGGCCTGGATGGACTTTTTCTGGGGTTTCCCAGGGAAAGACAGATTTAAAGCCAGATATCTTCTCTTCTTCTTTTGAAAGGGGGTTGATGTTTCAACATGAACAAGCAGCTGTGCCTGATACTTCCCCTCAGGTTATTCTGTCCTTTGCTGTATAAAATTTGCCATCGATGATTAATTGCCTTGAGGAGAGAATTAATTATTTGTATAATTATCTCAACTCAAGAAATTCTATTAATCTTCTCCTCCTTTGGCTGGTGCTACACACTGGGTCAAAGGCAGTCCTTTAAGCTCTAGTCGGTGGAAAGTCCTGGCATTTCTGAAGGATGATCCTCCCCAGACTGAGAGAAGTTTCCAACATGTGTAGGAATGCTAAAGGGTACCTCTCTTCTCTCCGTTAGCTGAGGCAGATGTAAATGGATAATTTAGACAAGATGCTTAAGTTCAGATATCTGAATTAGGTGAGATGGGCCAAACACCAACTGTTTGCCATATGAAGAAGGAATTATGAAGCAAATCACATTTCCCAGTGCAGTACTGCTTGTATGGATGTAATTTCTTCTTCTACCTGATCTGCATGTATGATGGTTCCTTAATGCACAAATAATGTTCTTTACATGCTATATTAAGAATGTAAAAGCCACCATTTTACTTTGCCAAAGTTAAAGAAGAAACTTTTTTTTCCTTTCAGATCACTTTTGAAACAGCCCTTCATTGATCCTAAGAGACTGGGTATATTTGGAAAGGTAATGTGCAAAAACAGAAGGATGTATAATCACGATTTAAGTACTGTCTGTTCATAAACAAACATATTTCTCTATTTTCCAGTGGCTATTTCAGTTATTAAAAGAAAAAAGAAACCCTTTGATAATTTGTTGTCTGTTCTGTATAGTATGTTTTCCTCAGAATGGGTATTTAAGTCAATAAGATCAGTTTTATGCTACAGCTCTATTTCTGTTTCAGAATTTGAAGGAGCAAGTATTTCTTAAAAATTCTGCTTTCTTTAGAAATTTTTTATACAGGCTTAGTTTTTGTGAAAGCTTGTTTCTTGCAGTTTTATATTTGGGCCGCAGTTAAACTGACGGTGCTGTCCTAACTCAGGTTTTATATCTGAATATTTTACTGACCCTTGAGCTCAGCTGAGTGCCAGCCCTGTGGTACTGTCAGCAGGTTCCTTTTGGTTCTATATCTGAATATTTTACTGACCCTTGAGCCTAGCTGAGTGCCAGCCCTGTGGTACTGTCAGCAGGTTCCTTTTGGTTCTATATCTGAATATTTTACTGACCCTTGAGCCTCGCTGAGTGCCTGCCCTGTGGTACTGTCAGCAGGTTCCTTGCTGCACCAGTGAGAACTCTTGCCTTGGCTCTTTGATCGGCTGTGTCCATGTCATTGCCCCTGGCATGAGACACAACGAGGCCAAGGCTCCACTTTCAGCAGCAAATAAACAGCATTTTGCTGAGGTCTATTACAAAGCAGAAATCAGAAACACCGCACAGCTGCTGCTTCGTCTATGAACTAGCGTGTGCAACCTTTTAATTTTTTTTATTTTGTTAAAAATGAAGCTGTTTCTGCCTTTGAGCTCAAAGCAATAACAAACCATGATGAAGTACCCCCAAATCATCAGTTTTAAGAGCAGCATGTGTTTCACCACGCAGTGCCCTAGTTGCCATCCCCACTCTGCTGCTGAGTTGCTGCACAGCCTCGGGCAAGTCATTTAACCTGCCTGTCTCAGTCTGCCTGGATCGGGGCGAGGAGATTGACATTTACCTCCTGCATGGCAGCATTTTGAGAACTGGCTGATGTTTGTGGCTGTTATTAGCATTTCACGTGAACATGACCTTCCTCAAAGACCTGAGCTCCTGCTGCACTCCTCGAGCTAAAGAAACCGTCACTGCAAGGATTGCAGAAGGGTCAAAAGGTGTATTTAGGTTGTGGAGGAGCAGCCAGAGATTTTTTAGCTGAGGATGTACACGCAGGGCCAATTTCATCCCCCAGGTGATTGTGGCACACATTTCTATTCAGGTTTTAATGCCTCTTACCAATGTATATGAAAGTACACATGCATAGAAGCATCGACGTTTCTCCATGAGCTCTTCCCAAATGATTGAAAATACTATTTCTGGAATGAAGTCCCTGCACATCCAGAATTGCTCGTTTTTGACTTCAGAAATTCTTCTCATTGCTGCTTGAAAATTCCCCCTTGTTTTCTGACAGACATTGTCAGTATCTTGTTTCCTAAGAGTGATGTGATGAGGCAGTTATTGTAGAGCATGCATGGAACCACGGCTGTACATACCTGCCAAGGCCTACCGCCAATTCGCTTTTCTTTCACAAAACGTTATTGATTATCATGTTCCTGCATTTATTTTTTGAAGTGTTGAGGAGTGAAGAGTGGGAAATTCAGTAAGCTTTCAATACTGCCTTGAATTCAGAGAAATTTCCCCTTTGCAAGTTAACCTTTCAGAGTTATTTTCTACTGTCAAAAAAAAAAAAAAAGCATAAAATTTAAAAGTCAGTTTTATAATTAATAATAAAAAAAGTCTATTTAACAGCTTCTTAGGGTTAATTGTATTTTCCTCCACTTTGCTTGTTTTAGAGCCAATTAAAAATCTACTTTAAAACTCATTTCTTTTTTATCACGTACAAGAACACGATAAAGAAACAATTTTTTTTTCTTTCTGTGCATTAAATTTGCCTTACTGATGGAAACAGAGTATGCACTTTGCTTGAAAATAAGATGACTTTGGGATGGCTTAATGCTGATCTCATAAAGCTGGACTTTCAGGGAGCTCTTTAAGACATTTCAGAACTACGCAGAAATAAAATTCTTGTCACAATTGGTGATGTCAGCGAGGCACAAGAGTAACAAGACTGTCCAGAAGGGCACAGTGTGGAAAATTGCCAGGCAATCTGCCAGGGCCCCTTTGCTTTTCTGTGTGAGGGGTGCGAGCCCAAGTGAGGCATGACCCAAGGGCCTTTCTGAGCTGTCAGACAGGTGGGGCTCTGTGCACTTTGTGGTTTTATTCATGGAAGTGAAAAGAGAGTTTAAAAACGAGTTGCAGTTCTACAGCCAACTTCTTTCTTGAGAATACAGCAATTAGGCTCTACCCACAGGAACCCAGCAGGTGTGTACAGCACCACATGCTCTTGCATCAGGACATATGGAATAGCGTTGTCACTGGGAAATGCTTCTAAGAATTGCAAAAAAATTCACTCTGTAGTGTTTTTGTCCTGGAAAGCCTGGCTGGAGGCAAGGGCACAAGCACAAAGGGAAGAAACTCCCAGGAGAGCTAAACAAGCTCTTAATGAAAACATGGAATAAATAATAAATAACCTGGCAATACCTATCCTTGGATTAAAATTGTGCTGTGGAGCTACTGGGCAAGACACAAACAGAATATTAAACAAAAGCAAAAGCAGGGAAAACCCAGAGGCAGAGGAAGGTTGCTATTCTCTTAAACTCTTTGAATTATACAAGTTACAGGTGCCTACTCAGAAATTCATTCTTAGATGAAATCTACTCCTGCACATGAACAGATCTGGATGGCTCTTGGCCTCCTTGGCTGAAATTTCTGTGGGAAAGGAATAATTCAGTTCTGCACACTCCTTTGAAAATCCAGCTCTTATTTTGTATTTTCTTCAGTGTGTCCATCCACACTTACTATAGATTGATTCCAAAGAACTACCCTTTTCGCTCACATTTCTTAAAGTATTTTCAAATATTACCGTTCTTCCACAGAAATCATCTGTTTATTAAATATTTAGACATGAAGAACAGAAGCAGGCAACATTCATGAAAGTCCAGGAGGAAACTGTGAGCATTTGATGCATAATCTTTTTTTTGGATGAGCTGGTATTTTGCATTATGTTTTCCCTGTCATGGGATAATTTCATCTTCTTGAAGTGTGTTGCGCCAAACGGAAAACAACAACAACAAAAAATACCTGAAGAAATACCAATTTTTCAGTACTGAAGAAGGGAAAACAAAGATGGCAAGTAGAGAAATTTGAGGAGCCCATAATAGAGGAGAAAATCATCAATCCCAGGTGCCACAATTCAGAATTTCATTTTCTGTGGGTCTAGAGTGATTACAGGTGTACAGAAATGGATTGCCAATGTCATTTCAAGGAAATCTGTGGTCTCAAGTTAAAGCTTTCACAAAGGTTTCGTGACTCTTGTGTCAACTCTTCCAGGGGAGATGTGTTAGGCTTTGGAGATGGTGAAGAGATATGCCACGCTCATTATTATTAACTGCACTGATTAAAGATCCTGACCAGGTCATTGAGATCTTTATGCACCCTCAAACTGGAAAATTATTCCACTGCATTAGCACAATGGCCTTTTGCTTTATTCTTGCTTTTTAACTCTATTTAGCTTGCTATTTAGCTTTAGCTCTATATTGCTAGAACAAAAGAAATCAGCAAAAATCTCCCTCCCATTGTTAGGGGTATGGTGGCTACATCACCTCGATGATCCTGAAATCCAGTGAGAGGCTCTTCAAGTGTGGAGCTGTGGTGGCACCAATCACAGACATGAAGTTATATGGTGAGTGTTCCCTGCCCTGCAGCTGGGGGATAGTTCATTCAAAATACCTTTTATTCATGGAGATACTGGGTTTTTTCAGCGAGAGCAGGCAGTGTAACAATATTAATGAGATTTCACCTCACTGTCTCGGTCTCTTATTTAAATGAAAGTAAAGCTAACACTGGGACAGTTCACCAAAACCCACAACAAACACAGTATTTTTGACAGCACTGATTTTGCAGTTTCCTCATTTCCTGAGCCCTTTAGGTGTATCAGCATGAATCAAGAATTATATTAGGAATGAATCTTTGAAGGTTAGCAGTGAATTCCTTACAGTGTCAGCCACATTTTCGTTCAATCACAGGTTATTTGGTTCTGTATGTGAAGTTTTGGAGCTGTGATACACAGGAAATCAGACCAGATTACTTTGATCATCTGTTAGACTTTTCTTTAGGTTTTACCCTGTGTTTCAGCTTGGGTTTGGTTTTTTTTCCTTGTTGGTTGGGTTGATTTTTTTTGGTTTTTTTTTTGTTTGTTTGTTTTGTTTTGTTTTGTTTTGTTTTGTTTTGTGAGGGAAGTTGGTTGGATTTTAGTTGGTTTCTTTTTTTAACCATTTCAAAGTGGGTTTAAATGGTGCATCAAAATGGTACATGAACATCTCTGCTGACTTCATGGCTGAAATAGCTTCTGACTCCAGGTCAGGAATGATGAGTTTTAAAACAGAAACAACTTGGAATTCACAAAGTTTGGTTTTGGTTGATTTTTTAATTTTTTTTTTTTTTTTTTTTTTTTTTTTTTTACAGCATCAGCTTTTTCAGAAAGATACCTTGGAATTCCATCAAAAGAGGAAATTACCTATCAGGTAAATTAGCATAAAGAAATAACTTAAAATGACCATTTTACTCTTGAAATGCAATTCAATTCCACCTTTGTGTGTGTGTTTGCTCACCAGGCATCCAGTGTATTACACAATCTTCATGGTCTAAAAGAAGTGGATTTGCTAATAGTTCATGGGACAGCTGATGGTAAGTATTGACAGATGCAATTAATTTGGAATCAGAGCTTCTAATGGGCAGGCGTTCAAGGGCTGGTGATGCACACACCTAGGCAAGGACATTTTCAGTTTCATTTTCCCTCTGACAGGACTTTTTCTTTTGTTTCAACTGTCACTTCTAACTTTGAGCTGGTGACGCTTTTCTTTGCCAAGGATTTGCACCGTTTAGGTGCTGAATGTTCTAATTTGTTTAAATCATCAGGGCCACCGTCTTGCTAGTGAAAGGTATTATATGAATTATTAATAGAACAACATACATTTTTAATGTTGTTTTAAATTCATAAAAATTCTACAGAATTCAGTACAGCTGGTGAAGTACATCACCAAATGGAAGCTAATCTTTCCAGCTCCTTCTCCAAAACCTCTGCTCTAGCAGAGCTCAGGTCTATTAATTACAGAGCCTGGAAAGGTTTTCAGCCAAAGCTGTGTAACAGATTAGTATTTCATATTAGTGTAGCTCTTTCTAATAATGTCAAATGTTTTCTTGCAGCTAAAGTTCACTTCCAGCATTCAGCAGAACTAATTAAGCATCTAATAAAAGCTGGGGCCAATTACACTATGCAGGTATGTGCACCTGTGACTTTTGCTATAACCATAGTTGAACATCTAACCTCCTGTTGCTATTTCTTCACTGCAAAGGACCCTCTGTGCCACAACAGTGGTGTTACCTCAATTTACAGTCAGAACTCTGTTCAATCCCATTTTCCTCACTGTTAGTGTGGGTGTCAGGAGCTATATCATCTTGTCGTTCTCTTGGACTCTTTCTTCTCTCTCATCTTTCTTTTTCTGCCTGTTTATCCTGCAATGCTATACAAAGTGCTTTGGAATCCATAGGCATTTTTTGTAAAATGGAGATGTCACTACTTTACTCCCTTTTTACCTAAAAAGGTGCTGGGTCACATGAGAGTAATTTCCCCTTATTTTCAACCTTTAAATTTAATGAAGGAGCAGGACAGAGCCTCTGCCAGGGCACGGGCTTGCACGAGACCCACCTGGAGCATGTGGCTGCCTCTGGCAGAGGGTTTTGATTGAATTAATGTCTCCAAATGTCCCTGATGTTCTTGGACATTGCAAACCTTGACCCTTCTGGGCTTTAGGTGATCTGTAGTTTCCCCTGGAGCGTGTGAGCTCACGGCAGGGAGGAGGTGACAGAAAGGGCTCAGTGCCACTCAAGGAAGGGAAAAGGACTTGAAATGGAGAATCTGTTGCTGCTGCCCTGCTGACCTCAGCTGAGGTGATGAGAAGGCTGTGGAGAGAGGAAGAAGCACGAATGGCAGAGCTCTCCCAGAGAGCCCTGTGGAGCCGTTCTCGTGCAGCCTTGTGATAACCTGAGCTTGGGGAAGCAGCTGAAGCTTTTTCCTAAGGCCTCCTTAGTTTTCTTGTCCTGTGGCCTGGATTTCTCCATTCAGCCTGCAGATGTTTGCTCAGCCTCACCTGGGAGAAGTTCCCCATGGAATTTGTTTTAAGAGATAAAAATGCCCGCATCTGCCCTAGGAGAGAGAGAAGATGGGCTTTAGACAAGATGGGAAGAGAGTTAAAAATATGAATAACAAGGGGTTTTGCCAAACACTTAGAAGCTGAGATATTGAGAGGTCCCTAAAAGCATGAGGTAATTAATCCTCATGGATGTTAATGGGATTTGGATGCCTAGGAACTACTGAAAATGCCAGCTAAGTAAACTGTTGTAAGCACAATGGCTGAGAATATAAATTTTTTCACTTCTGCGGATCCCACTGCAGTGGTTGTTTTATGTAAGTTCAAATTCCAAGAGAATGAGTTTTACTTTGGGTTTTATTTGCTTTCCTCGATGCCATAAAACTAATGTTATCATTCTGTTGTCACCTAAAACATTTTGAAGATGAGAGAAAGAAAATTAGAGCCCTAAATATTTGAAAAGCCTTTAGAAACTATTTACTTTTTTTTCCTTTCTCCTCTACCAGATCTACCCGGATGAAGGTCATAACATTGCTTCTGAGAAAAGCAAATATCACCTTTACAGCACAATCCTTGGGTTTTTTAGTGCTTGTTTAAAGGAGGAGACACCAATTTTACCACAGGAACCTGAAGAGGATGAATAAGGCAGCCTATTTGTGTAGTACTGAAGGGGACTTACTTTGCGGCTCAATAAAACCTTAAATAAAAGTGACTGTAAGATTGCAGATTCTGCAGAAGCTCAAGGGCAGCTAAAGGATATCACAGTGGAACAGCACATTTACAGACAATGAGCTAATAAACTGGAATTCGACTACAGAGTCCAAACATTATTACCAAGGGACAAAACCTTTACCTTTGTGGAAGGTCAACAGTTGGGTACAGTTTCCTGGAAGAACTTAGTTTTGCATAAGTGTAGGGTTAGTGCATGTTTGTTATGTTAAGCCTCACTGTTGGTTCTGTAAGTGGTTGCTTGTTTTTGTTTTTGTTTTTGTTTTTTAATTTAAATGCACATCTTTATTCATCTTCGCATAAGGCACAACCTATCATAAGTATTACTGCCACTAATATTCTAAACGGTGAACTGCAATCTAACACTGTAATGTTACAATAAGTGCAATTCTTCTGCTGTCTATTACACGTAAGAAACCACAGAGATAATAAAGGGCACGATATTTTCTCTAGTTTCTGCTCGAAGGGGATATTGTCTAGTGCATCGTATAACATGGATATTGAAAATTATTTCCCCCACACAATTTCAGCATTCACAATTATTACTGTACCTAATAGTGACCAATAGGGAACTTTTTGGTGGTGTGCTCTTGGTCTTTATGTATATACCCATGACTCCCTAAGCAGAAAATCTTTCTGAGCTTGAAGAAGGTTTTTGAAGATGTAATTGACAGCTGTATTTAAAACAATATCTGCAATTGAAATCATTCCCCAGTCCAAAATGTATCTATTGTTTCCTTCAAATATGTTTGAGTTGTGTTTTGGTATTGTTTATAGTAGCTAATAGTTTGCTGGTTACACTCTAATTTTAGAATATGCTACTTTGTCACATGTAAATTAGATACATAAATATTAAATTATAGTTTCAGATAAAGAAAGTTTATTAACAATGTATAATGCCACTGAGTAATACTTTACTCCTCAAATGAAGACGTATTTTGTATAGTGCATTTTCTTTTCCTCCCTTCTGGTCTCAGATGTAATTCTGATGTTCATCAAGGTGGTGACGTAGCTCAAACACACCATTAGTTTTTATTCCAAGGCTGCTCATTAAGTCTCTTGCAACAAGATTTAGCTTCAACAGCATTGCAAAGGAATGAAATGTTTTTCATTTGAGGCAAAGGAAGATCTGACAAGTTAGATTTTATTATTTATTCAGGGGGCGAGCCCCTCATGCATCCATTTGTTTGCCAGGGTGAAGTACAGCAATGGAAATTGAAACTATGAAATAAACAAGGCAGCCAGGTTGGCTTTGCAGAATATTAACTCTGATCATGGAAATCAAGTGCAGTGTTGGCTTAATTTGAGATATCTTCCTGAAGGTATATGAAAACTCCTGGCAGATGCTGTGCCACTTACAGGAGAATAGCTGTAGTTTTTTTATTTCTGGAAATATTCCAAATACTTTCCTACCCAATTAAGGTTTAATTTCTTGCAAGATTAAAAAGAAAGTAATTTTTGAAGGTAAATATACTATTTAAGATGTAAAGTTCTGCATATTTTATGAGAATGGGAATTGTTTTTAATGTAATGAAAAAATCACCTGAAGCTTTTTTACTCATCACTTCCTTCTGGAATATTTTCTTTCACTGTTAGGGTTTTTTTTTTATGATGCAAATAATTAATTTGTCTGAAAGGCGTGGTTTTATGGAACACTGAAAAGTCTCTTGTCTTTTAATGTTTAATATTTCTCTTGTTTTGTTAGCAATGTTCAACTATTTTTCGATTAGTTTAATACAATTTTAATGTGCAATGATATCTTGTTTGGGTCCCAGTGTCACCACGAAGTCTGGCTTTGCTTTGTGGTATTTTTAGGACATATGGAGTACATATTTATAGTAGAGGTAGGGTATATATTTATGGGGCTGCTGTGTGCACTGCAGTAAGATCACACGAAGCAACAAAAAAAGTGAGAGCAGAATTCAAGCAAGGTTTTGCAAATCCTGTTTTCTATGGAGGAGCGGCGTTTTCAAGCCTTCTGTTGGCTGGGACTGCTGGTTTGTGATTTTATAAATTACACTCGTCACTTAATAAACGCTCACCTGCCAGTGCTGATGCCTTTCCTAACCAGACACCGTAAATGAGGTCCTCATCCAGATGGATTCAATGAGAGGTTTTTTCCCCAGTTTGAGCCAAACACACGTGAAGGAAACACAAGCTGTGTGCACACACTGAGCACGGGCTCGGTGTGCAGAGGATGCAGGAAAAGGCCAATTCTCCCAAAACGTGCTCATGTTTCTCTACAAAACAGCCACTCCATACTCATATTTGCTGCGTGTCACATTTAGCAGTGTTTAGTTACTTCCAGAAGGAAGCAAACAAAGCTTGTGTCCCAGCAGTAGCTCAGGAAATTCGTTATCCCAGACCTTTGGATCCCACACCATTTCCTCCTTTCCCTGTAGCTCTGTTTCAGGCCCCCATTCCCTGTTCATTCTACCCCAACATCCCCCCTCCAGTTTGCCAGACTGAACGTGTCATGGCACATGGCCTTCTGTAGGAATGCCTTTGGCAAGACTGGTATGTTTAAAAAATGTGTTACCTGAAATCTGGGTGGAAATATGGTGTGCTTTTGATGTTTTCATTATTTCTCACACTGTGACAAATACAGGTATTTTTATATAACTGTGTACACAAGGGTGAGCATCAGACACAGATTAATTGCTTTTACTGATATTTTTATGTGTGACTTGAATTCAGATATTGCAAAAGGGTTTGCCAGGTGCAGGCTCTGCTAGTGAGACTCAAGAATTTGGTGTAAGATGTCCCTTTACTTTTGCTGACCTGTTCAAGTAATCCTTCCACTTACTGCACAACTGAGCAGTGTTGCCTGTCAGGTTCTATGTACGTTACTTATGGCAATCATTAATTACTCTAGGTGATCTATAGTAGTGATCAAAAATTAGCACACATTGCACCGTGATGACATTTTAAGTCTGAAAAATTACTGTTTGATTCAGCTGTCCTTAAAATATGACACTCACTAGACTAGACCTATTAATTTATGGAAAGCTAGGAAATCAGCATATCCATTTACTGCTTGCCAGAGCTTATCTTTACCTCCTTGATTCCCTCTCTCCTTCTTCTGCTACTACAACTTGTGAAATCTATGGAACCTGTAGGTCATATTGAAATTTCAATTATATTACAAAATCAGGCATAGCTGCGTGTCAAGTGGAATACTTTCCCCAGATTGTTGAGTACAAAGAAAGGCTGATTATTTTTTTAAAATTAATTCATTTAATCTTTTGGCAGCGAGGATGGAATTATTTATGACCTGGTTTTATCAACGCCTGCTGTGATTTGCTATAACCAACTGCTCCTTGTTCCTCAGTTTTTGGCATATGTAGATCTCCCTGTGTCTGAAAGTGAAGATGATTGTTCTCTCAGCTCTGGCACTTTGAGAATGGAGTCAGTTAGGCTCATTTAGTTGAGAAATTCACCTTTTAAGACAGAAGAGCTTATGTTTGATCTGAAGCCAAAGATTCTCCTTGGAAACTTGGAATATTGAGTGCTGGCTCCTTTAATAAAATGTGGAGGATACAAGGTGTGACCTCGTGTCCCTCCTCACAGGTTTGTTAGACCTCACTGAAGAAACAAGCAAGAGGAAGATGTCCCAAAGGTCCTGAGTACCATTTCCTTACAGCTTCAAATTACACAGGCGAGGTGCAGTGGTCCTGGAGTTTTGTATTCACTGCACATAACTCCTCCTGGCAAGTCAGGTGCCTCCAGGGAAGGAAGAACCTCACTGGTATTGATTATCTCCTGCAAAACATCTTCAGTGGCATTAAGATTCCTTCTCTTTACCCTCTGGATGATTTCAAGAGTGCTGCAGAGCATGGGGAGCTCCTGGGATGTGGCTGAGGAGAGTCACAACTTCCAAGGCTCCTGGAGCTTTGAAAAGGAAAGAAAGAATTTAGTTAAACTTCTGTCTGTTGAATTTCAGACATGAAAGTGGAGAAGGAGCTCGGCTTCAAGGAGGTAGGTGCGTGACAAGTGTTAGTGATTCTCTCACCAGGGAGGTAAAACAACAGGCATCTTACAAACATAGCACCTAAATGGGCAGTGGTGAGTAAAATAAATGCTTGTTTTCCAATGGCTGCAAATTACAATGGTGTTAGATTAAGCTGATCGGGTATTTGGATAGAATTAAGGAAATTAAACCACCTGAGTGTGTGCAGTCCAAAGTTTCCATTAAACTTGGGACTAGACTTCTTTCCTGTACAATTACTATAGAAATCCAATATCCTACTTTCACCTAAGTGGAACTTAAAAACAACAAAGTTGATTCAGTAATGCCTATACCCCATGAGGACACAAATGATATATAAATATACACAATTCTTTTTAATTAAAATATCCCATAAAGTGCTAACAGCCTTTTTTTTTTAGATTTCATGACCAAAGGAAAAAAAAAGCTTCTGATTGATAAAACCATCAGAGGGAATATAATTGGTAGGGAGATGCTTAGGAAGTATTTCCCTAAGGAAAGTGATGTTTTCTGCTGTAATGAATTTTGTGTCCTAAGTGAGCTGAGAGTGCATTTGTCAGGGGTGTTTTTGGAGAATTTAGATGTTGACACCCAGCTGATGTCCTGAGGCTCCTGTGGGGAGCAGGTTCCTGGCCAGGCAGGTGTTCCCATCCTCCAGACAGGGCAGAACCTTCACAGCTCTCTGTGGAGCAGGGTTATAATCCCAGAGTTCAGTCCCTCAAAGAGCACAGTTGATAGGAAACGGCGTGAAATTATTGCCTTGGGAATAAGAAGAATTTTGTTTAAAAATGGCTGAGCAGTTGAGGCATCTTGCTGCTTTCCAGTTTGTGTGAGGTGAGGGTGGGAGCTTGGCCAGGGCACTTGGTGACCAACTCCACACCCCCAGCTGACACAGCAGCTGGCAGCAATCACAGCTCCAGCAGGGCCTGAAAATGCTCCAGCTTCACGGGGGAGAAAAAGGGGACAGGGCACATGGTGCGTGGGCAGAGTATCTTGTGTCTGATGATGCTGCAGAAGAGCTCCTTTAATGAAATGATGCCTCCGAAATCCTAACGGAGAGCAACACATGCCTAAAGAAATGCTCTGGTTTGCTCCACATCCATCTGGCAAATAAAATACAGTGTAGGATTCAGTCTTCAGAAGGTTTGCAGCACCATTAGGAGAGAGGTAAGAAAGAAAAGTGTTCTGGGAGGACAGGCAAAGACATTTTATTTGCAATATGTTGCCCTATACAGTGCTGTGGCTCCAAAATGAAGTGGTGCACTTAGGTAGCCTTAGAGACAAGTAGCCAGTGCTTGATTCAATAAAGCTTCAGCTAAGGCAGGAAAGCCAGATCATTCTCTAATGTCCACAAAAAAATTATCAATTACGTGGTTTCTTAGGGTTCTTCAGTCCTGTGTTTAATTTATATCCTACATTTCAGCTAGTTCTTAGAAGATAAGAATTTTTAAATATAATTCCACATTTGAAATAAGCAGTTACGGTAAAATATTTCATTTTTCAGAAGAATGTAGATTGTTACATTTAACAGTCTTTATGTTAACTGTTCTTCCTTTTGGGTTATAGGAGACCATAAATGTATTGGGCTCACGGGTTTGTTAATTGGAATGGCAATTGCACTGAACTTGAACGGGGAGCTTATCTTTTTTTTTGTAGGAATTGCTTGTGGAAATACAGTGAATCTGAATACCAGTGAAATATTTGAAGATCTTTTATAGAAAATCATATGTAAAATATAGAATATAATGCGAAAAATATGCGTATCTAGGAAGGTGAGGACCACGAATGAAGGAACAAGTACAGTAATTTAATCAGAATTAAGCAAGACAAAAGAAAAGGCAGTGTGGAAAATTGATGCAAGCAGAACTTTTAGGCTTAAAGGGAGCACTGTGAGGAAGCATATCAAATTTTTTAGCTTTGCTTTATCCTAATTTTTTTCGTTCAAGAACTTCTTTGTGAGATGAGACTAGAAGCTCCAAAAGGGACTTGAGCCCCTATCAGTCATTTTCTTATAAAAAAACAACAATTAAAAAATCAAAGCCCAGAGTGTGAGCTAGGAGCTTAGCAGTAACAAATTGGAAGAGCAGGGGTTCAGCTGATTTCGAGGAGCAGGAAGGACCTGTCTGTGTTAGCTGCTCCATCCTGGGGAGCGTGAACCCCTCCTCACCTCTGCTGGGGGGAGGGATGAAGGGTGTCTGACATACCTTGCCCCTTCAGTCCGTGACAGAGGGAAAATAAAGCAAACCTAACCTCTTCTGATAGCTCAGTTTAGGATTATGGTTTGGATGAAAAAAATAATGCAGTAAACCCGAGCATGTAAAAGATTGATTCAGTGATAAGCACCCACTTTTTTTACAAATCAGTCTCTTTTACAGTTTCATCCATCTGCAGAGCAAACTTTGACTGTCAATTAGTGTTTCTCAGCATATCTTGGCTCCTCTGTAACTGTCATGGCGTGACCACGGCACCCTGGGAGGGGAGGAGAGCATATCTCAGAAATACTGATACACAAATTGCAACATAAAATAATGGCTGTTGATCAGTCTGAAAGATTTAAGAGCACTTTTCCAGCATCCTAGCTGAAGCTTGTAATTTCTACAGATAAATATTGATGTTGTTGCCATAGAAGCCTTCAATCCTTCATCAGCTCCTGATTTGGGTTTTGCTCTGTGAGAGGCTTTGGGGTGAGGGGAAATGCATGAGGATGTGTGAACAGGAACCCAAGGAGCACTGTGTGACACACACTTAATTAGTGTTGCCCCTCCAGTACTGCTTCTGGTTTTCATTAGTTTAAATTTTCCTGCAACCAACTACTGAATCCACAAAAGCCACATCTGCACTTCATCCAGCGGCTCCAATGGGACTCTGGAGCTACAAACATTTTTTTTGTGGATGAAAAAAAACAGCCTGATGCCTGCAGAAATCCTTGTGTATTCTCATATAAATGTATAAAAACATATTGGTGCTAACTCAAGATCCCTGTATATTCTGAATATTACTTTGAGAGGATGTGTCTGGAAGGAGTGGCAGCATTTTTCCAATTCTTTTTCCCTTGTTTGTATCACTGGTCCTGGCTGCTTATTATGGACACTGTTCTGCATTTGTGTTCTGTCCCAATTAACCTGCCACCTTCCCTAAACGAAGCTTGTACAAATCTTGCCGTGCGTGGCCACCAAATGACACTGCACCTCAGCACACTCGGCAGAGAGTTGGCTGGTTTATGTTTCCTTTATTAGAGCATTAAATTGATTATTTATTCATTGATTATTAGAGTGAGTTCATCAGTTTAATGCTGTAATAAACCTGCCGTTGAGTGTAGTTTTAAACATGCCAAAGTGTAAAAATATGCATATGGCTGGACCTTTCTAAACTGCAGGATTGTGAAATGGACAGAGAGCAAAATCTGAAAGCTATGTGTGACATTTAATGGCCATATTAAAATCCCTAATAATAAATGACAAGGTAATTAAGGTGGAAAAAATACTCCACCAAAAGTGGTTTAAGCAATTACAATGTCATGGAAGTAAAAGAACACATCCAACTTGCAGAGGGGGGGATATCAGATTGTGCAAGTAAATTGATTATCCAGATTATTAGATTGTTATTATTCAGATAATTTATCTCCAGCTTTATAATGTAATGTATGAACTGGCACGTCTGACCATTTTAAGAACTGTGGAGAATTATAAACTCCACTGGGTGATGCGGAAATGTATCTACAGGTGATGCAGGGACCACAGGTACAGAACAGATTAACATGAATGAGAAAGAAGGGGGATGAGATTTTATACAGCTGTTGCTTTGTGGAAAATCTGTGCCAGACCCAGATTACTGGAGAATCTAAACCCAGACCTAAGGGGTTTACATAGAGATAGAAAGGTTATATTAGATGTAATTTTATACTTATAAGAAAAAAAAAATAGGGGTTGTTTATCCTACTCACCTCCTTTGTTTCCTTCTGTATTTTAACTATTCTGTTATTTGGCATTCATGTTGTTCCTTATCATGCACCATACACTTTTCAGACAGACAGGCTGTACTGTCCATCTTTATGGGTGAAAGCATTTGCACAAACTTTTTCAGAAGAGCACAGCTAAACCAAACTTCTAACTCTCTCCAAGTGAGCGCAGTAACACTTTATTGCGCATCTCAAAAAGCCCACAACAGGAAACTAAAATTCTGCTGGAGATCATAAACGTTAAAACCCCTACTTTTATGATGAACTACAGTGCCCAAAGGAAAATATCCACAGAATTTACCTGCTCTCTCCCTCCTCCCTCCCTGTCCAATCTATTTGTCCTTCAGAAGCAAAGGACTCAGATCTCCTCAGCCTGTTAAAATGCAAGAGCTACACAGCGCAAAAGCTTTTGATGGATAGCTCAGGAAAGAGATAATCTGGCTACTTAATTTGTTTGTGTAGCGATTAGTTTTCAAAAATGCATAAACCATTAAGGCTGAATTTTTCTCAATATAATTGCTGTTAAAACATGTTCAGGCAAAAGATTATCCTGCCTAGCTGATTGTCTTGTCAATAGATAGTTATAGACACAGTATTGTCCTTTCTGCAGGTGCCTGAGGTGAGGCAGTAACTCCTGGCAAGGCTAATTCTGCCCTGCAAAGGGAGATCTGTGCCTGCTCCTTCTGCCAGGATCAAAGTATTCCATGTGGGACTCCAAGCCCTGCTCACCCAGCTGTAAACAGCCCCCCAGGAGGAGTGATAAGGGCTACTGATGTTTCAGCCAATTTAGTCTGACTTGCTCACAGCCTGCCTAATCCATTTCCAACCACAGCTCTTCCAACCTGAAAGACCAAGCTACTGTGTCCGGAGAAATTGCAAAGATAACTGTTCTCCCAAGTTAAATTTGCATCATAAATTTCAAAATGTATCACACATTTACTTTTCATTTTTTAGGTTATGGCATAATAAGAACACAGCCTAACTACCAGAGCTCCTGGTTCCCCATGTGTGAAGCAGAGGAATAGGTGCACAGTGATGTGAAAATGTGCAGAAGAGGAGTGAAGTGTTTACCTCAAGCACTTCAATATATTGGCATATTGCCTGGTTTTGCTGTAGCAACAGTTTTTGTGAGGGTAAGGGCAAAGGGAGTAAGCAAAATAAACTGTTTGTGTTATACATATGATTAAATAATTATTTATATTGATTCTCAGTGCATTTATGTTCAGTAGAAGTGGAGGATATCACCATTGTGGATTGCATTCTGATTTATCAGAAGGTAGGAATAAAAAGCAGGAGAAACCTTCCCACTCGCAGCTGAGCATCTCCTGGGTGCCTGGTGAGACACTTCTTCAGAATGAGAGGGAAAAGTTTTTCTGGATTCATTGGGTAAATGAATCCACCAGTGTTTAATCTCCAAATGCAAGTAAAGCCCTTTCCTTGGTGTTTATATAGACACTCCCGCCTGTATGAGAGATTGAAATGCTGCCTCTTCAGGAGATTGAAGGTCTCTGGGAGCAGCAATCAGTGGTATAAAAAATGAAGGATGGTTTTCAAGACTCATCCATCCCTAAGCTTCCCTCAGTGACATCCCTGCTCTCTCTTTAGGAAGCATCTCTTGATGAACACATTTTTTCTCCTGCTCTTGACAGCTGGGTTTTCTGCCAGACTTTTACTTTCAGGAAACTTAGTTGTATATTATTTTGAGCTCTTAATCCTGATGAAAACCAACGAGATGAACTGATGCTCCCTTATTTGATGGGCATTCAAAATGTGTAGCCTTCTGCTTTATTCATGTCTAACCCTCCCAGCAATCAATACCATGAGCCAATTTCCCTGGGAATTACAGCCACCTGCTGCTGTGCTTCTCCCATGATCTTCTCCCAAAATCTGCTCAAGTTCAGTGGATTGACTGCTCTGATTTGCTGGAGCCATGGGGCCTTGGGGTATGGTCTTCTCCTGATGCTGGTCAGTTCAGGAAAGCAAAACAGGCAGAATATCAGTGGGGTAACAGGGATATATCAGTGGGGTGACTGGGATTTGTCAGTGGGGTGACAGTGATTCTCAGACATGCTGAGAACCCCCATGGGGCTCTGTGTCCTGCTGCCTCAGAGAGGTGATGGAGGGAGGGCAGTAACAGGATTTGTTGTGTCTGGAACAGCTTTGAGTGGAGATCCTTGCAGACACCCTACTTTGTTAATTCATATCGGCCTGTCATTTTAATGGCTTAGATTTGTATTTGCAGGTGTTCACAGGTGAGTGAAGTGAAGCAGGGATGTGTAAACACAGATCGGCAATGTGCAGTAAAATGCAGTATTTATTTTTTAAAAATTGGGGCAAATTCCCCTACTTGTGCTTAAATGGCCTTTTTATCAGCTTTTGTTATCTCATTCACTCACATTTCCAGGGCACAGTACCATCTTCTGTGGGACCATTTCTGTTACCACGGCAAATCCCTACTTGGGAAAGCAGTGGAAAGAGTGGAAAGAAAGTCTTGCTCCAAGAGTTTACATGGGCAAAATGATTGTCCTTGGCAGGTCAGCTCCTGGATTTCCTGAACACAGCTTTCGTCTTAGGCCATATAGCTCTGCATTTCATTCCAGCAGCAAGAAGGAAAATGTTTCAGTGCAGCCCGAGGTTTTGCTTTGCTGAGTACGTCATCAAGGGCACTGACACTTCAGGAAGCAACACAGATTCTCAAGGTTTAATGTAGGAGGAACCATTACTCTGTCCTTCTCATTTGAATTCAAATGGACTGGGGTTATTTAAAAGATAAGATTAGAATCTGGAGATGTTTAGAGAATATGCTGCTGAGGGCAGGAGGTACTTTCTGTTCCAATACCATATAGGATTTGGTGGAGAGGTGGCATACTTAGAGATGCTAATACTTCTTTCTCAGATCAAGCAATCAGTAAAGCTGGAGGAGGAAAATCAACTGGAGGTTGAGTTGTGAGTAGTTCATTGACCCTTGCATATGATTTAGCTCTATCAATGAACATAAAACTTCTCTGTGCAACATCCTCAAGGTGGAAGGCACACACCAAACACTCGATATAGTAGCTTTTGTGTTGGAAAGCAGCATCAAATTGAGAAAAGCAGTTCAAGGAGCATCTTTAAGCATAAAGATTGCTTAAAAAGCTCTAATAGATGCCTGGAGTAAATAACTTGTTAAAAAAACCAAAGTTGTTTAGAAGGCAAAAACAGCCATCCAGGTAAAAGAGCAGTGTAAAAGATGCTATTAGGAGTAATAAAGATGTACTTTAAAGTGTGAATAATGTGTTAGAATGGAAAAAGTAAAAAATGGAAAAAGAAAAAAAAAAGTTCTAGTTCTAGTAGCTGAAATGTAAAGCACAGCAAATGGATCAGAAGAAATTCCAAGGAAATTCCAAGACATGGTTTCCTGAAGGCCTAAAAGCTGATGATGGAAATCTTCCCAAATGCTGGTGAGGCAGAGAGCCTGCAGGATGCCCATGGGAATGGGGCAGGGACCATCACGGGCAGCTGCAATGAATCTCCGCACGAGAGCTCATGGCAGGGATGGGACCACGCTGAGACCTCAGCAGAAGCGTTTTTAAAGCAAATCAATAAAATTTACAGTTACAAATTGCCAGGCTCAGATGCTCGTGCCCTAAAGCTCTCGGAGGATCTGAAGTGTAAAACTCATGAACTATTTCTGGCAGTGTGGAGTGTTTAAATACATCTTAGCAGCAGAGAGGAGAGAGGCAAACAGTGCCAATCTTTAAAAGCCTGTAAGGAAGGGGGTGGAAGCCTGGATTCTGCATCCAATATGGAGAGAGGAGCTGTGGAAAGAAAGGGACGGAAAGGGCCATGGTTTGGGGTGAGACAGTGGGAAAGAGGTGCCGTGGATTTTGCAGAAACCCCTTCTGCCCTAAGGAGTGTGCACAGGACTGTCCTGCCATACCTCACATGTAGATTTTTCAGGAAGGCTCTTCACCAAATTCCCTTTCTGCCTTGAACTTTTATGTCATAGAAGAGTTCCTAATAAAACTGCATGAAAGATGGGAAGCAAAGGTGGGAGCTAATTATTTAGTTATTGCAGGAAAAACTGTGTGGGAATCTGTTCTACTCAAGTTGTTCGTAGAAGGAAAAAGACAAAAAAACAAAGCCAAGAAATCTCTGCTGCTGGTGCAAAGTTGCTTTGTTCTGACAAGCCCAAAGCTCACTGCCAACAGATACAGAAGGATCCTGCAGTCCTGGATGATTGGGCAGTAAAACTGCAGATGAAATTCAGGAGAAATAATTCAAATTAATGCATAGAGGGGAGGAATTGTTCTATTTTTGTGCATGGTAGGCTCTAAGTGCACTATTACTATGCAAGGGAGAGATCAAGAAATCATTCTGGATTGTTCTCTGGGTACAGCATGAAGTTCAAAAGTAAGAAGGCCAAATAAAGCATTAGGGGGTTTAGAGGACACATAAAGAATAAGAAAGAAAACATTATTATGCACTTGTAGAAATCAGATTTTAGAAAGCCATCCAAAATTCTTGAGTACCATGTGCATTTCTGTGCTTCCTCAAAAAAGGTGAGATAGAACTAGAAACAGTGGTGGTCAGAAATTGTGAATATTTACGTTATAAATATGATGCACAAAACATGTAAATATCTCTTTTCTCAACATCTAAATCTTGAGGCCTGGGTCACTAAAGATTTGCTTGAAATATTTCCCAGAGGATAAATTCATCGGAACTGGCCAACACCATGAGTAAAAAACATTCAGTTTTAGTAAATTAAGTGAAAATTCAGGGAAATTTGCTCTAAAACTGTTGAATATTGTTCCAGAGAAAGATCATGCACTTCTAGCCAAAACACATTTTTGTGTTCATGCATTTTTGACCAAAATGCTCCACCAAAGGCAGGAAGGATCTGCTGTGTGAGATGACACGTCCCAGGTAGGTGAGGAGAACCAGCACAGCTGGCACTGCACAAAGATCTTTGTTAAAGATGAAAGGCTCAGTTTGAGAGGTGGTGTAACCTCAATTGTGGCCTTTTCCCATCACCTTCTGATGGTCTAGCACCATTTCCCTCGCTGGTTTTTCCCCAAACACTTTCTTTCAGCTCCTGTCTGTCAGGCACGTGCCAGGTGATACAGAGATTCTGCTCCCTGGAGTGTCTCTGTTAGAGGCTCTAATCCCTTGTGTAACATCACAGGAAATGTCAAACCACTGCACTGACATCCAAGGATGTTCCCAGTGTAATTCCCACACCTTTCAGCACCATTCTGTGCTAAAGTCTGACTTTTATATCAAAATTAAACAGGAACGCAGAAGCAGCGGAGTAGCCATTGCTCCATACAGTGGCAGATAAGCCAACTGAAATTAATTAAACTTAGCTTTAATTAAAGTTTATACAAGCCAATAAAGATCTAGGTTATAAAACATTGTTTAATACCAGGGTTTTTTTGTAATTTCATTTTATTGATTTGAATGGTATGACTTAGAAGGAATCCCCAGTTCTGGCATGGAATTATATGATAAACTACAGATAGATGAGGCAAATTAGAAGCTAATACAGCATTAAATAATTTGAAATGTTTTCCATTCTGTAAAAATAGAACAGAGAAATGCTAAAGCATGCTCTAAACTGCCTCTTTCATCATGCTGTTAATACATTATTAGAGCAAAGTGGCAATTTTTCAAGTACTTTACTGAATAGCACCTATCCATTATGGAACAATAAATGAATGGAGGAAAACAAGATATAGAACCAAAGACTTTTCAAATGAACAATAAAAGGTCAGTTTATAAAGCAAGTAAAAGTAAAATAGACATGGTCTGTGACATTTGGACAAAATACACACACCTGGAAATGTGAAGTGCTGCTAATTTGCCAGGACTTCTGAACTGAAGCCCTGCTGGAAGAGAAGTTAGAAAGAATTGCTGTTCAACATCATCCAGGGGAGGCCAGGGTGCCTAAAACCCTGGGGGAGATGTCTCAGAGCAGATGATCTGAGAGCTAAAATAGCTTGGTAATCGCACATCCAACCTCTGCAGCTCAGCAAGTCCTCACCACAAAGTGGTCATTTCTGTTCTGCAGTTTAGGATCAGAGTATCTTAAATGTATTTAAATACTTATTTACCTCTCAAAGTAATGGGGAGCCTGATGTTTTCTAGATGAAACAGGTATTTCCATCATCCCAGTTCAGTTTGTGCTGATGCAGTGTGCAGGAATTGGAGTGTCGGTTTCAATAGTTGTGTGTCTCTCTGACACTTGGCTTGCAGAGTCATGGGGAGTTGACTTGGAAGTGCCACATGGGTGAGAATTCAGCTTCTCAATTTAGAAAACAGCTTTTTGGGTGACTGGGCGTCTGTCCAGCTGAAAATATAAATAATTTTAAAAGATTTGGGGTAAAAAGTACTATATGATATAATTCATTTTTTTCTGCTGGCAAAATGAGGTGGAGGTGAATGAATCCTAAGAATGAAAATTGAAAAATCACTGAAGATGCAGGACAAGAAGAAGGCAACTGAAGAGTTTTATTATTACACGTGTGGAAAAAGAGCCAGTTGTTGAAAGGTTTTGCTCTTAAAACGAGATATATCTTTTATTTCATACCTCTTTTTGTTGAGAGCTCCACCATGGTTGCTTAATTAAAGAAAATGCCAAGTTAAAGCCTTGGATGAAATGCATCTTGGATGTGAGTTCTCCTGGTTTGCACCCAAGGGCGGGGCAGGACTGGAGCCCACACTGGAGCACAGCAAGAGCCCTGCAGCTGAGTGAGAGGGAGAGTTAACCTGCCTGCACTGAAGGGAGACGATGCTGTGGAATTGCTGCATTTATATAAATATGTATATATTTATACATGTGAAAAAAGAGAGGAGTGCATTTCATGAGAGGTACTTTAGGGAGAATGTACTTTGGTATTGTAAGATTATTTTACTTTTTTATTTTAAGGTATTATTATTGTAAGATGGAAGATGTCTGTAAGATGGAAGCATACTGGGTAGTGTTATTGCTTCTGAATACATCATAGCAAATCAAGGATTTTCACTGTGGGATCAAAAGTGAAAAAACCCTACCCCAAACGCCTTAGATTAAGCTATTTTAAAAAATCATTAAAAGTCTGATGTATTTCTTAACAATGGGAAAAGGGTTATAATTTCTTCATGTCTGTGCCATGAGAAAATTCTACAGCTTCTTACAGAAATCCAAAGCATGATTATGAAACTCTTGACTGTTGTCTCCTCAGCTTCTGGCTATAAAAGCAGTGAAAATCACCAAGCTGCACTGCTGCCTTCCTATCTGGTGGCAGTTTGGAGGCTGAAATTAGGCTGTCTGAAGATACTACCCCAGCTCAAAAATTTTACTATCATTGAAAAATCTCTCCTTTTTATTTTTTTTTTTTTTCCTTCAGAAATGGGACAGAATCTTTTGATTCTGTAAAAATTTTAGGATGATTCTAATAGTGCAAGGTTACAGTCTGTCCTTCAGACATGGCCTGTCTCCCAAAAAGGAGCTGAGGGAGCTGCGTGAGCCTGATCTCTCTGTGTTCAACTGGGGAACACCCAGCTAAATTAAATGTACTGCCTTTGCACGTGTAACTCAGGGATGAAGACAAAAATCTGAAATTGCCTAACGAAACTAGGAAGTGAGAGCACAAGAGGGAATTGAACCTCAAAAAGACCACGTGGATGCAACAAATTGTTCAAACCTCAGGTTGTCTGTATAGAACCATCCTCACAAATCTGCCTCCCAACCTGCATCTAACATAAGTAACAAAACTAAGTAATTAAATTGCATATTTCAAAGATTTTAGACACCCTTAGAACTCTTTGAAGAATAATAGTTTGGGAGTGAAAACCCAAATGCAGTCTCCAGCAATAGGTTCCCTACTGTATCAAGTTCATGCTCATTTTTTTCACATACAACCTTAGGGAGACTTTAAGTGCAGAAACTGCAAGCACTTGTGAATTACAAATCTTTTCTTTATTCTCCTGTTCCTTTAAAATATTCTCTCAAGCAGTTCATAATGTTTATTTGGTTTTGTTTTGATTATTAAAGTTCTTAACATTTGAATACATTAGAGATTGGGTAAAGCTGTTTTCTCAGTGCAGTGAGACAGCATAAATTAAATGAGATGTGGAAAGTTTATCTTTTGCTTTGTGAATCTGTTCATTTGCAAAGGCTGGATTAGTTCATTTTGCATGTTGATAGAATGTCTTGTTCAATCTTGGAAACCACACACAGCATTTTTTTTTTAATTTATAGAATGTGGCTTGTGCTGTGCACACCATTAGTTTGAGGGGAAGATGGTATTGTCACAGGGAAGGGGACAGGGACAGATACTCATTTGGCTTGGCTTTGGATTATACATTTGTATACCTCTGCCTGAGGAATTGCTCTGGATTTTTACTGTAATTCATAAAGTAAGACTGCAGTGAATCTATTTCCAATTTCATATCATTTTCTGAATAATTTACCTCTCTGAATTATTCTTACGTATATAAATTCTGCAGGTCACTCTCTGACCCTCCTTGACTGACTTTTATTTTGCATCAGATTCGACTCTTATTACTTTATTCCTACCCAGGATTCTTCAGAAATATTCACATTTCCCTCAAGTTGGGTCAAGTCAGTCATAATCAAAATACACAATATTTCTAGTTGGGGGTGTTTGGAAGGTTTCTGAGAAAAGTGATGTGAAAAATATAGTTAGAAGGAGAAAACCAAAATTACTTAAGTTTGACCTAGTTGTGTTATTATCCTTTTTGTTTAATATCTTTATATATCTGTATCTCTTCACAGATACATATCTCCTCTGTACAAATATTTTCTGTCGGTGTGTCTATTTATCTATCTCCTGGTTATTTGATCTACTCAGTGTTGTTATCTAGGTCAAATATGGGCAATTGTATTTGCCGTTGCAAAAAAAGTGTTTTACAGTTCGCCTGATGCCCTTTGCCTTTGTTTTTTGCTTCATTTGTCCTTCGAAGCTCAGGACTGCATCATCCTCTCTGACCTGCTGACACAAGATTTATTGACAGCCTACCTGAAGGAAAGGGTGATGGATCACAGGAGCAGGAGGAGGTGTAAGTTTGATGGATGGCTCGGGGCTCAAAAGCCTGTGATCACTGCAGCAATTGCCTTTGTCCATTTGAGTTATTCGGGAATCATGTTAGTCCTTTCCTCTCCTCAAAACTAATAAACCTGTAATAATAAATCTAATAAGTTTGTATTGTGACAAATGTGCCTCCAGGAAGTGTCCTGGAAGGTGGGGCTGGGCAGGGCTGGGTCACAGAAAGGAAAAGGAGACTTCTGCAGCTTTTGATCTCAGGTCCTGTGCTCCCCTTCATGCTTTTGGAGTTGTCAGAGAGTTTTACACAGGCATTGAAGACAAATCACATTTTCCACAACTCTTTCTAGAAGACAGTTCTGATGCAGACTTGTGCCAGTCCTAACAGGAATACTCATTAAACCTTTTTTTCCTTTGACACAATTTAATTCCAATTTGCCAGGTTAAATATCTAAAACAAACACTTGGTGATTTAAAGAATGCAGTACAAGGGACCAAACCCTCTGATTTCTGTCTTTCTGAGCCATCTCTCCTCACCAGGATGTCTAAACTCTCTCTCCTTATTCACATTTCTTTACCACCAACTCTTCAAATACTTTTAATTTGTTATTGTAACTTCATGGCAATACCTGGAATTTGTTCCTACAGCTGCCCGCTGGTCATGCAGGGCTCTGGGAGGGAGCCAGGGAGTGCAGAGGAGCATCTCAGGCTGCCTTGGGTACTTCTGCGTGGGCTCATGGGGCTCAGGGGTGAGAGTGGGTGCAGAATCCCTGCTTTGCTTCAGAATTGGGGTTTGCTGGGGAGTTCCTGTCCAGCTTCCTGTAGACTCACAAGTGAAAACATCGGAAAAGCTTCTTTCCGCTTTTCCCTTTCTCAGCCTCCCTCCCTTGCAGGTGGTACCCATCCCCATCTCCAGGGAAAAGGGGGAATTCCAAGGTGAATTCTGCGTGCCAAGGTCAGGCTGGAAGCCGTGGGGAGGTCAGGGGGGAGGTCCCTGGCCATGACAGTGCCAGCACGGGAGAGGGAAATGGCAGAAACCTGGGCTGGAGAGGCAAAGGGATGATCCACAGCCCTTCCCAAGGCTGCGTGGCAGAGCTGAGCTGGCAAAGGCAAGGATGTGCTGCACAGATGGAGCCTTTCACCCGAGCCTGTGTGCAGCCACTGCTGAGTCTGGGAAGTGCTCAGGGAATTCAGAGCCCCATCCATCACACGAGAGCAGGAGGGCTCTGTGCTGAGCTGTCTGTGCTGGGAGCTGCATGCACAGAAATCCAGCCTTTGCCCTGGGACAGCTCTTCCCCTGTCTCCCCTTCGTCCCACCTGTAATTTCTGTGCTCACGCTAAAATTCTCACTCTCAAAAATGTAAGAAAGTCATCGTTATTCCTATGCCCCCAAAGGCAGGTAATTTATGCAATGATGAAAGTGAGTCTAAATTAGGAATCTGACTTCTCCTCTGCTGCATCACACTGTGCTTGGGAGTGGAGTACGGGAATGCTACCCTTGAGCCCTTCTCAAATCAAAAGGTGAGTCAGGAATTGAACTCTGGCAATTTTTATTTTGTTAGATTTTTCGGGGTTTTTTTGCCTCATTTTCAGTGGTTCAAAATGAATCATCTTTTGACACTGTGTAATTTATGACAATGGCACAGGACCCCAGAAAATTAGTTTCTGCTATAAAACTGACCCAAGAAGTTTATTAGAAAAAGGGGAAGAGTATTAGCCCTACATATTTTTCTCTTTTCTCTTAATTTCTTCTGAACAATAACAGAAAAAAAACCATGATGTTTTTCTCTGCCTCACTTCGCTTGAGTTTCTTGTTCAGATTTACAGAAGCAGCCCCACTCAGAATCTGATTTAATTAGGCTGATTGCAGAAACCACCCCTGTGAGCAGAAATGGTGTTCCTGATCAGCCGGTCGAGGACTATCCTTCCAAAGACACCGTTCACATGTTTGGCCCTTCCCACCTGTTTTGAAAAAGGAAATTTTAGAGGTCAGGAGATGAAGCCTTTCTCAACACAGCCAGTCAATAGAGGTGAAGCAGCAGAGCCTGTGGCCACTTTGGGGGTGCAGGAAGAACTGCAGCTCTCGAGTGTGTTCAAGAATAGGAAAAAAAGACCAAATAGCAGTGTGATGATGACATGATCATTATTATTTGCCTATCTTTGGGGATTTTAAGTGCTGTACTGTCAGAGGTAAGACCTCAGTGCCTCTCCAGGATGTCACAGTGCACATTGTGGCTTCTGCTCCTCTCAAGGCTGATTAGCTGAGGGCTGATAAGCACTGATAGGCACTGCAGCTGTGGTGTAAATATTCAAATCTGTTGAGATGGCACAATTCAGCCTTCTGATAAGCCACAGACTGAAATCCTTTGCATGCAGAGTCAGGTTACTGCACACAATGGCTGATAAGGATCAACTTTTTCAGTACTCTGTGAAAAAATTTTCTGTCAGATAAAGAGTTGAGATACTGCAAAGAGGGATTCAGGGAGCTCTGACACATCCTGGGAGGGGTCGTTGTGATGGCTCTTGTCTCTCCCACACTCTGCCAATGGCCTTGCTATGTGCCTCTGCTGGCATTGGTGGTGACCTGGGTCACTTCTGACACTGGAAGTTAGATTTTCTACTGTGAAATAATTTTCCAGTGTGAAATGGGATGGATAATACCCTACATCCATCTGTAAAGCATGCTGGTGTCTGGAAGACAAACAAAAAAATAAAGACCAGTCAAATAAAGAAAATGTATGTGATCAATACAGCACCATCAGCTGCTCGGCAGGAAAAAACAGGCAATCTATGTTCTTTTGCAGAAATACAGAAATTAGCTCAGATTGCACAGGTTTTGGATGGAGGCTTCTTCAGTGAGTGCTCTGTTTGACTGACAGGTGTAATTTAAAAGAAGAAAGGATGCTATAAATATTTTTAAAGCCAACATAACTCCATCTCTGAGTCTAGAGGTCTTTCTGCCTCACAAACTACATATAAAGATGCATGTCCTTAGGAGACAGTAAGTAAAGTAGTAGTGAAGCTTTTATCTCTCCAAACCATTAAACACAATGACAAAAATAAGGGTTGTTCACATAATATCTAACAAATGGAAAATGGAAAAACACTTGAAATGGTGCTCTGTGATATATACACCCTGCATGCTAAACCCACAACATTAAATTTGCCACCTTTGCGATTGCTAATTTAATCAATCAGATGTAATCAGTTTAATTTTCAGGAATTCCTGAAACGTTTTGGTGTTTTTTGTTGATTGATGTGAGGGATGACATTTTCAAACATTGGCTCGTTAACATTAAAGATGCTCTCAGTAAGCATCTCTGGCTGAGCTCATTGCTTTGTGGTGCTGTGCTGACTCTGCCCCCAAAGGCTGCATCCCCCTGGAGATTCTGAATTCGGCAATAGATCCTCGTGATGAAAAGCAGAGCTCTCCGAGGAAAAGACATTATAATTTACCACGTGAACAAACAAGTTCATCCACAGGGCGCCTGCTGATAGATTCTGGAGGAAAACCCTCTCACTAGTTTTGGGCTAAAATACAACTTGTTTGAAAAGCTCAGTCCGAGGAGTGAGATCACAGGAATGTAAGCTCAGCTTTCCTAAGCAGAACTGACGGCTGCTGGGCGATATTAGGCGGTTTGTTATGAGCCCTGAAAGCTCACAGTGACTGACCCTCTGCTCACCACCAGATGGTCTGTGTGTGCTCCAGTCCCCCCTGACCAAAGGCTCAGGAGCACCACTAGGTTTCACCAATTGAAATTTAATGAGAAGTGCAAAGAACCAGGTACAGATTTGAAAGATGCTCGCCTGATTTTTTCCCATCTTCAAAACGACCTTGCATTTTTAATGGCTGCAGATTAACACCAGTAATGAATCCCAAGTGTCTAATGCACATCAAGACAGGGCTCAGGAAATGTTAAGGGATACCTAGGAAGAGTCATAGATTTTGCACAGAGTGTAGTAATGATCTTGCAGACAAAAAGTTAATGATTGAAGAAAAAGCAGAAATGTTCTCATTCCCAAGGTTAGGAGAAATAAATCAGAAGTGATTGCTTTCCCCAGTTGCTTGTTTTGGGATAAGACACTTGACATAGCTGTAATGATAAAACATGGAAGGATTTGGGACCTGCATCAACCCCGATGAAATTCAGTGACTGCTGGCTCACTCCAGCAGGGTGCCCAGGCTGCATTTTAGAGCAGCTCCTGTCGGAGGGCTCATGTCCTTAGAGAGGCATTGGGAATGTTAAATTATTCATATGGAAACAGAGACGTGTCTGCTGTGATGAAACACTACTCTTCAAGCTCCACCGAGCTAAATACTTCAATTTCAGGGGAGGAAGAGGCAGATAAGGGAGAGAGACCATCCCTTGGTGTGTTTGAAGGGGCTCAGAGGTTGGTGCCAGCTGGAACAGGTAGGAGTTATCACCCAACTGCTCAAAAGGAGCTTAATTTGAAGGTGCTGACACCCAACAAATTGAGGTGGAAGGATGTTCATTAGAACTAACGGCCTTAACAGGAAACCCAGTCAAAACCAAATGAAGACAGAGGTGGTAAGTGAAAGTGACCCAAAAGCATCTTTAGAAACACTGGGATGTGTGGCTCAAAGAATATTTTTTCAAAGTTAGAGAAAAGATTGCTCAGAAGCCCCAAAAGAAGATTTGTTTGTAACAGACAATTTTAAATAATATTAATTTTTTAAAAATCATTTTGATGTGAAAATTATAGTCGTAAGAAAACTGGTGAGAGAGATGATAGAGCAATGAAAGACATGATCATATTGCAAATGCTTGAGGTCCCATCCTGTGGGCTTTATCAAATTGTTAAAAGTAAAATACTTTAGGAAATGCTACAATTTCGAATGAAATTGCATATTCTATATATGATTGCAATTAAAATCATGCCCTTTGGGCAAATTTTGAAGAATGTGAATATCAATCAACAGGTCTGATCCCACCCACACCTGCTGAAGAGTGTCCCGTCTCCAAACCAGCAAAAGTTGTTTTCTTTGCAGCACTGAAAAAATGTTCTGTACAAAATCTGGGAGCAGACACAAAACACTTCCTGAAGCAGCACAAAACCAGAATGTTATACAGAGAGAGTGATCCTTTCTCCAGCTTCAATTGGATGTGCCAGTGGGGCTGGAGCGCTGCGAGGAGCAGCCAAGCTGCGATGAAAGATGACTGAAAGGGCCTCTGCTCCTGAAGGGATTGCTCTGCTTGCCTCAAAGCCACCATGATCTGGATTTTCTTTTTTTCCCTGTGATAGCTCTGGCTTATCTCTGCTGCAGAAGAGAGGAGATTTCCTTGGCAAGTCTCTCAGCTCTTTGTGCTCTGGGAAGCCACAAGTGCACGTCCCAAGAGGTGTCCAGGTTGTGCACCCCAATTTTTGTGCTGTGAAGGAGGGGAGCTGAGTAAAGGTGTGGAGCCAGACCCCACAGCAGCCCAGGCAAGTAACCTTTACGTTTTTTAACATTGTGGTCTACTATAACAATTTGTTTTTAGTGTTTAAATTCTTCTTCCACCTCTCACTTTTCCCACTGATGCACCCTTACACAGCAATGTAGTTATGGCTGGCATTTTGCATAACAACCCTTAAGCACAAAGTGAATTTCCAGGAGCTTCAAGTAGGTGATAAAGTTAATTCGAATTCTTTCATGTGTACTAATGGATTATGTGTGAAAAGGCATTTCTCAGCCACAGGACACTGAATTATGTGATTTTCTGGTCTGGCCCAGGAGGAGCATTCTTATATATCACCAGTATGAAGAGGGATGAAGGTGCCCAATCCTAACCTGCATTCATGAAAATCTCACTTTAGTTATTTAGTCTGATCAGGATGGTATGGATCTCTTGAACATTCCTTGCACATAATTTAATGTCAGTCAAAAGGACACTAAAGTGTGTGTTTGCAGCTGGTGGAGTATGTTGGATCAAAACCTTTTAGACACTTTTTGGATTATTTTGTTAGCAGCAATTTGCACTTTACTCATCAGTGCCATAACTGAGAAAATGTTAGTTCAGATTGTAAAGCCACTATTGATACTGTCCTCATTCCTTCTCATGGTCCCTTCCCCAATGACCTGACATTGCATTTTTTATGTGAGGCATTGAATGAATAATAATTTAAAAAAAAAAAAATCCTAGGACAGGTGCAGTTAAAAGATTAGGAAGTGCTAGATTTTTACATAGATGAAAATAAGTTATTGAGGCTGATGTATAATCACATAGGAAAAGACTAATTTTCTGCCAATTTAATGTAATACTAACAGAAAATAATACATCTTAGGGTTCTCAAGTAGAGCAGGAGGGTGTTTATTCTTTTGTGGCAGCTGGTGGAATGCCCAAGCCTGGGTATATTGCATAAATGTTGTTAGCATCAAACATATCTCAGAGAAGCAGCCAGATGATGAATCATCCACTTGGAGAAGTCCCAAGCCACCATTTATCTTTATTTACCTGCATTTTTTACAGACATTTGGTGGTTTTGCCTCTGCTGAGAAAACTTTATTATGTGTAATCTGTCTTCTTTTTTTTTTTTTTCCCTTATTCATTTTTAATATGTTAACAGGAAAAAATCTTGGCAGGGAACTAGACACCTCCAAGATGGAAATTCTGTTCCACAGCCAGTTAGAGAAATTGCATTTAAAAAAAAAAATGGATTTTTAAATATTATTTTAAAGCATGAGAGATAATAATTTAGAATCTGGTTTTCTAATTTGTGTTATTTCCTTACTCAGACCCCAAGAGAGTTTTGGAGAGTAATTGGACTCAATAACTGTATGAAGCCACATATACTTTTGTAAATTTATAGCAGCGTGGATGGTTTGATATCAGCATTGGGAATCACTCCGGGTGGCAAGGGATGCAATAAGTTGGCTAATAGCTTGGAGCATCAAACTAGGGCAGGGAAAGACATTTTAAAACCATCTAAAACCCCAGTAATCCCAAATAAGTCATCATGGATGTGTGAATGGCAGAGGAGGCAGGAGGTGCTCAGTATGGAGAAGGTGGAGTTGCCTTTGCTTCCCCTGAGGATCTGGAGGAGCCTCGTGGTCCCCAGGGAGCTGCTGGTGAGAAGAGGTGCAGCTCATCAGGGATGAAAACACTGCCATGAGCCCCAGAATTGAGCTTAGCAGAGCTCCAAAGCTGGGCCATAAAGCTGTTTCTGAGGAAAAAGTCTTCCCTTGGACTGCTGCTATGGAAAAAGCCTCTTGAATGTCAGTCGGGAGAGCAAACGATAACTTACGCTCTTCTCAGTGCTTAATTCTAAATTTAATCAGGTGCCACTGAACGATGTAAGACCTGAAGCACAGCTAAGAGCATGATACTGTAGCTTACACTTAAGAAAGATGCAAGAGAATCCAGGGTTGGCGCTCCTTTTGTGGGAGCAAAAGTGATTCCTTGAGAAAATAACCATTTCTTCTCCTTACCATTGTACCTATCTTAAACTGTGTATCTTTTATATTATTGTCTGCCACCTTCTCTCTGGAAACAACTGAAGATGCAGGAGGTGGAGACATTTCCACCTGCTCAGACATGCAAAGATGGAATCAGATATAAACCAGAAAACGTCAGTTGTGTGTCAGAGGACAAAATCCGATCCAACCAGAACTCCTGGATCCCTTATGGCATTTCTAGAATGAAAATATCTCATTGCACAGCTCATGGACCTCTTGCAGTACCACCACCATGAATGCAGAGCACCTCTTTGAAGATCAATTCAGTTATTCTGAGAGCAGAATTCATCCCCCTAAGAGCAATTGTAATAAAACTGAAATAATTTTTTTTTCCTTTTTAACTGACAGTGCTTCATTCCCTTAAGGTACAAGTGAAGTCAAGAAAGGCTCTTGTTCCTAACCCTCATACTCCGGGAGATTATCATTAAAATGCAGCACATCTTCCTTCAAATCTGTAACTGAAAGGACTTCTCATGCACTGAAAATGAGGTTCAGGAAGATGAAGAAATCTGGGGGGAACTGGCCGTGCAATCCTCCAAAATGCAGACAGGCTGATCTGTTTTCTGACTGTTGTTTGAGCCTGGATTAGTGACAGTATGAGGTGTGTGCCCAAAAGATCTACCAGGTCAGTCTGGGCCTGGGCTGTGCTTGAGATTGGCCACGGGCAGGTAGAGGTGAGCCAAGAAATGCTGGGCATTTCTTCATTCCTGATGAAATCAAGCTCCACAACTCAGCACCAGCAGCTTATGTCCCTTTTGGGGTCAGGTGTTCCATGGCAGAGTTAAGTCACTCACTCAGTGGCCTGTGCAGGGACTCAGCTTTAAATGTGTGTTTTGGTGCTGTGAATGAAAGCAAGCACTTCACAGACTGTGTTTGTAACAGACTGTTCTTGTGCTGGCACACTTTTTAGTTTTAGATGTTGGTATGATTTCCTCAGCTTTTTTTACCATTTGGTGAGCCAAGCCATATTTACTGATTGACTTTTTTTGTGCAGAAAGACCTGACATATACCAGGATTTAAAGTTTTTTTTCTGCTTTTGCTAAACGACAGATAATTTTCTGTCACCGCATTTAGCTCCACATCCCAAAAAGATTTCCTCACTGGTGCAGTGACTGCTGCAAATAAATTTGGTTATTTATCTCTCAGAGCTGAAACCAGCTTTAAGTAGGTTTATACTCTGGACAGTGCACAGGAGGAACTAAACTCTCTGGTGTGGGACCCAGAGCCCCCAGGGTGAATGAGCCATGATGAAATACTCAGGATGAGAGAAGGTCCTTGCCTTTCTCCTGCCCTTAGGAAAGATGAAACTCCATCTCCCATGCCCTGGGTGGGTGCTCAGAGCTCTGACCTTCTCCCCAGGCTGTGGCTTTTCAGAATGCTGTGGTCAGAGCTGTGCTCTGTGTCACTCATGCTGGGCATGCAGAGGGAAGGTCTGACAGATCAATTCCTTAGGGAAAACAGGAGTAGGAATAAAATTCCAGATTATTTGGATGATGAACATGTCAAGCATGAGCTGAAAAAGGAGAAGTAGCGTTTCCAGGATTCATGGCCTGATTTCCAGAACTCTTGGGAGATATGTGCAATAATTTTTGTGTCTCTGCAATGCCACACGAGGTGTGTCTCCGAGCTGCTGCTCCTGCAGAGCCCTACTGGCTTTGCACAGGGGAAGATGAGTGCTCGTGTTTTCAGAGCCAGCCAGGAGACTGCAGTGAATCAGAGCAGCTGACAGCTGGCCTGGTCACAGCCTTGCTGTCTAAAGCAGTTCCATTTTCAGGACGAACTACACACACTTCTGCATTTTTAGAACGCTGCTGAAAAATGGGGAGGTGGCACAGAGGAGCCACAGAGATATTATTTGTAATGTCTGGCAGCAAAAGACAAGAACCCAGTCTGTTGGGTTGTACTGACTGCCCTTAACATGGTAGAAAAAGGCAGAAAAAGAACCTACATTTATTGTGGAAACACAAATTATACATTTTGCAAGGATGGAAACCTCTAAATTAGACAAAAGGGGCAGGGGGAGGGGTGGGGTTGTGTGCTTGCAGAGGTGGAGGGTGAGAAGAGGGAAATAATTGAAAGTGTGTGGAGGGAATTAACACCAGAAGAGCTGTTCCCTGGTGCTGGTGTGTACCAGAGCCTCCCATCTCCTCAGGTGACAGCTGGATAACTCCAAGAATGGATATTAACTGAGAAAGGGTAACATTTTGAGCAAAAGCAAGTTATTGTGCTCAGTACACAGCTGTATGGAGTGGTTAGTCTCTCAGAGAAGGTCATCTTTGGTGTTTTTACGGTCCTATGAAGCCTTAAATTCCTTAGATTTTCCTGTGAGAGGCTCTGCCCTCCCAGTACTTCCTTGGCAGAGGCAGCCCCTTCCTTCTGCCAGGACAGACTCCTCTCGTGGTGGAGTTTCTGCCATCAAGGGTGGGTGCCAGGACTTCTTCCAGTGAAAACAAGCACAAAACAAAGCCAAAGACAAATTTATCTGAGGCTGTGCAAAGAAAAGAAGCAGTGAATTAACTAATCATGTATTAATGACTTATCACTATGTATCAGTAGTAAGCACAGGAGTATCTGAGCACAGATCCTGAAATTAAAGAGGAGGTACTGCTTTCAAAATCCATGAGGGATGTAGCCCTCATTCTGCCAGCAGAAATATCTCCAGCAAGCAAAACTCTGCAGCTGCAATGAGGCTCCACTCAGATCTAAGAGGAGGGAGACAAGTGGAAGGGAATGCAGAGATTTCCAGCTTCCTCCCTCACTTTTCCCTTGTTTTTCACATGTATAAAGCATATTCACCCTCCCTCCATAGCTGTCCAAGAGCTTCAGGATTTTGCCTTTTTACCATAACCATGAAGAAATCAGTGATTTTCCCTCTGCTTTATCACTATATTAAATACAGAAGAACTGGTGTCAGCCAGCCCAGTATCATCAAACCTCAATCTCAAAGCAAAACTAGAGAGAGCCACCCTTTATTATGCTGCAGCACAGAAACCTCTGAGCCTGATCTATGGCCAGGGAGGTCAGAAGAAATATTCCTGTTGTGTCCCGGGGCTAGGAGACCATTCAGGTTTATCCTGAAAATGGAGCCAGCAAGGTCGAATCCTCTCCCCTGCATCTGGCAGAACACAAATGAAATGGTCTCAAAGATGTTACACGAGCCTCAAGCAGAATAAATATTGTATATGTCAAATCTGTCACTTGGTGTTTCTATAGAAAGTAATTCACACATTAGAATCTGCCAGCCTGTATTATCTCTGTTTGAGCTGGTCTCTGCAAACCCTTAAGCTAAATATTGACTTTTTGCATAAAGAATGTGATGATATACGCAGGGGATGGGTCAAAAGGCCGAGGAGGAAATGCAGTCTGGGCAGCAAATCAATGGTGAGCTTCAGTTCTTCAGGGCATGGGGTGAAGCCAGGCACTTTGTTTGTGAAATTATTTTCTTTGCAGTTTAGAAATGTACAGAAATTCATGATTTCTCCAAATGTGGTCATCCCATATGAGTGCTGTTGGTTTAAAATTTTAATTCCCATTATCCTGGACTGCTGAAACCAATGCATTTTCATATCAAGGAAAGAAAGATTAAGGCTTTAGATCAAAACTATTCCTCCACTTGTTTTTTGCTTCTCCTCCTCAGCAGTACATGCATTTCAAAGCAGCTAAGTTTCTGGGGTACATTTCTCCTCACATTCTGAGATCCTTCTCATATTCCCTTCCAATCTCTGCCTGGAAAATAATGTCATCTTAGCTTACTGTGAAACAGTCTTTATTCGGCTATGGGCATGTGTGCACACATACATGTGCATGTATATTATTTCTATTTCTATTTCTACAAAAAATTCTTTATACTCTACCATAATGTCTCATATTAAAAACCTGCTCTGGGCATTTGCCTAATGTGCTATAACAATACAAATAGATAAATAGACATAGATAATAGATAGTACTGCTAAAGGGCAATTACAGGTCTTTATCATGAGAATAGCAAACTGAAGAATTTTCCTTTGATGTGCCCTTGATTTTGGCAGAACCACACAAAATGTATATTATCAGTCTGTGGGAGTCAGAGCTCTTTGCTAGAGTCTAGCACAGATTCTTCAATTTCTCATTACATATTTCACTTTTATCTACCCAAAAAGCTGTGCCACTTGCTTCCAGCTAGTGAGGAATTTGAGCAAATCTTTTCTCCATTGTCCTTTTCCATTTTTGATGCTCAGATGGAAAAGTCACCCTTTGGCCTCATGCATTTTGCTTCATCCTACTTAAAAACTCTAAGGTAATTGCAGAAGTGAATTCAATTTATTTTCCCAATGCACTAATGGGGAAGTAATAAGTTAATGGCTTTTTCACAAAACAAAACGTAACTCCAATAGTTTGGATTTTGTAACCTGATTTCGATTGGTTGTACATGAGAATGCACAGCACTTTGAAGAGCAGATTTAAACAGTTGCTCTCCCCGGAGCTCCAAACACTACATTTTTCTCCAGGGACCTCTGGGAAACAGAAGGGCTGAAGGAAAAAAGGCAAGACTTGATCTTTTCGCAGAGTTCAGTCCTGCAGCAGCCCCAGAGCACAGCGAGCTCTCCTGGGCAGAGGCTCTGAGTGCTGTGGGCTTGGAAAGGAGAAATTCCTCCTCCGGCAGGGGCAGGGGAGAGACAGGGATAGCTGATTTTTAAACAAAGCTTCCATGCCGTTCGTGCAGCTATCTGCACAAATTTTAGAATAAATTCCCAGATTTTGGTGTTCTGGTCATACACAGAGGAGGAGTCTGAGCCTGAGCCAGAGCTGCCAAGTGGTGAGGCTGGGCAGGCAGCCTGCAGCCAGGCACTGAGCCTTAAGCACTCATTTCATTAACTCCTGCCCCCCAAAGATCCTCAGCGTTCAGGCTTTGTGAATCCACTGCTGCTTTCCACTCAGAAATGGGGAAAGGATTTTTCACAGATATGCACAGCCCAGGGAAGTAATCAAGCACCAGTCTTATTTTAATCAATGTGCTTAAGGAGCTTTCTGACTCAAAATCATCATAACCATGCACATATGCAAACTAAGCATTACTTCCATTTTTGCAGAGTAGTTATAAGTTCAGGAATTGTTATTAGAGCCTTTTTTCCTAACCATGTTCATTTTATCTTGAATCAGTTGTTGCCTGTGTCCCACTAATTTTGAGTCACTCAACTATAAATACGTGGGAATAATACTGCAATTGCAAAGTAAATCCACTGTGATTATCCTTCTTGATAATTAATTAAACAAAAAAATTTCTTAATATGGTTTCCTATTTTATAAGTATTATTTTTAGGAGTGGGATTCATTATCTGTATTTTATTTAAGCTGTGATAATTTTCACACAGTAGTTAACATTCCAATTACCTGATTTATTTGAAATTATAACCATCAAAAAGCATATGTGGTATAATTAGAGCCATTTTAGAGTCATTGCAAAGATAGGATGATAAATTATCCTCCATGTCTGCTTAGAACAGCATAAGAAATAACAGGATTAATTTTCAGCAAGTGAGATTTAGGTTATGCTTTAGAAAGAGCTTTGTAATACTGAGCATGGTTAGCAGTAAAAAAAAAAAAAAACTCTGTACTTTCCATTGCACATTACACCACCAGCAATCCCTCTCACCCCATGCTCAGTGCTTTTCTGTTTTTGCTTTGAATTTTCAGTACAGTTCTCATCTTTTTTACAGTTGCTTTGTGAAGTTTTTTTTTAGGGAGTTTCATTGTGCTTTTTCTTTATTAAGCATTTTCTCAAAACATGTATTTACGACTACCAACAGATTTTTGAGAACAGGACAGCGATGTTTGGGTTTCATTTATGCGGAAATATTGAGAATAGAAATTTTCAGTGGTGTTACTGTGTAGTGAAAGATGTTTCCTAGAAATGTTACAGGATGTCAGGACAGTCCTACTGAGGGCTTCATTCAGAATGAAAGCACTTAAAGAGTCAGTCAGTCACCAAAATACACACTCATTATTATTAAGCCCACTCATATGTCCAGAGCATCACTTTCCAGGTTGTTTAATTCTTATTTTCCCCAGGCAGTATTTTTAATAAGAAAAGTATTGTCCTATCATTTCTCTCTTTTCTCTTTTCTCTTTTCTCTTTTCTCTCTTCTCTCTTCTCTTTTCTCTTTTTTCTCTTTTCTCTTTTCTCTTTTCTCTTTTCTCTTTTCTCTCTCTTTTCTCTCTTTTCTCTCTTCTTTCTCCTCTCTTCTCTCTCTTCTCTCTTCTCTCTTTTCTCTCTTCTCTCTTCTCTCTTCTCTCTTCTCTCTTCTCTCTTCTCTCTTCTCTCTTCTCTCTTCTTTCTCCTCTCTTCTCTCTTATCTCTTCTCTCCCTATTGCAGTGTTAAGAATGCAACTGCAGACCAGAAGGAACAGAGAAGAAAAGAAAGCTGAATTTCCATTTAGGTAAATTGTGATTCTTTGGCAGTTTTCTGAAGGATTTTCAGGTTTTGCACCATGTAAGTAATTCAGATAAAACCAGGACTTGATAAACTTTCTTTTGTGTGGTGCTGACAGTGCATCTCTTTGCTGCAGCCACCAACATGTGCCAAAACTGGCTGCAGTACATAGCTGCCTTCTCATAAGACAAAAAGTAAGAATAGGATTGTATTAGTATGCAAATGCTTTTCATTTATTCATTATAGTCTTCCTGAGATTTGTGCCTCTAGAGACACTTTTGTGTTTAGGCCAGAAAAAAACTCAGATACTTAAAAGATATGCAAATCCTTTATGAAGTGGACTCAAAACACCAAATGACTTCGGAAATAGCTTGTAGTCTATTTGAAGCCTGCAAGTATGGGATTATACTGCATCTATTAAAGGAAGTAAAGTAGACTTCAAAAAACCTTGTGCACTTTTAAAATAAATAAATAAACAAGGATCTCAAAGTACTTCCCTATAAATAAATTATTTAGGATTAAATCTAGAATCTTCCAGGACTTGTGGTGTACCAGGTTAATCAAGATGACTTTAAGTGCACAGAAATATTCAAAGCTTGATGGTGTCAGGTTTTCCTATTGCTGACAAGCAAAAGGTGTAATAAAAAGAAATATTATGAGCTTTTGTATTTATGATTAGAGCATAACTGGATATTTTAAGGTAATAATAATCTTAAGGCAAGTTTAAAAAAAAAAAAACCCCAAACTCTACAGAAGAATATTTTTCCTTAGCTGACCTTTACCATAAGATAAGTTTTCAGTGTGAGTAGGACACCCTCAAATTTGCAAGGTGGCCTCTCATTTTTATGAGTAAGGGAAGGCTGAGAAGCAAATTGACTCCTTGATGTAGCTGATGGAAAAATAGAATGATTTAAAAAATCACACCTAAATTAGGCTGAATAAATCTCTTCTTTGAGGCCCAACAGTGTCTGAGCCCCAAACTTTCAGGGATCTGAAGCAGCATCTTGTTGCAGAAGTTTTGGATTCAGTGCAGAGGAGTACATGGAGATCTGGCCCACTGCATCATTTGCCCTGTATTTTTTTGCTTTTTGGCTGGGTTTTTCTGGGTTTCAGCTCTCCAATTCCTCTTTAACCTAATTGCACTTAAATTCCTTTTGATCTTGAAAGAGCCTCAGCTACAAAGAAAACAAAATAACGTTGTTAAGGAACATTGGTGCTCACAAGAAAATGGGTGTAATTGCATTGCCTGAGTGATATGAAAGGAGACTTTTCAAAGCAATGTGGATTGCAGTAGGGGAAACAGATATCCCATGGCCAATCTGCACATATATTTTATTATGGGTTTGGTTTTTTTTTTCAATTTTGAGTACACAGGCAAGATCATGAGAGGCCAGGAAAACAGCACCACTTGTTTGATTTTCCATACAAATAGTGGAGATATTCTCCCTCAGTCCCACATGAGCCACGGGGAAGCCACAGGGGAGTGTGAGCAGCCAGGGCCACACTGCTGGTGGGACAGTCCTTGAGCAGAGGGTGACATCCTGGCACTGTCCTGCCACAGCCTGCTGCTTTCTGATCAGCCCTGCCCCTGCTCCTTCATCATTTCATGCTGGGGAGCGAAAATAAATGAATGAAAATAGAGAAAAATGGATGATGACGATGATGAGACAGCTTTTTGAGGATTGTTCAAGCACAGCTGGCAGAAATATATTTGTGTTCAGCTCAGAGTCAGAGAAAGGCTGTGGATGAGCAGGGTCAGGTTGGATGGGGCTTTGAGGAATGTGATCCAGGGCAAGATGTCCCTGCCCATGGCAGGGGTTTGGGACTAGATAACTTTCAAACATCCCTTCCAACCCAAACAGTTCTGTGATTCTGAAATCCTACGAGTGGGGCTCAGAAGAAGTACACAGCTCTGTCCCAGTGTGTCCCAGCATTTCTCCTTCCCACACAGACATTGCCTTGCCCCTTTCTTGCAGACTTTTAACAGTGCTCCCATCTTTGCCCTTTTCCTAAAGAAAAGTTAATCTTTTTTTTTCCCCTTTGATGTGATTTTGTCATTTTCTCCTTCCCTGTCTGTCTGGCTCAGCTCACAGCAGCACAGCTCAGTCTGCAGGTTCTTCCTCGCTGAAGCTCTGCAAGAGCTGTTCTTTCCCTAAATGAAACTTCACTAAATCTGGCAAACTGCTGCAGAGTGTTTCTGTTTATGAACTGACATTTGCTGCTCAGGAAATACTTCACTGTAAAATCTTCACCCAGCTATAGATACCACAGTCCTTTATATTTTGTTTTGAAGCTCCAACCTTGCTGCCAGGCCTTTGTCTGAGCAGGCTGGGGGAGGAAAAGAAAAATTGACAAAGTTATCTTTGTTGTTTATTTTTTTGCTAGCAGAGAAAAATCTAACAAAGGCAAAAGAAACCCTGCTGAGACCATTTTAACAGCTGTGTACCACTGAAGGGCAAGGCATCCCTGGTGCATTGGTGGAAATACAAGAGGAAAATGTGAATCAATCAGTATTTCGAGCTTCCAGTTTAACATAACTTCTGCAGCATTAATGAAAATTATTTCTGGGTGTGTTCACTCGTTATGAAAATCATCGCATGTGAGGTTTGTCTTTTATAAGACTAAGCCCAACAACGAAAAGGTTTGTCACGGTTATCTTGGATGGGCCTTTAGTGTTTGCTGTCCTGCTTCAAATGCTGCGTGGTGTGAAAAAGTAAAACCTTGACACCACCTGCAGTAAACTGTGCTCCTTGAGATGAGCTGAGTAACTGTAAAATCATGAAGATAATCTCACTTGACATGCAAATTGTGCAGCCTAACCAGGGAAAAAGCTGGTTCGTCATTCAATCTCGGAAAATGCAATTTGGGCTGCTGGAACTGAAGCTTTCCAAGAGATAAATTTCTCAAAATGATTAATATCTCTGGCAGAAAATTATATCAGTAATATGTGTAGAGCACAAAGGAGGCTTGGAGTAATGTAATTCTGTTCAAATTTTTATTTTTTTCATAAAAGAGAAGGGTAGATTATGCCATCTAGTTAAGCCTTTACATATTCTAAAGTGAAGCAGTATATTCAAATTCTAAACTCTGCTTAAAAAGGGATACATTTGTGTCTGCGTTTGCAGGCCCTCAAGGTAGAGGTTTAAATGAAAAAGTGACATTTTGGAATGGGGTGAAATTTTAAAACCCCAGCAAAAAGAAGATTCTGAGTTCTTAAAATTGCATTTTGTCCTGTAAAAGCTGTCAATACTGCTGAAAGCCTAGAGGAAAGGCATTGATGGTTCCTTTTAATTTTTTTTCTAAAGAACAGACTTTCCTAATCCTAAAATTTTAATGCTGAGGTAAAGGCTTAGAGGAAATAGCAGAAATTATGATTTTGTAAACAACATGACTAATTCAAAATGAATTCCCCTGAAATTGTAGCTAGAACTATTTCAGCACTTATTTGGAGCAGAGCTTCAGAATCCAGACAGATGACCTGGACCTTAGGAGTTTTCGTAGGTTTTTTAAATGAACAAAAGGATTATTGCATTAGACATGTGAGGTTGAAGGCCAGGTGTCTGTGGGATGCTCTCTGTTGTACCTGAGTTAATTAGAGTACCTATTTGTCAAAGAGCAGGTAGATACTCTTATTTTTTAATTATTTATTTGACACCATTAACAAATGATGAGATAATAGGTCCGTATCACTTTCTCCCAGGTTATTGGTTTAGCTTAATAATTAATTATAGAAATGTAAATTTAAAAGAGGGTGTACACTGCATAATCATGTCTCCCATATATAAGAAATATAAATCTAAGTAAACTCTTCCCCAGAGTGATCCTGATTTTTTCTGGTGGGTGAGTGAGGAGAGTCAGGCCTGACCTGTGTTGCTTTCACTTCTTTCATGCAGAGGGTGTTCAAAGAGCTTGCAGTAAAAAGCCAGGGCTCTGATTTACTGCCTCAAGCACCCTGGAGAAACCTGGGACTGTGATTGTGATGATTGTGGTCCTGCTCTGCCACAGGCCTGGTGAATCTCTTTCTCCTTATTCCCCCTCAAGGAACTATGAGAACTGTCCTGCAGTTTCAAAAAAAAATTCTTTAGTAAATATTAACATTATAATGCTTTTAAACAGTCCCTAATTGCTTAAAACTAAATCCAGAGCAGATGCCAAGACCCACATTCACATGTTCCATGCTAATAGGTGAAAGAATGGAGAAAGGGATCACTGTATCTCCATTTCTAAATGCCCATCTGATTTCAACACGGGGATTTCTGCTTGCAGATATCTGCACAAGACCCAACAGTTCCAATTTTCGACCAGCAGAGCCTAATGAACAGAATGTGAGATTGGAAAGCTGTTTGTTAAATCTTGTAAGTAATTGGATGGATTTTTCTTCTGGTGCAGCTTGTCCCAGCTCTACCGAAGCTGTGTCATTTTCAGTGCAGAAAATGAAGTACAGAGCTGTCGTTCTGCTGAAACTTCAGTAGAAAAACACTGTATGAACCATTAAAATTTTGGACAAAAAGATTTACCACTGGGGAAAATGCATGGGGTTAAGAAACAGAGGCACAGCCAGAGTACTGTTTGCAGCCTCAACTACAGAAACCAGCAGACAAACAGAGTGACCAAACAGAAATCACCTTTGCCTGTGTCCAGAAAAGGGATCTTCATTCTCCACCTGGCTCGTGTGACCAGTCATTAGTCAATGTGTGTCATCCTCATCTGTAAATTTTGCTCCCATTTATGTTTGAATTTTCTGGAGAGCAGAACCTCCTGCAACCTCTCAGATTGAATTGCAAAGCATGTCAGCAGAGCCACGCTGACTGGAATGACCTCTGCTTTGAAAGGGAAGGAGGTAATTGGGTTTCCAAATTCAATGCTGCATCTGACATCAATCAGTTGTCAAATTTCATTAACTCTCACACTTCGGGCTCCAAGAAGATTGACTGTGCATGCCTGTACATCTGGGAGAGCACTGAGGCTCTGACAAGCCTTGATAACCAGAGCTGCTCGAGAGAATGTCTTCAATAAATGCTCAATCACTTTTCTGCATGACCCAGAATTCTTCAAACAAAGGCTATTATCCAAAGATATAAATATTCATATATATAAAATATATATATATTTGTATATAGGCATATATAGAGACTTATTTGTTACTTTCTAAATAGATTGTATATTTCTATATATATTATATATACACACATGTAGGTACATAAACACAGGTCTGTAAAATACTCTTTTAAAACATCCATTTTGTTCCAATCCAATCTAATCCAAATACAGTATAGTCCCCGTGGAAAGAAAGTCTCCTATGTCTTGCCAGAGCAATGGACCCACCACACTGATCACATGAGGAGCAAAAAAGTTCTGGTGTCCCTGCTTTACGGCATGGAAAGAGTCAGAGGCAGGGATGTGTTAAAAACACGCTAAAAATAGTCTTGAGTTTAAAAGCATGCATTTCAGGTGGACAAACATGCACAAAGCCAGAACAAGATACCTTGGGCTAGGCATAAAAATAATTCAGGATTTAGGAAGGAGAACACTAATGCCAACTTTACAATATGGTTTGTTATTGAAAACTCTGTTTCTAACAGTGTAAGTAATCTGTTGTCTTGGACCTCAAGATTCCTTTATTTTTTGAAGGATATAATCAGAACAAAAATTTTGTAAAGGGTAAATATTATCAAAGAAATAAAAAGTCAGGATGTTTTCAGGTTCCTGCCACTCCAGTGCTGCTATCCAGACACAGACAGACCTGTTCTGGGAAGAGCGCTGGCTCCAGCAGGAAATAATCACAGCTTATGCTGGACATCTGTGGTCCTCAAAGAACTGCTAAAGTTCGGGGTGTGGAAATCAGGTGAGCAGAAAATAGCTTTTTAGTTTCCTAAAGCAAGAACTACCCAATTAGGGAACCTTAGTCCCTGTTCAACATTGTTGCATAATTTTTGGGAATCTAAAAATTGTAGCATGTATTTGTGGACTTAGTATCCTACAGAAATTCACAGTGAAGGAGATGCAAAGTCTCCCAGCTTTGTCTGATCTGATAAATAAGATCATTAGATATTTTTTAAACGTCTGACTTACTTTATTTTTTATTAATATCTTATTGTCATATTCTTATCTCCACAGTTAATTTAATTTGCTATTATACCACCCACAGTGGTCTCTTGTTCATTCTCTTTCATCTCCCTCTGTATCTCTCATACAGAATCTCAAATCAAACTCCTGCCACAGTTCTACTTCACACGAGCAGCTGGTTGAAACAGCAAAGTTATAAATTTTATGTGCTCCATTTGCATCACCAAAAATCTTGGAAACTCAGTTGTATACATTGTTTGCTCAGTTGTATACATGCCAGCAGCCCAGAACTCATTTTAAATTAGAGTTTGGCAACTCTATTAGAGTTAATTATTGGCAACTCAATTAGAGTTTGGCAATTATGTATGGCAACGAGTGCCTGTTTTTTCTTCCTCTCATCCATTCTCCACCAAAAGTTGTGATTCTATTTTTGATTCCCCCTGGTTGTTACTTCTGGAAATATTTTGAAGATTTGTGTAAGCTGGAGTGCATTTGAAGCAATCAAAGCAGTTAAAAACCATGGCAAGTTGCACTTCTCTAGTAATTGCTGTGCTGCATTACCTTTCTCCTTCAACCTTTCCAAGGCAAAGGTCTTCTCACAAGAAAAAAGTCATAACTTGAAAAAAGTAGGTTTGTGATTAAGATACTCATTATAAATTCTGTACACATTGGTTGTTTGCAATGATTTTGTTTTTCCACTTGTTCCTCAGGCAGTAACAGTAAATTTGGGTGTTTGTGACATTTCTGCAATTCTAACTTTGAATGAGACTCATACCATATATTGCCTTATAAATACTGACTCGCATTAAGTCCCATGTGTGCCTCTCATGTAGAAATGAAATAGACAGTATAGCCATTATTCAACTTAATTTGCAATATTTATTGCCCTTGGTGGATACGAACGTACTTGTTACGCTCACAACAAATGACCTCTGGGTTTCAGAGATGCATTACTTTAGGAAAAACTTGCAAGGAGTAAATAATGCCCTTCCCTTTCTCTGTGTGATTATTTCTACACTGCCACTACTGTGTCCTGTATCTCAATTTAATTCATGCTAAGCTGGAGACCCTTGCTTGTGCCATAGTGTGAAACAAGGGTAACATTTGTGTAAATGCAGAGAAAAAAAAAACAAGTCTATGACTTGCCCTGGTGACTTCCAGAGAAAAATTGCCTATAAGGACCATCTGAGGAGCAAACGTGACATAATCCCGGGAAGTGTAAATACTGATTTTCCTTGGGATAAGGAGTTCAGTCTCACTCACAGCCAGGGGTTTTTCTGTGCTGTTGGGTGGCACACAGGAAAAAATGAACCACAAAAACCTGGGGGTAACATCAGAGTGTCAAGTCCTTTATCATGGACTGGAAACCACAGCAGAAGCAGAAGCAGAAGGAGCAGTGGAGTGGCAGCTACACACCTGAAAAACCAGGCAGCTCTCCTGGTGTTTTCCTGTTATTGAAAGCTGTGTAATTGTAGTGGCCAGAGCTAAAATACTTTAATATTTTAAGTCCAGACCGAAAATGTCAGATGATTAGATTATGTGTAAAACAGTATTCAACATTCATAATTCATAGACTAGTACATCTAGTACTAAGCTTCCCAATAAATGTCAAGAGAAAGAGAATGTTATTAGTTTATTTTAAAGCTGAAAAAGGAGTGATAAATTGACTCTCCTGAGGTCCCAAGGGAAGTCTGTGCCAGATGGGTATTTTCTCTGAACTATCCATGCCAACTTTCCCCACGTTTCTGTGGAGTAAGACTAATTCTTGTAGTTTTTCTTACCCTTTAAAACCCTTTCCTTCCAGTCCAAGGGCAAATATCAGTTATGGAATTATGAGGACAGACTCCAGGAGGTGCAGTCACCTTTAAATATTTTGCACTCGCTAATGCAGGGTAAAGGTTCTGGCAAACAGTGGTACTAATTAAATGATATGCAAAAGAGGCTGATTTAAGAACTGACAGAGAAGTTGGATTTTAGATTTTAAGATTATTTAAAACGAAATATTAATAACCTGGAAATCAAGAGAGGATGGGAAGAGAGTTTCTGTTTTACACACAAAATAGGAAAAAAAGTGTTATTCTTGAAAGAAAATTCTTAGGATACACTTCATAACTCCTGATGTTTTTCAGCCGAAAAGAAAATCTCAGTCTCACAGAAATTCATACTGCAGGAGGTAATTTTATTCAATTCATAAATCCTTATAACAAAGATTTTTGCTTTGCCAATTATCCAGATATTCATTTCACAGGAGATAGTGAAGTATGTGGTAAATGTTTCAGCTGATCTTATTTTAGCATTTCACCATTCGTGTGACAAAATGCCATACATAAAATCTTACATCAGTTTTTTATTGGTGTAAAAAAATGATACCTCAAAACATTATACATGCTCATGGCTGAGAGTCTAAAATCAAAACCCATAAAATGTGTTATTGGAGGTTGTGTTTTCTGTAAATGGCAGCTGAGCTCTCCTCCCATAATGTCACTGCCAAAGCAAAGTGAGATAATAAAACTCATTTTTCTTGGGCTTATTTTCTTTATAAATGATATAAAAAGAAGTCATACACTTATTACCTTATTGAAATGCTTTTTGAGATTTGATATTTGCGGAGAACTACAAAATGTCCTCCCTGTCCAAGACTCACAGTGGTTGACTGAAATGAAACCACAGGCTCATCTGCTTTGACTTTTGGATTGGATTATTTGCTTTTAATTCAAAATATGGATATTGTAATTATCTGAGGAAACTGTAAGGAGGTGCAGTACATTACTGCCTACATCTTGCTCCAAAACAGTTATGAAGCATAATTTAAAAAGAAAAAGAACAAAGCCTAAAATCCTAAAGAGCACAGTCTCACTACACAGTTAAATTTATACAAATAAAACATTGTTTTATCAAAAAAAACCAGTGTCTAAATTAAATAGGAAAATGAGTGACAAGTGTCTATTAAATCAGCTTGGAAATAGCTAAATAAATCTTCCTTCTCTGACTCTGAATTGCCATTATGATCTTTGCAGAATATGTATAAAGATTTCTCCAGCTCTAGCTTGCCTAAATCCATTTTGGAGCATATTTGTTGGTGTATTTTCTATTTCTGTTGTATCACATAAAAATAGAAACTTTGCTTTCACAGCCACATGTCCTAACTGTTTTTTTCTGATGAAATTTTATTCACTGGGAATATACTATAGAGAAAGAGCTTCCACAGCATCTGTAGCCCTTTAAATTTGTGTGTAGTTGCTCCAGACGAATACCCAACTTCTGCTTCACCATGGGCAGGTGTAAGAAGTCCGTGAGCTGATTGTGGAGCTCAACAGAGCTCCTTGTTGAGAGGGTCAGTCTCAGAGCCAGAAATCCTTCTGTTTATTTAGTGTACAGACATCATCTCACACTCATCCCCGTGGATTTCTGGAGAGACTTCTTCCTGAGAGCTCTTTACTCTCTCCCTGTTCTCCTTTTCAGCTTTTCTGACCTGTTTTTCTCCATTTTCTGGTCCCATTGTTCTCATTCCTGGAGCTGAAAGGAGCTGCAGAAAGACAGAGTGCTGGATGGGAACAGCAGACAGGGTTATTGCCTGGCTGTCCCTGCAAATGTCATTTTTAAACTCTGCTAACAAACAAACTCACTTGAACTGAGTTTAGTTCGCATTTCTGGTGAGCTGAAGCAGAAGCACATTGTCCTCAGAGAGTTTCTAAGGGCCTCTTGAGATGTGTGCATGCATAAGATCAAGGATTCATTTCACTAGTTCAGAAATCCACCCAAAAGCTGTCTCAGGACTTTTACAGATTTAAAATGATGTCAAAGAGGTTCCCCAGCCACCTGGAGAAACCTCACAAAGCTGCTTCAGACTCGAGGGATAAAAAGAAATAAGCATCAATCACTCCCACTGCTGCATTCTGTAATGAATTATCTATGAATTTTCTCTTTTTTGGGTTTTTTTCCTAATTTTCTCAAGGGGACCTTTTTTTAATGGACCAATTTCATTCACAGCTTGCAAAGACACTGTCTCACACAGAAGCTGGGAATTTCCACAACTTTCTCATACACTTTAAACTTCCAGAGCAAAATCTTAGAGGTCGTAATCCTTTTCTAGCAATAATTTTATGAAAAACCCTGTGTCTGATATGGCTCTTCAGCTCTAACTCCAGACACAAAATGTGGTATAAGATCAGAGAATTGTAGAATTCTTTGAGTTGGAAGAGGCCCTAAAGATCATCTTGCTCCAGCCCCTCTGCCATGGGCGGGGATATCTCCCACCAGAACAGATTGCTCAGAGCCCCATCCGGCCTGGCCTTGAGCACTGCTAAAATCTTCTGATTTTAGAAGCCAAATCCCTGAATTTTGAAGGCCTGGTTTTGGCAATATTTCACACTTCCCCACTGCATTTCCTGACATGTAACAGCACCAATCAGGAATTAAATTTCATATCAAGCTCTAGGCCTGAGCTCCTCATCAGACAGCTGAATTGGGGCTTCCTGTGGTTTGTCCTGCTCAGCCAAACCGCTGGGCCAGTGTCTGCTTTTTTAAGGAACTTAATTTCTTTCACTAAGCCTTTTAAATGTAAAATGAACTGGATTTATAAAGCTCTCATTACTTGCAGTTCTGGGCTGAACACCTTGTGTTAGGTGGTTATTTGTACAGCATTGACACAGCCTTGGGCAGGATTGTAGGGCAGCACTCCTAGAGAGCCCTCATAAAGAAGGGATATTCATCTCATCTGGTGATTGCTGAGAAAAAAAAGAAAAACCAAAAAACAACCCCCCCCAAAAAAACCAAACAAAAAACCCCCCAAAACAAAAAAACCCCACCAAACAAAAAAACAAAGAAACAGAAAAAAACCCAAAACAAAACAAAACAAAAAAACAAACAAACAAAAAAAGGCCAAAAAGATTTATTTTTAATGGCACCTGGAAATGCTGCTTGCTAACAACAGAAGCAAAATCCCTCTCTCGTGCCTCCCTTCTGTGCTTCCTCTGAGCATCCTGGGCAATGGATGGGGTGGAGCAGCCTTTGCAGCACAGTTGGGATGCTGCTGCCAGAAACAATCCTTGCGTTTGCTTTTCCTTTCAGGAATGAGCACGCTCTGTTTATCTGAGCTGCGTGTTGGGACTATTTGCAGAACGTCTTAAAACTTTCAAGAGAGACCTTCCCCACCTAAAACAACAATAATAAAACAACTGTTAAATTTAATTTCTGCCGAAAGAGTGAGTTACCTTTCCCTTTGCTACACCAGTAAAATGGATGCTAGACATATGTTGAAAGGTCACAGATGGAATTGAAGGAAGGTTTTTTAAATCACTTGAGTCTGAAAAAATATGAAAGTCCTCTGCATATGTGGATAAAGGCATTGATTTTTTTCCTTTCTACAGTGTTGTTAGCTGTCACATTTCTATGATCTTCAGCACTGCAGCTTTATGTTATTGCTGTACAAGTGTATATGTCTATAAAACAAATACTGACTGAGGTTTTTAATGCAGGCTTAGGTACCTGGAGCCACAGGGAGGACATAAACCTTGGTGAGAATGAAGTCCAAAGTTATCCCCAGTGCCATTAAACATCTGCTCTCCAGCAGCTGCTGGGTGTCCAGCACACAGCAGTGAAGAGGTGATAAGAAGTAAAAAGATTTAAGACTAAATCAGCCCGAAGATATCAGGCTTTATGCCATTAAAAATGCAATATTTAGTGATTCACTTTCAGATCTGTACTGAATTAATAACTAAACTGATCTATAGCCTTTTTTTGACTGTCAACAATGGAAAAATCAGCAAAGAATACAAGATCTGCATGTAGGAGAAGGTAGCATTTAAAAGAGGACCTTGGTATATAAATTCAAGGCAGTTTTAACTGATGGGGGAAGAGTACAGGCAGGCACTGGCAGAAGAAAAAATGATGCTGAAAGTATGATGGATTTGTTGAGGCACACTACAATGAAAAGAGTATAAAAAAATAGCTATGAAAAAAAAATTCACAAATGTTTTCGTTATTGTCTTTGTATTAGTTCTTCTGATATATAGAAAATGCAAGGGGGGAAATTACCTTTTCAGGAAGATTTGAGAGGACATAGAAGAAAAAGGAGAGTGTCCTTCAAGAATGTGGATCCTTAGTTAAGAGAGCAAAGAGGAAGGTGTTTTCCTAAAATACCCTTTATAAAAGTTGGTTGGATTCAGAACTATGTTAATTTCTTTTAATTTGTGTGGGAAGGAGGAGGAAAGTTAATAAGGTTTCAGCTTTCTCCACAAAGACTTAGTAATCAAAGGTCATTAGTCGATATATCTTACAGTAATTAATGTGAAATGAGAGCAATTAGTGATCCTTCATTAATGAGTCTGTTACATTAGATTAGTAAGCTTCTATTTTTTCTCAGACGCTATTTAACATGCTTTAAGACAGACTTTTTTTTTTTTTTTTTTACTTCAATCTTGAAATAGAAATCAGAGCTGATCAAGTTTCCCAAATTTTAAAGTGAAGTGTCCTGACTGACTTTGCTGAAGCAGATGTCTGCTGAATTATTTTGATTTTGGCTGATTCCTGAGGTTCAAAGGCAATCAGGTGCCCACATATCAACAAATCAATGTGTGTTCAAATTCTACTCGTGCCTTTCAGATTTTTACTTCCCCTGCTAAATAAATGCTGGGAAAGAAAAGGCATTCAAAATCCTCACTCGAAGCCATTCTTACTGCAGGATAATTTTAAGATGTTATTCTAGGACACTTTGTGAGTTGTTGTTATGAGGATTCTGTGCTTGCTGGCAGTGAGGAAGGTTCGTGCAAGTGAGGATTCAGTGATCTGCCTGGGAATGTCACCAAGTCATTCCCAATTCCCTGTTCCATTCTCCAGCTGCTTCCTGCATCCTACCTGCTGCTCTGAGTGCTGTGAAGCCAAACTACTCTTTAAAAAGATTTATTATAATGTTTGTGAAGAATGCTGAACTCAGATGAAAAATGAAATAGAAGTGCAACTTATAATTATCACTATTCCAAGCTACTTAGTATAAACACACTGTTAAGAGAAAGTACTCATTAACTGACTATTTCCATGTTTTTGCCGAAACTGGGTATTTAGTTGCTTTTTCCATTATTAGCAGCAAAATTGGAGTAGTATCTCTAAAGTGAGATTTGGCCCTTTCATCTCAGGTGATGCGAAAGGTCTTTTTCAGAAATCAGAAAATCTGTTTTTGCATATTCATTAGTGGTAATGACTTACCAAACAGAGAGTTAATTTTTTCCATTATCATCTTGTTCTTTGCATAGTCCAGACTGTGAAATTCTGCGGTTAGCTCCCTCTCTTGCTGAGTGCAAGGCAGAGGCAGACTCTGCATCGAAAAATCCTGTGAGAAACTCCTATTTCATTCAAATTTTGCTGACAATTAAGACACAACCTGCGTGTGGAATTAGTGATTTTCCCACAGTGTTTTTCATCCTGATCACTTATGGCAAAAACGTGTGCATGAAAGCTTTAATGCTGTGATATACCAAGAGTGTAACCAGAGCTGCACCCCAAGAGCACATTGACATGTGAAAGCTTCACTGCTCAATAAAATGCAACAGTCACTTTGTTTTCACTCAATCAATTAAGCTTAAGTACACACTTAATTGTTTTCTTAACTCAGGGACCAAATTGCCTCAGTTCTTAATGGCACACTGAGCAATTGCACCCTGCAAGAGCAAAAGTTGTGTTTATGAGGAAAAGATCAATGATTAGGAGAAAAGCACTGGGGACAAACCACCCCTTTTATTGATCCAAGATTAGTGTCAGCTGTTCAAATAGGGAAATCTGAGCACAGTAAAGCATTGAAGATTTGGAATTGCCAAGGCAAGGCAAAATGTCTGCTCTAATTCAGTGTTGACAGGGATGGTGCTCCAACCAAAGATGTATGGACCAACAAATCCTCCAGGAAATGTTCTAGTGAAGTCCTTACTCATTCTGCAGTGAAACTCAGCCCAAAGAGCTGCAGAATGTCAGCAAATAACTGCAGGAAGGGCAACAGTAGTATTGTACAAGGTGGGAAATAAGAGAGCTCAAGGCTGAAAATACTAAGCCTACAAAAATTTCCTGTTGTGAAAATATTGCTTCCATAGCACAGAAAATCTGTGAATAAAAACAAGTCTGAGGTTGGAATCCTGAAGGCAACTGCTGATTACCTACTTCTAAAATGTTGGCTCATTCACTCCGTCAGTCTAAATATCAGAAGGCATTACAAACCCCTTAGAAACAGGACTTTTTGATTTCACAGGAGTTCAAGGCACTTCCACTGAGAAGGAAATTTAATATTGAAATAATGAAAAATCTTAAAGGCCAGTTATATAAGGTTTTAGCATGCATTTTCTTTATTTTTCATTCCATCTCTTTCTATAAAATTTACCATATAGTCTAAATATAAAGGGAAAAGATGTCGAGAGTACAACTACAGCTGCCAAATTCAGAATTCATCTGAACTCTTTGTTCTGCAATAATTTACAATGCTAAAACTTCAAACAAGTTATTCTTTTTATTCCTAAATACTACCAGTTCTGACTTCTTATATCAGACGAAAACTGACATGAAACTACTTGTTTTAAACTTGTGTATTTATCTTCTAAGTGCAGTATTTGATTTTGGCTCTTCCTTTATTCATGTAGTGGTATTTGCTTACTTATTTTCTGGTTATTGTTAGTAATGATATTCCTGATAGCACAAGTTGCAGTGTGGAAGTGTTTCTTGCTGGGACAATAAATTTCAGTCCACAAAATCCTAGACAGCAGATTTTGTAATAGCAAACTTTATGACTTGAAGATGAGTTGTTTTATTGGAAAAAAAATTATTTTGGGTGTCTTTCTTGCCCAATTCCCTAGGCAATACAACAACCACAAAATATTTAGAGAGCAACTCTGTCAGAATGAGCGGTTTTGCTGATGCTTAGGAGAAAAAAACCTAAAAACAAACAGAAGTGAACATCTGGAATAACTCTGTCAAAAATAGAAATGCTGGTTATTTTGTACCACTCTTCATTAGGTCAACTAAGAGAGTAAATAATACCTTCTTCATTTCCTTCATGGCTATATGATTATCACCCATTCTTATACAAAGAGCCAAAATAGAGAAGAAATTAAGTCACCTCAGGGTACAACAATTTCCAAAGTACCACCCAGATAATCAGCTGCCTCTCTGCTCTAAACTGCTTGGCAATGTCATGTTGTGTGCATTAACAGATGTCCTATAAATTGTGTAAACCTGTAGTTATAGAAAATGGAAAAAAAAAAAAGGGAAAAAATCAAACTTATGAACATTCCAGTTGCTGGTCGTGCTCACCTCTGCACAGGATAAAGTAGGTTCTTATGTCTAAATGGATCTTCAATTAATATTTAATATTAGTTAGGCTTATAATTGAAATATGTGTAATGTAAGTCATTATTATATTCAGCTACTTAAATAAATTTGTGAAATGTTTCACTCTTATTCTTGACACATTTTATTATAGATAAATAATAGATTATATTCTTTTGCTTGCCATACACAACAGAAAATGCCTAAAACACCACAAAACCCCAACCAAACAAACCAACAAAAAACCCAACAAACAAACAAACAAAGTCCTGATGCAAATTTTTCATTTACTGCAGTAACAAATTCCTCTCTGAAGAAAACCCCTAGGGGTTTGCGCCAGGAGACAACTGAATAATGTGTAATTCATAGGCAAAATCTGTTTCTTTGCTTCAGTCACTTTTGAAAAATTAAACAAATAATTCTTGGCATTTTCCAGCTACTAGTTTGCTTTGTATTTTTCTGGGATGTTCCTCTGGCAGTGACATCCTTCTGGAAAACCACATGGCCTTAAAATATTGCAACAAGCCCAGTGGTCTGATAAGCAGGTGGATTGTAGCATCTCTCTCTCAGTCTGTCTCACAGTACCTTCTTGAGTAACACAGGACTAACATTGAATTCTTAAATTCCTAAATCCAGACATGTTACAATCCTTTTTACAAACAGCTCAAGGAGTCTTTTAGAAGTAGAACTTCTTTACACCTTTACTCAAATGGGAAGACTGTGACAGTCTTGCTGCTTTGGTCTTTAAGTATTTTTTTTACTCATTTCCAGATTAAATATCATTAGAAAAAATTTTTTTGTTTCATTTACCTTCATGATTTCTTTAGATTAATAGGGTTGGGTGTTCCCCCCACCCTAATGTTTATGTTAGTTTTTTTTCCTGTAGACAATAATCACTTACTCTTGCCATCTGAATTCTCCTAAGCAAAAGAAGTGGAAGGAGGCATTTAGGTCTCCCATTTTCAGTTTCTTCATCCCTCAGTTCACTCCAATATCTTTTTCAGTACAATTTCCTGTGGAAACTCACCTGTGCTCTCAGCCTGTGTTGCAGAGTTAAAACCACCCAAGCTTCTCTGTCCCTTCACCACCTGGTGGGTGACACTTTCCTGGCTGATGGTGTTGAGGTTCATATTCCATACTCCAGTCCTGAAGACTTCTCTCAAACTACTGTTCCCAGATCTTTGTCACTTTTACCATTTCCAATGGATAGGATTCATTTGGGAACAGAAATGTGCACTGTTGAGCACCACATGCTCCCCAAATCCTTGCTGCCACCCCTAGGGCTGCGCAATCTGCAGCACAGTGACATTATCAATATTGACAATGTGTCATCAGCAAACCCCTTTGTGTCATTAGCAAATCCCAGGCTCATGTTACTGTGCCGATGAAGTAAATGCAGGCTAAGGAAAGGCAAAGGATAACCAGCTCATCATGGAACCAGTCCTTGGAAATTCACTTTCGGCATTTCCTCCCGTCCTGCTTTCCCTTAGACACCTCATCTTTTGCTATTCTTTGTGTTCCTTTTATTTTTTAAACTGACTCCCATTTATAAATTGTCATGTAGGATCACATCAAATGCACCATGGAATTCAGAAGAGGGTGAGTTGCTGCATTTCTGTCAGACAGGGAGCATCGTGAAACATTTTGGTTCACTGGCTGGATATGTCTTTCTGTACAGTCTGTTGTTTCTTCTTGTATTTGTCTTTTACAGTCAGGCTTTTAATTACTCTTTCAGAGTAATGACTCAAAGTCAGACTAATAGACCAAGGTCAGAAGTGATTTCCTGAACCTCTTTCCTCACTCATCCCTCTTCTAAAAGGCAGGTACTTTGTTTGCTGGTTTGGTTTTACAGTGTTACTCTTGTGGCTGTGTCTGTTATAGAACTGGAAAAGCAGACCCACGGCTCCCCAGTCCTGCAGGAAGGCAGGAACAGGAATGTTGTCCTCTGCAGCTGCTGCCCAGCTCCAGCACTCCTTTTCCTGCCCTTACTGGCCATCTGCTCTGCCCTTTGCATGATGAAAATCTCAGAGTCATGAGGGTTTCAGAGCAAGCTCAGTACAAACCCTCAGCAGTTCTGAACAAACCTGAAGGAAACTCCACAGACTTCAGGAACATCTCTCAGGTGTCCACAGGTTAATGATGCTTGAGAGCTCTTCTGGACAGGGCCTGAGGAAGTCCCACATCATCTTTGTGTGTCCCCATTGCAATGCCACGGTCTGAGCCCTGAACGAGGCTCCCAAGTGCTGCTGCACTCTGAGCACCCCTTGCCCTCAGATGTTTCTTTTGCCTCCAATTTTTCAGCTCCCTTGAGCAGCCCCAGCCCATGTGCTGGCAAATGAACAGGCAAGGTCAGGCCTAAAACACGAAAATTAATTTTTTGCATGTTAAAATAAGAAATATATTTCTATAGAACTATCCATTCTTCTTTACCTTTTCCTTTATGCATTCATTGTAAGATGTTTCACTGTTTCCTTAGTGATTTATTTCTCTGAATCTTCTCTGATTAAACACTGTAATATTTATTTCTTCAATGGTATATTCCACATAGAATATTAATTGTAGAACAGTGGGAAAAGAGCTGGAGCAGAATAAAGACATATTGATGTAATTCAATTTTTATACCCATTTCAAGATTTTTTTACCTTTGGGGGATAAATGTGTTTGGGGATGGCAAGGGGAATACAACCTATAAATTCTACTTGAATGATCAGTAATAAAAATAAACGATCTTATTAAAAAAAATTACATTAAGCAGTGAAATGTTGAATGTCCATATTAGCTTGACAATAGGTGCCATGAGGCATATACATAAAGGAGTAGCGACAGAGCAGCAAAAACCTAATTTTAGTCAAAGAACATTCTCCATTATCTCTAGAAAATATGGTACTTTTTGGCATTCTTTTGGATTCATCTTCTTGCCAATGGAGCTTTGAAATCAATACATATTACCAACAGAGATCTTTTCTAACTGCACAGTTGCAAAAATCTGAAGAATTTAGAGGGCATTGTCGTCAGGATTTGCCCATCTTGAGGTATTTAGAGTACAAATTTTTGATAAAAACGTATTTTTTAGTACTTCAATCTAAAATTGTCCATTCTGTTGGGAATGGAATGTCTGTGTGTGTATCCAGTGCTTACAACTGCTATGAGTGTGACCAAGTTGCCCAACTCTGCTGCTGTGCCTGAGCCAGGGTAAGGCATTCACTCTCTTCTTTTCATCCAAAATAATGTCCTGAATCCTGCAAAATATGTGATGCAAATTTTCATTCAGTTATATTTTTAACAGGAGAGAACAGTTGTGTTTCACATTTTTCTTGTACTTTTCCCTTAGATTCATCTCTGGATCTGATTTTCTTTATATTTCAACTTTTCCATCTATTAAATGACACAGAAAGTACTTCCTGTTTATGTTGAGAGGCAGTGGGTGGTTCTGCTAAATAGTTTGAAAATGAGCAGTACCATGGATTTGATTTTAATATCTCTGATGCCAAGTGGCTTTTAATAAAACCAGTTGACATTGAACACTAAACATGGAGACTTTTACTTCTTTTTTTTCCCCCTGGGTTTATAACTGTAGAAGAAAAGATAATTTTAATTTTATAATTTCAAGGTGTTTTTGTCCTTATTGCAATTTTCAAACTCCTCATCTGAGTTACAGACGTGGATCAAGATCTCGTCTCCGTTCCAAGCATTAGCACTTGTTCCTGCACTTCAATTTGGGCTTTTGGCATTTTACCAAACGTGACTTCACAGGTGTTGTGTTTCCATTCATAATTAATAAGCAAATATTTCACACAACATTGTCAATGGATAATATTATAATATTCTACATCATGAATTTAAATCAAAAATAGACAAAGACTAATCCTTGCTAATATCTTAGGAGATTCTGTAAATGTCAAACAGGCTGAAAGATATCTGAACATTATTTTTAGGGAAAAGATGAAAGTGTTTCACAGCATGTCTATCTGTACCTGAACATGAATGATTAATGTACTTTTGGTCCAGCTTCAGATGGACTTTTTTAGATAACAGCCAAGAAGCAACCTCTGATCTCATATGTCAATCTATCAATGGATCAAGAGACGGATATATATATATATATATATACATACACACACATATATATATTTTCTTTCATCATGTGTCAGGTCCTGCATTATAAATCAAGGCTTGGCAAAAAAAGAATGCATGGAGACGCCAGATTTCTAATGTATGTAGACTTATTAATTCTTATATTCATTTTTGACTGAGAATCACTTGATATATACTATCATTTCCCAAGTTTTCCTCTGTATTGAAAAACCTTCAATTACTATCTATTACTATTATACATATTACAGAAAGATTGTTGACTCCTCATTATGCCATGTAAAGTAGACCCTTATGAAGGGGTTGATTTAAAAAAAAAATCTTCTTTGCTTTCTAATATAAATCAAAACAAATAAAAAGAAAAATCTGAAGTTGACTAGGAAGTTAAAATGAGGAAAAAATGGGGACAAAGGATAATTCTTGCTAAATGACAAGGACTTGTCCCAGTGTCTTAACTGAGCATTGGAGACCTCGTACTTCTGGAGAGAAGGAAGAGTAAAATCAAACAGCCACACTTGAAATTGATATATTAAGGTATGTAAGTTGCTACATCAATCATCCTTTCTGGTAATTTGCATAGAATTTTGTATTTATTTCTTCATAGAGTATTGTCCAAAGATACCCAAAGGTGTCTTCCCTTTTCCCTGTGCTATCATTCCTGACAAAACCTCATTATCTCAACAAAATAATTCTACTTTCATTGTCATGCACTGTAGACTGATTTTAATGCCTAGATTATGTTTCCAGTCTAATACCTAGAAAAACAAGAACAGTTTTGAGAAACTTTCAAAATAAGTTTGAATTCTTGTAACCAAATCAAACTGCAAGGAATGTGTTGGTGAATGACACAACATCTGAATACTCATATCTGCCCAAGGTTTTGCACACAATTTTACATCCTGCTTCATGCTGCTCTTGGAAAAACACTAAGTCAAAACTATTGTAAATATGTAATCTGAGTAATTTGATATGTCAGCCTGAAACATTGCCTGACTGTCACATCCTTCGTGAAATTGCTGCTTTTGTGAAAGACTTATGTTCCTATCACAGTAATCCACTGCAAACCAGTGACAAAAGACAAGCAAATATGGAAATTATACTGCCTGAGGAAAACCTGCCACTCTCAGTACAGTGAGAGCCAGCTCAGACAAGAGGAATTTGATTCTCTTCCTCTGCTTCAGAAAGGCACTGAGTTTGGCCACATGACAGAAGAAATTGGATTACCTGCATGTAAGAAGGTCTTGGACAATTTTGTGGCTCGTGTTGTAAAGATGAAAGCACCGCCTGCACTTTTTGGTGCTGAAAAGTGAACCCTTACCCATGTAAAGGCTCCAAGGCTGCTGGGGTCTCTGGGAGACAGAAAATTGATCTGATTCCTGGTAATGTCATTCATGTTTGCTGTACCCACAGTCTCAAATGGGAATTAATCACTTCTCTCCTGATTGTGTCAGGCATTGGAATAAACCTGTAGTGAATGGAGGCAGCTGACAGACGATGAGAGTATCACAAACAGGGCTGTGGATACACCCAGCTTAAACTGCTGGGAGTTTTTAATCAGAGGCATCTGAGTTTAATTCTTGAGAAAAAGTTGTTAAATTTATTCCCCACCACCACTGATTGGTTTAAGAACAAGACAAGGCATGAAATACTCTTATTTTCTTCTAGGAGTTTTTGTCAGATCAAACTTGGGCTCTGCATATCTACCTGTCTGTCTGCCTGTCTGTTTATCCATCTGTCTATCCATATCAGCTCTGTGGCCTGTTTCCTGAAGCGACAAAATTGACATTTCTCGGACATTTTTGGACAAATGCATGCAATAATTCATGAGCCATAGTTTTTCAAGCAAGGGGCTGCTCCCAGAGATCATTACAAGAGGCAAAACCCAGCCACAAGCAAAGTGTGAAGTAAACAGACTTCTCACAGAGGAGACTGTCTCATCCTTGTTATGATCCTGGAATTCGAAATGCAAAACCGCTGGGATTGTATCATTTCATAGCTCAGAAATTAATGTGCCACATTTCATTAGGGCCTCTGGCTGCTTCACTGCAGAATATTTTCTCCTCTTTATTACATCTGTGACTTGCAGCTGGAGGTCCAAAATGGACCAGTCTGGGATCCTGCTGCAGCAGATATAATCTGACAAATAAATCTGCTTAATACATGCCCTGAAGGAGGGATGGACAGCCTGCTCCTGGAGAGCCTTTCACCAGATGCCAACAGAACTGTATCCACCTGCCTGATTATTGGAGAATGTAATGATTTTCTTGTCATGCAGCTTCTCCTTCACTGAGCTGAACGTGGCTGCTTGTGTGTTGTGGAATTGTTCTTGTGATATTGAATTTTCTGCTCCCTGAATACCATGAAATCCAAACACTGCATGCTGTCAGTGGATTTCAAAAACTCTGTGGAAAGAGCCATCATTCTCATTGGCTGTAAATACAGGAATAAAGCAAATTTTTACTCCTCTGAATGCACACACCCATTGTATTCTCATGTGGATGAACACAGCATATGGGTGGGACAAAAACCTCCTGAGGGGCAAGAGGAGTACATGATGGATGTGAAGAAACTCTGAAACTTAATCTAAAAACCGTAGTATTTCAGTAATTAGCTCACAAGAACACTGCAGAGTGCCAGCAGCTTTTTGTAAAGGTTTTGTGTAGGCTTTGCTCACCAGCTATAAAGAAAATGTATTCAGAAAGATTTGCTATTATTTTTAATATATTATTAAGGCTTATTCATGGTAATGTATTCAGGTTTTCATAATGTTCTCTATTGTAAGATATGCACATTAAGGACCCTGTAAGTGCTTTTGGTCAGTATGTCATTTCAGAAAAGGATTTCCTGAGGTTATGCCAACCAAATTCACTGCAGCCACACTGAAATATGCAAATATCTTCACTGGAAACTTTTCCTTTGGCATTTTATCATTGATTCTATTTTGATGTGTCAGCTTGGATATGGTGACACTTCAGAATTTAGACACCAAGGCTCTGCATCACTCGTGTCAGCATTTCTGACAAACATGGGGCATCTCCCGTGCTTGTGAAGCTTTAATAATATTTGCAATATACTTCAGTCTCCTCAGAACAGAACAAAAGCTATTATTTTTTAAAAATTCCCTATCATGCAGTTGAACTCTTTAAAAAATCACCTGGCATTAGTCTTCACCTGGCAACAACCCACTAATTAAAGAGGTACATGTGTTATCCACCTTTATTTAAAATCAAAACTCTCTCTTTTAGCTGTAATATAGGTAATTATCTTATCTGTATAGTCCATTATATGGAAACAGCTTTTCCAACAGAAATGTCTCTTCCAAAGTGTTACTTTCCAAGGACTAATATAATTCCTTTTTCTTTTTTCCCCTTTATATTTTCCTTGCTTGCATTAGTGTACTTTTGGTTGAGTTCAGAAGTTGAAAAATGCAACTAGTTCATCCTTACCCCATCCCCCTGGGTCATTTATTTCTGTCGCACAGCAAGGGGTCTTTTCCAGTCCATGTCTTCTTGTTACCTTACTGTCAGGCTTGAGAATCTCGGCTGAAAAAGATAAGATAAAATAGTGACATTTTAGTAATCTGGTGTGAGAAGAGAAAGCATATTTGACTTTCCAGTCTATGAATCAAAGTGATTGCTCCTCCCTCTCTAACACCTCTTCTTCCTCGAGGGAGATAATGAGGGCATTTTCCCCTTTCCTTTCCTTTCCTTTCCTTTCCTTTCCTTTCCTTTCCTTTCCTTTCCTTTCCTTTCCTTTCCTTTCCTTTCCTTTCCTTTCCTTTCCTTTCCTTTCCTTTCCTTTCCTTTCCTTTCCTTTCCTTTCCTTTCCTTTCCTTTCCTTTCCTTTCCTTTCCTTTCCTTTCCTTTCCTTTCCTTTCCTTTCCTTTCCTTTCCTTTCCTTTCCTTTCCTTTCCTTTCCTTTCCTTTCCTTTCCTTTCCTTTCCTTTCCTTTCCTTTCCTTTCCTTTCCTTTCCTTTCCTTTCCTTTCCTTTCCTTTCCTTTCCTTTCCTTTCCTTTCCTTTCCTTTCCTTTCCTTTCCTTTCCTTTCCTTTCCTTTTTTTTATTTCTCTGTTGTTTTCTCTGCACTAGATCCTCCTGTGAAGAAGTTATTTTTACTTGACATATCCTTTATAAATATTCCCTAAAGACTCTCAGCTAAAATTGTCAGGTAGTTTAGACAGCTTTTTCCTGTTGTGATATTTAACCTTCTTACTTACCTAACCTGGTGGCAAAGCTGTTATTTTCAGCTTTCTGGACAAGCTTTTGGGTTGGTCTTCTTTTACCCTTTTTCTTTCTTTCTTTTTTTTTTTTTTTCCCTATAGAGCCATGTTGCAGCCTTCATAATAAATTACAGATATGAATTCTTTCCAGTTCAGCCACATTTCGATACAGGGCTCTTATTTAGCTTTCAATAACTTTGTTTACAAAAAGTGGTCTGCCCCGAAAATTTCTCAGACATTTTAAATCTCATTCTGAGAAAAGAAAAATGTTGAAATGATTCTCCATTTTTAGTAAGTGTCTAAATTTAAATTGTGCAACTGCAAATCTACTGCTTTTAAAAAGGATATAATTTTTGCACAGAAAGTGAATAATGAAAATGAGAAATTATGGAGTAAGATTGGACACTTTCTGTTACATGAAGGACAACCAGCCATTTATCAGTTGGAATCTTTTTAAGGTACCTGCATTGTAATGCTAACTTATTAAACTTTTTGTCCCTCTTCAAACCCCTCACCCTGAGGCTTCACACCTGTCAGTGATTGCTGGACTGCTCTGCTTGGGACTTCTGATTTCATGGAAGACAGGACTCCCTGCATCAGAACTTTATTTTATTTTATTTTATTTTATTTTATTTTATTTTATTTTATTTTATTTTATTTTATTTTATTTTATTTTATTTTATTTTATTTTATTTTATTTTATTTTATTTTATTTTATTTTGTTATGTTATGTTATGTTATGTTATGTTATGTTATGTTATGTTATGTTATGTTATTTTTATTCAAAAATTATTTTTATTTTTTTTTTAATTTTATTTTTTCTTTTAAAATCCAGAATAGGCTGGGGAATATGCCTGAATTGGTGTTTGCAGATTTATTGATTTGCTTTATGTTTGACCAAACAGCCAGGTATAAAACAAATGTGTTTCTTTTTGCAGACCCTAAGACAAGTAAAGTGCTAAAGGTGCTGAGTATATGTTGGTTATTTTCTAGAGGAGTGAATGTAATGTTTTATTAGCATGCAGAAATTCAGAAGTTGGATGACCCGTGAAAATCTTGGCCCAGAATTTTAAAAACGATGCCATTTTAGTAATATAAATAACAAACTTCCATGTAATAATTATTTTTAGCCCTGGCATTTCACAGTGCAGGTGGCAAGGTCACCTTTTAAAGCACAGATGCAGCTCTTGTATTAACTCCGATTCTTTCCCCAAAACACGGCCCTATCCATCGAGGGCAGAATTTGCTGAAAGATGGGCAAGTTGGGTCAAGCGTGAAGATTTGCTCATGAATCAGACAGTTCTGGGCATGGATTGGCAATATTCACACTGATTCAAAAAAGGAGAGACAAAATGTACATGAGTGCAATTCTGTTGAGTGCAGCAGGAGTAGGAAAAAATATCTTAGTTCAGAACAAGATTTCTGACTCTGTGTGAGCATGTTTGTGTGTTTTTAAAGTCTGATTTTTCTTATAAAAATGAGAAAAAATCTCCTCTTTCTGTAGAGTTGTTAGGACTTTTAAAAAACACATTTCAAATCTACGGAAAAAACCCCAATTTCATTGTGTTCTATTTCTGGAGTTAATGCAATGTAATAGCTCTGGAAAGCAGGTTTCATTTTGATATATCTTTCTAAAAATGTGTCCATCACCCTAAGTAGCAATATTTACATTAAATGATGCGTACTTAAGACTATAATGTTTAACAGGATATCATGGGGCATTGTACCAGAAGGCAAAATAGAGTAAAATAATATTGGTTCTTTTAACAAATCAATTTAAACAGAACTCGTAGAAACATAAACTGCCAACATTATGTTTATTCAATATACTTACATTAGCAACCAAAATATAGATACGTTTGACACGGAGCAATAAAATTTCTGGGGGAAAAACATACCCCATCAGATAAAAGTAAAATGTTATCACTATCATTATTACTGGTCCTGTTCTCAATCCTTGCAATGTGACATTGGAGATGGGTGGTGAATAAAGTCCAGACTACAATCTCTGAGGACTGGGACTAAAAAACTAATATTTAAATTAAAAAAAATATTTAAAAAAATAAAATAAATAATTTTTTTTAAAAGTCATTTTCTTTGAGTGGCAACTATATTTTTTATGGAAAAGTTCTTTTGGCAGAAATGTTTTCACCAACTGAGCAAGAAAAAGGACATGAATGTTCCCATAGCCTGGCCATGTCTGTTGAATTCATTGGACTTTCAAAGTACAGGGTTGGATTCAAGTTATATAAAATAAAAATAAGACATTTTCACATTTTTCACTTCTCTTTCATCCTTAGAGTCCAGTCCCTCTTCCATGCACAAAGGATGCATACTACATCTTTATTCCCATGGGAAGGAGTGTCTCAATTTTCTCTGGGTAGGCAACTTCGCTATTATTTCTAAGCAGAGAAATGAAGATTATCTTGGAGCTACTGAAGCCTACTGAAAGCAGGACCTCAAAAATGGCTCAGCACAGCACAGCAGCATCCATGAAATGCAGATGGGATTCTCGAAATTGCAGCAGCAAATGGACTGCTCTAATTACTATTGTCAAAGTTTGCTGGTCTTTACTCAGGCTGAACAGTACCATTTTCTGTGAATAGTCATGCTGAATTTAAACAGCAACTTCTGCAAAATAACATGACAGGAAAAGTGACAAGAAATTTAATAGAGAATTGGGACTACCATATAGTAAAGGAGAGACATTAAACCTGTGAATATCTGTGCAGTGCCCAAGATGTGGAAAGGTATCCTCAGGAACTGCTTACAACACTAATTAAAATCTGCACCACGTGCAACTCCAAACAGGGTAAGAAAAACTGTCTTTGTGAGGTTTTTACAGTTTGAGTGAATAAAGACAAAAATAATGGCAAGCTGCTTTTGCTGTTGGAGAGTCTGACAGATTTCAGGGAGCCTGTGTGAGGGACAGGTCCTGGGAGTTCTTTCAGCAAGAGAAGAAATTACTGTTTGCTCTTAGATCTGTAATACTTCACTTGTATTTCTGCCTGGAGAACAAAAGAGTCAGCCAGACTCCTGTGGAAGGATCTTTAATGGAGAAAGGAAACAGACTGATTTTCAAACCCCAGCTTAATTTGTGGAGGTGGAAGTCAAAACCAAGAGAAAAACCTTACCCTACACTTCTGACTTTTAAACTAAGAAGGTTTGACCTACCACTGCTAGGGAGGAATAAATAAAGCAGCCCATGAGATTAGCCTCCGAGACATTTTTGTGACCTTACCTGATCTTTTCCTGAAAAGCAGCAAATCCTCCATTCCTGAACAATCTTTTCCATAGCAGAGCAGATGGGAATATCTGTTCTAGTTGTACTAGTTAAGGAAGGTCTTTGTCTCCATTTCCAGTAATATGATAATGCTTTGACACCTTTTCTCTTAAAGCCTAATTGTTAAGGAAAAATATTTAATCACTTTTAGTAACTGCCAAGTCCATTATTTGAATTTTCCATGGCAAAGGAAACTTTCCTAAGTCATTTTGCTCCTACTTTTGTACGTACCCGCAAAGTCAACTGGGCAATAGCGAGAAATATCCAAGCCCTAATATCCTTCAACACACCTCCAGAAAATGAAGGAATGGAATAAAGGGAAAATAAATACGGGGAAAGTGAACTGATGAGTGATATGTTATTAAGTGGACTTAATATATCTCAAGATACTGAGCTGGCTCAGATGTCACAGTTTTAAGGCAGCCCAGAAATTTAGTTGTGCAGTGCTTCTGCACAATGAAAGTGCCCTGTTCACAGCTCTTCAGTTTCTCCCAGTGTGTGGTCCAGTCAGAGCTTCTAGGGAACTATCAGGAGCACGGTGAAGTGAAGGAACAGAGCCCTTCTGGCTGTTGAGATTCAGAACAAGAAGTAAAAGCACCCATTTGGTCACAGGGATTACAAATGTACATGCATATGGCTCCTTATAATTGCAGGTATGAGAGTAAGAACAAAATATTCATGGGTTCCGAGGGCTGTAACTTTTTGAAGATTAACACCTCCTTGGAAAGGTGTCTTTGGTGACTGGGGCAGCTCCTTTGGTGCTCTGAAGGGCTCTGCTGTGCTAAATAACACTCGAGTGACCTGCAGGAGGTAAAATCAATTTGCTGCCTTCCTCTTGCCACTGTCCCCCCCTCCTCCTTCAGAGCCAAATGCCATTGCCTTGCAGAGGAAGAAGAGGAAAGCTTTTGGTTTTTGCTGTCTTTGTGAGCCTCATTGTTACTCAACACAATGCGCTGATTCCCAGTATTGGAGAGCAGCAGGAAACTGCATCCAAGAAGCTGATTTTAGGAATTTTCCTTTATTTTAAAGTGACCATGAAGTTTTGTAATTCGATTCTCTCAGTCCTTTTAAATGCTCTATTCCCCCTCACTCTGTGGATCTGTGCAGACCCCAGGACCTGGCTGGGGTTTGGTCGATCCCACAGTCACTAAGGTGTGGGATCTTTTGCTAAATTTTGCTAAATTTTACCATTTTGAGGGAAATTGGTGAAAGCAATATGCACAGAGCCCTGACAAATTAACACAGAAGCCAACATGACATGGTGAAACAGCACTGGTTCTTTGTGAGTTTTTTAATTGTTTCTTTTAACAGGCCTGGCTGGGAGGAGCAGTGGGCAGGAGAAATTCAGGTGAGGATTTGAGTTCTAAGAAGACAGAGTATCTTTCACATCCATTGGTTTCCTCATTGCACAGAGGATTTTTCCTTATGCATGGAAAAGGCAACATCATTTATCCTTGACTGAGAGCCACTGATACATTTTAACAATGGATTTAGTTATTCACTGCATTACAATGACGAGCTTTCTGTAATTTGACATTAATATGCTTCTACCTGAACAGTGCAAGATGTGAATTAAATTGCCACAGGGAAAAATGATGAACCTGTTCTTTGATTTAATCTAAGAGCAGACAGTTACGGTCTCTTTCCTCATAATAATGTTTGCCCCTCTCTTCCCAAAAATTTTAGTTTTAACTTGCTTAACTTTTCTTTTTAATGCACAAAAAAGGACAGTATGCAATGTGACCTTCTTTTTACCACTTTTTAATTTATAAAATATAAATATTTTAATAACCAATATAATTATGCATTATATATTATATACTTAATTTTAATATAGAATTATTAAGGTTGGAAAATATCTCCAAGACCATCAAGTCCAACAAGTAAACCTAAAACTACTGAAACCAAGTCCATAAGCACCACAGCTCATGTTTTTTGAACTTCCAGAGATGGTGATTCTACCCCTTCTCTTCAGCAAGATATTAAATTTATAATTATGATAAAATATAATTTAATAATTGGGACTGATAAATTATGACAATACCACTGTTTATTAATCTAATCTTTTCCCCCTACCCCCATTCCCACAATAAAAGGGTTAAGACAACATTGAAGATTTGGCTGAGGCTCACAAAAAAAAACCTCAAAAAAACCCCAAAAATAGGGAGATCACGCTGAAAAGTGATTTTTAAACATTTTGCCCAGTCCAAAGCCTATCTCTGGCATATGTCTCATATTGAACCTCTACAGAATAGTGATTCCAAGAACACACAGTCTTGTGCTGCAGTCTGACAAAGCACAGATAAACTTTGCTCCCTCTCCCAGCTGATCTCTGTCCCTGTGGAAGGCAACACTCAAAGCCATTTCAAAGGGAAATCATTCTTATATCTGTGGCTCCACCAGCTGCCTGCTTCTCCTCTGAAACCAAGGAAAGAGAATATTTCATGGCAAACTGTAAAATGCAAATGTCTAAAATACATAAATATGTTCTTTAAATAAGGCAACATATATTGATGATGTTTTATGCATAATGTTTTTCCTCTCTCACAAACTGTTATTTGTTAGACATTTGTAAAGATCTGAGGCATTAGACTCCTTTTTATGTGATATTTTTATGTGCATTGCTAAGTGGTCTGGCCGGAAAACAAGATTATGTGATCTGTGTTGCATTTTTGTTACCATCCTTCCAGTCATAAATTCAGCTTATTTGTGATAACAGCAAAGGTTTTTAGCAACACATCCCAAGATATAAAACAGCTAACCTTTCCCTCTCCCCTGCCATCAAAGCGTTCCCATCTCATACCCAATAGGACTCCTGATTTCATTGATAAGCCTTGATATAAATTGGGTTACAGGTGATCTTCAGAAACATTAGTGCTCTCTCTATAAATCATTTCTTCTTGCTTCAAATTCTGCTTAACAGGACACATATTATTTTCACCCCTTTCTCCTAGTTTTCTGTCCTGCAGTGAGACAAATATTTAATTGGTGATGGACAACATCACGTATGAATAAATCCCCCTATATGTTTTTTTATTATTATTTCTTGCTTTTTATCTGCTCCTTTTGGAACACAGCACACAGAGCAGACATGGTAAATAAGTCACTTTTATCAGAGAACATTCCCCATATTAAATCTCTCATTCATTCTGGAATCTGCAGGCAGCTTAAAATATGCCTCATGTCTGTGCCGTCACAGCCTGGAGACACATTGCCAGGCTGGGGAGAGATTGAATTTCTGATAGCTATCTGTTTGTGATAATAGAGTGGAAGGAGTGTCAGTCAGAGTCCCCACATGTGCTCCAGCCAGGAGAGGAGCACAGCCTCATGATTTTTATGGTTGGCACGAGCGCATTGGGCAGAACCCCAGCTGATAAGCAAAAGGGATGATGGCGCTCTCTTTCTCTCAGTATATATTCATAATATATAATTCTAAATATCCTGTTCTCTAAAACCATTGCAGACAATTCTCTATCTGTTAATATTTACTCTGACAAGCATAGAGAGGCCTCACCTTCCATTTCAGCTGAACCAACCCATCACACTCTGCCATGTTTCATCTCCACTGTGGCCCTGTTTATACTTTGGCATATTCTCTTACCTAGAATTTAAATGCCTTTCCAAAACCAACTTCTCTGACTTTCTTCCCAGATGTGTGCTAGTAGCCATTGAACCAAGAGCAGGAGAAAAAGGCACAAGCCTCTCTCTTTTGGTCACTTGCTCTTAATCACTTTTAAACCTTCCTGTAGCACCAGTTGCATAAACAATGCACAAATCTTTCCCTGCATCTATTAATCGAAGAAAAAAATCTGCCACCAAATGTTTAGCCACGGTAAATCAGGTAAATCTTCTCTGTTCAAGATTGCTCAGTTCAAGGGTTACTCCACAATTACAGGCCGAATATTTGGAGGTCAGTTCAGATACAGTAAAGTGTCACTAATTTCTGCACTAACAGTAAGAAAAATCGTTATATCATTGTTGACTTGCTGCATATCTGCTGAAAGCACCTGTTAGACTGAACATTTGAGTCCATATATTGGACATTATTTAAACAGAGGTTTGATCACATCTTGTCTCTGAAGGCCGATTATCTTGGTGGTGGCCCTCACACAAAGCCTTAGCAATTACCTTACACAAGAATTTTTCAACTCCATTTGCATTGCTAGTGGAATGTAGCAAGCTTTACCTTCTAGGAGGTTCTCCTGTGGACCTGGATTTGGAATCTATTTATCTGAATTCCAGTGCTCAGATTGATTAGAAACCTTTTAATCTGTCCATGAACAACTCCCAGCCACAACATGATAGCAACTTCATATCCAAAGTACTGATTTTTATGACATATCTTTTATCAAGGCTGTCACTAGGTCTCTAACCATTTTGTAATTTCATTTAAATTTGCCTTTGTCATTAACTACAGGCTGCATAAACTCACTAGGATCCTTTAAAGACCATAAGTTCTCTGAATCCATTCTTTCAACTCGAGCATCCTTTGAGCATGTACAAAGAAAGTGCATGAATGGAGGAATTAATTTCATTCTCTGTTACATAGGAACAAATGTTAATCTGACCCAAAATTTGTCAGTTGTAACTAAATACGAGATTTGAAATTTCTTTGTAACATTTTCCAAGGCTTTCCAGAATACAAATCTAGTCTGAAATATCATAAAATAGTTCATGAGTCCAAATACAAAGAGAAAAATAGGCTGTGTTTGTTTAAGACTGACTGCCTGAAATAGAAATGGAAATTGAAGTAGACCGTGGCTCATAAATGATGATGTGAAAAGAGGAAAAGATGATTGCACGTCTACTTCTCCTGTGCAGTTGGTGTTGAGTTAAAAAAGGCATTTAGGCACACATGGTTTAATCAGCCCTTCCTCTCCTGCTTTGAAGAGCTACCCAGCACAATCAGCTCAGACACCCCGAATGAGATAAATAATGCAAGGTACTCTTATACATTTTAAACAGCTGGCTGGGGAGAATGTGTTTATTTCTTCACATCCTTTCAAACAAAGTTGAGAGCTGCAAAATTACTCTTTCTCCTTTGCTTTATGATCATTAGTTTCCTCATGTCTTACTGTCTAAAAATTATTTCTTCGTGAAAGACTTCCTGATGGTTTCACTGTTAAAATTTTACAAAGTGTCCCCGACTTTAAAAATTATGGATTGGCTTTTCCAGTGATGTCCAAGCCCCTTGGCCTGCTTTGCCACCAGCCCAGCACAGGCACTGCTGGAAGAAAAACCCTTTAATCCACTGCCAGCACTCTGTTGGGTATGAAAGGAGGAACTCTGGCACCTCAAATGCAGTTTTGATGCAAAGAAAGGTCTCCACTGTAAATTTTTGGGTTTCATCCTAGGAGATGGATGATCACGGCAGCTCTGCTTTCCCTGACCCTAACTTAAGGGCCATCTCTGAGGTGGAGCACATTAAAAATCAACCAAGATAGAGCTGAAAGGAGGTTTATCTAGAACATATAAAAACTGCATTGTCAAGAATGTTAATGGGCTTTTCCAGTAAGGGATAAAACAGACATTATACAGCTTTTAGAAAACATCTATTTCTCTTTACCACATTAACAGAAGCTCTGACACCTGTAAAACCATTTATTCAGGGCAGAACCCATATTCTTCTGTAAATGGCAAATCATTAACTACAGCATTTTTTCCCCAGAATTTTTCAGTGAGTTCCTAGAATTTTACAAGAAGCTTTGTTACATGTGGGGAGCATTGATGCTTATGGGAAATGCAGGGATCAGTGACACATTCTGTCAAACCAGGCTGTTAATTCCGTGTCCACAGCAACACAGAGAGCTGAAAAACAGAAGGAAAGCAAGGAGAGCCTGCTGAGGTCTCTCATTTTGTCCAGAGCTCAGACAAGCTGGATGACCTGAGGCAGCTTTGGGAGCTGGGGGTGCCCCCAGCCTCCTGCCCTTGGTTACCCTCACTCAAATCAAGGTTGAATCTCTTCTCTGTTCAAGATTGCTCAGTTCAAGAGCTACTCCACAATTACAGGCTGAATATTTGGAGGTCAGTTCAGATACGGTAAAGTGTCACTAATTTCTGTACTAACAGTAAGAAAAATCATTATATCACTGTTGACTTGCTGAAAGCACCTGTTAGATTAAACATTTGAGTCCATATATTAGACATTATTATCAAATACTTATAAAATTGATAATTACAATTCATATTTTTGAATACTCTTCAAAGTTTTGACTGGAGTTTGACCTTGCTGAATTTTCTTCAGAAGTCAATATACAATTAAGATTGTATGAAGCTGATAGAGGTAACAGTCGTAAATATACCCAGAGAGCATTTTACAATGGCCTGATGAAATCTATCTTCTTAGGCCAATTTACATTGTCCTTGGTTGACAGTTTATTTGAAAAAGGTTTCATTATTCTAAAAAAAATTTTAAAAATTAATAGATATTTCAATAAATTTTTTTAAAAAAGACTGTAAAGATGATGTTTCTAGAAGCTACGTCTGTTTAAGAAAATGTTGGTGTAAGCAAAGACAGTGAATTTAGAATAAGTATCTGCAACAAATTTTGTTTTGATGTGATAATGCAATGAAAGGAAAAACACATGATTAGATTTTCAAAGATTAGGAGGTGAAGAAAGATTTAAATTGAATACTAATTTAGTTTGCAAAGCCTTGAGGAAGCTGTGCCCTTCATGCAAAAATTCTTTTTTTGAATTAGCAAGGTGTTTCATCTGCCAGATGAGCATAATTGAAGTAAAGAGTTGAAGCAGACAGAGAAGGAACAATCCTGGTTTTTATCCTCTGCACAGCATAAGAAGTCACAGCTGGAGACTGGTGGGGAGGTCAGTGTTTGTGAGGAAACACGGAATGCTTTTAATCTGGCAAGTGGCTAAGGGGAAAGAAACTCCTTGGAGCTGAGCCTGATTGTAAAATTGGTGGTAAAATTCAGAGCCTGTATCCTCTGAGCTTAGAGGACGGAAAAAGCTGCAGAAAGGGGTGAGTCTGGCATGCAGACATGACACAAATACACCTTTTTGTCAGCAAAAAGTCTCTTGGAGAAGAGTTCCCACTTGGGCTTACTGAAACCATCACTTTTCCAATATCAGAAATTCTTTTCATGCATATTCATAAATCCATGGATTCAACAGCACACAACATAGTGATACCCAGAAAAATAATTTTATCAAACTATGGTGCGACAGAACTTGACATGACCATATTTGCTGTTCCCTGTCAAACTCCAGATATGTTTGGGTTATTTTGGCCCAAGGATTTGATGGCTTTACTGTGGAAGATTGCTCCCTTTGCAGTCAGCCCCACAGAGGGCCATGTCACCTCTGGCTACGCGAGATGACAAACTCACAGCTCATTCACAGAACGCAGCAGCCAAAGCATCGCTTCAAAGCTTCAATCCATGATAACTTGCAAATCAAAGTTCCTTGTTTTTATTCTTTTTAATTTAAACTGTGATGAGTGAGGTGAAGAGTAGTTTCTATAGACTGATGAAAAGAAATGGGCACCCAAGGGAGCCAGTTGGCCAAAATTACTGTTCTTCACTATCTGGCACCCCTAGATCAATTTGTCTGCATTCAAATGTTGCTGCTAAATCACACACTTCCAATTTTTTTGCATTTTTATAAATGCAAAAAATGCAATATTGTGACTCTCTTAAGAAACCTTAGACAGATATTACCTTTGTCAAGTAACAAGAAACTCAACTCAGCCTCTATGAGGTGTCATAAGGCAAAGACCCCACAAGTATATGACCTGAAAACATTGAAAAATGTGTCTCTTGATTCATGGATGAAATATGTTTTAGGAACACCTTAAGTATTAATAAATAACCGTTTGATAATCAGAAAAATACTCCCCCAAAATATTTAATTTCTTGCAATTTGCATCATATTGATGACTAAATTATCAAGCTACAATAATTTAATCCTTACAGATAATCAGAGAAGCACCACATAGACAGCAAACATTTACCTTGTATTCTACCTAAAGCACAAAAGACCTTATTTCATCTTCCAGTGTATAGTAATTCACCTGGAAAACCACTGTTCTCTGCTGTTTCTCAGGAGCATTACTCCCACTGACTTCTCCATCGAAATTAGCCCTAGATGGAAGAAATGGCAGCAGACATAAAGCATTTTCCGTGCAAATAAAACATTTCAAAATTTTAATTTACACCTTTGTCTAAGAGTTGAATGGGTTTATAGGATAATTAATGATCTGCTTTACTTTGCAGTTCTCCATTGTAATACGAAAGCAATGCCACTGAAGTGGCCAGGGGGAGGTGAAGGAGGAACACAGCTGACATTTCTCTTCATATTTCTCTCCCTAGGTAACCCACAGTAAAGAGTATGCTCCTAAATTGGGTTCCTTGAATTAATATTCCAGAGCTATCTTCTCTCCATTAGCAGTTTGTGGAATGAGATTCCTAATTTAAAAGCAGCAAAAAGCCAGTTGAGGTCTTCTTTTTCAGAAAGCAAACATGGTTGGACTCCAACCTTAAAGGTCTTTTCCAACCTAACTTATTCTCTGACTCTGTGATTAATTAATCTATATGGATTTAGCTGAAATTACAGAATCACAGAACGATTTGGGTTGGAAAGGACCTTAAAGATCTTTTAGTTCCAACCTCCTTCAGCCTTCTCCTTAGCCCAGGTGGCCAAGTTTTCTGGTTTGCTTCAGCTCTGGGCCTACATTTTCCCTATTCTTCCCTTAATTGCTGATGTATCTATAGGAGTTCTTCTTTTTCCCTCTGGCCATATTTTATTCTACAAGAGCTGAAACTTTCCTGAACTAATCCATGGATGCTTGGACAAATTCTCTGTATTGCTTCCAGGCCACCTGACTTTGCTTCCACCCTCTGTAGCTCTCTCTTTATAATTTGGAAAATCTTGATATTTTTATCCCTCCTGTCACTATGTGAAATTCACCTTTAGTGCAAATATGTCAAACAAAAGCTGGCAGGCAAGACATGAAAATCACCTGCTTAATCTAAAGAAATCTTTTCATGACTATCAACAGCTATGATTTTTCTTTCCAATGATTCATTTCTGCACCAGACAATATTTTTTGGCTACTGTAGGTGTTTAAAAGTTGTGGAAATGATTCTGCTTATTGATTTCCCTTCATACTTAGCAGATAAATCAATAGGATGTGAAGATGAGGCTCCATTAAAATGATTTCTGGTGACATCACTTTTGCCTGAAAGTTTCCACAATAATGACCCTTGAGTTTGTCTGCAAGGGTTCGTTCAAACAAAGGAACAAATAAAATCACAGACCTCTCACAGGTTTAGGCTGTGCTTTCTTCTCTCAGGATAATTTTATATCTTAATTAATATTTCTGCTATGATGTAAGTCCAATTTGTTCTGCTAAAAACAAAAAGCAGGAGAAAGGAAACAAAAAATCCCAAATTTTGCAAATAACCCAAACTGAGGTTAAGGGTTCTCAAGCATATGACTGATACAGTCTAATGCACAAAAACCCACAACAGAAATGCCTCTCAGAAGGACTGCAGTACAGAGATGCCAAAGATGCACCATCCCCTGTAAAACTGCTGTGGAAGACGCAAACAGCGAAAAATTTGCAAGCTTTGTTCCCCAAAAGATGCTTAACTGAAAATTTCCCTCAAAATGGTCTGGTCGCCAGATTGCACACAATCCAAAAGCTGAGGTTTTGTGGTTAACACCCTCTTGGTATTGTCCCAGGTTCTATAATAAGGACCTCCTCAGGGATGGGGATCCCTTACTGCAGAGAAACAGCAAAAGGAGGGTTCACAAAAAACCTTGTGAAATGAGGTCCAGGGAGGTACTGGCAGAGTGTAGGAGACTAGGTGATTACACATCCTTAAGCCACAAAATGAACTGGTAGAAATTTTGCTTTTTAACAGAAGAAAGACAGACGGAATTGAGATGTAGATCGTGTAATCACAGAGGAAAAAAGATGGTTTTGTTTGTGGAATCAAAAAGGGAATCCTGTGGAGAAAGAATGAGTGAATAAATAGCTTGGAGGAGAACTAGGAGAAAATTGAATCATCAGGGAAAGGCAATATTTCAAGAAAAAGAGAATGGTGGCAGTATTGAAGGCAGCTGTCAGGTCACGGAGATGAAGACAGAGTACAGGTTCTGGGACTTGGCTAAGAATAGGCCATTAAAAATTTTGGCATGAGTGCTTTGAATTGATTGAGTGCAAAGGATACAAGGCAGAACTAACAGGCCTGAGCATGGAACTGAAGGAATTGAAAACAGCATGGTAAATAAGAATAAAGATAAATGAGAACGGGAAGGTAAATTGGTCTCTACAGAAGCAAATGGGCTAAAGTGTGAGATTGTTTGGTTTTAGTAGAAAATACCAGAGCAGGGTTGTATAATAAAGATAGGAAAAATAAAACCGTAGTAAATGAGGACTTAAGGCAACAGTAACATGACAGTGAATGACAGAAGGGTCAGCAGATGTGATGAAATGCAAGTGCAGAGGTGGGATGGTGGTTTTCAATCAGAGTCAAGAGGAAAGAAAGGAGAAATGAAAAATAGGCAAAAGCAAGGGATAAGGTCACGTTACAGTTTGATAATTTTATCTTCAAGCCAGATATTAAGAATGTGAGAAGACAGCAGACAGGATGCAGGAGAATGACGGAGAGTTAAATATGCCTTCTGATGAAAACATGATAAAAATCAGGAATGAGAGGTGAAAACATAAAAATCAGCTATGAATAAAAATCAGCTATGAGAGGGATGGGAACATCTGGAATTAATGATGCTGGTAGACTACAGGTATCAAAAAGCGGAGAAGACAGGGTTTGACTGACTGAAGAGTAGAAACCAAGTGCTCTGGGAGAGTAGGACATGGTAAAGATTAATTAATTAAATTCTCCCTGCAAGGAGAGAAAAACAGCATGAAAATCTAGAGTCAGTGGACACACAGTCCACTTGAAGGTTTACGGGAAACTCTCCCCTGGTTGCTTTCGGAACATCCATGACCACAGTGCCTGTATGGACCTGAAGGAGTTTTGGGATCAGTGGTTCAGACAAGCTCAAAGATCACAGCATGGCCCCAGTGCTCACATTCAGGTGTCTGAATGCCTTTTTATTTTGCACTGATCATCTCCTCACATGTCAGTTTTACCCAGACAGAAACGATGCAGCTACTCTGGCTGTTCTGATCCTTTTTCCTTCTTCTAGTGGCAGAAATCATAATCTGACATTTTTACAGCTCTGAGAAAAGGTAGGAACAAATCAAACAACCTCAAAAACATCTGGGTCATCGCATGTAGAACTTCATTTGGCCTCTGGGTTACAAGACACAAAAGTGCATTTCTGTCAATTATGAAGGACTGCTTTAAATGGCAATTTGTTCTAATGTTCCAACCATGTAATTCATATCAAGTGTTCAAGAAAATTATCAGTAAAATCACTGCATGAACATTTGTGATAAACAAAAGTAAAAACATTAAATGCAGAAATACACACAACTAAAAGATTGTAGGGTATTTGGTTCTGCTTTTGTTCCATATTAAGTACCTTAGAGAGGAAGTTTTAATAGTCAACTTCATGAGAAAGTGTTATTCTGAGAAGCTTGGGCCATTTCCTTCAGGGAGAAAGATATTACAAAACCAATCAGTGGAAGACTTTTTAATATAATATTGAGCCTACATGGTTTTCCCTGGAAGAAGAGCAATATTGCTTTGAAAGACAGGGACCAGCAGCTCCCAACAGGCACTCGAAGATGCTGCCAGGTGCCCTCCCACCACACAGCACTACACATGGACTGTGGCACTGCAGAACCTCCTGGACAGGAGGATTTTACCAGCTGAAGATGCAAGAGGAGATATTCTTGCATTGCCCATCACCATGGGGTATAGTGGGATTCTTCTGGCAACCCTGCCCTGTCAATGCATGAGAAAATCAGATCCAAATGCTAATCAGGAACGTTTTATTAATATAACCACCTTTCCCCATAGGATCCTCCTCACATACACCGTGAGATTCACTGGCTGAAGCAGTGAAAAGGTTTTTCTGCTCATTCTCTTTTATATTTCTTCCCTCCCTCCACAGCAGCTGTTATTGGCCAGTTTAGCCTGGAAAATCCCATGCCCATTATCTCTGGAGAGAGGTGACCTTGCTCTGGGATCACACCCTGTGGGAAAATCTTATCTATGCATGTGTCATTGCCTCACCCTTTGGTTGCCCTGCTGCACCCGGGCTGAACCGGGGGCTCAGAGGATATTCATTATTTACATCCCTTCTGAATAATATGTAAAAATAGGCACTAGATGAAGAGGACATCCATTGAAGAGGTCTATATTTATTGAGAGGATCTGTTCTATTAATTGAAGCAGAAAGGTACATCTTGCAGTGGAAGTCCCTGTCCTATAAACCAGGCAAAGAGCCCTTCCTCTGCGTGCCAAACTCCATGGCAACCCTTGGGTTTCCAACATCTCATCCAATATTTTGCTGATAACAGCTTTTGAGTGGAATCACTCCTCTCTAGGTTGCATTTCTTCCTATGACACACCAGCTCTTCCTCTGCCTGTGCTCCAGAGTGCAGCCAATCCCACCCAGGCTGCTCTGGAGTAGTTAGAACATGGTCAGACGGCCCTGGTCTGGAGGTTTACCACATTCTGGGGAAAAAAAGGCAACCCTAGAACAGCAAAAACAGATGAATGGCCTAAATCCTCTCCTCACAAGCTGTGTTCTAGAGCAGAGGTGTGTGAAGGTGCTACAGTCCCTCTCCTAAATTCCCAAGCTGCACAGTAGTCAGTGACCTGCCCCAGCATTTTCCCATTGCAGTGACATTTTTAGAGTGCATAACATCGAGCGAAGCCTGCAGATCCTTTTGGGATCATGCCTTTAGTTTTTAGAGAGGTGCCGGCCCTGTTCTGGGTCCTCAGATAATGCTACAACAATCGAGCAGAGTTGAGTTAACAAAGATTTGTGAGGCGACGAGGCCATCAATCAGCATTTTGGCATCCTCTGCTGTCACTCAGGCTGCAAATGGTGCTGCCATCTGCTTTTCTCTGTGTTCTCATCCAGGCTATGAGATGTGCCCTTGAGAGATTGAAAAAAATAACAAATCAGGAAAGAATAAAAAGGACCAGCTTGATTTCTGGCTGCGGCTTGAAGTTTGTGCCAGTCATTGGCAGAACGCTTTGTTTGTGGGCAGCCATGGGGTGTTAAGACAAATGGCTGTTCTGCTATGGAATGCATTTTCCAAGAAAAATGTTGGCATTTAGCCACAAAACTCTCTGGAGGTTTTGAATCGTTTCCTGGCCTTCTTAGAAGCACGTTTTCTCCACTGGCAGAAATATATTTGCACTCTCCATTTGACTGAGGGAGCTCTGAGGCTGATTTTGGCACTCTTGTTTTTAGTGTTGGAACTTCCATTACAAGAGGTAATCTTTCGTGTGGATTGTGTGGATCTACATTGTGTTCATCCTCAACAATGTTACAGCTTTTCATGATCGTATGTAAGACAGAAACAGAAGAGTCTTGGGAAGAGCCTTAGGAAACCAAGTTTTCCATCTTCTTTGTCTAAATTTTCATGTGTGAAATGCATCGAGATTAATTGGGGGAGGGGGGGGAACAGCAATGAAAAAGCTCACAAAACTTTTTTAAACAAAATTAAAATGAAGCATCAGAACCAAATCACCTAAGATAATGTTCACCTAAGCTAAGATAATGTTCCAGCTCAACTAATCTGACTGATAAAAACCCCTAAGGTCACGCCAGTCTTGGGAGTCTGCGGTGAGCAACTGAGCCCTACAGACTAACCAAAGTGTTGATATCACTAGGCAGTGATTTACCAGAATCCTTTCTCTGAGTGCATTGAGCCAGGGCCTCGAATGTCAGTCTCTTCAACCCAATGTGAGACACAATGAATGGCCATTTCCCAAATCGTAAACTGCTCTAATTTTTCAATATATTAATTTCCAAAAATAATTCAGTTAATTCACATCGGGCTTTGGCTATACAAGATGGGAGTTCAGATATTACTTAGCTTCATATCTCCTGTTTTTTCTTCTCTCATTTTAACTTTTCAATTTACCAAATCCTTAAGCACGGTATTTTCTGCAGAACACTGCAACAAAATGTCTTTGATCAGAATAAAGGTCTCTCAGAAAAGGGAAAAAAACCCCTCCAACCTACCAACCAACCAACCAACCAACCAACCAACCAACCAACCAACCAACCAAAAAAACCCATCCCAACTCTAGCTCTTTTTAACCATTTTCGTTTTTTCAAGGGAATATAAATCAAATTTTCATCTGGTGCAATGTTCTCTAGACTTTCAAGGTATGATTGTTGCCCGTTCCTGAATTAATATAATGGGATCAGCACTGTCAAGAAATAAAACAGGGAGGAAGAAGCTTTAAGTTAATAGCTTGATATTTAATGTGCTGTAATCTTCACTTTTTGAAGCCACAAAGGCACATAGTGGATTTTTTTTATTTTCATAAATGTATATGGATATGATGCTCAAAAACACTTTCTGAAAGTTTTAAGTATTTTCATAACCTTGGGCTTAAAGTTCTTCTAAGAGGAAGGTGTTGGAAATAAATCTTTGCAGCCTCCACGTAGGCACTGTAATGACATTTTTAGGCCTAAAGCAAATGCACATCACATTTCAGAAAATATCTGATAAAGGCAAAAAAGAAGAAGGTCTGACTACACTTTGGGGAAGGGAGGTAATTCAAGTTGAGTGGCAGTTTTCAGAAAATCTAAGGTTTGCTTCAAATGAGAAAAACATAGAATACAGGTTTCGGCAAGCTGAATGTAAGAGACACGGAAAGATAGACCACAAAAAGTTTATAATTGAAAAGTATTTGCCAGCAGTTTTTATACACTTAATACATTGCCCCTCAAACCCATTAGGAGTAAAAAGCCTTCCAGAAGGTCTCTAGAGTCAATAGATAATAAAGGTACAAAAGGAGTATTCAGAGACAAAAAGGCAAACCAGAAAAAGAAATTAATTTTCTGCCTTTATATTTGTTGTGGAAGAGCTTGGGGAGGTTTCTGCACTGGAACCCTTCATTACTGGGCATTCACTGAAGATCTGAATCAAATTGAGGTGTCAATACATTTTACAGAGCCAACAACAAAATTGGACAGGGACAAATTGCATCAATAAGCACTTACCTAAGAATTCAAAAGGAGTTCAAGGACCAGAAAGTGAACAACTGTTAGTGGTGTATAAAATGTCCCTTAAACTCAATTTCATATCTGAGAACAAGAAAGTAGCAGATACAGTAAGGCTGAAAAATTTTCAAGAAATATACCATGAATGATCAAGGGAACTACAAGCCATTAAATGTAACATAAAACCATCAAATTCGGAGTCTATCCAACTTTTTTGGAAAGACATTCCTTAATATACATGACAAATTTTGCTGAAAATACAGTTCTGAAGATGTGAGAGCAAAAGATTGTGGCTGCAAAGGTTGGCCTAAGGATACTGCAAAACTGCACCTAGGAAACAAAATGGACAAACATAATTCAGTCTGGGTAAGTGTTATGTAGTGCACATGGGTGGAAAAAAAGGATTATTTTGCATATAAAATTATTTTGCATATTAAAGAAGAGACCTATGTTCAGCAAAGTAGCTGGATAGGAAGACTGGGGTTATGATGTGTAGTTCAGGTATTTTCCATAGCTCAGAAAGGGTGAAAAAGGAAAATAGCATGCTCAGAGTTATTAGAGAAAGAAGAGAGAACAAATAAAAAACATTTATGCTCCTGCAAAAATCCATGCCTTGCAGCTCCCATCCTCCTCTACAAAAATGCACAAAGAAGGGCAACAAAGATGAAAAGGAATATTGGATACTGTTCTTACTTTGAGTAGACAAGGACTTGTCCTACCTGAGAAAAGACAGCTGAAGAAGGACTTGATAGAGGTGTGGGAAATCAGGCTTGGCATAGGCAAAAAGCAATTGATTCTCCAGCATCTCTTCCAGTACAAGAACTAGGAGACATCCAGTGCAATTAGCTGTGAGCAGAATAAAAAAAATAAAAGCCAGAGAAAAGCAGCTTTTCTTACATCTCATGTTTGGGCTGCAGAGCTCTTTGCTGCAACACATTATGGGTGATAAAAGTTATAGAAACCAAGGGAAATATGTTCATGGGAAAAAATGCATACCATCACCTCCAGCTCAGGAGGTAGCTCATACGCAAGGTTTTGGAGGCCACCTTGGGAAAAAAACCCCATCCTTAAAAAAATCTTTCCTAAGATTTAGACATCTTGTTGTGTTAAGGTAAAAAAAGTATTTTGACATGTTTTTGATGTGACATAATATCACTTTTCTCTTTATCTTACAATTTTCATCCTCACTTCCAAATGTTTAAGACAATAATAAATCAGTATTTTTATTCATTTTGGAGTCAGAGAATAAAAATTTTTGCTGCCTGCTTTACAAGGCAAGCTATTGAAGTATGCTTATTGGGTGGAGTGAGAGAAAAGTGTAAGCAATATAAGAAGTAATTTTGAAAATATAGTATTTTAATTTCACAAGAATAGCAAGGGTAACAATTATGTCATTCTTTAAAATAAAATATTAATTAAAATAGTGTTTTAAAATTAAGATACGGTTGACTACTTTCACATAAGACTTTCAACAGAACTGAAATACCCCACAATTTGAATTTAACCAATTCTTTTTCATCAGTTGGGATCCAATTCAAAACTGACCCATTCTAATAAGTTTTGCAAGCTTCAGAACAGAGAAGGTGTCTTCAAACATTTCAAGAGCATCCAACATATTCCAGTGTCTGCTGTTTCTTTCACAATAGCTAAGTAATTAAATTTATCTTCTATTATCAAATTCTTTCCTTTGACTGAATTTCTTAGGGGGCTGCAAAGCTTTCATTAAGCAAAAAAAAGATGTTTCCGTTCCCTGGCATCATTCATAAGAAAGCACTGAGGTTCCTGGATACCTCAGGAACTTCATCCATCCTAACTCTGGAAAGCTGAGTGTTTAACATGAGTGATGGTGGGGATTGTTTCCAATTCACCTGGGGCAGTGAAAACCCCAAAGCCAGGACCATCACCTTCTACACAAACCCTACAAAGCGCTGAACAGGTTTGGTGCACAACGCAAAGAATGAAAGCTCTTCCCCAATTCTCATAAACAAAGCACTCCAAAGTGTCCAAAGGCACCAAGGCCATGTTAGGCTCTGGAAGAGCTTCAACAGCCTGAGAGTTCAGTAAATTATTTTATGGCTTCCTTTGCTATCAAGGAAACATAATTGCAGCTCTGCTGGGGAACACATTGAACAATCATGATCAAAAGCTTTCTTTCTGCTTTGTCTCCTCCACCATCTGCTCATTCCTTCAAGAACTTGGCTCTGGCAAGTGACCCACTCACGGCAATACAGATTGGCAGATCAGTGACATTGCAGCACATTTTGTTTATGTGTGTCTCTCCATGCTTAAATTCATAAACATTCACAGGATTGAAAGAAATTTTTTAATGGATTTTTAAAATTAAATTAAATATAAAGTAACACAGCAATTACTTGTGTTTGCTGTAGTGAGTCTGTAGTGAAACAGATTTCTTGCATTTATGGTTAGGAAAAAAAACCAACACAAAACATATATAATGTTTTTTAACCTGGAGTTACAGATCAGGTTGTGGTAGATTTTCTAAGACGCTGGGGCTATGCTTGGGAAATTTTGTTTCCTAGTATATCAAACAGCTAAAATTCATGGGTCAGGGAAACTAAAGGTGAGGAGGGAGCTACATTTGCTTCTAAGTTTTAAATCACAATAACTGTAAGCTAGACATAAGTTTGCTATACATAAAGTTGCTTTGGAGAGTAAGACCTTATTTGGAGGGTTGCCTACTCTGCATACAGATCTGATGAGTTTTGTCAGTGGGCACCTGGACAGATGATGACATCCTAGTTACTAAATTATTTTAAATTCTTGACCACCATTTATTAACATCAACCTTGACAGACCACAGAAGGTGGAAAAGCAATACAACTATTTAATAAATTGTATTTTCTAAACAAGCTTCGTAAAACAGCAAACTCCTCAACCACTGGGAACTTGTTCACAATTTTTTTCTTTATCAGGTACTAAGGAAGGCTTTAATAAATATATCAACCTGTTGTTGACATTTCTCTGAAATCCTGTACTAGCCACCCTGAATGTCATGGGTCAGTATCCTTACAAACACAAAACACAAGGAGAGCTTCTGGGGTTCTTTGATCATGATGTGGCAAAATAGATGTGCTGTCTGAATTCTGAACAGCAAGATTTGCAAGCTGGACAGGAATTTTGAGCAGGTGTTTGGCTTCACCCTGATTTCTCCCTTTTTTTAATCTCTATTCATTAACATTCTTATGGGTGTTTGTAGTTTGGGGGGTTTTGTTTACAGGAATGTTTGAATAGCTGTGCAGCATAAACCTTTACAAGTAAAAAATAGTGTTTTTTCTTGTGTTATTTTTCACTGTTTTGTTTACTTCTGTTGGTTTTTGTTCATATATTTGAGTTTCAATTATGCCAAGGCAAGAGCAGAACTTGCTCCGTGTTATAAGTGCCATATTCATATAAATAATGCCTTATGAACATTCAAAGCGAACAAAATTCAGACATATTTTTCCTTAGAAACTATGAGCTCCAAGTGTCTAACTAATGTTTGCAATTTGCAGTGGGTCACAATGAGAAGTTCAGAATATAAGTGAATATGGTCTGTTTGGAAAAAAATTCTGAGAGAGAGGCAAATTGCTGTGGATTAAATGTGAGAATTGCTTAAATTTTCTCTCATCTTTTTTTCTAATGTGTCTAAATATTTCGTAGAATAATGTTGTACCAGATATTCATAATCATACATAGTGATGCATTTAAGAGATCAGGCAATTGGAATTGTTGTGAGCAGCTAATATGCTACTGCAATTCTTTCAAAAACTATTTGGCTTTGGCAGAATGCAATATTTTTCCTCACTTGAGCATAATATTCCTCATCCAAATTTTCTGATTGGGTTAGTCAAATATCAGTGACAAGTGCCAAAAAGTGCATGGACTCTTTTACAGTGGGCCTTAACTTTAGAACCACCATATAATTCCATTAATTCTATATTTTAAGGAAGTGAAAAAGTTTGTCAGATGTTTTGGCACCCAGCCACCTGCTACTACTAATATTTATAACGTTTCTGTTTCAGAAGGGAGAAGGAATTAGTCACAAAACCTTTAAGAACTTTCTCAGACAGTTCAGCACATGATTGATTTGGATGGTGCAAGACAGAAAGCACTAACATACACTGCTAAAAAAATGTGCTGCATTTCAAAGGTGAAGTCAGGTGCACTTGCTGAGAAATCATAAACCTATCTCCTTCTTTTCCTGACATATTATGCTGTTATGATTGGCTTAAACTAATCTGCTGATTCTCCAGATAAATCCATCAGAGTTAGCTAAAAGGGGAGACTCTTTCTTTTATTCATTTCCTAATGGAAATGGTCATTCTAAGTCAGCTTCCACTCATATTTTCCAGGTATTCAAACACCACTTTTAACATTCCATGTGATTTTTTTCCTTTTAATGGCTTGCTTGCTAAAAAAATCTCAAATTTCGCTTTTAGAAGTATCTGAACAGCAGATAATGATGTGAATATTAATTAGTTTTATTGCAAAGAAAATTGCATTGCCAATCATTGTTACTGACTAATGGGTGATGACGTGCAATTACAGTAAGATAAATGATTATTCTTGCTAACGAGCATATATTCTGTTCTGCAATGCATAATTTTCAAAAATAGACAAAAAGGGAGTGCAAAAAAAAGCTGCAATATCTGAAGAAATACATTTCATAAGTTGTCAAAAGATGAAGATGCAAAATAATTAAAAGTGAATTTATTAATTGGAGATACTGCTGGAGAGCACAATGTACCTATTTCTTGCTGTTTCCAAGTTTTATTTAATTTTCCCCTCCTCACTATCTTTTTCTGACTCAGGAATGCAGATGTAGAAAACTAACTTCATATCTGACCTAAAGGTTATGAAGTCCTTTTAAAAAAGGAAGGAGAGCAAAGCCATTTGAACATGGGCTACAGCAGCCTCTCCAAAAAGGTAATAGGGAGAGAAGACAGGAATAGCAGCTTCAGGCTTAAACAAGGCCATTAAAAGCCTTAAGAATGTCAGCTGTAATTATTGCCTTAAAAAGAACATGAGTGTGACTGATTAGCACCACGCCCACCACACTCAGGACCCTCTGTGTCAAAGCCTCCGACAGATATCTTTGGTGTCGTGGTTCAAGCTGAGAGAACAAATAAATATAACTGTCACTTGGAAATAAGTAGCCTGAAGATGCTTATCTGCCAGAGTTTGGGAGAGTTCTGAGAGTGTGAATTGAAGCAATGAGCCAAAGCAAATGGGAGAGCCTTGGATAGAAGGTAGTTGCCAATAGATAATTAATTATGTAGGGTAAAAAGACATCTACCAAGCTTTGTAAAGGGAAACTGTTTCTTGCCTCCATTGGTTTGGGGTGATGCACAGTGGTTTCCACTGGGGCTGGACTCAGTGGTTTCCATCCTGGAAAATCATATCCACCCTGGCTAGAATGGCATGGAATATACAGGAGATCTGTATCCTCCTTGAACAGCGCATGAAGGCCAGGCAGGATACCCTGCAAACCCACAAATGATCTATTTTAAACACTAAACCTTGCCTTTGGTTTGCAAACTGCTAAGCTTGGCAGCAACCTGGTGTCCAGACTGCCCTGAGAAAAAGAAACCCACCTGGCAAATCCACTCCAATCCTCCTGCATGGTGGGGCAAGGCTCAGCGTGTCAGATCTGTGGACAAGGTATTCTGTTGCAAGAAATATTAATATCAGCTTGTTTAAAGGAATTTGGGGTATAGCGTCCAATGTAAATGCTCCAACTGCATTTATAGACTCCCGGTCCTGGAAGATTAATTCAGAATAATTTGTGTAGCAAAATGATTTTATTAAAAGGAGGTATCTTTTCATGTGGGAGCCAAAAAGGCTCACAATGGAAAACTTCGTAGGAGGATAGAATTTTTTCTTTTCATGCTAATAGATACAGCATTATATAAAAAGTTTCTAGGGAGCAGTTTATAAAGCAGTTACCCCCAAAAAATATTTTGAGCCAGTGAATAGTCTATCTGAAATGAGCTTGCTTGTGCCAAGGGAAACCTCCCACACTGTGAAGAGAAGAAATATTTTTAAGTTCTCATCTTTCAATCAAAATTAGACAGATGTAGAGACAGAAAGACACCTGCTCAGGAAGTGGGACAGACCTTGGAATATCAGACTTTTCCAGCAGAGGGAAGAATCCTGTTCAGTGAAAGATGTCTCTGCTCCCCACCCATCCTCCTCAGAGGCAGCATGGTCATGTTTGCCCCATTTGGCACCTTGCCTTTGCTCAGCACTTTCTGTGGCTGTGGGAAGAGCAGTGTCCTCCAAGGATGCCAGGTTTTAAAAGGTGCTTGCAAATGAAGAGGTGTGCACCTGACTCACAGCATGATTTATGAGGGATTTTGGTCTGCAGTGTAGCTGTCAACCACAGCCAACAGGAGATTTCCCCAGGGCAAAGGAGAAAAGAAAGCCTAAACCCACAGCTGTCCTCTGAGACCTGTAAAGGCTGTATCCTATGTTTTTGTAGAAGTCTGCAAAGAATAAGGAAATTTGCAGGCAGGACATCATTTCCACAGTATATGACATTTTCCTAATGCCATTCCCATAGACCTGAGACTACAATTACAATTCCTGTGTTTCCAATCCCTCTGTGTCGGCCGAGGCTGATCTAGAGTTTACCCAATATTTGCCATTTCAGTCCTTCTCACAGGGCAGCCTTATCCAGGTCCAGGTTGTACCCACACTTTTCAGGTTCACTCACACAATAAATCTCCTCAATCCTTTTTCTGCAGTTCTTCTTTCCTTTGTTGTCATGGGTTGTTTTTTTTTCTTCCCTAAGCTCTCATTGTGTTTCAGGTCTGATGATTATTTCTGGCAGCCAGCAAAGGATAGATAGAAAATGAAAAAAACAAGACCCAACCCTTTTTTTGACACTCTGTACAATGTCAACAGGAGAGGAGCTGAAAATAATGTGTCTCTTTTTCCATTGGCAAACCTTTTTGTTCATGCCCTGTGTGCCATACTCTACTGAGATTTTAACTCTTGCAGGAGATGCCAGATCATAATTATATTCAAATTGAGCAATATTACCTGTAGATATTTTTTTCACTTAAAATCTTGCTTTATTTTGTGACTGTTCCCCCCTCTGCCCCTCTAAATACAAGGAAAAAACACAACAGAGTAATGAAGACAAAACAATTCCTTGTGGAAGAGTTGAGCCTTGAGATTCTGGAGATTCTGGGTCTCTAAGAAGCCTGATCTAGTTAAAGATGCTCATTGCAGGGGAGTTGGACTAGATGGCCTTTAAAAGACCCTTCCAACCCAAATTATTCTGTAATTCTATGCTTTATGTAAACCAACACAACACTACAGTGTTAGAACCTTACAAGTGCCAGGAAATATGGACCTGCAACAGCTGGCTGAGGATTCTGCGTATGTGGAAAAGGAATACAAACTAAAATAGGATGATGGGAAGGATTTACCAGCAGGAATCTGAGCTGGGTCCCTTTTGGCACAACAGCCGCCAGTGCTTTTGACAGGGAAGCCCTTAGTAATACACTGAATATGGGGTATTTTTAATAACCCTGATCCTTCCCCCCAAAAAACTGTGTGTTTTTTTAAAGCCTATTTGTTAAAAAAACACATTTCAATTCAGTTTTAAATAAAAAGTTTTCCTTAATGCTGTTTCTTAATCAAACCACGGCAGTCCAGGGTGTCAGCACACAGCACATTCCAGAGGAGCTGCTTGATGCCACAGTCTCCAAAGGGCAGTGGGGCTCAAATTCCAGTTCTGAGGTTTAAAGTAATGAAACTGAAAGTACAAAAGGCACAAGCAAATACATAAGTGCCATCTGTTTTTCAAGGAAATCTGCTTTCCTCCTGTTTAGTTTTCTTCTCCCAATTTTTCTTTGCTTTTCATGTCAGTGGTGGGTCGCTTGTGCAGTGCTTTTGACAGATCTCCTAAAACAACTGATGGTGACTCTGAAGGGTTAGATAAGCCACCTTCTTCACCACATTACCAAATGCAAAATAGCATCTGTCTACACGACTGACTGAGCCTCATCCCATTTCTGGAATAATTTCCTGAGATATAAGAGAGGACCTAATTGTTTGCACTGGATTTCACAATACTGTGCTTATGATATTGCAGATGCATAATTATTAGCTATTATAGAGCAATTACAGCACCATGAAAGTATAGTAATTCTCCATTCTCAGAATAAACCATGGAAGATTTCATTGCATTTACAAATCTGAACTGAAGGGAGGAGGAGATGAATGGTAATGCCAACATTTAGAACAGATGATTGGAACTTCTCAGTGAAGCCAGACTGCAGATAAATTCCCTGGTCCAGCTTTAGTTTTTTACTCCTAAAGAGCTGCTTAATGTAAAAGAATTCCTCACATTTTTCAACACTCGTACTATTTGACTTTGCTGGGAGTATAGAGAGGCCATGCTATACAAATGTGACAAGATGTGCTCTAACTGACAGTAGGGTTGAGAAATTAAATTACAGTGCAAGATTATTGGTGGGGGAAAAAAAAAGCAATAAATCCTAATCCAGCTGAAATCACTGTTAGAAGTCTCATTAATTTCATTTTGGGCTGGGATTTTGCCTGGTGTCTCTTGTGACATCTTGCATGGCTCAGAACCAAGATGCTGTTCCTCAGCTTCACCATCACTGATTAAACTCACAAATACCTACCTATTGCTTATTCTGCATACTAAATAATACTGCTTATTTATTCTGCATTCAGAATGGTAATGATTCAGAATGGTAATGATTCAGACCTTTAATAGCTGTCACTGCCTGGCTTTGTTTATTGCTTGTTTTCTTGGTTTAAGTGACTGTATTGCCTCCACTGAAAAATGGGTCCCTGCCTCTGCTCGTGTGTGCCCATAGGTCCCTTCTCCCTTCCCATAAATTCTTGTGACTTCAGCATCCCTGGACTAGACTATGATGGATAAAGTCTGCAGTCACTTCTGTTAAGGAGTAATGCACATTCCAACCTCTTTCTGTCAGGTTTCTGAACACATCATAAATTGTTTGCTTTGGACTCTTTTCAGGGAAATATTCATCCTGACTTAAATTGACAATGTTAATTCTGTCATTATCACAGCTTTGATATTTGTTAATCCAAGAAATGACACAATCAAGCTTAAGAAGTTGAAATTGTATTCCCAGGGGAATTCATTATCATTAATATATACTCAAGTTCCAGTGTGAAAAAAAAAAAAAAATCTAGTGACCTGATCCAACAGATAAGGCCTTGTTAAAGGACTCTTTGTCCTTCTGCCACCACTCACCATTCCCAAGGGGCAGCACCACCTTTCAGGGCATTGCAAGGAAGGCTTTTGTGGTTGCAGAGAGCCACTTGCTGCTGAGTGTGCTCAGCCAAGGCACTCCTGATGAGTTCTCAGATCTGCAGAAAAGATGGTCCTGTGCTTGTACTCCAGGTCTAGTCTGTAGTGCCAGAGCCCTCGTGAGGTACAAGACCAAGTGCAAGGTTCTGCACCTGGGCTGGGGCAACCCCCGGGGTCAGTACTGGCTGGGGGTGAAGGAGCTGAGAGCAGGCTCACAGAGAAGGACTTGGGGGTACTGCTGGGCACAGAATCATTGGATATCCTGAGCTGGAAGGGACCCACAGGGGTCCCCGGGTCACCAGCCCCTGCAGCCCAGAAATGCAGCCCTATCCTGGGCAGGGTCAAAAGCACTGCAGGTTGAGGAAGGTGATTCTGCCCCTCTCCTCCTCTCTACTGACACCCCACACCCCACCTGGGGCACCACGTCCAGCTCCTGGGGCTTTAGCAAAGCAAAAACATGGAGCTGTTGGAGTGGATCCAGGGAGGAGCCATGAAGAAGATCAGAGCACCTCTCCTATAATGACAGCCTGAGAGAGTTGGAATTGTTCAGCCTGGAGAAAACGAGGCTCCAGGGAGACCTTAGCACAGGCTTTTAGTGCCAGAAGGGGGCTTGCAAGTAGAATCGGTACAAAAATTTTAGTAGGGCCTGTTGTGACAGGTCCAGGGGTATAGGGTTTAAACTAAAAGAGACTCGACTAAATATAAGGATGGAGCTTTAGAATAAAGGTGGTGAAACAGTGGCACAAGTTGTCCAGAGAGGTGGTGGATTCCATGGGCCTGCAGCCATTTAAGGTCAGCTTAGATCATTTAAGATCAACAACCTGATCAGGTAGAAGATGTCTCTGCTCATTGCAGGGGGTTTGGAGTGGATGATCTTTAAATGTTCTTTCAGCCCAAACTCTTCTGTGATGCTAAGCCAACCCAAGCTTGAAAAAAAAAGTGAGGCAGATTCTGTCTCACACCTGGGGCAGGAAAATCCCCAGGATGCCTTGAGACTATAATATCGATATTTTCACTGCTTTGAGGAGCTGTCTGGGATTTTTACTCAGTTGGAAGTAGAATCAGCCAGCTGGGGGACTGCAGGGAATCAAATTGCTCCCTATGCTTTCTGATGATATCTAAATCAGTGTAAATTTCATCCTGACCTGAATCAGGTTTGCCATACTGAGATACTGTCATATAGACTCTCAAAGTCTTAAATACTTAGTGAAACATCACCCTTAACACATAGTCTGTCATAGAATATATTTCTATCCTCGTATGCCCCTGTATTTGGAAAACAGCCTTAAAAAACTGCTGGCTGCCTCTCCTATCTGTTTTTCCTGTATTGCCTGGTGCTTGTAACTGATAAGAATATGCTCTAAGCTCTGGGATTCGTCTCTTTCCATTACAAGTTTGAGATGTTATGTCTCTGTGTTTGCAGTTGCAATCTGATAGATTTTAAATTAACAGTATCAGAAAGAGCATTAATTTGTCTGTGGATGTGGTGTCATTAGGAATAATGGTATAACATTATCAGATGCTCTTTCTTAGTGCTCATGTTTGCGAGCTGAGCAATTATGAAACTATTTAAATAACGAATTGTAATTGCCCATTAAAATTATTATTGTGCATAAATATTTATATTCCTAATCAATGATTCCTCAAAGGTATAGCTGTAAACATAAAGAAAACCACATGTGTATTGTATATGCAAAATCCTGTGTGCAGTTCCTCAGCTGGTGTTGATCACCTCATGAAAATGCTCTCACCATTCTGCACCAGCTTTTTCAGCCTGCACTGGCTAGTTCGGTGTCTTGCTTTTGAACTGATTTTCTCTAATCCGAGACACCAGTTCTAGATATCAGAGACTACAGTAATTTTTCAGGCAGCAGATGCCCAGTCCTCTCTGGCAATCAGGCACTGCTGTGGGTGGCATTCTGGCCCCCTGCAAGTCGAGGCAATTTTCCCCTCTGACTTCAGTAGGTCTGGATTCTGCATTAAGACAGAGATCAGCACTTAATGCTTGCAGTTATTTTCGAAAGGGAAACCCTACTTCATTTATGCTTCGCGCTTGTGACCACTTTGGAGAAATGCAAAGTACTAAGAGGGGTGAAAATCTAAGGGGAGAAAATTCTGTATGCCTGTTATCATAAATGTAGATGAAACCCTAAATGAATAATTTTTTATGTCTACCATCCTCCAAATCCAGCCTGAGTGCACCTTGTTCTCAGAAAAAAAAAAAAAAAAAAAAAAAGTGACATTGGAATTGAGCAAGGAGCATAAAGTTAAAAGTTAAATGTAACACACTTGGAAAATCAGTGAGGTGGTTGTGTCTAATTTCTTTTAAGCTCTGAAATGCTGCAAACTGTTTCATTAATTCCCCGCTACACACTGTATTACCATATGTAAATAATTGCATTAACCCCTGTGCTCTCCCACCTTGTATCATATCACAGGGAAGAGCACACTGACAGAGGAGTCACAGCAGGACACACCAGAGCAGGGTGAAGAACAGCAGATGATTTCTAATTAAGAGCCAGGAGTCTTGGATGACACATTATTACAGGAGCTGAACAAGAGTAGAAGATGAATGTCTAAGATCATGGTGTGATCACTAACAATGAGGTGTAACAGCAATGCCCTGCCAAGGTACCCTTTCCATTCCAGGGGAATTCCCATGCGTCTGGAGGTCAGGGACTTTGTGTATCTGCAGAGAGATGTGCACACCTGAGCGATGACTGACGTACAGTGTGAGGTTACCCAGGATTAGCAGCACATAAAGAGAAGCCTGCAAATGACAACAGCCCTCATGGCCTGCTTTGAATCCTAGGAGCTGAATTTGGTTACGGATTTTGGAGGCTGGATTGGTATTTATCAGGTGGGTCACCATGTTCTGGTTTTTGGGCATGCTCTGTGTCAATGGTCCTCATTCTCTCCCTTAAAGATTCATATGTGAGCCTGAATTAACCTGCGGGTAATCCAATATATGGCTAAGAAGGGTTTTCAAAGGAAAATGTCACCCATTTATCTAAGTAATCATAAGTTCTTTTCCACAGATACTCAGACACTTTGTACATCTCATCCTTTCAATACTCCAGTCAACCACTATTTTCCATTCACAAGTAGAACACTGAGGAAGAGCCTGTTAGCTGATTCATCAACCTAAAATTTAGTAGTAAAGAAATATCTGCAGGTGAGAACTGTGAAGTGAATCTTTGCAGATATTATATAATAAATGATGATGCTTTCTCACAAGTTTGCAGAAAGATCTGGCATAACCTGATAACGATCTGAAGCTGTTCTTTAGTTTGCAGCACAATCTCTCCCAGGGAGCAGCATTCAAACTCCAGCTGTAGCTGTGATAAGGGCTATCTCCTGCTACTGAAATAATGTTGTCATCTGTGTTTTGGCAAGAGTAAAAATAGGACAGTTAAATCCAGTATTCAAAAAACATCCAAAACCTAGAGGTGATAGAGAAGAGTACAACTGGGGATTTTTTTTCAGTGAATTCAAGGTAAAAAACATCCCATTGCATTTAATGGCAAATCCAAACATGAGAGGAACTATAAGCCTTATGTTTAACCTCCTGTGCTTACTGTCTATGCTGCAGAATTTTATAGCAACCTTTTGTACGTCATTTAGGGAACATTTACATTTCACAACATACCTGCAGTTGGAAGTTTAGTTTCAGGCTTTATCTTACTTAAGAAATGAGAAAGGCATGGATTAATATCCACTTAGCCAGAGGACAGAATTAACCCCATGTCCCATTTTCTAATGCTCTACAGGCCATGCTTAAAAGCAGGAGTGGGGAGGATATCTTTCTTCAGATATTTAATGGGACAATAGGACCCAGTCTTCCTGAACCTGACTCCAACTCCTTGAATGGAAGATTTTACATTCCAGTTGTACCCTTTTGGCCCATTTTTTACATTTCCGAGCTAAGTTGGACTGCCTGACAGATGTGTGGTGTGGTTTGACCCACCTGCACCACACCACCTGCTGGGGTGTGAATTCCTCACAATTGTGAAAAACACATCCTGGGAGGTCAGGTACCCAAAGGGTTGTGATGGTAGGGAACTTCCAACCATGGCAGGTGCTCTCTGTTATTGTGTGGAGGTAGACCTTTAACCTGGTGGTTCGTTTCATGAACACGGAACAAATGCTGATTCTGACCTAAAGAAATTGTACTCAAGTTTGAAGAATAAAGGTGAGGATAGAGATGAAGAAACAATGGAAAAACAGCATTGGGAATACAGGATACAGCAGTGCAACAGCTGATGGCATTTGTGCAAACTGCATCCTTGGAACATAATTTTTAATTTCTCCTTATAAGATACGATTTTGTAAATATTTATAAAAATGAGGAAAAAATACCACATAGATAAAATGTTTAGCCCTATTTCAGTGTCAAGTAGAGACATTTCAAAGAACAGACAAGGGAGCAAGAAAAAAACCCCAAAGACTAAACCATCAAGTGAGCTCTGCAGGAGAGTTAAGATCTGTTACCACAGACGTAGCAATTTGGTTTGTAGATTCCTTTTAGTGTGTTAAAAACACCCCTTTGCAGTTCACAAGGCTTTTGATATCTTTAGTGCTTTTCAGTTTTTGTTAAGCTGATTGGGAATTTACTTTACTACTAACCTAAAATGATAAAGAAAAACATAGCTGGTATCCAGGTTCAGATTTACTTACCTTATTAGTCATAGATTTAATATTGAAGGACAGTGAGTGAAATCTATTCTTTTCAAGCAAATACATTATTTCCATCCATTTCAAATGGTATCAGCCTACTGTGTCTCACTTTGAAAACAACAGTAAATATTCCCACAAAACGAGTTTTATGTACACATCCATTGCTGTTATTATTGAGCTCTCTAATTTGGATGTACATGTGGCTCCCCACATTCATTTTTATGTGACATTTGTTTCTGTTCCTAGGTAAAGCCACGCTTCTTGGTGCACGGAGCACTGTTATTATAACAGATGGCTTATTTCAATTCATAATGACTGGGAAAAATAACAATGAATCATGTAAGCAAGAACAAGCACTTCAATTTCTCTACAAGTTACGCAGTGCCTGCCAATTTGAAAAACAGCTGAGCGCTCTGGCTCCTCATCAGAAATGCAAGGCTGCTCTCAGATTGGACTGCAACAGTACATCAAACAGGGGAAGAGCAAAACTAGCAAGATGCAAAGCCTAAAAAGCTTTCTATTTGGACATCCCGAGTTTTCCTTTCTTAACAATGAAAGGAAAGGAAAGAAAAATAACATAAATCCCCGGTGTTGTCAGGCAAATAAAGGAAAAGCAAACCCCGGTGTTATTTCAGGACACAGTTGTTCCCAGGCACGTCGCTGCATCCACCTAACTCAAGTGTGTTTTGCCTCTCTCAAAAAGAAGGGTCTGAGTTACAGCCCCACTGCCACCTCTAGTGCTTTGGCCTCTATCTGAAGAGGCACTGGGGTGCAGAACCTAAAATTTGTTGGAAATGAGCGATTTGTTTGGAGAACTTACATCCTAAAAATTAGGAATTCGATCAGAGTGCCTACAAGTAATTTTCTGCATAGCAAATTTACTGAATGGAAAGTTAGCAGCTATTTCAACAGACAAATAAAAGTATAAAACTTCATTTACCTTGACATATCTCCTGTATATTCAAAGCCTCCAGATTTATCTCCATTTCTTCTTTCTCAAGTCTTTGCATCCTTCTCTCTCTTCATGCTGAATCCTGCATGGAAGTGCATACTCTGAACAAGACCCAGAATTTAACCATTTGGTGGTTTCCAAATTACTGCATAAACATAATGTGATCCAATACAGAGCTCTTCTCCATTACTAAGTAGCAGTAGAGTGATATTGACATTCAATGGCTTGAAAAAAACATTTATAAATCAATAGAAATTGACTTCTAGAAACATTTCTCTATTAATTCTCATTGCACTGCTCAAAGTTGGCTGAATCAATGGAATCACATAGACCTTCTCTTTGTTACACAGACTTTTGTGCACTTCTCTCTTCCTGTTTCGTACTTCTTCCAATTTTTGACTCCTTCCTAAGGCACAAATATTGCTGTGTGACATTATAACCTACATAATTCACAAATGCCTTTCAGAGCACAAGATGTAACACCCAGCATTAAAGCAGGAATTGGCTTTTCTCTTCCCAGAGTAGATAAGAGTAATTTTGTGTTACCTGGTCTAGCAGAAGGTGTCCCTGCCCATGGCAGGGGCAGCAGAACAAGATGATATTTGAGGTCCTTACAACCCAAACCATCCTATGATTCTGTAGGAAGAAACAGAGGCTATAGGCAAAGATGAACAGAATAAGCAGGAAACATTTTTTTCTCCCCAATTGCATTTAAAAGAAAAACCGAAATTTAATCACCGGCCTCTCAGATTACATGGAAGTACTTGTAAAGAACAATTATTTTGATCTGATTCACACAGAAGAAAAAAGCTGCCCAAAAATAAACTTGTAAAGCCAATTTTTGCTGCATCTGGATATGTTATGTAGTAGCTGGGCCAGTGTGGCTTGTCTATATGGCTCCAATGATGTTATCCCAGCTCTTGGGGCAGCTGAACTTCCACACAAACTGAAGAATCTTACCCATAAAACCAGAGGGGTGATGAATAATCAAATTGTTCCCAGATTGGCAGTCTGGCTGAAAAAAGAAGAGACAGAAGAGACAAAAAATGGATCAAAATACTTGTTAAGAATATTTTCCAAGTTGTTTCATTTTCACATTTCTAAATGAACGTGCATTTCAGTTTTGAAAAGGCATTCAAAGAAAGAAAGAAAGAAAGAAAGAAAGAAAGAGAAAGAAAGAAAGATAGATTAAAACTGGGCACTAGGCCACTGCAAAGAAAGCAATCAGATTGCTTTGGAAAAAAACCCAGCATTTTGTGGTGATTCAAATGATTATTTTGTGGCTGTTTCACTGCTTTACTACTACCCTAGAAATCTTTACTTTGCAGTTCAATGTACACTGTGTATGTTCTGCCAGTGAATTACCAAGCTGAAAAATTTATTGAGTTTACGTTCCTCTCTCTTCCCTTTGTTGGTTTCTGCTAAAAGTCATCCTTTTTTCTTGTCAGTGGCCACTGTGAGCACATCCAAATGGGGTGTACAGAGGTGATGTATGAGCTTAAATTGCTTCTGAAGTTCACTCATAGCTCATTTTGCCCAGGAAAAATTCAGGAACAATACCAAACCAATTCTTAGCAGCCATTCCCCCTCACACTTGGACATATAAAAGTGTGTGGGCGCTAGTAGTTCATTCTTCACAGCAAAATGCTATCTGTGCTATGCATAAACTGCATATTTATGAAGTGTGTAGGTAATGGTGGATGGGAACTTTTTGTGGCAGCAGTCTTGTTTATCTCCTTTTCTATGATCTGTTTTTGTTGTCTTCTTGTTTTACTTCTTTTAGTGAACACTGCACTTTTTATTGCTTCACCAGACACATTTTAATGTCTTTCTTTTCCTACAGAAAACACATACCAGGCCGCGGCTGACTTTAAGAACATAGTTTATACATCTATATACACTGATAATTGAAGGTGCTTTGTAAATTGTGAGCCTCGTGGTACCAAACCTATCATTGTAGCAGATAAGCAGGAGGTATTCCCATGCATTACATCATTAAAAAGTCTCAGCACATATATATCAACCCAGCAGGGGAGAATGTATTAAAAATGATGTATTAACTTGCCAAGGCACTCGATACACTTACAGGGCACTCTTCTCTTCTGCTGAAGACTGTAATATGATATTTCCTTAAATTTGCCCCATAAGCCAGATCTTCCAAGAATGCTTGCTGGTTTTCCTAGCAGCAATTCCCTGCATGGGAACAGCTTCACCGCTCTGTCTGCATCATTTGGAGAGCAAAAGGTAACTCAAGATCCAGGCTGTCCTGACCTGCTGAATGCAACGTCTGCTCCTCAGCAAGGAGTAGCCACCACCACTTAATATTACATATGCTTAGAGGGGTACCTAACTGACTTTGTCAGCTAAGTGACAAAAACAGATGTAAAACCTCAAATTTTTCCCTTGCATTTTTCTACCCTGCAGTAGATAAAATTGTGAAGCATTAGGAATTATGTTCAGACTGGAACATATTTGAATTGGAACATGTAAGGAATACACTGTTGACCTTATGCAAAACAGAATATCACTTCTCTTGGAAAGTGTGAGGGAGCTTGTATTCAATTTAATTAAAAAAACAAAACAAAACAAAACAAAACAAAACCCTATAGATTTTGTGCAAGGGAAGTATAAAGCACACATGAATGATGTTTCCAGCAGAGTAATGGAATAAATGCACACGGGGGGCTTTGATTTGAGGAGCTCACTTATTTGCATGATAATAAAGGGGATGTATGTGCACAGGAGCACACAGTACTTTTTGGAACCCTGTTCAGGTTATAAAATGCCCATATTCTCTATATTATGTTAAAAATGTAATTAAGAATTCTTTGATTTACTTACTGTTTCTAACTCTTGATGTATTTCCAATATGTTTTCCTCCTTTCTTTGTATTCAGAATTAATGTGTGCTTGGTTAAAGAAAACTATTTATTACATTTTTAATATTGATTTTAATATGCTAAATCTGGAATATGGAACGTGCCATGACAGCCTCATAATGTTATATACATGGGACTTTGTTTATAAAATGCCATATGCATCTAAAAATCTACCTTCATTGCATAAATTGTAACTCATCCTTATCTGGATTCTGAAACTAAATATTAAAATATATATATATACAGTGAGGTATAAGAATGAGCAGTAAATGACAAATCTGTCAATCTTTTTATCTTGTGAAATCCTGGTTTCTTTATCATTCATTGCAAAAGCAATGATTATACTCTGACTATACTGCACAAGAATGTCCCCTTGTGAAATGTGATTGATGATGTGATTTTCACTATCTGCATATGATTCTACTTCTGTGTAGGTTAACAAAAACCTTCAATTGAGATCTTATTTTCCTTTGTGAGCATCCTAATATCCTCCTTTCCCAAAGTGTGCAAATAATATTTTTCCAAATTGTTCCTAATGTGTAACATTGAAAAAAAAAAAAGGTAAAATAATATCACTGGGAAAATGTAGAACTGGTATGTTCTGTCATTGAATGCCTCAAAAGCTTTTCAAAAACTGTTCAGGTTGAGAGAGGGGGAAATTTCAAAGCAGTTATTTCAATATAATTTAAAATATTTGTTGAAGTCCAAATATTGTTTTATGCTTAATCTGAATAAACCTTGAGTTGTGGAGTTTAGCTTGCATAGAATTATGCAGAAAAACTTGTTGGTGTGACGTGTGGAAATTTATCAAAAATGCATATTTATCAGTTCTGTATTTACCAGTTTAGAGAATGGACAATGTGTCTTGCCATGCAAAATCCATGTCATAACTAAGCAACGTGGATTAGAATTGATTCCTCTTGACAGTGTGTGCTATAAATCAACAAATATGCCAAACGTCAAGTATATCAGAAAAAAAAAAAAAAAAAATTCACAAGTATTCTGGGATCACCAAAAAAAAGAGGTGATATTTTTCAGTTAAGGTTGCTGCTGTCTGCCAGGTGATCACCTCCAGCTTTTAACAATACACATATTTTCAAGCCCTTTGCTAGGCAAAGAGGTTGCAGTAGAAGTAATACACTCCCCAGAAAATCCATTTCTTTGTCAAATAATGCTTTCTATTCAAGAAAATTCCAATGTCACAGATAAAAATTACTCTATAGAGAAATCCTTCAGCAGGCAGGACTGTACAGGGATAGATAAAAAATAGAGGGTGCTCGGGGTCTAATTTCCAACACTTGAACACACTTCACTTTTGCATGGAACATCTATCTCATGTGCACAAACAAAAAAGGCAAATAAGACCTGGCTAGTAGCAGTCCCCAAAGGGAAGTGACCTGTCACCGAGACAGCTGCTCCTTCACAGCCAGAAAAAAGATATGCTCACCAAAAGTCCCCTAAAATGTCATTTCAGGAGGAAAAATCAAAATATTCCTGTCATTAAAGGTAAACAGCTGAGCTGCAACTGCTGCAAGGAAATTCACCTGTGAGGGCATCAGGACGTTCAGTTAGGACAAGTGTGAGGTGCTCAGACTTTATTCTTTACTGCTTAAACTGTGAAATGAAGTTTTGACCTTTAGGGGGAAAAAAACAATTCCTGTCCGTGATAAACTCAGTCTTAACTATCTGCTTTGGAGGATGGAGTTTGATCATGACGGGATTAAATGGGCTTGACCTGACATTCTGAAACAACCCCATGGGATCTCCAGCCTTGTTATAAGGAGGAAGACAAAAGAGTTACATCTAGCTGGAATTTCGTTCTCAGTCTCTGGGATCTGGCAAATGTTATCATTTGAGGTAGGTCTGAAGTACTACACACTGCTCACATGCATTCCCCATTTCAAACTGTCCTTCCCAGAATGAGGATGAAGCCATGGAGTTTCGCTCCCATACACTTTTCCCGTCTTGATGAAGCATCAGAAAAATTCCCTAATAAATAAAAAATTGCCTAATTCCGAGTACATCCCCAGTAATTCGAATTCCTATCCCACTCACTCCTTGAAAGTGCTGCGATAGCATTCACAATAAAATGGTACAAAAGGGAACAATGAGTTCAAAACTAAAATGTTTGATCAGCGCTCATTGATGGGAAGCAAATACCTTGACGAGGGTTTTAGGCTGAATGTTAATGTTAATCTTTATACTACAGACATCTCCAGAATATTGTTTCAATGACACTGCACCAATTAATGAACACACTAGCATTTTTAGTAAGTTTTTCATTTATTTGAGAAACTGAGTTAAAAATCACATTGGTATCTACCATTAGAAGTCAGAAGATAACCCAGTTATTTAAAAGGCAAAGCACTGATCTGATGCTCATTCCCAGTTAATTGATCTTTACAGCTGTGTTTTTGTTAATGTATGGGCTGGGGCTGTCACACTTTATTCATAGTTTAATGTTGAAGGAGCCAAAAATTGACTCACGCTGATGAATTTTAACGTGGATTATACTCTGAGAAATATACAGAAAATAAGTTTTGCTTTTTTTTTAATTACTGCATAAGGAAAGCTTCTTACACGCTCTGTGTTTGTTTACCTCTGTGTAAAGCCCAAGTTTCATGGGAAAACATCCACATTTCAGAATGTGCTCAAACTGTTCCTACCATGAAGCATCCAAACAACTTTGTGGCACAGCGAAGAAATAAAGAAAACAGCGAGAGAAGAGACAGATCGTGGGTAAAAGGATCTACATGTCAATATTTTCTTAAAAACTCACGCACAGGTACTGTAGCATGTATATCAAATACCTTTTTTTAAACTCCCTTCAAATATCCATCTCTAAATCTCTTCATAAGCTTTCAGTTGAGTCATTTTGTTGACAAGTTCATCGTGTTCCACCATGACTCCATCAGTGGAGAGATGCAGGGAGATGTTTAACAGAAAATTATCCCCATCAATTGCAACCTGAAATAAATACACAACGGAAATCAACAAATTACTATTGCTCAATAAACAATTCTAGGTAGTTAGCACCCCAGGCAGTGAAACTTCTCTGCTTTTTCCAAATTTGCTAGTTTATGCACGCCTTTTTTAACCTAGAATGCATTTAACTCTCTTTTTTAGTTATTTGCTATTAATTATGTATAATATAATGTGGACTGCTAATCTAAAGCAGAACATCTTTCTGATAGCTGCCACTAAGGGTGAAAAATCTATTAAAACCAGGAACTGTCTTGAGGACCAAGTTTTGCACAAGCCACGTTTACATGTTTACATAAAGGAGTCTCCAAATGAGTTCTAGCATGGAAAGAAAAATATGGGGTTTCTACAAAAATTTCCTTAAGCCTATTCATTACCCATTAAGTCAAATTTTCTACAGGTCTAAACTCCATTTCCACATTGAAAAAAGTCCCCTGTCACATTCTGTAAAATTTTGTAGCTCTATTATAAAATAAATAAATTTTATACACTTCTGGAAAAAAATCCTTCCATAACATTTTTCTAAACAGGTTAAAGTAATGATTCAGCCCAAAAAAAAAAACCCCAAAAAACCCAAAACAAACAAAAAAAGAAACCCCTAAAAACAAAAAACAAAAAAACAACAAAACAAAACAAAACAACAACAACAAAAAAAAACCAACCAAAAATTTTCTTAAAGTGAGATTAATAAAACAAAAAATATTATGTTCCTTTCATCTTTATTTTCTTAAGTGTACTCAAAAATATGCAACTTCTGAGTCTTTTACACTGGACCTTTTTTTAGTGAAGCTTTCATGTAAAGCAGAAAAATGGTAAAACAGAAAAGGAATAAAGTATGGCTCAACTGTCACAGGAAAACTTCCCAATTCTTGCAGTTTTATGAACTATTTAAGAAATTCTTCTGCTGGGTAAATGAGTAGAAAATGTAGGGACTATTTCTGGATTAATCTTCCATTGAGAATAACCTAGACTAATCTCTCACTGAAGTATTTTGCCTCCACTTTCCCTCTGAGCCTCCAGTAAGATTAATGTGTGAGCCCAGCACAGGAGCTTATTTAGCTTCAGAATGATTCTACTTGGTGGCAAATTATTAATATTTATGAAGAAACTGTGGTAACAGGAGGCTCTGGGCTGGATTAGCTATCTAGGAACACACTTACAATTTTGGGACTAGACTAAGCACTTCAATGAGTGCTGAATTTTTGAGTGCCCCAACAGCAAGGCTGGAAACCAGCGGCAGTGATGGGGTCCTGTTTCTAAGACTCTGCTGCACCTTATGGGGAGCAGACAAATCCCTGTCCTGTGCTCACCACACAGAGAAACAGCCACAGTGAAAGCAGCTCTTTGCTTTTTGGCTTCAAAAAGATGAAAAAAAGGTCACAGCTCCATGTTTCACTCCACTTGGCTCCAGTGGGACTCGGTGGATGAAATGGTTCTTGAGTATTTAAGACAGATCCTTAACAGGGAACAGGGAAAGGTGGTCCAAGCGAGGACCTAATTCTGCAGTCACTCTGTCTAACTAATTGCATGAAGGGTCATGGCTAGATTAGTTTTCCAAGCTAAATTCTTTTATTGCTTGAAAGCAATAAATCTAAAGCAGAAACCAGTGCCTATTCTCTAGATATAGATTTATTTTCTGCTTTGCAATTCTCAGGAATCGCTGCTGCAATGGTGAACTTTTCTAAATGTCACTTAAAAGGTTCACTGATTTCTTTCCTCATTTCCTGGATCCAATGTGTGTGTGTGTGTGTGCTCTCTCAGCCTGTTGCCATAGCTAACCCTGCCTTGCCATTCTCTCCTGTACCGTCCCATACTTTTGTGTCCTTCCCCTTCTGCCTTCTAGAGATCTACTTTTTGGTCAGAAAAAAAGTAATTAATAAATTTTACTGATCAGTTAACTGTTGATACAAAATTTGCATATTTGAGAAGAATAACATATATTTTCTTTCTCCTTTTTTTACTAAGTATATATGGATTTGAAAACCTTACTTTTGAGATTTCCATTTCATTAATTTTCTTGTTTTCATCTCCATTTGCTTATTCTTGAAAACCTCCTGGTTGCCTTCAGTGCTTTGTGTCTCCTCTTTTTCCAATGGCATTTGCTTATATCAATCCCTTCAAGAACAAATGCTTAACACATAAGAGAACAAAAACTCTGTAAGTAGGGTCTCAACAATATAAAGAGACACTATAAATAAACAACATATCTTTCTTATTTTCCCTTTTCCTTTCATTGATAAGTTGGACATGTGAGAACAGAATTGATTTCTAAGGATATTGGGAATTTTGTTCCAGTGGCGGGGAGGGAACATGGCCTAGAAATTCTTTATTACAGATTCCGGAAAAAGAATGGATGCCTCTAAAGAGTCTCCAGTGTAAAAAACGACAGGAAAACTCAATTTTTATCCATTTTATCCTTAGACTTCAAAAACACCTCTTGCCCATTTATATGAAGGAAACATCATGCACATTTCTTTGGCATTGTGAGTGAGTTTGATTCCTGTTTCTCCCTGTCTTGGACAGAAGGGGAAAATCAAAGTTGAGAAATTAAGTCACAGATGAGTGTTTTAAAGTGCTGTTCCCTTCAACTGGGACTTCTAAAATGACAAAGCTAGGAAAATTACAGGCCAAAGCCACATTGTAAGGAATGAACGGCAGAACAGAGTTTAGATAAACTCACAGATGTTCCCTGAATGCGACTGGGAGCACCAAAAGGTCTTAAAAGTTCCATTTCTGTTGTGTACAGGTTTAGCCCTGTTTGCCCCCAGGCCTGAGGGTACTGCAGTCACTTTTCTCCTGGAGCTGCCGTTCCCACTAGTGCTGCCCAGAGCTCACTCACGGCTATCTAAAGCTCTGCTGGTGCAGCAGCACCCACTGCAGCAGCCTCAGAAGGACGAGATCCTGCTGAACCAGCACACAGATTTAGTTTGTGTGTCTGTGGCTGAGCGATCCCACAGAGGCAATCACCCTGGGATCAATATGACCCCATGAACAAAACACATATTCTGCAATCTGGGTCTGAGCTTTCTGTTCGTTTGGGTTCGGTAGGCTGAAATTTAATTGTGGCCTTGCTGTTGATACCTTAAAATTCTAGTTCTTCCCTACTTCCTCTCTGTGTTGCTGAATTCCAGCCAAGTTTCTCTTCACTCATTTCACATTCCTTCAAAGTCTGCTCCTCTCCAAGCCCGACCCATCGGCATCGCTGCGTTCTCTGCAGGCCTTCAGCAGCGTTTTAAACCCACTGATGGAAGGGAAGAACAAAGAGTCAATGTGCTAAAAGAAGGCTTGCAGTGATATACGCTCCAAAGGGATCTTTGAAATCTCAATGAGCTAAAATTGCATGTGTGGAACAGCCTGCCTTCCTGAGGTCATCAGCAAGGTGAAGTGCTCTCATCACAACACAATAAAAATGCCATTGTTTTATGTATAGCAATTCTGGATACACTCTCCCTTGCAGTGAGCAATTTGTCCGAGAATAAAAGGTAAGTGTTCACACTATACTTTTTATATGATCGTTCCTGTTTGAGGAATCTTACCAGGCAAACTGTGTTAAAGCAGGTGAAAGTGAAGAGGGGAAAATAATAACATAAAAAGAACAGAAAACAGCACAATACGAAGGATCAGGGAGGGGGAAAAAGGATAATAGAATATAAAGTGTGTTGCTTAACATCATTAAGGGGAACTAAAATAGTTAAAACCTGTCATTAGTGAATTCTACATGGCATAAATAGATTTTCAGGTGCTTTAATGGCCACATGCTCTACCAGCAGTGCTCAGCCTGTGAGAAAGAGGTTTTTAGCCCAGCCTCATGTCCCAAACAGCAGCTGGAGGTGGAGGCTTAGGGAAGAGGAGCACAGCTGTGACACCACACAATTATGTCTCCCTCAGACACTCTCTCAGCTCCAGAGGTTTGTTACTCAAGGCCAAGCCCCAGGTAAATTGTCTCAATACTTTTTTTAACATATATAGATATTTTTTTGCACACACAGCACTGTGTGGCCATGATTCCCCTGGCTTAGCTCCATGGTTCCTCAAGAGAAATCACAATGAAATGCAGGAGCTCCATTTTCACAGCGTGTTTGGCTCAGGATTTTGAAATCATCTCTGGTATCAAGCCTTGCTTCAAGTAACCACAAATTCTGGAGTATTCAGTTCCACATTAATTTTAAAAATACAAAAATATCTGGACACCTTCTGAAAGTGGAAAGTTTTCGAATGCTCACAGGACATTTAAACAAACATAAGAAAGAATAAATCCAAGTCCCTGTAACACCGTATGAGTCTGTGCAAGCTTTGGGCTTCTGGAATCAAATCACTATAAATCCCATCTTTTAATAAAACATGTTACTTGTGTCAACTTTTGGAGCCAGAGGAACGCTGTGATAAGACAATTAGAGACACTCACACTGAGCGACTCAATTACTCTGGATGCGATTTTATGAGCAGATTTAAATCTTTGACCACTTAATGATGATTGAGTATCCCATGCCACTTCCCATTAGTGGAAAGGGACCCTGTGAGCAAAGGGAACTTCTGTCATGGGCCCCTTGCCCTCCGTCACACCACAGCAGTGGCACACACTCAGCAGCACTCTGAAGGTTCATGCATGGCAAAAAGGCAAATTACAGCAACTTATATAGGTTGTTTCTTGAGGAAGTGCCTCTCCTCTGTGTAAAAAGGTTACTCTTTATTTTTTAACTGGAGGATTTGGGTCTTGATTGCAGCCTGACAACTGCATTAAAAAAATAAAAGAGAGAATAAGGGCTGTGTTGCTTTCTGATTTCAATGTCTTCAAGTCTCTGCTGTGGCGTTTGGCCTTTTGGGACCTTCCCAACACCTTCCTTGGTATCTTCCTGCCATTTGAGAAGGAAGACTTCTGTCTTCCTACTCACTATACAGAAGGGTCATCCAGAGAAACTAAAAATCTATTGTCACTTCTTAAGAAACCATCTGTGAGTATCACTTGAGGCTTCAAACCAGGGATTGTCCCTTGCACAGAGCTGTTTGTACAAGGAAAATCAGTTTCCAGGAGTAGGCAGACAAAAGAAACATGGGCTGTGATTTCACAGGAATTCTTTGACTCCTTGCTTGGTCTTCTTTCAGAAACATATCCATAGACGACACTGCCTTATTTGGATTTTTTGCTGCCGCTGTAATTTACATGTCACCTTCCCTTCTGCTGAATGAGGCTTCAGGACTAAGAATCATCAGGCCAAGGTTCTCATGGCCCTGGCGGAAATCTGCAGATCAGCTCCCGCAGACCAGATCCTTCTGGCAGATTCTGACTGAAGGCCAAGAGCAGTGCATGATCAAACAGTGTTTAAAGCTGTGTTTAAACACATTAATTCCTGAAAGATATAATTTGCAACTCAGTTATGCATTTTATGAGCTATAACTTGTGCACAATGTGGGCAGAATAGGGCAGAGTCCTTACAGGAAAGGAAAGGCCTTTAGACAAACCCAACTCTAGGGCAAAACTACTGAAAAGAATTCCTTTCAGACAAAAAGGCAACTTTCCAGTGTTCCCTTAGACCTGCCTGAAAGCAGCTGTTTGCACTGACGCATCCATTTTAGCTCAAGGCTGGCACATAAGAAAGCAAGAACAGACATTTTCCCTTGTTTAGGGTAGAGCTCTCTCTTTCTTTGCAACCCAGCAACTTTCCCCTTTATAGTCAGAATAATTTTCCTCACACTTTCCATGGTATTGTGTGCTCTAAGGTGTAAATTATTTATATTTTTTTGCACATTAAGAAGCAGAGCTCAGTGCTTGATCACCAACAGACCAACAGCCAACAAGGAAGGAACAGCACAGGTTCAATTGAAGGCTCATTGTCCGAGAAGAGGGTCAGTCCAACAGGCCTTAACTGGGCAAAATTCCAATGAATCAATGAATTCCAAACGAATAAAATATACTACTAATAAGGAAGAGTAAGTATTTTGCAAAACAATGATCTATTTACCTCCTCATCTTCTCCAAGCCGCAGGTGACAGACAGGATTTCCATGCAGGTCCTATTTTCCAGTTCTGCAGTGCAACAGTGATGAAGAAAATGATTAATGTATGGAGGGGCTTTGTTAGCAATTTTTATGCTCATACGAGAGTAATTTAAGAGTGAGATATGCACCCATATGTGTGATATCTCCCACCTAAACTCTTCCATGCCATTAATGCCTGAAGCCAATCTCAGTATCAAAGCACACAGTCTGTTCCAGGGACACACAGAAACAAAAAACAATCATTACAGTTTCTCCACATAGATTTTCTTTTGGGAAGAGAAAAAAAAATCTGTTTATAAGCTGATGATTACCTGATAACCAGTCCTGTCTGCTAGTTTTTGTGAACATCCAGATGCAATAAACACACGTGAGCACACACACACAGAGTGCCACCAGGCTGAAGTGGTGAGGGGCTTTGTTAAAGTATAAGATACAACAGTGATTTAAACAATTACAGAGAATTTTGTCTCCCTTTACAGAACAGCTGCATACACCAAGAAAAATTTCAGTTCTATCTAGGAAAAGGTCATGGAAATTTAAACCTTTTTATTTCCAGCTTGGAAGTGTGCTGAATGGCCTGGTCTTTGTGCTTTTGTAACTATTTAATATTTCTCTTGACCTGTCACACACATAAAAAAGCAAGCTGGGGTTTGAAACCCTGTAAAAGGTCCTAATATTCAACGGAGGTTGATGATATTTGCTCAGTGACTTTCAGTAACTCATTATCCAGGCTCATACTATTAAATAATCCACTAGAGCTAACCTGCATTATCTGGGCACTGCAAAACTCAGCAGAGCTATGAGATGAATCAGATTTATTGCTTTATTTACCTTCTCTCCTTTTTTTTAAAAGCATTGTTTTAAACCTACTATTTTAGCCAGTTTTACTAAGGAAGGCAAAGCCATTGTCAAGCTTCATTTAAAAAGGGACAGAAAGAAAAAAGGTCTCCAATAGGTTCCTGCAAGCTTTGCAAAGGCAGGTGAATAGCCAGAGGAAAAAGATCCTACGATTGCCATGGCAGAGAAAAGCACAGAGCAAAAGATGACATAATATACAATGCTGGAGAATCAACACAGCAGGAAAGAAAAGCCAGAATGCCTGGACAGCATGGAAAACTTCAGCTAAAAACTGCAGCCAACAAGGAAGATTATAGACCCTCATAAGCACCTGAGAAAAAAGGACATGTGTTCTCCCTTCTGGTTCCAGGACAATTTTATGTTTAACACCTAAAGACTTCTTGCCTATAGATTTCATGATAAGACCATATAGCAGGACTGCTCAGAAAATCCACTGATTCTTTTCTCTTTGACCCCACCTAGTCACCAGGCATTTGGTGTTTGCTGCAAACCTCATGGAACATCCCATATTTCTTACCTTTCTTTGGTCCCTGCAAACCACTGCATTTCTCACCTGTGGCTGGAAGCCCTGAAATGCAGAGCTCCAAAAATCAATCCAGCAGACCTAAAATTACATTTCAATGTCAGCAATTAGAAGCCCTGTCAGAAAGTGTTGCCTTGCACTCTGACATACAATAACTCAATCAAAGTTCCGCTAAAACCAAAACACCATCTCTGATTTCCTTCACAGGTGGCTTTCATATTGTAATAACCATTAAAGTCTCACTTTCTCCTCCTTTTATCCCACAGTTTAAAAACACAAAGAGATATGAGGAAACTGCAATGTGTGACAAAATGGGCACTCTTTGGCTGTGCGTTTTTGCAGTAGGAAATATTATTCTCTTTTTTCTCTGCTTGTCTCCTTTGCTCTGCTTTTTCCCACCATGAAGTCAATTCCCATAGTAATGCTTAGGGCAGAGTGCATCACTGCAGGGTCCAGATGGTTAACTGTGGAAAACTATTCTCCATCTGGTTCCTCAGCAATATCCTTAAGCAGATAAGCTCGCAGCTCTGGAACTGTGGTAAGTTTTCCATGCAGCTGCTGTCTTTAGAGACACTTGCCCTCTGTCTACCTTCAGTTTTAATTTAAGAGGAGGAGCAAGGTTATCATAAAGCAAAGTCCCACAATTAAATCAAAATCACTTGGGAACAAGAAAAAAAAGTAATCCTAAAAAAATACTTCTAACAAGTGGGTTGGGTTTTATAATAAATTTAAGTCCTTTGAATTTTTACACCATTCAGTATTTCTTATTTTCCAAACCAAGGCAGATATTTGTTTCCTTTAGCTGCATGCCCTTGTAGTGAGAATACAGATTGTTTTAAACATCAAGATGTTGCTGCCTAGTAAAAAATGTCATGAAAAAAGTCTGTGCTAATGTCAAAAAAAGTAAAATCAGGGGCAGAACTTCCAGCTAGCAACGAGAAAGTCTCTCAGTGCAGCTGGAGGGAAAAAAGAGACAAGCTGGATGCTAATACATGTGCAGATGGGATGTTTGGACTGCAAAGCAGGCAAACTCCAACAGAAAATAGAAGAATATTTTTAAGTCGTCCTAAAATGAAACCAGAAACAGCTTTTCTGCACTTAAGCTGCCAAACTCTTCAAGAAGTTATTCCAGCTCCAGGGAGATTGGCTCTTTCCTCAGGCTGCAAGAAGGTTTGGATCGGGCCACCATTTGTACTTAGAGAAAACAAATAATGAACGTGCTGGAAAACATTTTAGAAGGATGATGCTGTTGGACAGTTTGATTCTTTGAGAAGGCCATCTCCTTTTATCTCCAAGAGTTACTAACATTAATTACTAATTAACAGGAATTAGAACTGCTTTGTGCTGCTACCAGAGATCTCCTTCCTCCCACTGGGGTAACCATGAGCAGCCTGAGGGCAGTGCCAGGATCAGCTGGGTCATATTTATTATTATCCTGGCTGATATTATTATCCTGGCTGATATCATGATCATCTGCAACCCCTTTAGGCCTCATCACTTGTGGAACAGAGCAGGAGGATTTGCCATCCAGAGCTGGTTTTGGCTGGAGCAGGGGAGCTGTGGAGAAGTGCCACTCCTTGGCCAGCCTGCTGCTCCCAGCTGCCTTTGGATGGAATAGTGCTGAGCTGGTTGGTTTTTTCCAGGCTGGAACCTGATCTTCGAGCCAGAGTCAAATACTGAAGCAGGGAAAACCACGAGCAGCCAACAGCTGCTCTCTGGTCCCAGCCTTGGCCCAACGCTTTGAGGGTGGTGTGGAGCATTCACAATTAAGTGGATTTTTGTAAATTTCTGAGAAAGACAGTAAAGAGATATTAAAGTAAATTCACATTTTTAAATGGCTTATGACTTAAACTAAACAGAATTTTACTGGATTTAAAAAAACCCTTTTGAGCAGGGTCCTTCTCCCAGCCAAATAGCGGAGGGGCAGTACACAAAAGAGAGCTACTGCATCTGAAAGGAGGAACTAAGCATGCTAAACATAAATGGAGATGTTAAGAAAATAAGTCTATAACAATAGTCAGGATTAAAAAAACTCCAGCCATATAACATTAACATCAGAATGGAAATACAAACGCAATGGTTTCATGGGAGATGACATGGTGAAGGGAAGGGATCAGTGTGCTGAGGATGCAGTTTGAACAGACAGCTCAAGGCTGAAATACTGAACATAACAAAGGAACAAGAAATTAAATGGAATTAAAGAAGAAACAGAATAGAAAAAAGCCATGTGCTCCTGTTTCACATTGTCCTGGTTTCAGCTGGGAGCAAACATTCTCCCTAGTAACTCATACAATGCTGTGTTTCATATGAGAATAATGTTGATATTACACTGATATTTTAGTTTTTCTAAGAAGCTTTTTCCCCAAATTTAGACTTTTCAGTTTCCCATGCTCTGTGGAGTGTGCCGGTGCACAGGATGCTGGAATGGAGCATGGCCAGGACAGGTGACCCAAAGTGGTCAAAGGAATATTCCATATAATTGTTATTATTATTCGTGGTAGTTGTAGTATATTTTACTTTAATTATTAATCTGTTTTTATCTCAACCCACGAGTTTTACATTTTTCCACTTCTCCCCATCCCAGCAGGTGTGGGGCAGTGAGAGGCTGTGTGCCATTTCCAGCTGGGGTTAAACAGTCTTCACCAAAGGAGCAGAACAGATGAGAGAAAGGATTCACAGAAAATAAACAGATTCCTCCAAGTTCTTCACAAGAAGCAACTTAAGAAAGAGTGAAATAACAAGGAAATATTTATGAACTTTTCTCCAGGGAAAAGGGCATGGTGGACGGGGAATTAATCTTAATGTAATAAATTGAAATATTTCACTTTACAGAAAAATGAAGTGCAAAACATCATTCTCAGAGCTAAGGATTTATTATTTATAGCTACTTTCCCCAGTGCACATTTCTAACCAGGAGGGAACTATTCAAAGGTTGATTTTCTTTTGTTTGTTTGTTTGTTTGTTTGGGGGTTTTTGTTTTGTTTGGGGGGGTTTTGTGGTTTTGTTTGTTTTTGGGTTTGGATATTTTTGATCTTCTTCCCCATGTCCTCCCCACTTGTGGTGATATCAATCAGCCCAATTCCTTTGACATGAATGGAGACAGGCACTTTACTCCACCTCAGGAGTTTGCCCTCATCACCTCATGCTGAGAGAGATTTATTATTACATTATTACATTATTACTTTTTTCTCCAAGCATCCATTTACCAAGGCCACAAAAAACACATTTCTCCAGTTTTCGTATGTTCTTTGAACATTAATTTGCATAGCAAAAGTAAAGAGATTTTTGCCACATTTCCTTTTTAACGGATCTGTCATCTCAGAGAAATATAGGAGAGATTAAGACTTGTAAATATTTCTTAAAAGTGCTAAGGGAATCTGAGTGACAGCAGACATGCAGAATCTTACTGCTAAGGAGAACTTCTAAACTGAGCCATATCTGAGTATTTTAACAAATGTAAATTGTCCATACTGCATTGAGAAAAAGATTCCCATGTGAGAGAATATTTTTTCCTTACCTTATTCTCCCTGATAGCCATGATGGGAGATTTATGAGCTCTGGAGTCCACACTGAGGGTTACAAGGCACAGCAGGAATATTAAAGGCTTGCACTTGTGCTGTTCTTACTCCTTGTCTTCAAATGCCGACCGAGGACTGGAGTGGAGGCTGTGGGACGTCTGACCTGTTTCTTTAGAAGAAATTCACCCATAAAATAAAACCTGGGATATTCAATTAGATAAGCATTTCACCTCAGTGTGGGCAGCCACTGAAAAGACTGTAAAAGAGTATGAAAATGTTCCAAGAGAGGAAAGTCCTTAAGAGCCTTTCGTTCCTTGCTCTGGCTGTTACACCAACACCAGTCATTTGTATTCTGAATTTTATCCATTTGTTATTTTTCTCACTCCTCTGAAATTAAATGCAACCGACTTTAATTTCTAAAGAGCAAAATATCACCAGTTGTATTTTGAACTTTTGTTTTATTCTGGCTTTTTTTTTCTTCCCCCAAAGTAGCTGACAAACTATATCTGTTCATGGTTGATCTTTCAAGGCCTCTAATTTGTTTGAATTTAAAGGAAAGTGAAAAAATAATGTGAAAGCCTGAAGGACAGTAGCTTCTAGCATCCACTTCTCTTTCACATTCTGTAAATCTAATGATGCATGCCATCCTGAGCTATGAGAGACACGCTGGACTGTCATCTCAGCTGTCAAAAACATGTGGCAGTTTCATTTAGTCTGCAGCAACTTTGACCACTTTTGCCAAGTTTCATTAGGGCAGATTTGCAGATGATGCAGCTGACACAATTGCATTTCAGCTCCCAGCAGTTCGGGCTGGAGGGACAGATGCTCGTGAAGCCATGCGAGCAGAACAATGAGCAGGGTGACCACACAGTGGGAAAGATACTCAATACCATCCGCAGCTGACCACGAGCAAGGCTTGGGGAGCACAGGTATCAAATATGCACCAAGAAAAAAAAGAAAAATAGTTTTAAAGTATGTTAAAATAGTAAATTCACTTAGCAAAGAGTGGGAGAGAAACCTTAGGCATGAATCTGTCAGCTTCCCTGCATCTTGTTGATGGCACTGAATAAAGTGCCTTCCCTGCATCTCCTTCCTCAGGGACCAAAGCCATTTCAGATTTAAATGAAATAACAACCTTAAATGATACAAGAAACTTTAGTAGCAACCTAAGGGGTGTTGCCCATGCTTAGAGGGGCTCCTAGTGACATATGTTTTTTTCCTAAGAGCTCTAAATCCAGACTACCTCCAGTCATTTTCTGTATATGCATTTATGTATTCATAAAACCCAGAATATGTGAAGGATTCCCTGCCGTGGTTCATAATGGGACACATACAGAAATTTCAGGCTGAAAATACTGTAGAGTTCAATATTATTTTTTAAAAATACATATTTTATTAGACACACCATACACTGCAAAGACACAGCCCAATGTGATAGCCTACTCAGAGGTTATTTTCTGTAATTCACTTAGTCTCTTTCTATTTTTAAGTCCACACTTCAGCTCCTTGCAGCTGCAAGTTGTGTCTTAAATGGAAGAATAAATAAATCCCAAAGAACAGAGCTCATAACAGTGCATTAGCATAGATTCCTTTGTGCTTCTTGCTCCCCCTGCACTAAAGAACAGCAAATCCTTTCAAGAGCTTCGCAGCAGCTCCATCAGTGAATCTTTTTATTTTCACCACAGTAGTTAAGGCTGCAGCTACATTGAGAGGGAATTGCACGCCAAGCTGGGATGTGAATTTGTGGAATATCAGCTGTTTACTGCCCTGTGTGGGTATTCAAGACCATGCTAAGGGCAGATTTGACATCCATTTGCTTTGGCAGCCTGTGCCCTTCCCCTCTGCCTCTCCTGACCACCCAGCTTCTTCCAACATCACCCTTTAGGCATCCTGGTACAATTGTTTGTGACACTGTGGGAAGAAGTGATCCAGAATAATAAAAACCATTTTTACTAGGTTATTTTAAACCTGTACCGATCCCTTGAGGTAGTTGAAGGCGTGGATGCAAAAATACCTGTGCAGGCACAGCTCAGTAGGAGGTGAAGGAACAGAATCAGGCAGGCAGCATTAGCAATCAACCTCTCGTTCTGTTGAGTGCAGCAATTAACACCTCCAACTTACAGAAAACCCCAAATCCGACACTCCCTCAAATAAACCCCCCAAAAAACAGCAACAACAAAGCAACCAAAAAAACCCCAAATGAACAAACAAAAAAAACCCCCAAAAACCCAAATCACAATTAAATTTCTGTTAATTTAGAGATTGAAATTGGCTCACCAGCAGAAAAAAGCCCCAGTCACAGTGCAAGGGAAAAAGCACGTATGGAGAACAGAAGGGACATGGAGGGAGTGACAACATCTCTTCAGCCTCTGCTGGCAATTTCATTTTCTTCAGCCGTGGCTGAAAAATGCCCCATTTGGTATCCAGGTTATCAATCTGTCAAACAAGTGTTGATTCAAGAAACAAGGTGTTTCTGTGATTCCACTCTTAAGCTCCCAGTTTAGAACCACTGACATATTCTGGTTTTCAGAAATCTGATAAGAAGTGAGTTCCAGCTGGGCAGTCAGTCCCTCTCTTGGGGTGCCAGGGACTGACAGAAGTTAAGTGATTTCTGCAAGCAGAAGGCTATTTTATGCTTTATATTTTCTGGTGAAAGTCCATGGAATCTAGTACAATTTAACCTACTATTTTTGACCAAATGACACTCACTATGTGAACAAGTCACAGCGTGTATCACCACTGCATTGAAGCAGAAAAGTACAAATGAACACCAGTCAGAAATGAGTGAATATTTGCATTTAAATATTTTACATAATAAGGCACTGAAGAAAAGCCTTTTTCCACATAATTTAGAAAAAAAGAATAAGCATTGTGGTTATACCAGTGTGAAGCTTTTATTTTCAATTAAAATTACTTTTCAAAATAATTTCCTTGAACAAAAAAAAAAATAATCTGGCAAAAATCTTAGACATAGAAAATGAGAAAGACATACTTGGGTTGCCCACACTTCTCTGGACCAAAAGAACAAGATTTGAAATTGCAAAATTGCTAGTGAAACAGAAAGCCTGAGCTGTCCCTAGCTTTAATGACATGGCAGGGAATGACTCTGGCACGGCGCAACGTGATCTGAAAGGGAGAATTCCTCTGGCAGGACGACGGGAAATTTCGCCGTTGTCAGTCATCAGCAAGCAGATGGCACATCTTGGCTGAGTAGGTTCTCAGGCAGCTGATTTCGGCAGCCACTTCGGTGTCCCTGACAGCAGCGTCAGATGTGGAATGTGCCACCTGAACATGGGCTCTGACAGCCCCAGTGAGATGGATCCCAACCGCTGCGAGATCAGCGAGAAACCGCAGCACAGGAGTTCTCTGAGCAGGGAGGAACTTTCCTCTTGTCTCTAGGTAGTTATTGCAAACTCGTTAGGGTAATAGGTAAATTGTTTCTACTGTGATTATTTAGCATAAAAATGAAGAGTATTGTTCATATTTTTATTGTTGTTAGCAGTCTGAGAGTGTCAAAATTGGAGGAGGAAAATAATGAAAATAGTCTTCACCTGTCAAATCAGTTAAAGAACAAAAAAAGATTTAATAACTCCTGCCGCATGAGGGAAATTTGGAGATTTTACAGGAAACCTGTGTTGGGTGCCTTTTGTTGTGGACCAAATGTTATGGACCACAATGTTATTGTGACCCCATTACCTTTAGGAATTACCTTTAGATGTCTTCAGAAGGGCTGTCCTCCCTGGGGGAGGAGCACTGTGCAAGTCAGCTCCATGGAATGCTGGAAAGCCCCATGGAAGCCAATCCCTGCTGCTTTTGAAAATGCGAATATTCACCTGGTACTTTAGGCATTGGGACAAAAGTGGCCCTGGAAGACTCACCCACCGCCATGCACTGTGTGACAGCCAGGAGCTGAGCTCCAGATTTTTCAACGCCAAGCCAGTACCTGCAGCACAAAAAATCCATCCTCATTCCATTAATATGACACTAAAAGTTATTCTGGCTGTCTTCTTTCTCAGTAGAGGTCTGGTTAATACAGATATCATCAAGCAGAAATCAAGTAGTATCATCTTTAGAAACGCAAGTTCCTCATATGGGCACTACATACCATGTTAAAATATGAGAGCAACTGTCCAAAATACTGCAGTCAGGGTTAAAAAAACCCACAGAACTCAGTCCTTAACTCCAAAAAATAAGAGGCTACATAATTTTAAAATAGATTGATTGTCCTTGCCCATGAGCATATGTTTGGTCTCTTGTCTGGCACAAATCTACAGCAGAGATCTCATAGCCCTCCCATGCAGGAAAAAGGACACTTGGGTAGTGGTTTGAAGAAAATAAGGCATAAACTGATACTTGGGTGGTGGTTTGAAGTAAATAAGATATAAACTGATATGCATTTTTAGAGTCCAGACATCTGAATATTTAATAAAGCCTTGGCATCCCAGTCATTACTGCAGAGGTGTCACTTCATTTTGTTTGCTACATAGCAACTTAAGGAGTAAAGCACAACAGGGTGAGGCCATTCAAATTGCACACTTCAAGACTTTTAGCCTTTGGGAAGAAAATAGAGCTTTTGACGGAACACAGCACTCAGTATCTGTGCTGAAGAACAAGCTGTAAGTATATAAACACCCGTAGATTAATTGAAAACCTCTCTGGATAGACAGTAAATAACTTTACTGTCAATATTTATCACTCCATTGGATCTAAACCCATTAATTCCCTTTTATTTCTTTTGCCACAACCACACTGTAGATATAATATTGGCTTTTGTGCAAATGAGTGTTATTGCCATGAGACATTGAAATCACTCTGGAAGTACCATCCAAAAAGCCATAGACACATCATAGTTATGCACTGCCTGTGTGTACTCTAACTGTTGGTTTTAGGCATATTAGTGGATACCCCACTGACTGGAAAGAGAAAGAAAGAAATGCACTGAAATTTCAATGTGAAGCAGAAACCCCTGCTGTATTTCATCAGTCTGCCACCTACACCAGCAGCGGTCTGTAATAAAAAAGACAGATATGGTCACAGTTCTTCTTCTTATCAGGGTGATCTGAGGGATATTGAGACAGACAGACAAGGATACAGAGAGTTCATGGGCTAATTTCACAGGCTGCAGCCACCGCAGTGGTCTTATTAGGCAAGGTTGCACAGAAAAGAGAAAGGCAATAAATCTATATGAGTTTTCTTGCCCAAAAGAAAGCAGTGCCATGAAACAAAAGAACAAGCTCCTAGGAAAAAGCCTACACATATTGGCTGATACATCGCTCACTATGCACTGCATTAAAATGAAATTTATATGAACAACACATCTCAACTATTAATGTGGCTGGTCATCTGCCCACCCCTTCTTTAAACAACTCTATGAACCCAAAGGGTGGGAAAAAGTACACAAGACCAAAATGAGATGCCCTGAGCCTTTCTTCTTTCTTGCAGAACTGCTGCAGATGATTTATTAGTGAATGGATATCCGCCATCCATTTTGAAATTAAAAATCCCTTGGAGGCTCTGCAGCCCACTCCATTACATTACCAGCGTGTGCAGGTCACAAAGGTGCAGTTGGGAAAAAATTGTGCTCCATCCGTCAAAAACTCTATTTTCTTCCCAACTGCTAAAAGTCTTGAAGTGTGCAATTTGAATGACCCTTAAATTCCCCAGCATATTTAAGCAGTGTGCTAATGGGATATTATTAAGGTATTAAAGGATGCAGGTTAATCCCAGCACTCTTGTGCCTTGGTCTCCTGGTGGCAGCTAGGGCTTGGAATAAGGAAGAAGTGATAAGCTCAGACTCCATTCATGAGTGCTGAGGAGGGAGAGAGTCACGAGTGAGATTTCAGAGCAACATTCTCCCTTTCACCTCTTTAATTCCGCTTTATGTCCTCAGTTTCCACAGGGTTGGTTCAAGCAGGCCCAGGCTCTGGCCTCTTGGATAAACAGGGGAGAGAGACTGCCTGGTGTGTGTCATATCCCAGGCTAAGTTCACTCATCTCTAAGGCCACTGGCAGGAATGAAGGATAATAACAATGCCTGAGAGAAACAGGAGGTAATGGGAGGAGAAAATAGACTGACACACCTAAACCCTGCTCAAGTTCCTGAGCTGCGCCTCTGCACCCTCACACAAAGTGTGTGCCCTTCTGATTCCCCTGCTGGTGTGTTGTGATCACCCTTGGCCAGAGAAGGTGTGTTTACCATTTTGTTAGGAAATAACAGCGTCATTAGGGTTGAATAGTAAAGGGTTACTAATATTCTTCAGGCCTGGCTGATATTGTGTGTGATGTTTACACAAAAACATATATTTTATAGCTGGAATTAAAAATGGATTTTAAGACAGCTTCAGAAACACTTTCTCTGATGGTCACAAGAATATAAATGCCCTTCCCCAGGTTTCCAGAAATGCCAACATTGTATGAAGGACTTTGTGTGGTTCAGAGCCAGAATTTGCAGCACGCCAAGCTGATGGCACAGCTCTCCTCATCCTTTGGATGCTGACTCGAGCCTTCTGCTGTGGTTACCTGATGGGATTTGCCCTGGAGAGCTGCATGCAGCTATTACACTGCAAAACACATCAGCTCCTCTCCTTGAAATAACTTTGCAACTGGCCTAGGGAGTCAGAATCATAAAACTCGCCCAACCTGGGTATTTCCCACCAGGCAGCTGTAGATCAGCCAGACAGCTTATCTGAGGGGCTGCTAATTGAGAGGACAAACCTTTGGTTGGGATTAATTAGTGCACCTCAGCCTGCCATGACTCAGGTCCCATCAGCAGGGAGCAAGAACATGTACATGCCTCATAATTTTATTCAGACAGCTTTGTTCCTTACAGTACTTGTCAGATCTTAAATAATTAGGGTAAACTACTTGTACCTGATAGAACTTGTTAGATCTTAAATAATTAGGAGGGAAAAAGACAGAACTTTTTTTTTTTTTTTTTGCAGTCTGTTGGTGTCAGTTTTATCCTACATGCAAATTTTTGCCAATGCATTGGATGTGACTTAAGAAAAGCCCATGGAGACGGATCTGCTTTTACACCTTAAAAACAGAATTTGAACACAGACAGGTCTTGTGAGCTTGACGGATTTAAACTCAACTTTTAGTGCATGTATGATTCTAGTTTAAGATATCAGCTTAGAAGACACTCAGCTGAGAGAGGATTTAGTTTAAGGGCTTTTATAGTTTGGTCAGAAAAAAAGTCAGGTCTATTCTCCCTCCAGGTTTTTTGAAGTTCATGAAACATTGAGCACCTACCTTTTTTTTTCCCCCAAATGAAATGATTCAATATTTGATTTTCTAACAGCAGCTGAGCTGCCATGTACAGAGGCCTTAGTATGAAAAGCACATTCACGTCAAGAGTAGAGGGAAAGAAATTGTGTTAAAGAACAGAATGTTGATGCACTTTTTAATGGACTGTTTCCAAATAATCACTTACAAATGTGTTTAAAGCTAGTAAAGTAATAGAAGACCTTTCTCCAGTTTCCTTGTGTTTCAATAGAAAATTCAAAAAATAAGGAGATTAGACATTTGATAGGCAGCACAGGCACAATACTAAAAATGAAATAAATGAGGTTTCTCTTTGCATGTAACACAAAAGCAAAATGAGCAGCCTTGCTCTTCAAACAGGATGAGTTCCACTGTTTCCATGTCAGCAAACTGCAGAAGATTTGAGCAAGTTAAAAGCAAATTAAGCAAATGGAAGAGACCAGCCACAATTAAGTGTGTGCAGCAGGCTGAAAGGGAAACTTCATTTAAGTTGATGTTTGCTCATTAAATGGACATTAAAGTAAAAATCCTTCTCAAAGCACACATGGCAGAACCAGCTCTGTGTCCCATGGGAGCTGCAAGGTCTGGGTGCCAGAAAATTGTTGTACCTCCTGAGAGAGGGCAATGAATTTGCTCCATGGGTGCTGGATGAAGCTGAGCTGCAGAATTGCAACTCCCACAGATGCAGACCCCACCCTCCCAACTCTTCCTCTGTCACAGGATTTTTAAGGTCAAAAAACTAACACAGAAAGCACAAAGTATTGAGGGCCAGTTGTGAATCTGTGTAGATAATAGGGGAATAAAGGAGCAGAAATCTTCATGAGAGGTAAATGAGCCCCCGCCTCCTGTGTGGAGGGAGAAGGCAGAGCTTGCTCAGAAACAGGAGCTCAGCAGGGTTTCCCTACGGAACAACCAAGTAAGCTGAAAATGGCTATAATTTGATCTCTGCTCTGCTTCTGGGGAAAGGCAAATCTATGCTGCCCTTTGCTCAGAGCTGAATGCACACTGCCTGTCAATGCAGAGCCCTGGGAGAGAGAACATTCTGGATGCAGACGAATGAGCAGCAAATGCGAACTCAACTGCTTCACAGGACTATCGGCACAAACCTTACAGGGAACACACCTTGTCCAAAGGCAATTAACAGATTGGGAACACTACAAGAAAATGTATTACTTCTCTGCCTGATCTAATCAAACATAAATGATGCTTGTGGTTGTGTGCACACGTGTGTGAGTGGATGGATGAAAGAGAGGATAGGCGTGCATGGAAATGTATCCAAGGATACACACATCCCCAAAATCCAGGCTTGCTTCACTCTCCTATTACGAGCTGTGCAGCAGAACAACCACAAGATTGATTGCAAGATCAATGCAATCAGCTAGGCAGTGAGAGCTGATTATCTGGGAATTCTGAGTAAAGATTATCCACAACAGGATAAAGGGCTGCTGCCCAGCCAGGTACGAACCATAGGATAAGTAAAAAGTGCATTGCAGTCTCCTCAACAGGGCATCAACAACTTGAGGATGAATGACAAAAAAATACTTGTGCATTTTTGGCAGAAGTTTAAAAAGTGCTGATTAAAATTTCCATCAGTAACACAAGTAGAAGATTCATGCAAGCTTTGTACTGCCATCAGTGCTCCTTTTACATTTTTACCAGCTATCACTAGTAATATCCATCTGGTTCTTTCTGCTACCTATCAGTCCTGTCCTTGCCATCAATGTTTAAGAAGGATATTTTCATATCATTTAATTTAAAGATATGGGTTGTTTTGACCAACAGAGGAATGAATCCACTGAAGTTAATCTGGTTAGGTGTAGAACTGATAACTTGTCCGATTTCTAAACAGAACAGAATAAGTGCAGAGGCCATTTTTATTTACAGAAATATATGAAACTGTGGGTGTATAGGCTGAAAATCTGTGAGTAAGCTACAAAGAGGTAAGTGTTACCATTATAAATTAATCAGCTTTGATTCTTCGTGGTCATTATTGACATAGATGGTTCTATAGATGATATTAGTTATCTTATTAACATCCACTGATGTATCAGAGATGAGGTTGAAAAGAGGATGGGATAGTCACAATTAGTGTTAATTAACCCTACAAAATGTCTCCTCCCAGGTCACTATTATCTTGACATGATGGAAGGCAGCTTGGATTTTCTGTGAGGCTTTTTCCCCAAACACACCTTAATCCCAGAACCACTGCAGCCCAGAGCTGGGAAAGCCAAGGGGTCAGACACACAGGGTGTACAACAACAACAACAACTGTCAATAAACTTATTCTGTAAAAATACACTAAATCTCGTGGGGTGATGGATCATTGAGTCAGGCGGGAAGAACACAGAAATGTAATAACAAATGTTACAAGGAAGTCGTAAGTCCCTGGGGATCAAGTGACCTGAAAAAAATTTTCAGTACCACATGCCCAATCTTACTTGAAATTGTAGGTTAAAGTCAGAGGGTCTTGGTCACTTACAGTAACATTGAAAGTAAGCAAGATTGAGGTGGAAGGATGGTTTTCTACTCAACAAAAGAATTCCCTGTGCAAGTCACTGAATGTCACTGTAACACTTAGTTCTATATGGATATTAAATGTTTTCCACCACAGACTCTCTTGATTCTTATACACAAAATCTCAAAATACTTTGCCTTAGCTTCTCTAGGAAATACGTAGAAAAACATTTATTATTTTAAATAATATATAGTTTCATAATCTTTTTTACATGTTTTTCATTCACTTCAAAAGTCACTTAAAATGGAAATGAAACCCTAGTGAGACCACTCAAAAAGATCACACTGTATGTTCATTCCCATGACAAACATCCCGTGATTTCCACTTGTTGTACTTCTCTTATTGTAGTGGGTCTGACCCTACTCTGGTTCCACTCCTGTTTTCTTTCAATTGAAATCCAATTGTTGTTTCCTGCTCCCAGCTTTCAATTCTTTTTCCTTCCACTCCACTCCTCCAAATTACTGTTTTCAGCTACCAGGCAAAAGCCTCTAAAAACAAAATCCTTCTCTGCTTGAGATGCCCTGGCACTGAGGTTATAAAAACAAGACACTTAAGTGTGCATTTGTCCAAGCAAGCTCTAACAGTGTTTACAGTTGCATTTGGATTATGTGAATCTGTAAAATATTCCCCCAATATTCAGATGTTTGAGGTAGTATGAGTATTTTCCTTTCCACAAGAATTTTGTATTTGAGATTAGGCACTTCTCCCAATGGAAATTTCGTCAAGACCAATACATTTATGTGAAAAGTCTCAGCCCCAATGAACTGACATTTTTCTGATGAAAATCTTGCCCCAAATCTCTGAACTATCTCAACGTGCAGCCTCATGGTACTTAGGCAACCACTGCCTCAGGCTCTTTACTTTAATTGTATACATTTTCATCAAACCCTGATGCCCCTCGTGGGTTTGGGCAATTTCTGAAATGTAGCTACAACATTTACTGTATATTTCTGTTCGTTCATTTCAAGTGAAATTATTTCATCACTTTATGTCTTCTTTTTCCTCCTATTCCTGATGTATTTTGACATTCAGAGGATTACAGTTTAAGCAAACCCCTTCAAACTAGAGAAGTTTAACAGAAAATTAACTAAAGTAAAAATATTTCTCTTGGAAGCTAACAAGCAGAATGAGGGCAGTGACTATTTAGCCATTCAAGTTAAATAAGGGGCTCATTACTTTCCTCTGTGACAACTGCCCAAATGTTAAATTTCATAACCATTATTTAAAGGTTTAAGGACTACAATGTTCATGCATTATATAAGTTTTTGTTTTAAAGTAGCACTTTAAAGGTAAGATCAAAATCCTGTTGTGTGGTGTTCTGTAAGGTGGGTCTTTTTACTACTCTCACCCCAAACACCTTCCTAGGAAAGAGATTTCTCCTGCCCTATAGCTTTCTTCTGCTTGTTACTGAAACTCTTCCAGAGAGATTGAGCACAGCTCTGGAAAACTGCTAAAAAATTATTATATAGAAGGATGACCTGGAAAAGAAAAGCTGTGCATCCCAAATCTTGCCTGAAGATACTTCAGAAATTAGAAATTAGAAAACATGAGATGGTACTGTACTTTCTTTGTAAAAGAGACTATTTAGCTGAAAAGAGCTCAATTTTTTCAGTAACCAAATGAATGGAGAGTCTCCCTACATTTGTCTTAGGAGTCAAACAGCAGTGGAAAAGAGGAGCTACTTGGAATATAGCTGACACAAGAAAAAGCAAGTTATTATGTGACAAGGATGTATTTAGAAGAATTTATAAACTCTCTAATAAAATTACTGTTCTGTTAAGTATATTGAGCAGTTTATTACTATGTGATTCTCTTTTCCCTTTACTGAGAGAATATATAATTCCAAATATGTGCTGCAGGTTTTTAATATTCAATCTAAATTTAGTAATCAAATGTCTATTTATCAGTCCTATTGCTCATGCTTGGGAATTTATAATGATTTCTTCTTCATAAAAATTAACAGAATATTTTCGTATTCTTAGTGGTGCCCTCAGCTTGCTTTAAAACTCTCTATGGGCATCCTGAAGTGTTTTCACTGAAGTATTCGAAAACATTAGGAAGAAAACTCAGCTCAAAGACTCAGAGAACCTGAACTTAAAAAAAAAAACAACCAAACCACCTATTAAAATAAATTTAATAATTCATTACTTCTAAATTGAAGAAAAAACTTGAGTCATATGATTGCTCAGACAAGGATGGTGGGATATGGAAGACTTGCTGGCACTGTAGACTTTTGTCTATGGACAGGTGGGGTTCTTTCAGTTGTCAGTTTAAGCCACCCAAACTGTCATTTCATCAATAACTTTCTGAGGTTTTGATTTTTTTTTTAACTTAAGGGAAAAAAAACTGGAATTGAAAGTTTAAATTCTTCCAAATTTTATGAGCAGAGAATTGAAAATAGTGCCATTTCGACCAGCAGAAACTCTTTGTTCAATTTTGCTGAAATTATATTTGCTATTCTGCTCTTTTTGATTGCAAATCACAAATTTAAAAAAAAAAAAAATTCACTGGAGAAAAAGCAAGACTACATTTTCACTGGTAAATGAAAAATGTCCAGAGTTGTCCTCGCCATTGAAGCCAACTCTCAGAGACTGGACTCCATCCGTGCTCTTAATCACTTTGAACATCGAAAACCAGAGTAATCCCATGCAAAGTGCCTGCTGTTATGGGATTCTAGCATGGGCCAGCTACTGCCTGGTTTAAGTCTGCAAAAACATAAGGAAATCCACATTGTAAAATTTTAACAGTTAAGAGATTTCCAGTGATCAGGGACATTCCCTGGTCCTTCAGAATCTGCAAATATGAGTGTTGTCAGAATTTCCCAAAGCATTAAAAAGCTCACATTCTTTTCAGTTTTGAAAATCTAGAAAATTAGTTAATATTTCAAAACTACTAACAGCTGTCATTGAAAAATGGATTCTAATAAAACAGCATTTTAAAATAAAATTTGTCCTAAAGTCTCCAGCAGCTCTACCAATGAGACAGAAAATTGACACAGAGACCACAATTTCTCTGCAAATTCCATGAGAAATCTGTGACAGGCCTAAAATTTCAAATCCAGTCTCCTGGACTCTGTTCCAATGATTTCATAACAAATCTTCCTCAGGAGGAAAAATAGATAAAGAAAACACTGAAACACACAGATTGGCCTGGCATCTCTTCCTGCTGAAAGAGTTGAAGCATTTCACTGCATAGTGTGGAGCAGGAGTGGGCAAAATGCCTGGATTGTCAACAACTGTGAAAGTAGGAGTCTTTATTTATTTTGGGTAGGGGAAATGTATGAATTTGCAATCAGGACAGCTTGTGGAACCATGCTGAAATGTAATCAGTTTTCAATGTGCAGAGAGTCCCAGAATAACTTTCTAACAGCAACATTAGGAAAAAGACACTCCTTCTCCCCCAGGCTGTTTGTACCTCCAACATGTAATTTTGCCATTAGTGAAGTGTGATGAAAATTAAGTCACTTGTACAGTCCAATATGCTCACTCAATCAACCATTAATTCCTTTTTTTCTTTGTTACTAACTCAGGGCTCAACTCAGGAATAAATTGGCTGCAGAATTCAAGCTGCTAAAAGCTTTTTGAGTCCTCAGCATTGCAACCACAGTGCCTTCACCAGGGCTGTAACCCATAAATCTGAGGAGAGGGGAAGGTCATGCTAAGATTTCAGATCCATAACCCAAGCTCTTGCCTCAAAACATGTCTTCTACTGCCAGTGAATATTTCACATTGCAGGCAGGCAGTTTTCCAGCTGCCAGTGATACCACAGGAACTTAAGGAAGCAAATAGAAAAGGACCTACGAGCCTCTTATTCTTCCATCCATTAATATTTCCAGCCTCTCTATTTGGTAGCACAGTTTGCTGATGGAGTTCAGAGGTGGTTTGAGCAGACTGCCAATAAAAATGGATGTGTGAGGACAGCCCAGTGGATCTCCTGGTCCAGGAGACTCCAACAGGAGTCAAAATCAGGCAATTAGGGAGGAAAAAAGAAACCCAACAGCAATACTTTCCTGGTGCAGTCCATCAGGCATGCTGTAGTTATTGATTAAAGATACTGTTCAAAACATGTCCCCTTTTTCAACCAGATCCCTGAGAAATTAGAAGATTGACTGCCTGAGCTTTTCAGATTGGGCATCTCAAGGAGAGCAAGTTCATGTACACTGTCCTTTGAGCTCCAGGCAGCTCTTCATGAGTGCTATCCACATCCACTGGAAGAAAACAGAACATACCATAAGCAGTTGGTGAAGGAAATATCTCAGATTACACCCAAATTTCTTTGGAAAGGTGTGCAGCACAGAATGCAGCCTGTGGTGCACAGGGAGGGACTTGCAGAGAGTAGCCCCAGGGTTCCACTGGACTGTTCCAGTGAGTGTGAGCTCCTGGTGCTTTGGGAAAATCCCAAAAGTGCATAGACAGAGAGAAATCCTGCTGCTCACTGCATGGCCAAGGGAACAGGAAGGCAAACAGCTCTGGGTTTTGTACTAAAAAAGTGAATACATTGAATTATTTTTCTAGGCTGAGACCTTGAATGCTGCAATCAACCTGCAGTCAGACATGAAGAAGTGCATTAAAATACTGCTGTACCTTCCAGAACGTGGTGCCACTCTCTCCTATCCAGAGAGCTCCAGCTATCTTCCCCATCATTTCAAATCAGTGGTTTTATCTGGATTTCTCTTCTGCTGCGTTATTTTACTGACTGCAGCAGATTTATTTACCTGTTTTAGAATAGTGCAATGCCTCATTTCTTAAAACACAAGGAAACCTCACGTGGCTTATTGCCGAATGCAGTAAAGATGAGCATTTCTTGCATTGTACATATTTTTAGGCTAACCAATCACAAATTTTGAGCTCAGTCATGTTGCTCGAAGGAACCCCTTTAAAGACTGCTAAAAGCAACATTTTGTTCTTTTCTTCCTTGCCTGGATTTGGCTAAAAAGCTTTGCACAGCAAAGTGGCCAAAGAAGCATTTTTTGACACCGGCAGCTTATAGGACACAGTGCAGCAGAGGTGCCACTGAGACCAATGGGCTAAGATTTTTCAATTATAAAACTAGTTATTTCATCTAATTACCGAATACTTGGGGTCATTCTTTCCAGAGGACAAACGTCTAGCTGTTATTGGCTTTGTGCATACATAGAAACAGTATATGTAATTTGTAATAGCAGGTCTATAAAGAGTTTTGAAACAAACAAGCATTAGGAAAAAAGCCAAAATCTAATTAATGGGTTTTGCAAACAGACTTTTCCTATGGGCAGGGTTCTTTTTCGGCAACAATTTTCTGCCAATGGTTTCTTAACTCTTAGGGGGAAAAAAAAAGTTCATCAGTGCTTCAGATTTGATACAGTGTAAGATTAGGACTATTCAGTTGTGAGAATAAAAGAAATGAAAAATTGTGTAGGTTTTATTCCCACCTGTATTTCCTGACTCTAAATGCAGTGAGCTCTTTTGATTGAGAATTGTTCCTAAATCTTTTTCACAAAATTAATCAACTTAAGGAAAAAAATTTCTTCTACTAAAATGGAAACTTCAGTGACATTTCCGTGTTTGGGCATAGCTTCTTTTTAAATAAAAAATAGAAAAGCCATTAGAATGTTAAAGGAGTTACACTACAATAGTGAAACAAAATCATATTCTCTCACTTCATACAAAAGTTTTTCCCTGCCTGTTTAAGTAAAATTTAATTTTGTTTAAAAAAATTAAAAATTTTCACATCTCATTTTGAACTATGCAAGATATTTTAATTTTTCTTAAAATGTTTCATGCTTTCTAGTAATTTCCATCACCATACTGTTTGCATGATCAATCGGGAAGTGAATCTGAACAGGCTACAGTGGAAACTTTCTACACAATGCTCAAATTCACTCCTACTCCAGTTGTTACTATGATAGATTTGAAGAAGAACTTCTACAGAGGAGTTTAGTCAAGTTTGGCTAATTGACTTTTAGAGTTCATTCAGTTCAAGTTTGTTGGGTTCACTCCCATGGATAAGCTCTGTTTAAGTATCCTTCACTTTCTAGTCCAACTTGCTTTGTAATGTCACACATTATTAAATAGCTCTGTGAAGCTGTCTTAAAATCACAGTGAATAACTCTAACAGTAGAGATGTCAAGTAAATATAGCGATTACTCTGAAGCTTCTAACTCGTGGGGGAATTGTGATATTAATTAGTTAATGCTTTTAAATTTCAGATGAAAGAGGTTAGTAAGTTCAAAGTACTGCTATTCCTGTCTGTTCTGAAATATATTCACTCTCTCAATTTCACAGAGATATCAGCATAGTTGTAGTGCTCGCATTTAAGGTAAATTTCTTTTCAATGAACAGCAAAACCACAGAGAGTGCAATCAGAGCTCTCAGCCAAGCGTTTGTACATCACCAAACCTGGTCACACATGAAGAGGAAACACAAGAATGAAAGAATATTTTCAATTTGCATCTTTCAAGGACATTACGAACAGCAAACAAGGGAAAATATTAGAAAAAACCACAGTTTTGCCTTTCCCTTTGCAGAACACAGTTAAAATGGATTTACACACATCACCCCTCGTCCAGCTGAGGCATACTTAGAACATTTCATCTGTTTCAATAAGAACCTCTTCAGCTTGAAAATACTGATCACTGAGGAATGAAGCATCACTAAGCCCTTACCTACCGTTACTCAATTGCTGTTTGGAGTTTTTTTCCCCCTGAGGAAGTCATCACACCAAAATGACACAGAGACAAATAAACAAAGTCAGCCTTCTCCCTGAGAGATTTTCTCCATGGAGAAAAAGCAGGGCTCCAAGCAGTGGGACAGCTGCTGAGGCACTCGAGGGGAGAAGGGCACCCTGAAGTTCCCACTGTTTGTCAGGGAAAAGGTTTTTCTTGTTATCATCTTCTTGTGCAGGATGAGGAAGAGACCTACACTGAGCGCAAGGACAAAAAGAGCCCAAATCATGTCAGTTTTTACTGGACTGTGTGAACAGACTCACCTGATGTTGCTGGGCTGAATTCTAGTTTTTTACAAGGAAATCAGAACCAGAAATTCACAGTGAAATGAGGTTCCTGATACTATGGATAGCAAAAGAGATTCCCAAAATGATAATGTAATTTTTTGTGATTTCATTGGGAAGAAATTAATATGAAATTAATCTAGACCTGTCCAACCTCAAAGAATATGGCAACAGAAATGTTTTTGCTTGAACCTCACTGCAAATGAACAGAAATGCTATTTGCTGTTTAAGAGGGCAAATTATATCTTTATATCATATATATTTCTTAATATTATAAGCTTCTTATTTTTACTAAAACACATGACATAAATATAAAGCAGCCTTTGAAGGTGAATTTATTATTTTGATGTCACTGTTATATATTAAATCAGTTTGCTGGCACAATTGATGCTAGATTCAAAAGATGACATCCAATTATTAAAACAACATTTTGATGTCCTAAAGATATCAGAAGTGACATGCAAAACACAGAGATTGATAAATATAGAAGTTTGTAATCAGAGATTATTTTCTTTTTGGAAGGGAATAAAGGACACAATTTTTCTGCCAAAACAGAAAATGCAGATTTAAAACAAAGCTTTTGATGAATATGTCTTGACTGAATGATTTTGATTGATATGTAAAATAATTCCATTTAAAAGACACTTTCTTTTGAGACTATATTGTGCTTTCAAATCTTTCAAGACACCAGATTTTCAAGACACCAGATAAGGAATGTACCTAGTGCTAAACTGAACATTCTCCTAGCCTCAAAACTATATTTAATCACTTTTTTTTAATTATCAGCAGACTAAAAACCATTTTATATCCCCACAGCTGTAAACGAGTTGAGCACATCCTTTACTCTAAGTGCCAGCATTAGATATTCAACAGCCCAGGAGAGATGACTTCAGAATCATTTCTGCAAAGCAGATCAGAAAGAAATTACCAAGAATTCATCCTCCTGTGTTGAGTGAGTGGCAGAACAAAGCCCAGAGACACACAAGAAGAGGATGTTAGAACTCGAAGCCACTTTCCTGCTCTGCCCCTGCAGTCAGAGGCTCTCCAGGACACCCAGCTCACCCTGCTTTGGGCTTCAAGGGCCACGTGGAGATTTCACTCTTTTCCTTCTCAAGTTTCTCCTTTCAAGTTTGTCACATCATTTCTGGATGCTCCTCAGGCAGCCAGGATGACACCAGCTCTCTGTGGCACCACGGCAGGTCAAGAGCAGCTGTCTGACTACTCAGACTTGAGAGCACATCACACTTGGGCTGCTAAATTCAGAATAAAGCTCCTCACTCCACTGCCTCTCTCCAGTTTCCTTTCAGTGTGGAATGATATTCCCTCATTTTCATCCTCAACTAAACTGTAATCCATAGGACCTGAATTCCAAGACTGAATTTTCTACAATGGAAACAAGAGCTTTTCTGTTATTTACCAAAAGGTGGGGGGAAAAAAAAAAAAAAAAAAAGGAAAGAAATCAAATTAAATACTAAGAGACACTTTATAGATTCAGATTATTTGGTTATGTCTTTCTGGCTGCATGAATTCATCTGAGGAAACAAATACATATAAAGATGCCACTTCAAATCTCTCCTCAGAAGGATATTTTATTGTTCGGATGAGCCACGATGTCACATCACATTACCGAGCAGCACAGCCCCATGTTCCTAATTCACAAAAGTCTGTCTCCTTGTTCAAAACCAAAAGTGGCACAAACCCATTTATAATTTAAGTAAGTTGCTGGCAGATCCTAAAATGGTTTTCCTGGAGAATAATGAGATAGACCAGTGGGGTAAGGAACATGATAAGTGACTGCACAGTATAAGGCATAATGAATAGTTGCTCTGTCCCTGGCAAGTGACTGTGCTACCAGAGAACCCTGTCATGTGCTGTCTTTTATGGCAAGTCATAAATTAAAACAGATTTTTATTGTGAAAGCTTCTGTCACTGCAAGGAGGAAGAACAATATAGTGCCACATTTCTCTCCACGATTGCAAATCGAGGCCAAAATCTCTCCTAATGTAAATGATGTCAATACATTCATTTCAGCTGAGCTTTACCCACGTTTATAATCAGAAAAAGTCATAAACTGCTTCTGTTTTAATTGAATTGGAGTATCGATTCTTCAAAATTGTTATGTTAAATTGAATTTTAGTTACCAGTGTCACCCTGTAAAAGACAATCTGGCACAAAAAGCTGATTCTGTTTATTAGTCAATGGGAGTAGACAGGAGGATAGGTATTAGGGAGATGAAGAAAATGCTATTTGAATTTATAAGGCCAGAGAAATATCTGTCTTGCAGTGTAATCACCACAGATGATCAGTAGAAATTACAACAATCTATTACAGCCAGCACAAATAGAAATCTATCAACAGCTCCAAAATAAAATATTACTTTATTTTTAAAATGAATTTTTTACTTTTGCTGCTCATAACTTAAGAGGAACCAAAGACCGAATTCAGAATTAACTTTGCTGCTAATAACAACAAGAGGCCATCAGTACAGCCTGAGAGGTGTCAGAGGTATGACAACTTTGTGTGGGCAATAACAGGGTTTGAGGGCTGCCCATGTGGTGCAGCCTGAACCAAAAATATGCTCAAAGTGTAGTTTATATGATCTTTCCATATCTTCTGTCTTTCTTTCCTGTCAAAGGGCTTTCTTTCAGAAGCAGACATATATACACTCACATATATATATATATTTATGGGCACATGGATGTCTGTATATAAATATATATAAAAATATATGTGTGTATATATATATAAAAATATATGTATATATATAAAAATATATAAATATAAATATATAAAGATAAATATATAAAGATAAAGATAAAGATAAATAAATATAAATATAAATATATGTGTGTGTGTGTGTGTATATGTATGTATGTATGTATGTATATATATTATGTATGTATACATATTTGGAAGGAGAGAGGAACTGACCCAGGTTTCAGTTCACTCAGAACTGAATTCCTGGAATTTCTTTCTATTTTTCCCCTTTCCAGGAACCAGTAAATTCTCAGATTTATTTCTTTCAGACCAAATTATGCCCCAGGCTGTATGTGTTTGTACCTTAGGCCCTCTGGCTGCCCTGCCCCTGTGAGCTGCCGGACCCTGCCAGCACAGGCACTCACCGTTCCTTACTCAGCACCAAGGACAGCCACATCAGTGCCTCACTTGTATTTAATTGAAACTGCTGGAAAAACAGGCCCTAGAGGATGCAGGAAATATTCTGATTATCCTGAAAAACTGTATTTGTGGGGTGGGAGGGATGCAAACAAGAGTGGGAACAGAGATGTGAATTTTCTCAAGGACAAATATTCTCGTAATAACACTTATCTAGACAGAGGAAACTGGGATTGTCAATTTGTTCTTCCCCCAGTGAAATTCCACTGAACGCTCTGAAGTCTCTCCCTTCAGCAGGAGCTGCTCACACCCATAAGCTTTCTGTGAGCCAAACTGTGATTTCCAGTTCCATATCACTAATCAGATATTTCCCTCTTGCACTCATTTAATTACACCATATTAACAAACCTTGACTTTTAGACAGAAGCTCTGTGAGGTGTATTCTCAACATGATACACATGAAACTCCCCATGGCATCATCGCCACTAGGGCACATGTGGAGAGCTGATTCTAGCCTTAGGTTTTTAGCCATTGCTACCTTACTTTTAGATTTATCCTCTGGTGATTTCTTAAGTGCCAGCACACATGCTGCAGTTCCTATTGTTGCTCAAAACCTTCCTAGGAACACTATTTAAAGGTCCAATTTATGCAAAATAGAGTTTTAATCTAGAAAATGCAGATTTGAGGCACCGCATGACGAAAGAAACCACCTCAAAGTACAGCCAAAGAGGTTACAAAAGCAGGTCACAGAAATCTGGTTTCCTGGGGAGCTTCTGTCCATTAGAAAAATGTAAGCAGCTACTGGCAGCTCCAAACTGCACACATTAAATGTGCCTACAAAGGATTTTGACAGGTCTCTGCAAATCCGAGACTTTCTGTCCCTGTAGTACCTTTCCAGTTTTATGGCAAGGCAGAGGTAAGAAGAAGAATGGTTTCTGTGCAACCGTTCCATACTGAATGAACCCTCCTTTGGACAAATATTCATTTATTCTGAGGTCACTTGCAAATCTCTGGATAGTCTAAAAATATTTTATTTTACTTACTACCTTTTCACCTTTTTTTTCCCTATAACAATTGGATATTATGACCCGGTATGACTACATTGCTGATGTATTTGAAATTCTACTGCAGAATTCAAGGTTAGCTCAGAAATACTGAGCTAACAAAGAAACGTGTTCTGCCCTAAGTCATTTAAATTACTTAGGATGGGAAAGGTAACATTGTGAAAATATTTAGAAAGTTAGAAAGTGAATATCTCTTCACTGTTTTGGTCTGAGGATTATCCCTTAATAAAATATACTGTAATAAACAGTCCCTTCAGTTACTCAGATCAAATAAAGCAATTCATCCATGGCATGATTTTATGAGTCTAGCTACAGGAAGTTATGTATATAAAATAAGAGCTAAGAGATTTGCATAGTCCTCAGCAACAGTCCCGTTTACAGTAGGTACAAAATGACATTACAAAGTGACATTACAAAATGTAATGAGTCTGCAGCACACAAACTGTTTGTATTCACACACAAGCACATCTGATGGAGGCAGAAAGAGATGGATTTTCTGAAAGTGACCAAAGTTAAAACTTTAGTTTAATGTTTGATTTTCAGAAAGTGCTGATAGGACACTTGCAGGAAATTGGGAGTGTTAGAGTGATCAGCCACAAACTAAAAATCATGGGGAAAAAATCTGAAGAATTGTAGCTAAACAAAACGATCAAGTTCTTCTTACTTCTGCGCAGAGTGCTCTTTATCTGCAGCAATACAAAGACTCTTGGACTTTTCCTCAGAGCAGAACTTTCCAGCTACTTGATCAGTGACATATCGCGTGTCACTTTGTCCTTTGATTATAACTGGAAGGCAAGAAAACATCAATGTTTGCATTCTGAGAGACAGATGCAATTCAATAATTCACACTGCTGCAATTGTGCATCATGGTTGGCTGCTGCTTTACAGGATTTTAGAGAATGTTGCTGGAAAGTCTGTAATAAAATGATCGTTGTTTTAAAACAATATTCAACCTGTTCTCCTGGAAAAAGAATCTTCCCCTGTTAAGAAAATGTGTAAGGTTTGCTTATCTTTTATCAGGTATTCCATGTATTTGAGTTTATCTGCTTGTTTTCTACTTATATTGTCCATTTTTAATCAAGCACATGTTCTGTTTTTAGGTGCCCATTCCCTTTTGTCTGCCCTGCAATGTTCATTATTGCCTGTGACAGATCTTTTCCTGAGACTGCTAAACAAAGCAGAAGGCAACTCCAGAGCAGCGCTGCTCTCCCTGGGCCATTCAGACAAGATCAATATTCATTAACATTGGTAATTCACCACACAAGGGGACAGGGCCTTAAAAAGAAACCTCTTAGAGACGGAGACAGGGAAGTGTTACCCACATGGATAAGACACTCCCATCTATTTTCTACACACCCTTTGGACAGCTCACATCAGTGTTAATTGCTGGCACTGCAGCATTTTCCTTCTGACCAGCTGGAATGCCCTTTTAAAATTTACAATACATACTATAACTTTTTTTTTTTTTAAATATGCAAAACTCTCATTAAGGACAAGGTTTTTCCTAAATACATAAATCTATCTGTATTCACCTCAGGTGGAAAGAGTTTGATTAAAAAGTAGTGTTTGTTTTTACTGATGAATCTTTTCAAAAACATGTTCAAATAAGTCTAACAGTCTCATCTATTTCTTTTGTGAAAGAAGTAAGAGATGCAGTAGATGAAGACAGATTGTTACTTTTAAAAAAAATTAATTATGTATTTTTTAAGAGTCATTATATATTAATCATTAAGTCTGCAAAAGTCAATTCACTAACTCCAATGGCTTCACTGGAGCTACGGTGAAGTATGGGATTCAAAAGAGCTGAGTTCTGATATATATTTTAGTTATTTATACCTTGTTTTAGGACCCATGAGTTGCAAATTTCTCATGGGCTTGAGGAATACTTAATCTGTTAGATGGAGGGTTTTTCTTATCTTTTACTTCTTGTTCCTGATCCTAGTTAAAATAATAACAAAGCCATGGTGAGATGACAGCAATAAGCCTCTAGAACAACAGAGGTGTTACGTGATCCTAAGGCAAGCATAAATCAGAGACCAGCTACAAAAAACAAATTGCCAGAATGTTCCCAGTCTTTCTTACTAATGGCTTTCCAAGCTGGAATTAATTAAAACAATGAAGGTTTCAACACACGGAATGAAAAGGGAGTAACTATGAAACATTAAGGCCAAAAGGCAATTAATCATTATGACACCTCACCAACCCTCAAGAGGAAGGATGTGACCACAAAAGTGAACATCCTCAAGAAATTCAGCTGGAGTTCAGCTTGGCTGGATGGAGTTGTGCTCCAGTTCCTCCTGCTACATGGCAATCTCTGCAGCTGAGCTTTGCTCCCCCCTGGGGACTTTAGAAGGATTGCCACTGCTTTGCTTTGTGTCTGTCATTCCCTGTTTGAGGGGTTAGGTATTTCACAACATTCCTTCACTACCCTGCTGTGGGAAATCCTGCAACAGAACTTCTGGGGGTTTTTTTGTTTGTTTTGTTTTGTTTTCAATTGTAAATAGAGCTTCTACATCATCAACTTGTTTGCAAGTTTCTTTTCTCTAGCCCTGATGTGTTCCCTGCTACCGTTAGGAGCCCAGAGCTGCAGCATGCCAGTTTCAAGTTGGTTTGAATTCAACTTTCTTGTTTCATTGAACAATGTTTCTTTGGAGAGACCTGACATTTTTTTGTTTTTCTTTTTATGGAGTTAAATATCAAACTACACTTCTCTGTTCAGTGCTCTCATTTTGGAGCACCCAAAAGATTTACAAAGGTGAAAACTACAATATGTGAAAAATGCTGAAAACTAATAATTTAGATTTGAAAATGAAAACACAGTTATCTTGAGAGAGCTGAAGAGTTATTTCTTTTCCCCCTAAAATCCTCTTAGAGTTTGGTCAGCATATTTTGTATTTCTGAAAAGCATTTTCCCACTAAGTTATTCTTTAAAAATATTGAGCAACACAAAATGTATGAAAGCTGTTTCTTGGCCACCTCATTCTTCCTTCTATTCTTAGATCATAATTGTGTTTTAAACTTTCTTTTTCTTCCCCTTCTACAGTCATCACCAAAAAGTTTACAGCTCATGACAGCATCCATTCCATGATGCAGCCATTTGTTAAACTCCTTCAAGATTGATTATCACCCGTTTTGTTGATGAGTTTGCTTGCCAGTTTTAATATGCTTCTTCATTCCTCCAAGGTAACTGCACGTCTTTTTGGCAGATCACTTTAAACTGAACTGATAATGACTTTAATATGTTGATAATTTGATAATGCAGCCCTCAAAATTATATTCCAGCTGCTTGCAGTTTGCTGATTGGCCACATCATTTAGCAGGAGGAGTTAATTGTGAAAGACTTGCGATTTTACATAGGCAAATGTAAAACCTTATGTATTATCATGGAGCACGTCTGGAGGAACTCCCCTGAAGTTAAACCAGATTTATACAAATAAAAACTGAGAAAACTGATACCTGCATGTGTGAAAAACTGAATAAAAATCATAGGCAGTTCTAATCCACTACAATTGGACTTGGCATGAGTGGAACACATGGCTCCAAATATACTTTCCATTGGCAGTGAAATATGTATCTACAGAGCTTGGACTAACAATGGAGGTTTCAGATTAGCCTGAGGTCTGAAGCGCTGACTCAACATACAGCTCCATTAAGTAAATTATAGTGAATTATTTTTAAAGCATCAATTCCAGGTGGCTGACACTTACATGTGTAACTATACATATTGATCAGCAGCAGAACGAGAAATACAAGTGTATTTGGAAGACCAGAAGGCACACATGTCAGAAATACCTACAAAGATCTGCTTTTAAGTGACTGCGCAGGAACTCTGGGACTGAGCAGCACACATTTGATTTCAAACCTTCCATCCTGCTGAGCTAAGGACAGCTTCACACCATTCCCTCAGGTCCTGTCCCTGGTCACCGCAGAGGAGGGAACAGTGCCTGCCCCTCTGCTTCCCCTCGTGAGGAAACTTCTCACACCCTTCCATACCCAGCCTCTGCTGCTGGAGATACAGAAATACCCTGGTCTCTTCTCCTGGATGATGTACTTACTATTTACTATTATTTCATTTGAAAAGTAATGAAAGTAGTTCACTACAAGTAGTTATGGATTTACCATTCTCTATGATTTCAGCATTAGAGTAACGAGAGCTGCAACAGCTTCTCATTTAGAGGACTGGAGGAAATGTGTCTGGTGAATTTAAAGGCAGAAGTCTAAATTGCAGGAAAGAGCTGGAGTATCTCACTCAGAACTCCCTTCTGGCTCTGTGTCCTTTCTTCCCAAAGCCTGTACCAATAATCTGATAATCTTAATAATCTGATATTTTGACACTTTCTAATCTTAAATTGTAAATTGAGAACTTAAAATTTTATTCCATTTCTTTATTAGAATTATATTTTACATACAACAAGGAAATAGCACCCTGTGACATTCTTTGCACCAAGTTATAGAGTAAAATATCCATCAACACCAACATAATTAGGATTTTACTCCTTCCTGTTTCTACCTGAGCACTACAAGTTGCAAGCACCGTATCTTAATGAGGATGTATCATCTTTCCTGACTGTAACACTAGAATATTTCAAAACTCTTTCCACTTTATTATCCTGAGTTCAGAAGCACCTAGAAAACATCCCTGTTTTTGTTTTCTCCTGCTCCTTGCTGAGCTGCCCCAAATCACCTTTTCCTGACTTCATGCTTGGCTGGCATCTGCTTGCCACATGCTTGTGTTGTTATTGCTCTGCCCTTTTATTGCAGGCTGCACATCCTGATAAATATCAATCTACAGTACAGGCACTACTCTACATGAAAAGTAATTGTCAGAGAGTGTAAAGAGGTGAAACATCTAGAAAATAACATAGCCCAAATACTGTGCTATGGTAGGGAATCAGATAATAAAAGATTTGTTGCATTGTTGCTTCTTTTTTTAACTAAAGAAAGGATTCAATTGGTACTTTGAATGATTGCAAAACACTGTCATAAGCAGTTTCTCGAACTGAGGTTGTTCAGCTAAGATCATTTAGTCTTCAGTAGAATGGGAAAAGAACCATTAACAAACAAGAGTTAATATTTAAGCTGTATTGATTTCCCACGTGAAAGATAATTCTTACTTCGGTGAATCTTCCCAGCAACTTTAACTAATTTGCCTGTAACTGTTAGCAACATGGAGCTTTGGACATGGAGCAAGGTTAAGGCACATCTTAAAAACTGTGTGAGACCACACTCCTCAACCACACCAGCCTGAGCTAGAATTAGTGTTTTAACCATTGAGTGTTTTATAATATCTCAATATTTGTTGGTATTCCAGAATTCTGATGGGACGACAAGACAGCACATTTCCAGTGTGAACTCCACTAGAAAGCATTTGAGCAAAGAGGCTCTTCATGAGGCTTAGTGTATGATCAGCAGCAATTACTTATGCAGATATAGAGATGCTCTAGCAGTATTTCTATACTTGGAGGATCCATTGATTTTTGGCAGGAATTTTAAGTAATGGATGAGTTGAACATGAGGTACCTCAGGGAATAATGTATCATGCAAACACGAACAAGTATATCACTCACTTTTGCTTTGAAAAATTCAATTGTCAGTACATGATTTTCACAGTCAGGCGAGCAACAGGAGAAAACCTGTCTTGCAGAGACGCTTGTTTTTGTGTTAACATCACAGTGTAAAAGCTCTCAGGATCAGGAGGAAGCTGCTATCCCAAATAGCTGAGGGACAAAGGGTGGGTGGGAGCGGTGACCTTGGTCAGAGAGCCCTCTGAGCACATCGGAGCATCGCTCACCGAGGGGCTACTCAAACCACAACATCAGTCTTGTTTCTGCTTTTGTCCCCTGGCACTATGATTAACTAAGGACTACAGTTTAATATTTTCAGTGTTCTGGGCGCATTAATCGCTTTGCAAAGTTTGTGCAATCCCTCACTCTGACAGCTCTGCCTCTCTGGTCTCTGAAGCGTCACCAGGGCAGCGCAGTGGAGAAACTGCTCCGGAACATCGCGGAACTTGCTGGGGAACGCAGGATGGGGAGTGCATGGAGGATGCTGGGGAACAGAGGGTGATGGGGAACACTAAATGGTTTCAACTCCAGTGTGGTTCTCAGCTATCCTGCTCTGAACAAGAGGGAGGCTGCTGGTCAGGCAGGCAGGGTGAGTCAAGAAATGATCATTTTTTGACACTCTGTGTCCTTCTTCACCGGTCACTTGTGCATGGTAGAGAACATGGGGAACAGGAAAATACTTGAGCGAACTTCTGATTTAGTATTGCGGAAGTTTGCATGCTTCTGCCTGGTGTTTCATTCCAGTTACATTACTAGGAATTTTCATTTCCCTGTATTTTTCTCTCATGTCTACTAAGTGTATGATGTGTATGTATGATTACAAAGAATCTATCACAATACAGCAAGTGAGCAAGGAATAATGCAAAAGTTGGACATGTCTGGAGATAAAGTGACACAGAGGACAGAGTGACACACCATTAATGATGCTACTCACTAAAACACACACCTATGATCAGACTAATAAATATTTGAGTAATAAAGAGAGCTCAACAGAAGTTGGTTTCCAACAACAGTAAGTCATTAAAAGAAAAAAAAAACCCTAAAAACATGGTTTCAGGGCAATAAAATTGTCAGTAAATCTGTACTAGATTTGATAAGTAGAATATTTGAGGAAAAAAAAAGGAAAAAGGATGAGCTATGGAGGAAGAACATCAGAATAAGAATAGTTTTAATATTTTCCAGACTAGTGCTATAACATTTTGCTGTGAAATATCAATTTAATTTCAAAATCACCATCATTTAAAAAAAACTGCAAAAGAAAGAAAGAAGAAAAAAAACCAACCAAATATTTGGAGGAAATGTGATTAACATGAAAGGAATTCCCTCCTCTTTCCTCTCCACATTATCCAGGAAAGTGTAAAGTAAGAAAATGAAGCTTATATAACCAAAGCAGCTGCAAATCCATATTTAGAAACTTGAGGTAGACTCATGAAGTAGTGCTCTTATCTTTCAAACATTAATAAGTGACGACTGCTGCAGAGGGACTTTTCTGTTCATATATTTCTCTCACATTCATTGGCCCCTCTGGAGAAGGGCTGTGCTGTACTTTGGAATAAAGTTCAGCTCTCCCTGCTGAATTCCCATCAACAGAGGCTGAGCTGTAAGCGTGGCTCCTGCACTCCAATTACTTTATAAAGCCGGCAGCTGCTGCCCCAGGAGCATGAGCACTTGCCTTAAATATTGCATACAGAATGGTAGCACAAATACTCAGGAGAAGAAGGGGAACCAAGCCGAGGTTCCTGCGACATCGAACGAAACCTGAGTCACCTTCAGTCTGCTGGAGATCTGGCCTAGAAGCTGTGCTTGTTTAGGGAATAAGGTCCCTATTTCACAACAAAATGCGACAGAAGCCAATGCCCTAATTAAAAATAAGGATGCCCTAAAAATGATCCTGATTTAAAAAACCAGACACAGGCAGTTGCTTTGCTCCCAAATCTGGTGCCTCTCCCCTGCTCTTATGGCAGGACTCATGTGCTGTTTTTCTCCCCATTGTTTCTGTGTCCTTTTTGCCACCCCAGCTGAAAGAAACCCCATGTTACCACGGAGCAGTGGTAATATTTACTTTGCTAAATGGAGCTCAAGAAAGAATATAAATAAATTCCTTTTATTCTGGGGCTGGATTGAGCTGTTGGAGTCAACTCTTTGTCTGCAAGGGATCACTCCAGGATTAGTTGAAAGAAATTCAGATTCTCTTTTTGCCACCACTTAAAGGATGCAGAAGCCAAGCAGAAATGTAACAGCCAGGCTTATTTCCTATTATCCCCCTGTCTGGTCCAACAAAGACTGGAACAGTTTTGCCTAACACAAACAGTCAGTGGGACATTTGAAATTCCCATTTAGAGTGATTTCAGACTGCAAGTCCATTATGCTTCTACGAGACTCATGCTCTTAAATTACTCAGGATTTAAAAAGAAAGCAGCTTGCTACCATATCGCAATGTAAACTCAGAAGAACCATAATTGTCCTTTCAGCATCTCTGCAAGTGAAACATTTTCCTTTCTTTTATTGAATTGTACAGTTCACAGTAACAGAGTAAAAGTTTTCTCTAACTTGAACTAATGAACAATAAATCATTTAAAGCATGCAAACGTAGTTCAGAGAAATGGGAAAACTCAGTTGTATTTCATTGAGTTTCCAAAGTAGATTTCTCTGCATGATGTTCCTCAGCTCTCCCTTCAGAAAATATGTTCATTTTCAAGAATTACAGAACAGAATAGAAAAAAAAAAAGGGATAATTTTGTTTCATCATATAAAGCAGCAGCAGGCCAAGGGAAAGAGGCCTAGAGAGTGGGAAAAAAAAACCCCACTACTTTTATTTGAAAATATTTCATACACATCTTCTCTCACAAGAATATTTTCTCTTCTAACTTCCCCAAAGACATTAATTAATATGGTTCCATAAAGCTTATTAAAAAAACTAGGAATATTATAAAATGAAATTAAACCCATCAAGACACCCAGTAGGAAAATTATGACAAAGTGTGTTAATTTTGGTCTACTCTTTCTCTACTGCTGGACAAGGGTCGTGTGTTGGCAATAGGAAACTTAACATTAAATTATGAAAAAAAAGTTAATTCCACTAAAACTTTTCCCTCCGATTATGATCTATCCTCCAGCAATATTTTTTTATTTCTTCAATTTGCATCACTCATTTAATTATAAATATTAAAACTGTATCCAGGCTCATCTAGAAAGATAAATTGTGGTCACAGACTCACTGGATACTCAGGTATTGTGTCTTTTATCTGTGTAGTCTGTCCTGATTTTGAAACAAGACACTTCTTTCCATTGAAGAAACTTGAACTCCTTCACACTGGCAAACATTTGCCCCTTACCCAGACTCTTTTTTTGGAGCTGAAAAACTGTCATAGCCTACATTTGACAAATGCTAAAGACCCCTAAAATCTGGGTCTTTGGAAAAGATTAAATAAAGGCAAATTGATTTGCATTAGACACATTTTACCATCAGAGACTTGGAGACCCTTAGCATAAAATCCAGAGCCAAGTACCTGAAGCGGGCAACTACTCTTTAAATTCCTAAATGTAACCAGTAGTTTACAATATGGACTATTGAGAAACATTTTGCAAGAAATTACATTTGTTTTGGTTCACTGTAATTAGCCAATTGAACAGTGACTGTGTAAAAATAATAGTTATATAAAAATAATGGACCTCACGTAGTATTTTGACAACAGTTTGCAAAGCAGGGTAAGTTTTGTTCTTCCTAGAGAAAAGCAAGGGTTTTGTTTCTCAAGTTATGACCTTGGTGCCTCCATTACTAGAGAGAGAGAGAGTGCCTGAAGACTAAACCCAAACTCTTCAGCTCTACTCTGACCGAGAACCCTCAAACCACATCTGGCAGCCCAACACAAACCTAACAAACTACCCTTCGAGTTTTAATTGATCAATTTCCCCAGATATGTAATTATGTAAAGCACGGTACCTTGCTCAAGGCTCGCTGCAGTATATAAACATCTCGTTTGTGCATATGATGTTTCCTTCAGCAGAACAGTCACTCAGGAGGAAATTGTATCCAATAAAACAGACACTCAAAAAGAGAAAACCTCCAGGGACTCTGCTTAATGGACCATGTGGGAAGAGGAGTACACCCAAATTGGTAGGGGAGATTCTGTTCAGTTCATTAGTGACTTAGTTAATAAACACAAAGACTTCTTATCTCACAGACATTTGGTTGCAGACAAAGTCACCTCAAGAGCACATATTTTGCATTGGTAAATATAAGTTTTAGCTACATTTAAACAAAAAACAAAGATTCTATTTTTAACCTGAGACAAAAAAAACTGAATAAAAGCTGTGAATTATGCCATATGCAAGTATGTTCTGTCTAAAATAATTACACTAAATAGAGGGAATGAGCAGTAGCCTAACCACAGCAGACACCGCAGTGATCAGTTTCCTTTCTGTTTGAAACAAACTTTTCCGTAGTGGAATACAAGCAAGAAGAAGCTGACTTTTCTCTGAAAGGATGCTGGTTGTGAAGATAGAGATCTCCTGCACTAAATGACACAACACTCATCTTTATAGCTCCAGAGGTCAGCAAGAGATAAGGCAGCCTTTAGAAAGAGGAGCTGCTGCTTTACAAAGCAATGATAACAACACATTCATAACGAGGTGTATCCTCACCATAAATTTTCTGACTGGAAGGTTGGAGATAACAAAGAAATCATCTTTTAGGGAGTTTCAGCTACTCTGTGCTTTCCTGTTATTCATTCCCACAGAAAAGACTTGCAACATAATGTCCTGGACATACAAGTACCAACACTTTATGATCATTTATGTCTACTTGCTACAATATCACAGCTAGTGTCATCTCTGAACTTGGCTCAGAAAATTATTTTTCCAGAGCTTACTCTTCCACAGGAAGCTAAACAGACCCAGCTCTGAAATCACACCTGCTTACAGAGGAATAGCGCAATTTTGAGTGGAAAAAGCCTAATGAGAGCAAACTTCAGCAAATGCAAACCATGAAGGAGGTAAAAGGTGGCAATAGGGTGCAAAAATTCAAATTTTATGCTCACGAGGGCAGTGCAGAGGAAGTTGCTGTTTCAATCACTTTTGCAGTGGCCTCTACCTTTTGCACATAAGTACAGGGATGCCAATAAATTTCAATATTTATTTCCTTTCCATATTCTGCTTGCCCCATGCCTCCACTGTGGCTGTTGTGCTGCTCCAATCCATTATCCCAGCTCCATCCTACCTGGCTCTGCTCGGGAAGTTCAGCAGCAATGAACAGCTAACGGTGCCTACAAGGTGCCTGTACTGCTTTATTTACTGAGAGGCATTTTTCTGTTTCAGCATTAGATCCACATCATTTATCCAACGAAAAGAAATGCAGAAGCCACCAGATGCTTTGTTGTTCTAGTGACTTATTACCAAAGAACATGAGAGACGTAATTTCTGAGGGTATTGGGAAAGATTTAAGGAGTGGAATAAGCAAAGAGTAAGACCACGAATTCATGAAATTCAGAAGAAATAATTGGTTTTCTTTCTGGAGGAGTGTTATAACCTACTCTTAAAGGCAGAACCTCAAATGACAGCAATGCTGAGCAGGCTGTGCAGTCCAAATCTCTGCTTAGAGCAGGGGCAATAGTATTAGGTTGCTCAGTCAGTCAGGATCTGGAGAAGTGCAAGTTTTAGCAGCATTGTAAAAGGAGGCCACCAGCTGCTTTTCATCCAGCACCTTTAAAAGAAAGAAAATTAGGAAAGTGGCTGAAAAAGAAGCCTTTCTTTGTCTATGTTTTGTTGGTTTTTTTTTTTTTTTCTATCAGGAAAGAAAATTGTCATTTATTGCATCCTCTAAACTAAAATGAAATTTTGAAGTTTATGCTGTGTATTCTATGAGGAAAGAGAATTTAGTGAGTTAAGTAACAGGGAAACCGTGAAGGAAAAAAAATCAGTGTTTGCAACAGCCATGATCTGAGGAGAGATGTTTAATATTCACTGTCCCTGAAAATCAGCCATACATCTGTCCCAGTGACAAACACCAACATACCCCTAGTGTAACAATTCATGCTCATTTAGCATTACATTGTGGACAATCAGGAGATTTTAAATGTGAGGACAGTTAAGTCCTGTCCTGAAGACAGTTAATTCCATGGACTGCTGCTGTATTTCTGGCTGTACACGTCTTGTGAGCTCTCCTGATTATTGACTCAGTTGCACTTGGCACTGAGACACAAATCTTACAGGTGAGACAGTTCCTGATGCTGGAAAGATAAATCCCTGGTGCAGCAGGAGCACAGCTCAGCTCCTCTCCAGGGCAGCACTGATCAGGATTTGTATCTCCCTTCCCAAAAGGGAGCAGCAGCTACAAATCTCTCCAACATAAAGACCTGCCACCATCTTTGTATCATACCAGTATCATGGATATTAAAACCTTTTCTTTGGCTGGCTCTGAATACTCTGCTTTATTCTTCTCCTGTCACAGATTCTCCAGTTGATGAAATAAATGGTGGTAAAGTTACAGGACTGTATATGGAAAATATGCTTTGGAACTGGTTATGACTTCCAGAAGGAGAATGTATTAGGTTACATTCAGACTCAGACAAGCTGGATCTCACCAGAAATGTAGAGATCATACTTGTAGACTTGCCTAAGAACCATGAAGATAAAGGGGGTTTTGGTTTGTGTTTGCTTTTTGTTTGTTTTTAGCACAAGCTTGCACTGTGACGGTGCATGATGTCAAAATACACAGTACTGTTGTCTGCTCCAATTCAACAAGGCAATTCATCTTTCCCACTGTTTTCCCTCCTGGAAATTTCCCCTTTCATTTGCCAAGCCTCTCCATTCTGGACAAAAGTCTTCCTGCTCTCCTACTTGGATGTTTTCCTTCCTCATTGACAAACCTTGAACTAGCACAGCTTCTAAACATTAAACACGGGCTTAAGTTCTATTCTTAGTCAGGAATTTGTATTGAAATGTGCCCTTTAAGCAAAGTAAATAAAGCTAAACTCAGATGAGTGGAAAAATCTTGGCAGTTGGCAGCCAATATTTAGCAGCTTTGATGTCAGATGTAGCTAAGAAGTTACCATCTCCCGAGGCTTCCAGCAGGCATGGAAGATAATCTGAATTCCTCCCAGGAGATGATCAAAAACATCAGGAGATTTATTTTTAATAATGGGGATTAGATGGGGAACTGCTTGCAGATCATGCTCAGTGTAGATATGTCAGACACTGGGAGATACAACAAACCCACACACAAACTATTTGTCGGTCACTGAAATCAGCTTTGATCTTCTGCTGGCGATCTCATCCTACTCAGATTATTTCAGATGGATAAATTTACTGCAGCACATATAATTTAACCTGAAAAATATTCTAGAGGGTTTAAAGAAATAAGGTGTACGTATTTTGAAGATTTAGGAAGTTGTTGACAAAAAAAAAAAAGGTGGTTTTACTCGATGCATTGTGTTTTACAGTCTGCGGGTGAGTTCAGTTGCAGGACTCTGCCAAAATCCCTCTGGTAAGCACTATCAATCTCAAGGATCAATGTGTCACTCACTGTTACTGACCAAATTCTGCAGTTGCTAAGTGAAACAGTGGATTCAGAGAAGATCATAGGGTCTTTGTCTTTTTCTACCATTTAATTTTTGTGTAACCTAGGTGGTAGCTCAAGCTTAGGTTACACCAAAAGTCAGCTTTTCCTTTGCCTCACAGGAGCAGATATTACACAGTGACTCTGGTTATTTCACAAATGCATGGGAGCTCATTTCAAAGATGATCCTTCAGGCTTAATGTCCCTGGAGTTCTCTCTGGACAAGTCATTTATCCTTTATAAGGTTCCTTGTTTATTGCCTGACAAAGAACCTGCACTTGTTGACACTGGTGGTAATTTATAGCAGCGAGAATATCTCAGCAGGAGCTTTTTTCACCTTTATTCCCCACAGTGGAGATTCACACACTGATGGGCCACTACATAAACACTGAGCTGAAGGAAGAACAGCAATGTTTGCTTCATTTCTCTTTCTCTGCTGCTTCCTCTTCACCTATGCTTAACATTTTTACAACATTCTACATCTCCAAAAAGGTGCAGAAATGTTAAATAAATCACACTATAATTTTTGTGAGACAGGAGTGCATTTGAGAGATGAAAAGAAATTTTCAGGTAACATTTTCGAGAGAAATTCAGATCCATTAAAAATTAAAACCACTATTAAATTTCTAAGAAAAGTGTATCCAAAGTACATTTTTCAAAAATACTCCAAATTCCCTTTTACTTTGTCTTCTAAATGAACAGCCTTATTTTTTTTAAATTAACAAATACATTTTAGGAGCTGTAGTCTAAGGGAAAAAAAAGAGAAAATGGAAAAGGATAAAACACTAAAAAGTTACTTGATATGTAACTTGTATATGTACGTACTTTGATTTTTCCAGGTCTGAAGATTTTCTACAGCTCTAGAGCATGGAAATATTAAAAAATTAATTTTGGAAATAATTTAAAAATGTCATAAATTCTTGTCACAAGGGAAACATCTCCCTCAAAGATAAACTGTGTTATTTTGCTCTGCAGGTAGGAAGCAGATAATAATGAAATGAGTTTACAGTCAAATGACTTACACACAAATTTGGTGACATACCCTCCTGTGAAGCTACAGGTAAAGAACTCTTAAAGGTTTAGGGCTTTACATCTAGACTGCAGAATCTGAGTGATTTGATAGAGCTCTGAATTAAAACCACTTGTGGATGCAAGGATCACAGCTTTGTTTTGCCAAACAAAGGTTCAAAACTCATACAATCACAGAATGGTTTGGGTTGGAAGGGACTTGAAAGATCATCTTGTTTCAAATCCCTTTCCAAGGGCAGGGACAGCTTTCACTGGACCAGGTGTTACCTCCCTTGCTTTCAAGAAAGGAAATTGTGTCTGGAGCTCTCCTCTATCCCAAGGTATTTCAGCAGGCAGAGGGAGAGAACAGAAGGAAAGAGAAAACAGAAGGAAAATTGGGGTGCCTCAGTTAGGATGTACCCAGCGCAAAACCTATTACTGTAGAGCAGGGAGCAGCTTGGGAAGTCACACAGAAAACTTCACCTGAATGTCTCCCTCCACAGTGCTTTAGGAGGCTTAATCAGGTATTATGGGATGTACCAAAATAAATACATTTCACAGTTATACAAAAATGGAGACAGTGATGGATGTAGTTTAAATAAGTGTATTAAATCAACTTGCTCGACGAGAAGACTGCACTGAATAATTTCAACTGTGAGATTTTGTCTGAGACAAAACTTGCATATCTCCATTTCTGCATATACCAGCAATGACTAAAGCTCCTGTCCTTTGTTATTCTGACATTTAAAATCATGTACACTTCATTGCAGATTTGAATTATACAGTATATTAAAAATACTAAATATATAAAATAATGTGCATATTGTGTTAATGACCACTCTCTAAATTCTCCTCAAGTGAGCAAGAGTTTATAGGTTCTGGTTTAACTTGGTTGTAAATTCTTTTCCTGTAACTACCCACCGGAGTCATATTTCCTGTAGGCATTTATAAACTAAAAGGAATGCATGCCAGCTGAAATTGAGATGAATGATCGTTATGATGCTATCTGTACACAATACATTATTTGCAATATAAAACTAATCCAACTAATGTTGCTCTGAAGGGGATTATGTTCAGCCAGAGTTTTGGAATCTCAGGAAGGGTAAGGCAAGACTGCATAGATGCTTGAAAGGGGAGCAAGTACACCAAGATCACACCAAGAGGTGCTGTTTAGAGACCAGACAGAGCTCCCTGTTGGAATAAGGGATCTATAAGGATGAAAACAGTGATTTTGGGGCAAATTCTGCCCTTCAATTCCCCTTTCGGACACACTGATGGCACACGACACTGCTGGTGCACCCACCAAATCCCACCTCAGTGGTGGTATGTACAAATTGAGTCCATTGATTTCAATATTAAGAGGGGAAGAGGACAAGCATGAATTCTCAGATCAAAATTCTTTTTAGTATTTAAATAACTTCTGCTGATTAAAACCTTAGCTAAAAATGCGTTGCTAATTTACTCCTTGTTATGAAGTCTCTTATTGAGGATTTCCCAAAAGGAAGAATAGCTCTCATTGATTTAAAAGTTTAAAGCAAAATACAGATTTTAAGTCTTAAAGCTGATCCTCAAAAATTAATGAATACTGGTACAATTAGCAGCCTCCATTTACCCTCAAAAACTGTATCAACTTCATGCCACCTTACAGCTGCCTTGAGAAGATAAAGGCATTGATATATGAGAAGCACACGGGTACTTTAATGAAGCACAGCGCTGAAAAGGCCATGAGGAAATAAAAAAGCCTGAATTTACAAAGAGAATTAGAAGATCAGTAAATAAGTCATGGTGATACGCACTGAATAATGAGAATAAAAGGAAACACTGAATAGCTACTCATTTAGTGAGACACATTCATCCAGTGCACTGAATGAGGTAGGAGTCCCACGGAGAAAACAGTGTGTGATCAGGTAATTAAAGACTGTATCATAATGCATGCACTCAAGGAAGCCAAATTAAACTTGCACAGAGCCATCAGTGTAACGCTTCCCAACTTTTACGCGTTTGACTTTGTAACCTTTACACTCTTTTAACGGCAATTTTTGTTTTGCCTCTTTTAACGGAGTCATTGGTACGCATTAACCATGGAAAACTTATTTTCCTCTGTTGTTCATGTAGCTTAGCTGTGGCTTTCCAAACACTGTGGAAACGTGGCTGGGTGGTGTAGACAATCAGCTGCAGACTTGGTAAAAAAAAATTAGGAGTTGCATCTTAAAACTGTGAAAGTATTCATTAAAACACTGACGCACACAAACCTATGTACATGCATGCACAAAAATAAGACATCCACTTTTCCAACAAGTTCTTACCTAGCTTGATTTTCTAAGGAAGTATGATGTCTCTGATTCTGATGTGTGCTCGTCTACCTCCCTGTTTGCCAGTCCTTGCCCTTCCAAACAATTCCGAAACTATTTGTAAATCATAGAGCAAATACAGAAAAAAATACAGGTGCCAAAGATAAGTAGTTTTTACAGATTTCATGAAAATTGATGACTAAGTTAAGACTCTAAATCAATGACCTGAATAAATTTCAGCCAAAATAAAGGCAAGCAGAACTTGGCCATTATGCATTCTGCTTTACAGTATAAATTATGGGAATCTACACTGGGATATGTGAACAAGAACCCAAGAGTAAATAAGAAGTTATAAATTTTTTCTTAGTAAGTGTTCTGTGTCCCTTACTGTTTCCTCACTTCACATACTTATTCAAAACCTGCAAGAACCAGATGGCCTGGCCTGGACTGGAGTCATCCTCACCAGTCCTTTCAGTCTTTGTTTGGGCTGAGATCCGGACTACACTCCATAAACTGGAAAACCTGGATGCAGGGCCTTAAAAGTAGACTTCATCTTCTCATGGCATTTAACACATCCAGTTTTTGCCATTTATTTTCCTATGTGTTGTCTAAAATATTTCCAACCTTTTTCGTTCCATTTCCTCCTGCATTTATTCCTTTCTTTGTCACCTCTCCCAACTCTTCTCCACAGACAGAAGGCAGTTTATCATATTTACTGCCTGAGCTTACTTTGAGCCTCTGAGATAATATAAGCTGATCCACATCTTCAAGTCTCACCTTAGAGAGCTCTCTTTCTCTCTTAAATTTAAAACAGCTTCCCACTGAAAAGCCTATTTTAATATCATGTACAGAGGAAGTTTGCACTTTAGAAACTCCTTGGTGCTGTGCTGAGCATATAGCCAGAAGTTACGATAATAAAAAGTGGCATGTCTAAGTGAGAATTTTTATAGATATCCCATTGCGACCAGTCCCTCTCCTTCTTCCCCTTCCATAACTTCCTTTCCATATTGCAACCACAGCTCACTCGGGTGGAACATGGTCAGCCTTTTCCAGGATAAAATGTACAAAATCAACAGCGCATTCCAAAAGCCAACTTTAATCCTTGCTGTTCCAACCTCCAAAAAAATACCACTAGAATTTTAAGACTCCCAAAAAAAAAAAAAAAGGGAAAAAAAAAAAAAAAAGAAAAAAAAAGAAAAAAAGAAGTTCAGAACCTCTTCGTTCAGAACCTCTTCAGAAACCTGGTAAATAGCCTCTATCTGCCTTGAAGTAATTTTTCAATGGTGTCTTTATCATTGACAGAGTCGAACTCCACTAGTTGATTTTCTGCCATGGCTGTTACAATATTTTAATTGAAAACTCTTTGTTAGTTCTGAAAGAAGTTTTATAAGCACAGCTGAACTTAAATTCTTTGCTTTGAGCAGAGAAGATTAAAATACCATTTCTCTGTTCTCTGTAGAATAAGAAGCAGTTTGTGGTGGTGTAGCTGACAGAGGATATCATGACAAGATCTTGAAATAATCCTTTCTGCCCCTAGTTGAATTTAAAGTCCCTGATGTTAGGTAAGACATTTATGAGTTCTGAATCTCACCTCAGATGTGCAAAAGGCTTTGGTTAAAAAATAGTATTATATGCTGACAGAAAAAGAAATTAACATTTGGACTTGTTTTCTGTGAGACAGTGTGTGCCCAATCAAAAAAAAGTAAAAATGAAAAAAAAGAGGTTTGATTCAGAATTGATAAAGTTAAATATCATTAAACTACATGGGAACCAAAATTAAAATGGATATACAAATAGAAAAAAAGCATTATATAAAATTTATGATTATTACATCAAATTAAGGTATTACTTAAACAAAATGTGAAGAGAAACTTTAGTTAAGGTATTTGAAATGAAAACCTCAGTCCTCTGCACAATAGAAATTGTGACCAAATACTATGTATCAAAACTTGTTCTATTTTTCATTGAGCTTATATGTCATTAACAATGAGAAATGAGAAAGGGTTATCTATTAATGGGAAAGAAAAAAAAACAAACAAGAAATACAATGAAAAGAATAAAAAATAGCAAAACATTAAATTTAAGCTCAAAGAGAGATGAGTGATGAATAATAAATGCTGATCTCATTATATATCAAAAAAAGACAAATAACAACAGATTCTAGTTGAGTGAAATGATTAATAACAAACTCAAATCGCGGCTACTCTGACTGAATATAAATAGGTCAAATTGCCTGGCAATGAGATGCTACAAATACACAAATGTGTGCCCTGGTGGTAGAGATAAACTCGAGACAAATGCTCCATTCTCAGTAACACATCACTGCTGCTTGTCACCATTAATTCCCTGCCATTGTTCTTATTCCCTTACCAGGGGCATGATTAGAAGGAATAAGATAGAGATGAGGCTTACAGGGGCTTGAGATAGAATTATCAACCAGTACTGTGAAAAAGGAAAAAGCTCTCTTTGGCTCATCCCATTTGATCTCATAATTAGGCACTCTGGTGTTCTGGGTCTGACAGAAGTTTCTGCAGAGTTCAGGTGATGAACAACCCCCAGAGGAGCCTCAGGCACCTCCAGGGCCACTCCATCTCCAGGGCCAGATGAAACAGCCGTCACCACCTCCAGCTCACAAACAAAGGGAATAAAGACACCCACAATAAGGAATCCTACCTCTGAGGAGCTGACAAGACAATTTTTATTCTTTTTCCCTTACATTTCTATTGGTAGTTCCCACTGTGGCACCTAGGTTAACACATTATTGTGAGAAAAAGGACAATATGCTCTGATGTCAAAACCAGTGAGCTGTCCTGTTCCACAGTGACATACCTTACTGTTAGAGAGACTGATGGAATAGAAATCTATCCAAACAAATAAACAAAAATCGGTGTATCAGGTAATACTGATGGGAAAGAGACAGAGGAAAGATAAAAGCCTGAGTGTTCAAGTCCCATTTGGAAGTTGCAGTAATATTTTCGATCCACTACTCCTAACACACTTTAGAAATCATTACTTAATATAACAGAAATCTTCATTAACTAATAAATCTTCATAATACAGTACCATACAAAATGCTTAAGACTATCTCATTTATTCCAGACTGCCAGTGGGTTAAGGTACAACTGGGTCATATTTTATATATGGTACGTAAATAGCTCTTAAAGACCTCTGGGCACTCCAGAACCTTCCTACACTGCAGTGCTTCAGTGTTCTTATTATTGGAGATTTTTTCTGTGTTTAAGAAAATTTTCCAAAACCCAAAAGACATGAATTTGGGTCTGTTGCTGCTACAGATAGGTGATTTCCTTCCTTTTTCTGATAACCTTGTAAGTCCCCGGAGGATATTATCACAGACCCTGGCATTTTCTCATCATTAACTGACCAACAAAAATTCATATTTATCTTTTTACAATGCATTTTCAGGTCGTGTTTTGTAATGCATCAGTCTTTTTCATTTGGTTCCCTAGACTGCAACTAGTCCACATTTTATTGGGTGTGAGGTGCTAAAAAATAGATACAGAAGAATCAACAGACCTTTCCCAAAACTTAATTTTGACCTTTACAACTGATCCTCCAACAGACAACCACATGTACAAATGTATGTGCTTCTCTATTACATACATAAAGAGTCTATCCTAAACAAGAATTAAGCCTGGAAAACTGACTAAGGATTAACATGCACCCTTATGGCAATTTAGACTGTGTTTTTTCTATATTTGAGAAATACAGAGCATTTAAAAGGTCATAATTATGGCATACACCATCATGGTGTATGGGTGCAGATGTGTGTTCTCTGCCAACCAGACGAGGAGAGCAGTAAGTTATCAGATTGGAAAGGCTAATTTCTTTTTTTTTTTTTTTTTTTTTTGAGGAAGGCTACCTCTCAGTTCAACAACCTCCTCATTTACATAAGTGCAGTAGCCGTCAGTTCATTAGCTGGTTATTAATAACAGGGGTGGGGAGGAGGCCTGCAAACCTCAGTGAAACATAAGAAGCTTAGGCTTCTGGTTGCAAATTTAGGTTAAAACTTGACAACACTCAGTCACAGGTCAAAAATTATCCTGGTGAGGAGTATAACGTTCATCTACCGTACACTTAAAATAGTCTCATACGAATTAGTACAAACAAATCAACGCAGATTTATAATTAATGTTTACAGAATATGCTTCTAAAGTAGAATAAAATCCCTGTTTCAAATGTCAGTGCTACTGGCAGAACCCAGCAGTTTTCCAACATCCACCTACATGGATAGAAACATTTCTGAGTGGTTTTCTGACAGGATATTGATGGGCTTAGGAAGATAAAACAGATATTCAGGGTTTTTTGGTTTTCGTTTTTTTTTTTTTTTTTTTTTTTTTTTTTAATGGAGAAAGACACTTAAAAATTGAGACCACATTACTTTAGCTAAATATAAGAACCCAGAACCTCTTGATCAGTCAGGGGTTGTCAGTGAGCAAACTTTCAGCATGCTTTTTTCTAATGATATTTACCAAAATTCTCTAAAGAAGGGTATGCTGTGTTAGGATGATACAAACAATGTGCAGGATATATTTGTTATATAACTTATTACTCAAAATGGACCCAAGAACAGTGACAGGAAGTCCCAGCTTGAGGTCTTTTATCATCAGAGGGACATGAACTTTGATGCACTTTATTTGAAATCCAGCTGCTGTTGTCATCTAAAGTCTATAAATGCTAACTGCTTTTGTGATCATTTCAATGTTTTGGCAATAGTGACAATTACAACAGCCACATTTTCCTTTTCTGGGAGAAAATCAAGTTCTACAATATCTTTATATCATGACCCTCAAGGCAATGCGTTACCAGTCAGTTCCACTAACAAATGCGTTAGAAATGGAAACTCCTCACTCTAGACACACTTGGACAGAATTCAGTCCTGCAATTTGTCTTTGGAGGATCTTATCTTTATTGTCCACCTGAGCACAACAGTATCCAGTCAAACCAGAACAGGAAGGTCAGAACAGGAAGCCTCCAAAAGGCTCAGATATGACTGTCCTTTTTCCAGGCAGTCACTATGGAATCAGCAGGCAATTAGTAAGAGCTTTCTGAATAAATGGAACAGATAGCACATGATGTCACCAAGTAACAACCTTTTAGACAATAAATTAAAGGGCATTAAGAATCAAAGGAGAGTAATAAGAGGGGGAAAAATAGGATCCAGCAAAAAGACTCAGTGCCCCTCTACACACACATGCTCATTCTGTCTTTTCATTTATGTTCATGAGGCAATAGTAAGTCCTGATATCCTGCTTCTTTATGTGTCTCCTCAGCCCCATAAAATACTTATTTTCTGAGATGTGAGTGACTCCCTGTGCTCTCACATCTCAGGTTTGTAACTCTCACACTTCCCTGGCTTGCAGTATTTCACTTTGGAAAGGTGGCAGACCCTGAGAAGGGCCTTTCTCCAGCTCTGGCCTTGGGGCAGCTGCAGCTTGTCCAGGGCTGGTTGGGTGTCTGCACCAGCACAAACCCTCATGGTGCACCATGAAGGTGTTCCCCTTGGATTCACGTAAAATATACTAGAAAATATCAATGGAGTTGATAGGAAGAGTGAATGGGAAGGGGAAATCTGTAATAAAGTTAGGAAGAGCCTGCAGATGCCCATGTTTACATATCACTTTTCAATGTTAGAAATAGTTGCAAGGAGAAGCTTGGTTTAAGTCCTGTGTTAGTTCAGCAGCTTGTGCTTGAACCACATACTCCCACCCCAGAATTCCTCTTTAATGGAGAAATTTAACCTTCTCTAACCTTCTCTCCTTTGGGGCAGAGATCCCTAAAACTCTTTTTCTTCCCCCACCCCCCAAAAAAATTTATTTTGAAGGCCAGATACCTCTTATGAGATTAATTCCTTTCCCTTACTAATCCCTTCCCAGTCCTTGTCATACTACTATCTCCAAGCTGCATTACTGATACATCTGGAGATAGGTCCAGTAATGGCTTTTAGTAAATCAAAATAGGAGGTTTTGGCTGAGAAACCTTCAGCTGCAGATTTAAATAATTCAGATTTCGTTCAGGTCCTGCAGACTTGCTCCATCCCTTTGCTGGGTGTTTTCTAGAACGATTGGTGCCCTACCCCATGTAAGATATCACACTGAGTTATCCTCAGCATCCAACAGCAGGGGCTCTGGCACAGTGAGGGATGTGCTGGCTGCATTAGGAGCAAGGCATATTTACCAAAATAATTTGCCTAGATTTTTTCTTAAAAATATTCCCGTCTTCTCATGCTAGGTTGACTTTGGAATACAGGTAAAAAAAAAGGAAAAGAAAAAATAAAGAAAACAAGAGAGGTAATTTTCCATCTGTGCCAAAAGAGGGGCTTCACATTAAAGCTTTGGGAGAAACATGAGCAGCCACAGTCTGTTTTGAAACTCACACCTTCAGTGAAAGGGAACTTGGACACTGCCATGAATGTACGTTCTCAGAATCTTAATTTCCACTTCATTCCTGGATGAGAAAAACAAACCAAATCCCCTTCCTCTCGGATGTTAAATGTTTCCTGAATAAAGCACACGTGTCCCGCTCCACTCAAGAGCTGCAAGGCTGAAAGCAGCAGTCAGAGCTGAGCTGTTCTGCCCCAAGAGCACTACTGAAGTACTCCTCCATCTCTTCACCTTTTAAAATTTTGCCACTAGAGCCAGCATTTTTGTTTGACATTTGCTACTTCGCAGGAGTCATTTAACAAAGTGAAGCACCACAGCGTGCTATTACCTTACATCCCTAAATTGTAGGTTTTAATGGATTTTATTCTGGTTCTGACCACACTAGTCTTGGGAAAACACAGAAAAGGTCAAAGAGGGTCATTAAAATTGGCCCCTTTGCAATGTAATATGTCAGTCTACAGTGTTTCAAATACCAGACAGATATTTACTGCTCTTCATCAAAATCAACGTGCCACAGCCCAGAAAGCGACTCTTCGGTATAGGAACCAATTAGAAATAGCACATGATGGGAAGTATCTTTTTCTGCCTTTTGACTTTCTAAAGTGTTAGAAAAAACCTGAGAATTTCCAAAGAGGGAACATATCAGCATGATACTTGAAGTTTGTTACTTTTTTCATCATTCTGCTGAGAACTCTGGCTGCAAGCACTGCCATCACAAAATTGCCCAAAACTAAGGCTAGGTTTGGTTCTGTTGAACAGCCTTGCAATACTGAATAATAAAAGAAACCCAAGCTATCAGGACATTATTTTTGAAGCACTGTAGGATGCTCATATGGAACATTTTCTATCATGCTGCCCTCAAACCATTACAAACCAAGTAAGATATTGTGCAACTGCAGATGTGTCATTATAGACTCCACGTTTCTGAACTGTAGAGATGGAAATGAAACACAGATATTCAGAGGGTTCATTTTGATGCACTGACAGCTGCAAAAACCATTTTCCTGTTCCGTGGTGACAGCTTGACTAACACAGTGCTAAAGGGATAGCATAGCACAGCACAAGAGCACCAATGGGTATTTCTTCCACTTCTCTGCTCTGTTGCATTTATTACCACTCTGTGCAATAGTTTGTTTATTGTGAAAATGAGTGCATCAATAAGTGAAGTCTCTCCTTGGACATTAGATCAAAGTCACTGGACAAAAACCTTTTTGATATCTAGTGAACCCAAATTACTATTAAACTGAAGCTGAAGACCATTCTTTGAGGCTTTGGGGTTTTTTGTAAAGATCAATCTTTACAATTACCATGGTAATTACCATTTTGCCTTCATCTACAGCACAGTTAACTGCAGAGGTTCCTCAGGGAGCAGGTGAGCAGCTCAGATGCCTTGGACTGTGTGAGAAGGGAAAGTCTCAACAGTCAGAGTAAGAACATTTTGTGTATAAATCAAAACTCAGAGGCAGGAGGGATGAATCCAAAATGAGCCTCCAGTCACAGCCAACCCCATGCAAGTAATTTCCCTTTACCAGTCCAATTTCCACAGTTTTGATCACACCCCTTCCAGGTATTCCAAACATTTTAAACCAGCTGAATTTTGTAACTTATTTTAAGTGTTTCTATTACAACATAAGTGCTTAAGGGTATAAAATGCTTTAATAATATTCTGAAGATGTTGAGATTGCATTCACATGTAGAAATGAATCATAAATTGATAGTCAGAGGAAATACGCTAACAGTGATGAGAATATATTGGATTATGTACCCGAGCGGTGGAGAACTCAGCTGACAGCTCACCAGTTATTATTTAGTACAACTCACACAAACACCAAGCAACAAACCCAATAAAGATTCATGAAGAACTGGCCTCATTTCTCTGCCTGGAAGTTAGGGCACAAAATTTGAATTTGCTAAAAGAAGTTTGTTGAGGAACACCCAAGCTCCCCTGAAGGCAGATTTTTGACATGTGCACAACTGAGGGCAGGAGTGCTGGAGATCCTCTCTACCTTTTGCAGGTCCAGTGGTTTGGACGTGGAAAGAAATCTCCATAAGGCACTGGTAAACAATGGAAGGTCTCGGAGGAAAGTTGGAGAGTGTGGGATGTGAATTCAGGTAAAACTCAACATTTGAAAATATTCAGTTTCATTCCACAAAGGGAAATATGAGACATTGCAAGACTTCAAAAATGTTATAATCTAAATATAATGCAATTTATGAGCACATGCAATAAAAATTGGGCAAAAAGGCTGACTACAATGACAATTTAATAATCCAAATGAAAATAAAATGAATTTTAACTAGTGGGAAGCTTCCACACTCAGGAGGAAACATGAACAGAGAGCAGAATCTATAGAAATCCAGCTGGATCTGGCACAGGAAGAAAGCTCAGCACCAGGAATAACCTCCAGCAAATCAGATATCTCTGATAGGAAATTATTTGGAAAGAGGACAGACCAGGATAAGGACAACAATAAATGCACATTTTTGCAGCCCTGATCAGATAAGTCTCAGACTAACAGAAAGCAGCTGGCAGGAACATAAATAAGAAATAATCAATGGTGTTGTAGAGGGAGAGCAGATTTCTGCTCTAAGGTTTATTTGCTTTGCAGCAGCGAGCAGTAGCTGGTCATATTATTAAATTCAAGCTCTAATGGATGTCAAAATAATGCAGAAGATGAACTAAAGTTGGTATGTGATTTCTCAAGCAGACTATTCAAATTTTAAACCTTCCGCAATGAGGGCCAATATCCAAATATTGAGTCATAATTTCAGATACGTAAGTAATAGAGAATCACAGAATTACTGAGGTTGAAAAAGACATCCAAAACTATCACATTCAAACTTTGACCAAAATAATAACATATTCCCAATATGTGATTCTTCAATCCTGAAACGTTGTCCCCATTTTAGAGAGAACTCATGAAATTTAAGCTTGAATTTGAGATCTCAAGGCAGAGCACCAATAAAAGATTTTGAAGCAGAACCAATTTCTCCCACAGCATGGGCTGAAAGGCTCCTTCCCCATCCCACATGGGAGGAGCACATTCACAGTTCTGGCAGATGTTTTTATGATCAATGGAAGAAAGAGAAGTTTCCTTCCATGATTCTTAAGAATGCTGCCTGGAAAAAAAGATACTCTGTGTGTGTTTAAGGTGATTATACTTATTTTTGGAGTGTCTTTTTTAAACACTTCACAGTATTCTTGGCATTGAGGCGGAATTTAAAGTGGTGGCTCAAAAGCTTTACCTACATCCATTGTCTAACACAACATCAACTTGACAGAGAGTTTCTTTGTAAGGGAAAGCAATTTGCTCCATGTAGCCGAGCACAAAGGACACCAGTGGGGCTGGCACTGACATCTGCTGGCACTGCCCAGTGAGAAAGCAGCGACAAAGTACAGCATTTAACAGAAAAACCAGCCCAACTTTTAAATGCTGCTTTACAAATTCTTACTTCTCCCTTCTTTCAACATGGGGTGTCTTTTGGTGGACAGAAATTTACATTTATCTGAGGAGAAACATAATTGCATATGCCCATGGAATAATCGCCCTTTGAGTCTGGCTCTAGAAAACTCTTTTAAACTAAGAGACCGTGCAAAAAGCACAGAGCACTACAGCTTCTTCACCTTGATGATGATGGTTTGGTTTTTCAAATACTGCATGCCATTATATATTAAAACTTATAAAATCAGCCGTCTCTAAGTTTTTATGCTGTACCAATGCACAAGAGTATGACATATCCAGTCTGAAATGGCCACAGAATCACAGAATGGTTTGGTTTGGAAGCGACCTAAAGGCCACGGGCAGGGACACCTTCCACTAGACCAGGTTGCTCAAAACCCCATCCAGCCTGGCCTTGACCATGACCAGGGATGGGAGAATGATGTGTTTGTGCACAGGGGTGCTTGGAACAGCACATCTGTACCTCCACCCCATGGGCACAGCCTTTGAGCATGAGTCTGCACCTTCAGGTGTAAAAGCAAAACCAAAAAATCTGTGGGTCCTTGTGCTTTGGTTCCATCAGCCTTGGCACTGCTGTACATGAGGACTAAATCTGCTGAAGCTTTGATCCAAACACAATCAATGTACATCAGGTTCTGGCATAAATATTAAACAACAGCAGCACAGGTAAGTGCTGAGGGGGCAGGCAAAGAGCTCTTGTAAGGTTACAAGGAAAATTCTTCATCGCTTCAGAAGCTCAGTTCTTTAATACCTGGAAACCTTTAAAAGACACTTCAGAACAGAGCTGATGTGTGTACAATTTCTGGCCCCGTATCTCCTGACAAAAATGTATATAAAAATTGCCTTTAGGATATATCTACCAAAAGAGCCTGGAAAGAGGGAAACGACATTTTAGAGGTCTGAGGCATTATCAAATTGCATTTAAGTTAGATAATCAGGCTTTAAAGGCAAATTTAATTGCATGTAGAGGCAAATACTTTTAAATTGAATTATAAAGCATTCGCTCAGCAACACCATCAAATGCAGGATCAGATTATTTCAAAATATCTTGTACAATTTGAAAAAGAAAACAAAAATCTCAATTTTTCATCATGGCAGAGGTGACAGAGCCAAGCCTGGGGAGGAATCCCTGTCTCAGAGTGGCACTGTGAACAGCAATGTGTGACTGCCCTACTTGTGCCATTTCCAGTAATTAAGTGGCACATGTGTCCTTCAAAAGGGGCACAGTAATGAACAGTAAATCAGGAGTCGAGAGGCATGGCTTTGTTAGAGGTGTCAGTCTGCAGAAAGGCTCATTATATCACTGAATTCTTGTACCTTTTTCGGAGAGAGCAATCAGGGCAATTGCTGGGATCCACAGGCACGAGGAGCAGGCACATCCATAGCATCCCTCCCTCCGTCCAGGAAATGGTTTTCCAGCCTTGGCCGCATTATTCATTATATCTCGAATTACAGTAGGACAGCAATGCCAACTCCCCGTGCCAGAGAGGAGCTGCAGGCACAGAAAGGGCAGTGCTCCTTGGAATGCAGTGCCCTTGGTAGGAATTCTGTATAATAAAATTGGAACTGATACTCCCATTTTTATTTACATCACGTTACTCCTTCAGGAGCCAGCCAAGATTCTCTGTCTTTACTCAGCACAAGCACCTCTCACACTGCAGACCTTGGCAATTTAAGCAGGTCAAGAGAACTGTAAGAACATTTCCACAAAAAGTCATTTACTCCTTTGAAAATTCTTTTAACATCACTGAAATTTTTAATGAACTCAAGTCAGATCTGTCTGGAAAACAGGCCTGGAAAAAGCCTTTGAATCAGATAGATATTTCAAACAATATAAAAGGGTATTTTCCATTTTCAAAACCTGTTTCAATACATGGCTTGACAAAAGACTATTTCAGTTTGAAATTTGTTTAAATTGAATTATAGTAATGGGCTTTAAAATTTCCTAAATATCAATACCATATCTTTGTCTTATTAAATAGTTCAGGTCAGCTGAAATGACTCTAGGTATTCTGACTACAGAGATCTGGGGTTTTTAATGTGGGAAAATTTTATTTTTAGAAATAAATTTAATTGTTCTGCAGGGAAAGAAGCATCAAGCGATGGAACTGCTTCTCCTCCAACTCTATTGAGCTACAAAAGCCACTGAATTAAAAAAAAAAGAAGAAGTTTGTTAAGAGTTATTTTCTTGCTTGAAGGCTGCCCACTAAACTGCATTTATATATGAAAATACACTGAAGACCAGGAGCATTGCTATTAATCTATCGATTACCAGAGAGCTTTGAGGCAAACCCAGATGCTCTGGAAAAAAGAACAGACGCAATCTCTGGAGTTTCTTCTTTGGTGAACAGTCTGAACAACTCCTTCTAATTTGAGATTCTTTTCCTTTTTTCCCCTCTCTTCTTCTTCCAACAAGTTTGGAAAAATCAGTGTGAACCAGAAAAACCCGTAAGATATAGGTAATTTTGGACGCTTAGTTATTCTGACTAATTGCTGAAACTCTGAGGTTATTTGAATTTCCCCTGAAAGAAAACATTGGGAAATAATTACTATTAAAGAAAAGTTGGATAGAACAGAGGAGGAATCCTACGTCTTGAGTTTAGCCTGGAAAAAGCCTCTGAAGTTTTGACAGACCAGGTTCCCTGCATCAGGCTTTATGAAAAGACAACATTAAGTGTAAGAGACTGTGAATTAAACCTTAAAAATCAGACAGAATCTTCACTTTCCTCCTCAATTTGTGATTAAAGAATACTTTGCTTTCTGAAAAAGATAAGGAAAGTAAAAATTAAAATAAGAGAAAGCTAATGCAAAAGTGTAAAGGGAAGCAAATTGTGAACATTTTTGGTGTGTGCATGAAGCAAAGATTTAACTAAGGAATACATGAAGTTTACCTTGAAGTTTCCCATGAAGGGAACCCTTCGTTCCCTCTACTAAATAACTGGGAATTGGAAAATCCCATTGCATATCATACCAGGAGCAAGGGGCCCAAAGGAGCCGTTTCTCTCGTGGAAGGAACAGGGATGTCCAACATTACAGCTAAAGCTCCTGAAAAGGAGCTCACCATTTCCTCATAACCAATTTGCTTTTTAAAACAGGTTAAGAACCAAGAGACAGGGGAGATTTCCTGGCACACAGTCAGGCATCTCAATGTGGAGATTAAACACGATTCACTTTTCTCAACACAATTCCTCAGTCTGGATCGGTCCCAGGCTAAAAGGAATATACTATATCCAATATAGTATATATTGGATATATACTATTGGATATTTACTCCAGTGTCCATCATGGAGGAGATGAAGGACTTCTTCCCAGATTCTGCCAATAAAACAGTGTCAGACAGGGCAGCACTGGGGCTGGTGGAGATGTTACACAGCAAGAAAGGCCCTGAAGCACATCTGAAATTATTGCTATTTCACAGCACCAGTTACCCCTCATACCACAGGACTCACAGCAGGGATCTGGGACTGGAAGAGATCATTCCAGCATTCAGACTCCACAATCCTTTTCTGGGATCAATTGACCTTCAGTCTCATAACGTAGTATCCACTCAAACAGACTAAAGTACAATATCCATCTCGCTGTAAGTCTAGGTGTGCCGTGTATAATTTCTTTTTTATTACAATACATTCTCATAGTCATCCTTATCATCAGGAAAAGTGATGTACAGCTTGTTGTAGTGCTGAAAAAAATCCAGAGATTACTGTACAAAAATATCAGAACATGAAAGAGATTTAAGATTGCTTTGCTTAAGCTTTACGAATGGCAGACAACAATGCCAATAAAAATGGGGCGAAAAACCCTCCTCTCATGGCATTTCCTCAAGTGACACTTGAAATATTGGAACTCTGCTACTATACTTATCTAAGCCAGACCAAATACCAATGTGGAAAAACCCCTTTAGTTCTGAGGTCAAATGACCCCTGCAGGATGACACCAGCTGTATGGAGGGTCCGCTGAGCTAAATATTTCCCCCGCACCAGGATAAATAAGGAATTCACTCAAGTAGCCACGAATTGCTGTAGATATGGCTTTGTACAAGTGCTCAGCAGCAGGGCAATAACACCTAGCCCACATCTGCCATGAATACTGGAGCTGAAAACTAAAACGACAGAGAGAAAGAGGCAAAGAGAGGAGTGTCTGCGGCTTCTCTACAAAAGCTATTTTTATTACAAATGCACCTCCCTAGTTTCAAGAGAGAATTAAAAGAGTGAAGGCCTTTGACCAGTCTACACAGGGAGTTTAGGCAATTCAATGTTTCCTTCTGGCTTTGGAGTCTCTGAAAAATTCAGTTAGGCAGGTCTTGGGTCAAGTCCCAGGAGAACTGTGGTGTCTTGTTAGTTCCATTTGTTATAACACTGGGAAAAAGTCCCCAGTAGCTTTTTGCAGAGAAACTCTTAACAAGTCAATTTTGGAAGTATAATTTTGGCATAACGTGAATTTTTGAAGGTCAGGCTGTATGGATGAAGTAGAAATGTTCAGAATTCAGATATGTTTCTTTTTTCTTTTTTTTTTTCCCCCTAAAACTTTTTCAGACTTTTTCATGAGGAAGAAGCAGTCTCTAAAATTCATCAGACCCTCTGGTTACAAACTTCTGCTGATCATCTTTTAAAATTTGGCAATTAGCAACTGTTTTGCTGAATTTAAGAGCAATAAATACAGTTTGCTTCCTCTACAACTTATTCTTTCTAATTATCCCAAAAGCAAAACAAACCAAAAAATCCCAACCCACAGTTTTCAGTCAACTGAATACATGATCTCAACTGGTGCTACGAACTAGAAGGTGGCAGGGAAAGAACGGAGGAAACGTCAGAGTTCCTTACAAATAACTCTAAGAACAAATGAGATCAGATGCTTTCTGCTCATCAGCAAAGAGCCAGTGGCAGAACAGTGTAAAATCCATCATATCCTGGTAAATAAAACCTTCACTGGAAAGGTGGAGGAAAGATTAGAGGCCTTCTGTTATGACTTTATATTGTGATAATTCTTCACTCTCCAGACTGCAGAGGACAATCCTGGCTGCTTCATTTGTGTGATCAGACGCACAGGCTTAAACCCAATAATAAAAATAATCGGCTTCAATGGGATTATGTGCATAAATGAGAGTTCTCAGAACAAGATCTTAAGTAGCCCACCCATGTGGTGTTCCCTGGGAGCCTTCGGGGAAATCTTCAGAGAGAGGATTTTCGCAAGCGCTGTGCAATTTCATTTAAGAGGAGGGGTCAGACACTCAGCAGATGCAATTCGAAACAACATTGTTGATATTAATTATTCTCTAGGGTCTTCCCTGTAAAGATCTGACCTGTAGAACCTGCTGTATATTAGCATTAGCTTTTTATGCTTCCACAACAGAGAGGTTTAATAAGCGGCCATCTCTTTTCAGACCATTCTGGCTATGAGACAAAATAGAAATACACTTTGCAATAACACCAAGGTCAAAATGTACTGCTAAGGAACAGAAGAGCATTTCACCAGAGAATGGAATGGATGTTAAATATTTTAAGAATCTGCTGCTTAAATAAAAAGTAACCTCCTGTGCATTAAAAATACATTTATTGATCCTATTCAAGATTCAACAGAAATACTTCCAGCGAAAGGAAACTTGAAAGGACTTGACTACTGCCAAAATGGGTATGTTTGTGGGACTGTCTTTGGTAAATGCAGCAGAAATAATAAAACATACTTAATAAAAGGGTTTGAATCCCTCTTTTCAATAGTTAACCTAAATTACAATTTAAGCATCGACAGTGCAAGGAGGGAATTTGAAGAGTGAGATAAGAAGAAAAAAGGTGCATCACTTCAGACATCCTAGACAATTTATGCAGATAGAAGTGTTAAACAAATAAATTAAAAAGACCCCCACTGTCAGCACTTGACAGAAATAGAAATCATGTTCTTTACTCTCAGTGTACCCTTATCTTTCTTCTCCTTGCCTTAGTGAATATGAGTCAGAAATTAACACTGGCAAAACAACTTCTGAAAAACTGAAATCCTAAAGAAAAGGAGCCTGGGTTTATTTCTGCTAATATAGAGTCCGGAATATATTCAACTCCCAAATCATCCTCCTACCCCACAAATAAACCCCATCATACGGGGCAATGACCTTCCTCAGCACATCACAATTGCATCCTTTATTTAATACCTTTTCATCTTTGCAGTTCTGGGTTGTAACTTCCAGAACAGGCAAAGAGACAATTCGTTTTCAGGAGGAAGGAAGAACTCTGCTCTCGGTATTATTAAAAAAATAACTGCAATGATTTATTCAGTACCAGACTTAGAATATGCACTGCAAATATGAGTCCTTCATAAACATTTTACCTCTTCCTATCAGTACCTGTCCAGACTGGCAGAGTACAGAGAGCTCTTTCAAGGTTTTTATCATCAAGGTCTCATCTGACTTTGGAGCATATTTGCTCTGAAGTTGCTGATGGTACATAAAGAAAACACAGCATCATCTAACTAGGATGTGTTAAGCTCTGATAATATTATTCTGAGAGATGCCACAGGAATTTCCAACACAAAATAGAGATTTGCAATAGGATACCCTCACTCCACAAGGTAAGGAAATTTGAAAGGCACATTTTTAATATGTATGGACAAGCCAAACTCCAGACTTTGGTCACAAACGGTGGATGGGAGGTGAGGAGCTCTAAATTTTATTTAGTGGACTTCGATGGAAAAACCCTGTGGTGCCTCCAAGGGTCAAATCAGTACTTGTCCTGTATTTCTGTTCCTGTCTCGCTTGCCTTTGTACATCTGTATATATCCTTCAGTTAGAAAAAAGCAGAGTAATTACAATCTGAAATGGATACTGATTCCAAAGGACCCCTAAAAGAGTTGGCTTTTCTTTATGGACACCCTCAGGCTGGGCTCTGCAGACATGGGGGATCCCAAGACACAGAGCTGAGAGCTGATGAGTGATGTTTGAAGGAGAAAAGCTGAACGAAGGGCTTGACACCTAACTGGAAACCAGGCTGGGCTCCTGCTCCTGTGAAACACCTCATTCCATCTGCCAAGGGTCCTCATCATGAGAATGAGGCTCTTTGGAACCTTAAATGCATGGATTTCTATGCTCTGATCAATAACCACGAGCAGGGGATGCCACTGATCCAGGTAAGAACCATTAGAACATTGTGCACATGAACCTGTAGCAATACCTGCCCTCAGCTCCGAGCGTGTTGTGGAGCACTGAAAACCCTGGGAAGAACGGACGAGGAGCAGCCCAGGCCCAGCTGCCAGCGGTGGCTGTTATGAACTAATTAACAGCATCCTTCCAAATGCTTCTTCCAAAATTTTTTCCTCCTGTGAATACTACAAATCCAAGCATTATGAAATTTTAAATGGGGAAATTACAGTCCAATTTCTGTTCTTTAACATTATATTGCATACAATTAAAAAAAACCTGTGCCATTTGAGACCAAAATTGATTTTAAGATCTAGCACCAATTTCTTCCCCAGATGGAGTTTGTGGGACCTCCTGCATGAGTCTCTCTTACATGTCTCTGCTGAAAAGTAATCTATATTCAATTTGGCTATCAGATTACTCACTACCACATCACGACAGATTTCCATGATACTTTGTGATAACAGTTTTAAAACTGATTTTGATTTTTGTAACTTACTGGATTAATCCGTTTATTAATTCCTTTAATTGATGTGTGGTTATACCAGAGAAACAAACAAGCATTTTTAAAACATAAACATAAAAAGAGACAAATCTATGACAAATATAATTTAGGTAATTAAATTCAAAAAAGAGCCACACAGTATTTCTAACCCTCTTCATCCTTTACAGTTTCCAACCTCTCTATGTATAAAAGTGATGTAGAAACCCCATAATAATTGCTGAAGTTACTCATTAAAATGCAGAACTATGTGAAAGGGAAGCATGGAAAACATTTCTGACATCTAAAGGCAAGGTAAAGTTTTCTAAAGAAATAAGTTTGCAGATCAATCCCACAGCTAAAAGACTGGCACAAATTAGCATTCTTCTGTCAGGTGTTTGAAGCAAGTGAACCTATCTTTTAGCAACCAAAGCTAAAAATATGGAGCAGCTACTTTTGCTTTCAGCAGGACAAGTGCTTTGCATAAAATGAAATATTCATAGAACAATGTGGTTATAAAAATAGGTAATTTATCACTGCAACCACATATCATGGGGAGGGTAAGAAGCATTCTAGGACCCTGCTGTCCCCCAGGGCATGTCCTGCAAAGCCCTGTGGGTCTACAGGACCTGAGCTGTGCTGTCTGACAGAAGGACCAGGTCAGAAGTAAGAAAAATACAGAGGAGAAAATTGAATAAAAACTTTTAAATAAATCTAATGTTTTTGAGAAGCTCTCTGACAATGTCTCCTTCTTGGTTCTGGATATGTTTGCTTCAATGCTGGTCAAGTGGATTTAGCATTCACACAAATTGGGGAATTGCTCTGGTTAAAGCCCTGTAGGAGCCTCCTATAAAAAGTGGATTTGGATGAGGGGAGATGCCAGGGGAAGACAAAGTTGTTTTCACATTTCCCAGTACAGTTCAGCTCAGAGTGAGGCTTTGCTGAAAGATAAAAATTTGGCTATTTCTAATTGATTGGCAGTTTTATGAAGGTTACAAATGTGGGAACTCATCTGGAACCATCATAAATTTTGCTTGTTGTCAGAATTGGGATTAAGATCAGGTCTCAGAGGAGCTGGGGAAGAGTGTAGGGCAGGCAGGGCATTAATCCATTGACAGCAGAACCTTGACAAAGTTTGAAATAGAGTTTTCTTTATAAGTCTTACATTATTTTCTTTCCTCTTATAGAAAAGGCAATGCACTGGAGGGGTGTTTGTGAAATAACACACATGTGTGAGCAGAAATAATGGCTTCACATATTTAAACTGAAAAGAAGAAAACAGTGTTCTTGTTTCACAAGGCTGAAAGAGAGCAAGTGAGAGAGAGAGGAACACGGCACTCATTAAGGTAAAATAAAGTATTTAACATGTTTCATATTAAGTGAGTTGTTGTACCTTCAGCTCAAGTGCAAAACATATGAATCTATTTTTAATTTACTAGGTTTATGAATTTTACAGCATAGCCTGGAAAGGAAAGAAGAAGGAAAGGGTGGGTAAAATTACAGAGTTAACAGATTAAATTATTAAGACTAATTGTAGGAACACAGAAAACTGCACATGTAAAATTAAAATATAATTATAAAGAAACAAAAACAACTACAGGGCCTGTGGAAAATATGTGGGAAACATTTTAGGGATTCTAAACCTAATGGCTTTTCAAATGTTTTATTAACACATTTCCTTTAACTGGTAAATGGTAGAAATGAGGTTCGTTAAGGTTTCAAAGAAAAGCTCCAAGCACTTATAACTGCATACAAGGCCTGCGAATATTCCTGTGAAATGCTGCACCTAAATTCGTGCTCATGGTTAACCCTCCCATAAACGGAAATAAAACGTCTGGGGAAGAAGGAATCATATCCCAAGACTTTAAAATCAAAGATCCTTGTCCATGCTTCTCCTGGCCAAGGTCCTGTTACTGAGGAGAATGAGAATTTTGGTTCCTCTGTGCTATTTCAGAGTTGAGATCAACATGAGGGAGGGCAGGATGAAGTTTATAACAGCCTTTTCTTAAAAGACTGATTTCTGCTGAAAACATTTAGCCCAAGTTTAAAGTTACGAAATGCCAAATATTTTACTGGTTTATATTTAGATAATACAATGATATTGCCTATGATTTTATTCATGAGGTAAAATACTGTTCAGGTTTTTTTAACAGCAATTATTTCTTGTGCATAGATCATTTGAGTTTTTCTGAGCAAAGGTTCCCTGCTTTGACAGAAAAGGACTAATGAAACTATTTTTGAAAGTTCATTTTCTACAGGCAATGAGAAAGGAAGAGATTTTTTAGTTGTGTTGAAAGGATCTGTGGCAATCTGATTATTGTTTTCTGTTTTACTTTATTACAACAGCCATCATTCTCACTGAGAATTTCAGAGCACTAAAGGTACTTAAATATCAGGGGAAATGAGTATTGAAATCAACTCATTATTCAACAAATAAACACTAAGCTCTTCAGTTTTCAGTCCCATAATCTTTCTAGTGTCATATTTGATATTGCTATCAGTGACTTGAGCTCACATAACTTTTATTGGTGTAAAGTCGCTTTATTGTGTCTAAATATTAATATAACAAACACTTGTTAATGCTACTGAATTAATGACTATGACTTTTGAATATTTCCTTTGAATAACTGTAAGCTCAATAGGATTCAAGAAATGCAATCTCCTCACTATTGTGTGCAAACAGACAAAAACAGAAGAGTGAATAAACGCAGGAGACCTAACTTCAAAAATAAAATTACTAAAGGTATTCGCCATACTCATAAAATTCCTGTAAAAATTATCTTCTTCAGTTTAAAAAGACTACAAAATTTACTAATATTCAGCATAATTTGTCAAGCACTGACAACAGTGATAGAAGAGATCACATCTGTACACACAGGGCCTCCTCTGTAAGAGCACAGCGACAGAAATGAGAATTCAAGGAAAATTAATGCCTTTAAAAATGTGTTCCACTCCTTTTTTTTAACCTCAGTAATTTAATGCAGTAGAACAACAGACACGTGGGTTAGATTTTTGTGTTGGCTGCAGTGAGACTCCCAGGAGGCCAACGAAGTGGAGGTGTTTCGTGGCACCTCTGCAGGGGATGCCCAAAAAGGGGAACCAGTTAACATTTGTGCCAAAATGCTGCTGGACCTCAAATGATGAAGGTTCCAGGGCAGCTTTGAAGCTTTACAAATGTTTCTGGAGGAATAAGCTGTATGTCATAAGCCAATGTGAGGAATTACTGCTGCAGAGCTTGCATTTTATCATTCACAACAATAAAACTACCCCACTTCCACACATTTCAGCCTCTGATCGGTGTTGACACCATTAAAATCACCACATTATGCAAGGGCAGTGAACTCGTGCCCACCCACCCCAGCACGACATGCCCTCCTCCTCCACAGCCTGCTCTGCCTCACACATTGCTAAGATACATCTAATTACAGCAATAAAAGCCTCCACCTGTTTCCTCTGCTTATCTGGGTGGAAAAAGAAAGACAGACACGGACTGAACTTAAGTGAATTAAAATTAACCTAATGGTCGCGGTGATTTAAGCGATGGCAGGTGGTCTGGCTGCCTCTTTCTGCACTTTCCAGCTGGAAGTGGGAAAATAGGCTGCCAGGTTTGTGCTCTGCTTTTAACAAGTGTTTTTAAAGCTGTTTACTGACTCAGGGAAAGGAAAATTAAGGTCGCTGCTAAGCAGAAATGGGAAAGGAGTTTCAAAAACACTCAGCACTGAAGTGAACTCTGATCCCACTCAGCGTACTGGAGATGCTATCATTAACTTCAACAAGGCCAATGCAAAATATCTTGGAAAACCTGAGGAAAGGATCTTTCTTATGTTTAAAAGTATTGACTAGGTGTTTGCCCTTTTCCCCTACCATGCCGACCCTCATACATTCCTTCCTCAACAAGATTTTTTAAAAAATCAAAGATTACAAAGAAAACTGAAATATATCTTGAGGGCATCAAGAGGGAGAAAAGCATTTTTCTATCGGCAGTGTTGTTTTTATAAGGTTCAACTTAAGAGCTAAAAAATGTTGCAGATTCCTGGCTGGAGGATTAGCAGGGACAACCCACAGAGATCTGATGCTCAAACTAAGAACTTTTTTTATTTTGACTGAAGCAGGAAATGCTGGTATCTAATCTTTATCAGCCCCTTTATCACAATATGAACATCAAGCAGCAGAAGACTGAATTTACTAATTGCTTTTCAGCAAATCATGCCTCTGGGGAGGGAACAAACAGCAGCTCTGCCATTGACTCCCCTGGAGTTTGGTACTGGATTCACCTTTATTTGGATGAAGTGCCCTGTGCTGGGTGCTCCTGTGTCCCCAGCCGTGGGTGACCCACGGGGACAGGGACACCCTGAGGGACTGCACTGTGCCTCCTAAAAGGTCTGTCCTTATTGCTGATTTATGGCTAATTATCCCACAAACCATTTTTACTTTTTACCAGCCACCCTCAGATATATCTAGAAAAAGTAGAGCAGCACCCTGCGCTCTGAACGATGCCACACTGTTTGCACTTGTCACGTGGAGAAACACTGGTGCACTGAAAGTATTCAAGCCTGAATCTAAATCAAGGCAGAGAAGTTTATTTAAAATGCCCACTTTCAAGTTCCCCTTTCTCTTTCAGGAATCTCTGAAGTACTGAGGAGAATTTGTATTCTGTCTTTTCTGCACGTGGACAGCAGTGGCAGTAATTCATCCCTCCCGCTGAAGGCTATAGGGTTTTGTGCTAGGGCTGCAGTCTCACTGAACTATGGGGGGGGAAAAAGCCTCTGCATGCCAGAAGGCAGAACAGAAATATTTGACTGAGATCAAACTTTGGAACAGCAGTACCTTAGCTGTGATAAAAAACTAGCTCAGATCAGAGTAGTACCTGTCCCAGAAAAGTAACTATACATTGGGTTCAGCAGTTTTATGAAAAAGAAGAGTATCTTCCATTTAGTTAATTAGTACATTTTAGCAGGTGCATGTCAATTTAAATTCATTTTACTTTTGAAACAAATAGCTTTTACATATTTTGCCCCAGGTAAAGAAATAAGCTGAAGTCTGAACATTTGTCTTGATATTATTTCCCTTTCTTTCACTATTTTTCTCTGTATGATGGTTTTTCTTGAGAGCCTCAGAATCTTTTAAGTTGAAGACGATTTAAAGAACCAAGCTATTGTTTACTCAAAAAACAAGAAAAAGGAAAATCCTAAGAGAAAGCTCAAGTTCTGATATCTCCTTCATCTCTAAAGGGAGATGGAGAGGCACTCTGCCTGAAGAGCACACTCCCCTAAGTTGCCTGTGGAGATTATAAGCTACAGCTGAGGTATATCCTAAGTACAGAGGCAGGATGAAGCAGTCCCTATCAATTAAAAAAAAACAACTAAAAAGCAAAATTATTTCCCTAATTCAAATATTTACTTCATGAAAGTCATTAGTATGGAAGTCCTATAATAAAGTGAGAAAAAAATACAAAACGTTGACTTGTGTCACATTTTCTGCAAACTATTTGCTTCGCCTTTTGGAAAATTTAAACTCAATTTAGTTAAAAAAAAAAAAAAAAAAAGAGAGTCAAATATATTTTTTTTTAAATTCCTAGAAATCTCCGTTTTCTAAGACCTGTTTCAGGGTCTTGGCATTGAGGATACATATAAACCCACAGCTGTTATAAAACAGGTTATTGAACAGTGACAGTAATGAAGGAGACTTGCATGAAATTCTGAATTTAACTTATCTGCACCCTCTCTAATTTACACTTAATGCTTCAGATGGTCCCCTTTTCCCTGTTCTTTCTTTCTCCACTTTAAACCATTCTCTTCAGAGTTTATTAAGTTGTAATCTTTCAACCTACACTAACAAGAATTTTCACTTCCCACCAACACCAACACTAAGCAATGAAATTTAGGGAGATAGTGTTTAGTGCTGTGATAACATACAGTAGCAAAAAAAGTTGTATATAAGCATATTGGAAAGATTTTTATTAGAAGTTTGGGAGGAAAGAGATCTATATCTCCTCCGTACTTAGCCCAGAATGTCAGCTAATACTTTCAGGGCACTTTTGCACTCTGAAGTATAGAACAGCACTAAGGAAGGCAATCAGATCCACTGCAGCATCCAGGGAACAGAAAACACATGGATAATGCTTCTGTATCAATATGTTACCAATTCAGAAGAAGCTACTAAGTTTAGGAAGTGCTTATATTCATGCCTTCCTTAAAAGTATGGATTTTGGAGACATTTTCTATTTAAATCTACATTTTATATATATAGATAAAACATAGGCCATAGTGAGGCTTTCAGGATAAATAGATGCTGTTAGAAAAATGTAGGCACAAGGAACCTAAAGTCATTACAGATAACAAAACCGGGTCAGCACTTGTGGGGTGGGGTCTGTATTAAACCAAAAAAAAAAAAAATCTCGCAGTCAGACAAATGACAGTAATTATTTAGGAAATAAGGCAAACAGTAAGGAACAGTGCAGCCAAGGGTCATTTTAAACTTGAGAATGAGACACTGTGGACAGTGGCTCCTGCTGGAAATAGAAAAATACATTCTTAAGCATCCTTTTCTGTGATTATTTTCTAAATAATCGAAATAATCTAAGTGACTAAAACATAAATCGAGATTGTGCAAAATGTTTGTTCCTAAGATCATTAACCAAACAGAAATTTCTGGAATCCCACTAAGGCACCAGCAGCAAGTAATGTGGTTGCTGTTTTCATTGGTGTGAATAAATATTAACAACTTGGAACTAATTAAATCTAATAACAAAAGTCATTGTTCATTTGCATGGAAAACAAGAAGTCTATTAATGTTTATGTGAAATAGTTTACTAAATTTAATCGTTTTAAAGCAAAAAAAAAAAAAAAATCCAGTTGCTGCAGTCTCTAAAATCGAAAGAATCTTTATCAATTCCATTAGGCTTAGTAATTTTGCATATAATTTGCATCCATAAGAAACAAATGTTATAATTTCAATGCTAAAAATAAGCTATACCCAAGAGCATTCAAAGCCAGGCAGAACTTTACATTGTCCCCTTGGTATTATCTTTTGGTTGACTATTATGTGGTGACTTGGTTGACATTGACTATATATTGACTGGTCAGACAATACAAATATGAATATGAAGAACCCTTATTAAAATTTTGAATTAAATTTATGTTCAGGTTTTATTTGTATTTTATTCTGCTGCCTAGTGCAATACACACGTGTCACCCCAGAAGATGAAACACTTGAGTTGCCATATCTGTTTTGCCTGTGACAAGATTGATAATGTTTGATAATCACTCAGCACCACACCCTTCGGGTTATTATTTGTCAAAAGGTGTGGTTCAGGCAATTCAAACATATTTTCACTTTAAGGTCTTGTTCTCAGCTGGGATAAACAAAGAGAAATGATGGAATATAATATTAGTTTATTAACTCAGTACTAGTTGCTCTGCTAACGATAAAATGCTTTTGGAGTGTATTTTTCTGAATGTTTTTCTAGAATTGTGGTTCCATGACCCAGTAGGATATAAATTGAATTCCAGAATCTACTTTTTTTGTGTGAAAGGCTAAATAATGGTGTCCCTCAGCTGGGGCCAAGTGTCATGTAAATATTCCTCACATTAAGTACAAAATAGAGTTCAGATTTATGTACAGAATTACAACAAAATCTCCTTGGCTGGTCTGAGTAGAAAGTGCAATTGATTACAATTCACTTAAAAATAATTATATTGAGTAAAGCTGATATTAACAGAGGCAGACAGGATAAACAAAGAGTAGGATATTGGCATTTCACCATTTGCTGTATTGAGCCGTGATCATTCTGTATTGTCTTAACCTCTCCATATCAGCAGATTAACCCCAGTGATTCTCCTTAGCAACATTCCAAAGCCCTTTAGTTTAAAAATTGATTTTCTCTCTAAACAACAGCGTGATTTAAGGTCGGAGTTTTCTCTGAAACACAGCATCAAACATAGGGTTTGTGTGTACTGTCCCATATTGATGAATTGTGACTGGGGTACACACTTCAACCCATGAGAGTATTGCCCCAGGAAGCAAATGCTCAGCTCCAGCAGGCTGGGCAGGAGACTGGACACCCTCCTGATCCTGCTCTCTGCTGAGTGTTGGGTCCCTCATGGCAATAGAGACATTGAGGTGCTGGAGCATGTCCAGAGAAGGGAATGGAGCTGGGGAAGACTCTGATGGGGGCAGCTGAGGAAGCTGGGGGGATCAGCCTGGAGAAAAGGAGCCTCGGGAACCTCTGCCCTACAACAGGAGGTTGTGGCTCGGTGCAGGGCTGTCCTTTTGAGTTACCAGCAGCAGGACAGCAGCAAATGGCCTCAAGCCACACCAGAGTATCAGAGGATTCCACCAGAGATTGGGTATTAGAAAAAAACCCTGCTGACAGGATTCTCAAGGCCTGGGACAGGCCGCCTGGAGAAGTGCTGAGTGACCACCCCAGAGGAGTTTAAAAGCTGTGCAGATGTGGCCCCTGGGGACACGGTCTAGTGGTGGACCTGGCAGTGATGGGTTAATGGTTTAACGACCTCAAAGGTCTTTCCCAACCCAAATGATTCCATGATTCTACTCTATTTTCCTCTTTCCCAGGACAGCACACAGCTCAGACTGTGCCTCACAAGTTCCCTGGGCTGGCAATGCTCTCTGCCATCTGATGGGAGAGAAGCATTTGCCGAATCAAACCAGAGCAGTTCTAGGCGCAGAGATCAAGCCTATCAACCTTAAACTCAGTAATTCTTTCTCACAAGATTTTCAGACATTTCTGCTTTTTCTTCCTGCATTCTTAGTATGATAATTTAAACTCATGATCACTTCCCAAACATTCTAATAAGTACTGATAATTTTAGAACGTTTTTGAAGTTCGCAGTTTTGTTCCTTGCTAACACTTATTTTACATTCTCAGATCTCATGCCAGTTCTTCTATAAGGACATAAAACCAGCAAATTCATTTTTTTCTCATCACCAGTTAACACCTTTTCACTTTCAGGAAGCTTATTTTAAATGTTTATTTTATTAGCTTTTAGAGCCCTTCTCAGGGTTATTAAGGAGTCTAATAGCTGATGCCTAAAGCAGTGCTGAATGTATTACTGCCCCCCCTTTTATTCTGATCCACCTTTCTAAATGTTAATTCTAAAACTGATGACATTTCCCCCTGAACTGGGAATAAGTCTGATATATCTTTCTTCATTTCTGTTAACACTGATTCATTTAATCACTGAATATTCCAACATTTGATATGTTTGTCTTGTTTGACTGTAGCTTGATAGGAAAAATTATTTGGTTCATGATGGACAGAAGTCCACAAATTTTTTGGCCACTCCAGAAAAATAAAATTAAGAGACAACCATAAAAAGCTAATTAATTACACTGCTGAATTCTGAACTTCCATTTTTAAATATTAAAAACATCAACAAATAACAGAAAGCTTTCTCCATGTTTTTCATGTAACTGTGTAAATAATAATGGTAAGGATCTGAACAGCTGAAGACCAGAGGATCCCTAATCACCTACATTCAATTTATGATCGTGGTAATAATGTACTTAGAGTAAACTTCTGCAGGAGTATCCATCTGAAAAGGTGTAAGGAAAGCAAAAGGTCTTTGGAAATTCATCATCCATCCTTTTTTGATGGAAAGTGTCAGGCTGTTTTTTGATGGAAAGTGTCAGCCACTGAAAATATCAAAATCTAGCAAACACATCAAAGAACACAAGGTAAAAAAATTACTGCAGCCATACCCTTTGATGCTGAAAAAGCCTTTGATACATCTGTGATAGAGTACAGGGCAGATGACTTAGCTAAAGGCTTTCTAACTAGAAATAAAGTCCTTTAATAATTCCTCAACTTTATCTATGTAATAAATATATAAACATTGCAGCCCAGAAATACCTGTGTTATTTGGTGGGAATACCTTTATTTGAGAAACAAACCTACCAAAGTGTTTGTGCATGAGATTGGCTTTAAAGAGAGAAGTCTTGGGTAACTACAGCACAAAACCTCCTGACTATTAAATATATTGGATTGTTTCCACATAAATATCCACTGTTTAGCAAGAGCTCCTGTCCTTGGAGATGTGCAGACTCCCACAGAATAACAAAGGTACCATCCAATATTCTCCTAATGATATCCAGGAAGCAATTTGTGTGGAGATTATTTCTACTGTAAAGTTGACTGCTGAAGGTGTGCGCTGCACTCCTGAGAGTGCATAACTTTCCTTATTATTTACCGAAACTTGCAGAGCTCGGTGAGGAAACTTTAATTAAATAATGTCCTAAATGAATTCTTCTGTTTGACCTTACGCAGTTTCATAGATTTGGTTTGCATGAGGGAGTTCACCACTGGCCCACTCCATTTGAATCTCACACAGTTCTACTCTGCCTTTTTAAGGAGGGCTGGTGTTTACACAACAGCATCTGTTTTTTTCACTGTATTGCAGATTTATTTGTGCAGATATGCAGCTTCCTATGGAAAAGACAGAAACTGCATTTAATCCTCACAAAGTCCTCGCTGTGGCTCTTCCAAGACCAAGTTGGTGTTCAGAATAAATCTCAACTCAGGTTATCCTCGCGAGGAAAAAATAGACTATAAAATTTGGTACTGTGCAAATTGCTCAGCAGTAAAGAGCCCCCTGTAAAATTTTTTTAAAAGTATATGTGAAATCCAGAATTAAGCAGAACTGTTTGATCAGGAGCACTAACGCACAGAGCAGTGGAGGAACAAGGTGTACGGTGGTAGGTACAGATCCAGCAGGGAGCTAGCTGCAAACATTCGGGAAAAAATAACTCACAGTAAATAAGAAAACCGTGATCTGTGCTAACCAAATTAATTTTAATTACTGACTGAAAAATACATTTTAAGTAATTTATGATGCTGTCTTATTTTTTGCTAATTAAGCTTTCATAATAAAAATAGATCAACAGACTACTTGTCCAAGCACATTTATCCAGATTTTAAAGGAACTTTATGTGCTTACTACCCTGTCAAAAAAGAAGTTATTAAATAATTAGTATTTCAAAATCTATTTGGTTTACCACCTCAAGTATAATTAATTATTTAAGGTTTTTTACAGCAAAAGAAAATTGAAAACAGTTCTTCTGTTCTGCAAAGCATTTGTACATAATTTTTTGGGTTAAAATCTCTCCCCATGAAGAAAAAAATGTGAAGAATAACTATATTAGGCCAAAATAGGATGGCTATTGTCCTTGCAAACATCACACTTCATACTGCTAATATTCAAAAAAGAGTATTTCAAGGCTTGAAATTACATTTTGAAATAGAACTGAAAAAAACCCTCGTTCTTTGGCAGCAGTATTTGAACGGAGCTCATTAAAACATCTCTTGACAGGTTATATTAAGTGCTACAATTATGCCTAATTTCGGTTTAGTACAATATGTTAATTTTAAACAGTTTAAGAGATTGTATCTCTTCTGGCTATTTTCTCCCTGCTTTGAAAGTGCACTTCACTCCAGCAGTAATCATAATTTCATATTGGAACTAACTGCATTTCTTTAGCTCTCATATTGCAAAGAACAATTTAATAGACACATTGGCCTTACTCTGCTGAAGCCTGTAAGATTTAAGTAGAGTATTTCATATCACCATGAGGACAGATAGGAGAGACCTGGAATGTGTCAGAACATGTTGAGCAAGATATGCAAAGATTCTTTTCCACTGGAGAGAATTTGTAGACATAGAAGTGTTCTTACTGTGTTCTTATTTTGTGTCCCCATATATAAGGATCTGCACCAGGTAACCTAACAGAGTCAATTGGAAGAGAGATTAGAACAAATATTAAACTTTGAACTGAAGTGAAAAAACCCAAAAAAACCCATCTGATGATCCAGATGGAGTCATGTGCACTTTGGGTTAATGCAGAAGATACTACTTCAACCTACATTTTCATTTAAAGAGAAAAGAGTAATGATTTTAATTTTCCCTTTTGAAAGGTGCTATAAAACATAAATAATATAAAGCAATGTCTGCCCGCACTGAAAACTGCAAAATGAGAGTTTCAGCTGCAAAATAACCTACAATACCCAATTCTGAGTCCTTAAGATGAAGTCATTCAGGTTTCACACAGCTGTGTGTGAAACCAGGAGTGGTGAGCTTTCCCTCCTATACAAATTGCACATCCCAGTCTGCAGACAGACAAGCTGTGAGGCACAGAGCAGTGAGATGTTGGCAGGGCAGAGATGAAAACAGACCACTGGAAGTTCACTGGACTCCTAGTGCATTGGGAGTATTGGTTTTTTTTTTCGATATAGAATGTGTGAGATAACAAGAATGTGTGAATCCTAGACTGAGAATCCTAAGCCAGAGATGGAAATCAGCATGAGAGCAGCCACGGAGCTTGCAGGGGAAGATCAAAATGAGACAGAACAATCACCCCATGGCAGTTAGGAGATCATCATCTGGGAGCTTAGTTTCACAGCAAAAAGCATCTCACTCACACCCTTCCAGCTCAAGAAGGAGCAGAGAAAAGCCAGTTATAACTACTTTTCACCCAAGATTATGGAAGAAAATCCTAAAAATCAAAAATCCTAAGGAACTTCTGGCGATTGAAATGGTGCAAACCATAGACAGAGATGATTTTTCCTGCTGAGCTGGATGTCTGAGTCACCTCACTGCTGGAATCACAGAGGCTTTATCTGCCCTGAGAGGTGGGTGGTCAAATATTTTAATGGAGAGATTTGTAAGTCTCTAAATGTCAGGCAACTGAAACCAGTCAGCAAATAAAAGATGATCACAATACCAATAATAATAGTCCATGAAGTTTGAATAAACACTCTGTACATCAATAAATAATCACATTACAGATTGCATTACACATCCCATCTGAACATTTCCAAATTAATAAAAGATGTTAACTTGACTGTCAAGCTCTAGAATAAGGACATTTGTTTGCTGGCAGATTTCTTCACTGTGAGTAAATATCCCTGTGTCAGATGCCCACATAAGTATTGATAACAAGATTTCCACAATAAAAAAGTTAACAGAGTTGCAACAGATGGGCCAAGACTTTCTTATGAAATTTTAATAAATCACATTATTGAATAAAATTATTCCTTCTGCAGCCCTGGATTTTTGTTCCAAAATTTTAATATAAAATACAGTGTCATAGATTTGATCTCTTAAATGAAGCATAGCAGCCAGAATGTGAAACTCTGGGAGCAGTAGAAATGGCAAATTACTTTCAGAAAGCATCCAAAAATGTCATTTCCTCTCGACCTCCGTCTTGCTGACTGAGGAGAGCACTCAGTTCTCACAGAGCACAGACAATGGAGCTCAGGGCTGAAGTGCAGGAACTTCTAATGACTGCTCAGTGTCTTGAATTATTTGCCTTTGTGCTTTCATTGCATGTTGGTAACAAACAAAGAAGCCAGCGCTGTGTTGAGTTTTAGAAAGCATTTTGTCAAAAAGCTAATTAAGTTTCTTTCCTTTCTCAAAGCTACAGTGCCAATTGTTTTCCAGCTAAATGCACTAGATTTCTAATGTTGTCCTGATATTCATATATTTATTACCCAGAAACCTCAGCTGAGTTGTCAGTTTAGCACGAGTTACAAGCCTGATGAAAGGCAAGCTATTTCCAAATAAAGAATTAATTTTAAGAAGCACCTGGTGTGGGGAGAAGCAGTGGAAGCAATTCAGTAGGAGCAGCACATCCCCAGTGAGGTGAGCACTGAGCTGCCAAGATCCCTCCCACCTCTACCCATTGACATGCCTGAGTTTAAGCATTCACAATTTCAACTGGAACTATATTTTTACATTTCATTTTTGCCCTAAAAATAAAAGATTTCTAGTCCTCACAACACATTTTCATAACAAATTTTGCAGTAGGGCTGAGGTCCATTTCTCAGTTTAAATTACTATATTAAAAAGCCACTTAAAACTGGGACCATTTATTTCCACTTCTGTACATCAAAAAGTTTCTAAATTTTGCACTCTGTGAGGATGTGTGACCTTCCTCATGAGTAGCTTCAAGAGATCAAAATCAACATCTAAACATTACAATAGCTCAGAATTAGAATTTCTCTCCTTACAACCCTGGGTTCTCCCAAGTGCACTCCCAGTCTCAAATCTGCACTTTCTTACAGCACATCACACAGAGGAGGTCTCTTCACCCAGAGATTCCCCCAGGCAGGGATCTGGATATGCTTTTTATGCCTGGTACAGGGCAGGCACACGCAGAAGGTCAGATGGTGGCTCCAGGAATGTGTGAACATCTAAATATCCTTGAAAAAAATCAGCCTGTGAAATCAGTCTGGTGCACTGATATCAATAGGATTGTAGAGATTTGCAGGTATTGAAAACCTGGGCCAGGAAAAGGAAAGAGCAGCCAGATAAATCCTTTAGATCCCAACCATCAATTCATTGCATACTGATATGACCAAAAAGGATTTTCAACTTATCACCAGAGAATGCTATATCTGAAGAATAAAATAATAAAATAACAAAATAATCATAAAATATTGGATTTGTTTACACCTGACCTGAAAGAAGGCTTCTAAGCTCTATGTAGTGTGTGAGATGCAGTCACATTTGAAATACGATTCGCTTCAGCCCATATTGTCTCAATTATCTGATGATACAAAGGTGGTTGTTGATGAGGTACCTGGCAAATACTCCACATCAGTGCTACTGTCATGCCTAACTAGCAGATGTTTAAAATGAAAGGCTGACAGTTTTTATGTGATGATTTAATCTTTTTAGTTACCAACTGCAGCTTAATTTAATCAAGAGTAATAACCACCCATAATTGCTATTATAGTAAGGCTCCATTTTTACCTAGAGCCTGAAGCAAAAATTAACAAAGATTTTGCCTTTAGATTCTAATCTAAAGTCTTTCTGATCTGAAATATTCTCCTAAATATATTACTTTTGAAGTCCTTCCAAACAATATCGATATGAATGAAAAGACAAAATCACAAATCAGTGGAAAGTACTGTAAAAAAGGAAGTGGGTATGTGCTCCAAGAAGTGATGAGGAAATATAAATCCCATCTCATTTGCATTGGTAGGAACAGTGGAGAGTAATTAGTGTTCAGGAATGAACTAAAGAATGAGTTATACAAAAAATATCTCTCTTTTTACCAAGAATCATGCAAGTGGGTAGCTTAGAGGAAGCCACATGTGGGTAAGAAAGATACATCCACATTCACTGGAGCCAGCAGGACAGACTCAGGGCGACATCCAGGAATTAAGCCAGAAAAAGGGATGGGGAAAATAGATTAAAGCAGAAGGTTCCTTGCAAGACTTCTTGCTGCTCTTCTGTCCTGCTCACGGGCAGTGGTATGACCGTGGTTGTTCTCAGAGCTGGCCTGGCTGCAGTGATCCCTGCTCTGACAGCAGACCTGATGTGTTATGTGACACAAAAATGAGCATGGGATTTAAACTTTCTTGTTTCCAAGAGCAAGCACACTGCAGATCAAATCAGGCAACTCCTGCAAGCAAACACATCTCAGCTTATTTCAAGATGAGCCAGCAGAGGCCAAAGCAACACAGACTACACATGGGTAATTTTTCCCTTGACAAAACTGCTATGGTTCATCAGAGAATACCAGAACATCATACACTCATCAGGGAAATCTAATGGATAAGAAACTAGGTGGCAACTGGAAGAAGTCAAATTTTTTTCTGTCGGATGCCAGACAAGATTGATGCCAGCCAGTTTACCCACATGAGGCAAAAAACTGACTCTTCCTGATTGTGCAGCTGCTGTGGTTGGGGTTATGACACCTGCCTGACCCTATTACTGTAGGCTTATTAAAATCTTGACATTAATTTCGAGACTGGCAGATTGGCTGTCTCACAGAAAATTACTGTCATCAGTTTAAAAATTTCTAACTACAACAGTAGTGAGCATCTCAGGTCATTTCCACACCTTCAGATATCTGTATTCTTGTGGCAGTTATATTCAGGTATTTTCCAGCTGCTCTGTGCTCTCAGTTTACACAGTGTATTACATATGCTACATAAAGAAGTACATATTCTCCTCTCAATAGAAATAATTGGTCTGAACCTTAAGAGACTGTGCCACGTTTTGTGCTAACATGGACAGAGAGGTTGGAAGAGAGCCAAGCAAGGTGGCTGCCCAGGAAAAACGAAATGAAGAAAACAAAAAAGGGCTATTACCTTCTAAGTTATTTTCTTTCTAAAACTAGGCTTTCTGCTTTTTTATTTTTGTCCTTTTTACTTTGAAAGAGAGGAAGAGGTTATGAAGAAATCTGATGGGTAGCAAACAAAAAAAATATCATAAAGACCCAGGAAAGTTGACTGTGGAGACACAGAAGAGACCAGACCTGGAGTTTTCCTTTGATTGCATTCCCAGCTTCACACATTACAGTGCAATATGGCTGTGCTGGCAGGTCAAACAATCCAAAGCACTGAGGCTAAAATGTCTTTAAATTTTAGCCTGTGTACTAAACTGGCAGCACAATTTCTCTGAAAAAGTCCTGTTTGGGTAATTCAGAACCATATGAAAACATACAAGTTTCGATGGAGCTTGTATCCGGAAATGATTTCTTGGCTCCATCACACAACTTCTGGCCAAAATTAAGAAGAGATCCCTTTTGCAAAGTTCTATGCCAGAGCAAGTACCCAGAATGTGGAGCACCAATAGACACATTTTAGGCCTGAAGGAAGCAGGGCTGAGCTCCAGACAGAAAGCAAATTGTAGAAAATCTGTCCATGTCAGAGATGCCTCAAAAGGAAATGTAATTTTGTAGGTGATTCAGGATATCAGTCATTTAATAAGCAGGGCAGAGGCTAAAAGTGAGTTTTTAGTCTTCTGCTATAAAGGCACAGCTGATATCATCCTGACCCAGTTCAGGGAGAACAGCCATCAGGACTGACTGCACTGTGCTGGGGAATGATCAGCAATATTTATTTGCTATGAGACAGTTCAGCAGCACTATCTGATGTTCTAATAGAGCAGGAACACAGTTTGAAGACACAGTTTTCAGGCTGTGTGAATTTTGTGAAATTTCAATGTACCACAGGTTAGTTACAAGCATCTGAGAGCGCAAACTGCAAGAGCCATGGCAACAACACAAGGGATCACTGCAGGAGCCACCTGCGGAAACTCAGCTGCTGTGAGCACGGAGGGAGGCTGGCAGGACTCTAAGGCACGGCTCAAGATTTTTCAGGTCAGTGAAAAAAGATATCAAAGAGATAAAATGATTGAAAAAAGGTGACTTCAAGGGAAGATGCAATCCTTTTCTCAGTGAAAAAGGTACATGGAAAAACATCAGTAAGGAGAAATATTTCTGGACCTCTTGAGCCCGTAAGACTAACTGTGAATAACAGGTCCCTTTCCTCTAGAAAAATAGAATAAGGTACAGAAGCTTTTCCTCATTAGACTATAAATTTCAGATGTTAATGGCCCAGTTTTCATTACACTCTTGATGGGTAACACTTATTTGCTCTTTTCTGATTCAAATGACATCCGAGAAAATGAGTTTTAAAAATTTTATTTCTCCCTTTCTAGATGCAAAGCATATTCTCAATATCAGTGCATATTTAGCCCTTAATTACAGACCCCAGTAAAAAATCTTGAGTATTTATAATTCGTTCCTACAGACAGGAAGCAGAATCACATTTATAACCAATCAGTGCGCCAGTAGCGCACAAAAAGTTACATTCAACATTTGATCTTTTGACAAACACAATAGGTGTTAGTACCTTTGCCAGAAGAGAACTTCAAAAAGCTGTTCAAGATCTCCGTTTAGAGTTCCTGTTCATTCCTCTCTACAAGAATGTGCAGTATTACTGCAATAGATCACCAGGGCTGCTTTCCTCTGATGTATTGTTGCAATATATCATAGGAACGCTGTCTGGCAGGAACATGAATTTCAGACACGGGCCTACTTTATATGTTTTATTTGAGGACACTTAAGGAAAATCAATGTGGAGTTCAAGAGCTGGCACTGGAACTTAAGGAATTTAGCAGGTCCTTAGAATGCTAGAGGCGTCACAAAGTTTAAGAAACTACGAACTATGAAGGATGAGATGGGCTATCCTCTACAGCTGTTCATTTGGGGAGTGGAATACCTAAAAATCTGGCTGGATAAATTCTTCTAACTTCTAGCCCATCTCTGGGATCACTCTGAGGGCTGAAATATTTCCTTATTGGTCAGAGTCTTGCCGTTTCCTTCCCCAAAGCAATTCCAACTAAAGTACTGAATTTTTAGAGGCAAAACAATTATGTGGGCTTTTTGTACTTCAGAAGGACACACTCATAAGCAACTTATGGAAGCCTTTAAACCTGCTTAATTAACAAAGAAATAATAAGAAGTAAAGTATGTTTTATATTACACCAATGAAACATTTTTATTTTAAATGCAGAAGTGTGGGGCAAAGAGGACCATCAGAGTTACCTTTTACTTCACACAGTTAGCTACCAGACTATGTTTGTTTGGAAAACAATGTCATAGGAGCATTTTCATTAACAAATAAGCCTGACAGGCCCAAGCTCCTGAAATGTGTTTTGTGTCAGTCGTGAGGGATCTCACTGAGAAGGGTGACCAGAATTTTGTGATGTGAGCATTGCTGTTATTCAGCCGCTCTGACTCAGTGCTTGCCGCTCCATCTGTGCAGGGCACAGAGCTGAGCACACTTCACCACTCGCAGCATTCAGGAGCTACAGTAAACCCTTCTATTTTGTGATTCTGCCTGCATGGATTTTCAAGGGATTCATAAAGTTTAAGGCCAGGAGAATCATCACACTCAATCTCCAGCATACCACAGGCTATTACATCCAGTTACTCCTCTATTAAGCTCAATAAAGCATAACCATCTTTCTCCTAAAGGACCAGTCTTCATCGGAGGTATCAAGAGATAGACAATCCACGGTTTTGCCTGCTGTTTCTTTATATACCAAAGGCTAATCACCGTCACACTTAACACTATTTGCACAAGTTGTCATTTGAATTCCTCCAGATCAGCTTCCAGGCACGACTCTCGCCTGCTTGTCTCAGAGAGATTAAAGGTTCTTTTTCTATCCACTGTCTTCTCCACAGGAAAATGCTTGCTCTGCAATCAAATCATCTTCTCTTCGTGAGATGCTAAACAGATTTGAATTCTTTAAGTCTTTCACAGCAGTATGCTTTTTTAGTGCCTAAACTCTCTTCTGTGGTTCTTTCTGTACCAATTTAAGTGGTTCAGCAGTTTTATAAAATATGTTGATACTAAAAATATTTAAAGTACTGCTCATCTGTTTGAGCAATGCTGCATAATCAGGTAAAAATAATTTCTTAAATCCATATACTGTGTGCTTCCTAATATCCCCAAAGATAACTAATTCTTATTTGTATATAAAATATATAAATATATATGTGTATATATATATGTATATGTATGTACATATGTATATATGTATAAATATATATGTATATATATGTATATAAAATATATTTGTTTTATTTATTTATTTTGCAGGGAGACAAGTCACATAAGGACCTCGTGTTGAGCTGCCTCCTGATTCTGAGCCCTGAAATTACTCATTCAAATAACATCTAAGCCTTTCTGCTTTCCTTCAGAGTAAACCAAATAAAAGCAACCTTCAGCAGAGCATTTCAAAATTCAGATTTCCACATTTAAAAAAAACAGGCAAGGCTCTGACAAAAACTGTAGCAAGAGAGAGCCTTGATCTTCACCGTTGGCACACATTGGTCTGTACTGCACTGCACATTTTCATAGGGCTGTAGATGACAGCTAAATTTGATACAGGATTGGGATTGCCCAAAACTCAGCTCAAACTGATGGATTCTTCTTTATTTCAAAGTATTCAGTACACTGAAAGTGGAGGAAGCAATACTGACAGCAAAGAGCTCCCCACCAGGGAGGTTCCTGTGGGGAGCTCCTGGACTCCATCTATTGCCGTGATACAGCTCCTGCCTGATTTCTTCCTTCCCCTGATGTTTTATCAGCTCCAGCTGCAGTTCCCTGCTCGCTCTGAAGTGTGTGTGTGTACATACCTATGTGTAAAAAATCTCAGATCTCTAAACCCGTGAACCTGTGACTTTTGCGAAGCTCTCTTTTCTGAAAGGGAAGAAGAGGCTCCGACCTTGCAGCCTCACCATGCCCCTGTGCCTCCTGTGCCGTGAGCCCTGTGAAAAGGCAGTGCTAGGAATAATCAGGGGAAAGAGCTGCTGTGTTCCTGAGCAGCCCAGGCTCTTCAGGTGCAGCACTTATCTCTGGGCCTTTTCTCAGCCAGCTCAGTTCATGCTCTGGGCACCAGCTCCTGACACACTCCCAGGAAGCTCCATTTCACCGCTGAATTCCCTATTTTCACATAACCTGGTGGTGCAAGCAGAGCTGTGGATCGTGCTGAGAGCTGTGAGTCTGTGCGAGGGTCCTGTCCTTCTCCCTGAGGTGCAGATGGAAAAGGATGGCTCACATTGCACATCTTGCAGGCTTTAAACAACTAAATTTCCTTTGTGGGGAAAGCAATGACAAGACTATCAACTGGTATCATTAAATCAGTGTTCAAACCCTGTGTTTAAAAACTGATCTCTCTTTGATTCTCTTCATGCTGCCTTCCATCACAGGAAAATCAGAATATTGTGAAGAAGGTGTCCACATCTCCCCACCCTCCTGGGCTGGGCAGGGCAGTGATGCAGCAGCAGAGGGGCACGAGCAGGGAGTTGTCATTTCCCAGAAAGAGATGGCTGGAACTACCCTGCTTCTGCATCAGGGGCCAAGGAGGTTGAATCTCTGAAAAGCATCAGTAGCAATTTAGAGTTTTCATCTCTCTGCCTCTTGACTCCTGACAAAATGTCATCATAGAAAACTTAAATCTGGATTTAAGTCACGTGGTTCCAGGATTTATAGAAAATGAAGGCAAATTATTCGAAAAATGATGCCCTGCAGTGTTTAAAACCTTCCTGATTCGTACCAGCCTTGTATAAAAAACAACCCCAAATACAACGCACTACCTTTGTAGGAAATCTATTTTTAATTTGTTGCTTCCCTGGCCTACCAAAATCATATTAGTACACTGCATTTAAAAAATCCAGCAGCTGGCCCAGGACCCAATAGACTGTCACCAAAGCAACAGTGCACTGCTGTTAAAAGCCACCATTGCACACATGTTCTTGGTTTTACCCTTCTGACTTTTATTATTGAATGCACCAACTCAATTACATGAATTCATCATATCACAGTGAATAGAGAAGGTTTTTGTGCTACATCCTCAGGAAAATCTATCCGTTCTATTACACTCTCTGTAAGACCAAAGAGGAAAAAAATTACTGGAGCCAGATACAGCCTCCAGAGGGGCAGGTGTGTTCTTCCTGATCTCCAAAAAGGTGCCCCATCCCCACAATCCTTGGAAAATGAAGTAGAATACATACTATGTCCCAAAATAAAGCCCTGTCAGAGACAATGAGAAACTCAAATTTCATACTTAAGGACAGCAAAATCAGTGCTGGCACTGGAGCAGGAGGAGTGGTGCCTGCAGAGGGAGAGGGGATGATGATGATGATGATGATGATGATGATGATGATGATGATGATGATGATGATGATGATGAGTGAAAGATGGGGAGGTGGCATTTACCTGTGTGACCACCCGGTTGTCATCAGGAGTCAGAAAGAAAGGAGGGGAAAAAAATTAAATATTCACTCAGCAACATCCAGCCACCACCTCAAAAAATACTTCTAATGTTTTTTAAAACAATTCCAAGAATAAATGGTGAGTTAACGTCTGTGAGCAAAGTTTGGGACCAAGACCTCAAAATGCCTGTGATTTCCTGATGTTCTGCACTCAAGGCTGTGCTGAAATATTTTCCTCCTACACCCTGGCAATGGGATAAGAGGTGGTGGGAGGGGATATAACTTCTGTTTTGTTCAAAGCTTGATGAAATAGTACAGGATGATAAAACCAACTTGGGTAATTTCAATTATTTATCAGAGAAGAATCTGGTTCTTTCTAAGAGCAATCACCAGAAAAATAGAAAAAAAATATTTGACAAGTACTACTGCCATCACAGACCCAAACCTTGTGAGCTATTATTTAAAGATGAGGATCTATGTCCAGTGGAGAACTTAAAAACAGACACCAGCCCATATTGAGGTGCTTACATTTGCACTTCAGCAGAGCTGGTAACCAAAAGAGTGAAACAAAAAGAAATTAGGGACCTAGAAGGTGACCCTGAGTCTGATAACTGGGGTTCCCCAATCTAGTAACCGGAAATGTTAAGAATGGGACAGTGCTCTAACTCAGTCTCTTTCCCTTGCTGAGCTTGCACACTGCTCTCCAAGCCAGGGCAGCATGCTGGGAGGAGCACTTGATCCAAGCAGTGTCTGTTTCTGATTTCTCTTCAGCCCCTCTTGCTGCCAGCCAAGAACGAGAGCACTCAGCCACACAGACCCTGCTACACACTCACCAGTGAGAGAGCTGTTTCCTGTGCAACTGATACTCTGTTTACTTAAAAATGCATAAAGCACATGGTTAATTTTGTTAATTACCCACTATTGTCAACAGAATTACTTGGGGCAAGCACCAATATTACTGACATTTCTCTTCCCTCCTTTCCTTCACATGGCAGAGAACATTTCCTCAAAACTTTTGCTAGAAAAAATGCTTAGTGTGGTTCCTGGCTATGTTAGGAGAGAAATCTTGAGTCAGATTTTTAAAAATATCTCCTTCTTCAGATGTTATTTTATAAATAGGAAATAATTTATATCACAGAACAGATATTTAAAAGAAACTATTACACCTGTTCCTTTTCTTCCAGCCATCATTGCACTCTTACATAGAGAGGAAAGGAGGAGAAAAACTACATCAAGAAGGAAAAAGGTGAGAGATGCAGTGATGAAATATGTGCTCATTTCTTTGAACCTGCCAGTCGTTTGTCAGGGAATTACAACGAAACGCACGTTGTGAATACAGGAGCAGTAACCTTGTGTGATCTTATGCAGGGAAACAAGCAAACCCAAATTACAAAAAATGGTGCCCAAACCTTCATCAAACCTATGCTAAGCCACTAGGTAGGCAAGACACATCATATAAATAGATGTCTTTTTTTTTTTTCTAAATATCATGTCAATACAACAAAAATTTTCAGGCACATCCAGTGCCTTAGGCTTTTTCCATCTCTTAAATTGCTAGACTGTAGGCTATTTCATCTAGTACAGAAGATAACATTCAGATAAACAAACACAATTTAAGGTTCTTTTTTCCCCCTTCCTTCTTCCCTCTGTTTCTCCAGAATGCCTTAACCACTACATTAAACAGCTGTGGATAAAAGAAATAGGTAGAACCACTGCTAGATATAGAATGTCAAATTAGCATAATTTTGTATATTATCTGATTCTAAATAACTGGTAGAAGGCATTTCTAGATGTGCTACATATTCAATTCTCATCCAGGTGCTTTGTTCTGCACAGTTTAGGTCAGTCTGCATATGGGGAATACATTCCCCAGATATTTTGGGGGTGTAGTGTGGATTCCCTTGGTGGCAAAGCATTCAATGTCTTTCAGCAGGTTGAATTCTTGGGCTCAGATTATAAAAAGTATTAATGTAACACAGTTCTTCAATTCAAAAACTGTGTGTAAATATTCTTACCCAATTTTAAAACATGCTGAGTGCCTGCAAGTCCCAGTGGAAACTTCAGCTATTAAGAATTCATCTGGAGTAAAAATCAAACAAGAGCAGACCTGACTATTCAGCTCTGCAACACAGCTTTAGAGGGATAATTTTTTAAAAGAGTGTTTTTAAAAAGCAGTTTTAGTATTTCAGCTGTAATGTCTCTCATTTCAAACAGACTGTATTAATTTGATCCAGGCTGTAGAAATTCTCAGAGCTATAAAACTGATGGATGGATGTGTGTTTGTGTGAGTGATGATGCTTACCTGATCGCACACTAAGGACACACACAGCTTCCCCAGTGACCTCCACAGAGAAAAGCAAGGTTCTCTCAGCCTTTTAGAAAGTAGAAATTATGACAAATTTGAATCACAGATGTCCTAATAAATACCCTTTTCCCTAATAATTGTATGATATACTGGATTCTGTGTTAGTGACATCTGCAGGACTTTATTTTGGAGGGAGAGTGGGGCCCATGTGACATATTCAAAATTAAGAGCAAAACTTGCAACCATATCCTTGGTATTCTTGGTGACTGATTTCAGTTTGTTTGTCATTAACATCCCAGATGCTCTTGGCAAGACCTTTGGCTCTGAAATTCCAGTGGGATATCACTCCAAAGGCTCTCTGTCCATAAATCAATTTTAATTGCCATATTACAGCCCAGAAAGTTCTGCTTTCATATTAAAACTGTGTGATGAAGAACTTCAGCACCAAGACATGTTCCAGAGACTTCAACCAAGTCTAGGTCTGTTATGTCTGAGATTTATTTCCTACTTGGCTTTTTACTGCATTCTGTGCATGTGAACCTGGCAATACTGGGAGAGCTTTGCTTTCCTCTTTCTTTATTAGAGTCTATCCTATTTATCTCTAACTCTTTATGTTCTCTTGGTCTACAGGTTTGCCTAACCACAAATGTCAGGTGAAGATGATGCTCTCTGCCCTTTCCCTCCCAGAGCTGCTCCAGCCCAAGCACTGGATGGACCAGGAAGCACCTGAAGGAAATTATTTGGGAATAACAGGGGCTTCATCCACAGTACACACAAAGAATGTCTGTTCTCATCGCTGCCAGACAATGTTAGTATGCCAGTGAACTTAGAGTTGATAAGGGAAATATTTTCATTATCACTGTTCAGACACTGTCCAGCCTCTGCATCTCCTTGGCCACAGCTTAAATACTTTGTTTTTCTTCTGTCAACAGGATTCCCAGGTCTTTCTTTACTTTTGCTACTGCTCTGAGTAGATAAGCACTGCTGTCCTTGCAGTTACATGGGGCTATTTGTGAAGATTCAATTTCGTTGGGGTTTTTTTATTATTCTTCCTTTACCGATTTGTAAAACTCATCAGGTTCAGTTTTTACTTTATCCTTTGATATTTTTTGAAGCTTTTCAAAGTCATACGTGAACTGGAAAAAAGCTAAAGGATTAAACACCTCCCAGACAGAAGATTAGCTAGGCTCTGACTTAGCTTGGTGGGAATGCAACAGCGACAGAGTAAAGAGAGTAGATTTTGTATTTTAACAGTTCTAGAAAAAAATAGGGGGTTGCTCATAAAGTTTTAGTAAAAGGCTGCTATTTTCAGACAGTCACATGATTTTGGGCTCATGTCTCACTTTTCCACCCCAAGTCCCCCAGTCACATGCTCTGCTACAGCACCCATAATTCTAAACTCTCCAGGACAAGGCTGCTCTTCTGCAGAGCACACAAGGTGTGTAAATGCCTCTGTAGATTTATCTGCTCTTCAAAACACACCCATGGTCGGGGAGAAGTTCTGATTCCTACGCACTGGCAGTGAGGGATATCATGCCAGGTGTCTCATCCCTTCAGCACGCAGGTCTGCTGCTCCTGCAGAGGCAGCACCTTAAACTCTGCAACCACCCAGGGGAAAGCAGAATATCAAACAGACTCTGACCTTTTTTCTGCACGCACAGGGAGGTTTCCATACAAAGTGTGCTCCTATGGATATAGCAGTGGCTCTGTACGTGCTTCTATATGATCTGTTAATCAATGCAATATTGCATAGCCCTGTTTGTACGCCATGGGCATGCACACAGAGTCTCTCTATCTACAGCACATTTTAGGAAGCAACATGTTGGAAGCACCCCAGAACTGCCCTTCTGCACTCATCAACACCGAGCTGTAGTAAAGAGCAGAGAATACTCCAAGATAACTCAATCAAAAACCCCAGCTGGGAGGAGTGGAAAGTATTTTCTCATGGCTAAGGGATGAGTCTGTTAGCTGAGGGCTCTCCTCACTTTCCATGTTGGAAAAACAAAGATATTAAGGAGTTTTATCCAGGCTGGTTTCACCAACATTTCTTCTGCTGATCTTTGATTTTACCACCCAGCAGAAGATAGGGAACATAACATCTTCAGGTTTTATGTTTCACACTTCTCTTTGTATTTTTACAAGAAGATTAATTTTTGGAGACCCAGCCTAGGTTTCTTGCTCAGTCAAATATTTTTCTGTCTAACCAGTTTTATTATCATATAATGGCTCTTTGCCTTAGGTATAATCAATCATTCTTGCTTGCAGTTTCATTTCAGATTTGCCAATAACACATGACAGGCATTTTGCTTTTAGACATTGCCTATTTTTTTAATGGAGATTAATTTTTAAAATAAGATGCAGTTTTAGTGTCAAGATAATTAAATTTTTGTAAGAGATACTATCTTTCTTTTTGCTGCATCAGCTCTCCTGAACTCATACCTTTAGCACTCTGCCACTAAGCTACTCAAATAAAATCAATAGGTTCTGAAGTCCAGCAGGGAGAACTTTTTCCATTAATAAAATAACTTTATTAACTCTGAGAACCATAAATTGCTGAAACACATTTTTTTAAAATTGCCTCATCTGCATAAGAATCAACAGCAGCATTTGTAAAGTGGCTCTATTGTCAAAGACATATTTAATAAATCTCTGCTGTTATTTTGCAGTACCAAAGGGTTTCTTTTTGTTTGCTTCTGCCGGCTTTGTTTAGGACAGTCAACGTTGGAGGAGCCAACTTAATGAACTCAAATAATGCATGACTTCCCCTGCACAACTTGGGTTTATTTCAAGGTGTTGAGGCTTTGTGATGTCTTTCAAGTACCTGCTAGTGTCAGCTGATATGGGGAAGAGAGGTGAAAAAAGACGATAGGATAGGATAGCTATCTTGCCATTTAACCCTTTTTCACATAAATGTTTGGCTGGATATTGCAATCTTTCTGTTGCATCAGATTTTTAAAGAAGAAATACAAAACCTACTCTGTTTCTAACTGTTCCTTGGCTCAAGTACAAAACAACCGGAGAGTCCGAGAATTATAAAGGAGTTTGTTTGTTTTTATCCCTGTGGCACAGACAAGGAATCAAACTCCCCCACTGGTAAGAAAGCAATTTCACCATGGTAAGGCTGGGCTGTGCTCACTGGGCTAACTCTTGTCACGGTGCTGTTTCTATTTTTAGTGTCTCTCGTTGCAGAAGGACCTGGAGCAAGGCACACAGCACAGCTGCTCTTTGTCGCTGCTGTGCTGCTCACTGCCTCCCACTTACACAGACTGCTATTGATCCCAGCAAACTTCGGTTTTGACAGCTACAATTAGACAATTTTCCTACTTGGGGAAAGAAGAAAAAGAAGAATTGGTCCCTTGTTGCTGTCATGGGGCTGCCTTTGCTGCCTTCAGTAGCAACTGAGTAGCTGCAAGCGTAGGGTGCAAAATCTAATAACAGGAGCTGAAAGGCTCCTGCCAACTCCCACCTCTCAGGGGCTCAAGCTCAGCATATTTTATTCCAATGACTTCCAAATGCACCTGGTTTCGGTTTAGGGAAGGAGCTTTACACCCCCAATTTGTCTTTAGCCATTCTTGTAGCCCATGGTGAGTAGGGGAAAGAGCTTTTGGGATGGTTCTGAGCAATCCCAGCCTTTGTTCCAACACTTGGGCACTGCTGTTGCTTTCAGAGCAAGGGCAGCTGATTCATCTTTCTTCCCCTGGAAAGATTCTCTGAGGTTTACCTGTTCTCTCAGGCTCATCTACTGCTCAACCTGGCTCTGATCAGTTATTTTTAGAGTGCAAGGCCTGGCTCAAGTTTGCTTTTTAAAGCTCCTTATCATAGCAGACCGTGACGTTATAATCAAAAGAAGTCAGGTAAAACTTTCATCCAAAATTTCAGGTTTTCTTTGAAATAAAGAGAATTTTTTTTCAATGTATTGTTCTTATTTTTCATTTTCATTACAATTTTTTTTCTTTGCTTCTGGGTTTTGTGGGACCAAAAGATTTGCTTGAATATTTTTTATGCTGGCCCAACTTAAAAAAGCATTACAGACTACAGACATTACATATAATTGAACTTGTACAAGAGAGAAAGAAAAACCAAAACTCAAGTCTAATAAAGTCCTGCTGTATTTGCTACTTTAAATGACAGAGGAAAAAAAGAAAAAAAAAAAATTTTGAAAAGGCTGCAGGAGTGTTAATTAAATGTCCATCTGAACCAAAGCTCTAAAACTTGAGAGGCAAGTTCAGGATAGCACTTGTCAGTGGTACAACATGAATTTCCTGAGAGTTCTGAACTTGCTAGAATATACTGGATGCTATGGTTAAAATATTGACAAGATAGCAATATTTCTGTTTTATGGATACTTTAATAATTCTCCTGTTCTGCTTTTTGAAAGAGCAATTTCTCTGGGCAAAGATGAGGACATAACACTGAACTGCCATCTAGTAAATGGCAGATGCCTTACTAGGAAATTAGGAAAATAGAGAACTGTGAAATGACAGAGAGAGAAACATAAACTATGATTAAGACTGAGATGCACTAGTTCATAGAACAGCTCATGGGGCTATGACTAAAGGATTTTAAACTGGTCTCAAGTACAAAAAATCCCAACTCCTGCAGTATGTCACTGACTCTTCATGATCTTTGATTCTCACAAGAATAATGTGACTGTCAAACACAGTCAGGTGTTCCAACAGTGAGAAGATTCAGACAGGCAAATGTGTCTCTTCAACGGGAAAAGGGAACAGAACCACTGGAAAACATCTGTATGGAGCTGAGAGGCCAACAGCTTCCAGCCTTGTGCTCCTGTGCTTGGCTCTGTCAGGCCTTGCCGTCTCAGTGTGTGATTTAGTGACCTTGCATTAATTAGCATCTCTGCAAATCAGAATTATAACACACACTTCATGGGTGGTCAGTGGGATCAGCCTTTACACCCAGCTGAATTCCCTCTGCCCACCCCTGTTCCTAACCTTCAGGAGCAGAGTCATTACTACATGTGTACCTTTAAAAATTAAATGCATTTATACCTCACAATTTAATATTAACTGTGCAACAATGCCCTGGTTCCAGCTGGGATGGAGATAATTTCCTTCCTAGTAGCCTAGCACTGAAACCACTGCAAACATCTAATATGAATTATCTTTTACAGATGAGAAGTGCAGTCTATTCAAAATTTAACAGGACTGTGAAATTAAAATGATGCGAAGAAATGCATCTTCTACTTGTCATTTCACACAAAAACATGTTTTATTGAGCATTTTGAAAATGTGTGGTGGAAGACAAAAAATACAGATTATTCTGGAAGTTAATGAAAATTTTTAAAAGGTATAATTCCACAGCCAAACTGTATTACAAAGCTATACATTGTTCATATGTGTTTTTCACAGGTATTCAGCCAGAACTGCAATTGAATTAATTTCATTAAATAAGAATTAGAGATGATCAAGAAAGAAACAATCCTTCATTGTTGCCTTGAGAACAAACAAAAGATATGAAGTGTTTTCTAGAAAACTCCTACCTTGTTGTGATAGTTGGTATAATGAGATTTTAATCATTGACTATAACACATTACAGAGAAGTAAAGAAATGTTTCATGGCCTAAACAAAGTTCTGGTTCCATGGAAGAAGGGGAGCTGTGCTCTGCCCAATATCTTACGCATTTTTAGAGGACTATCTGAGATTGCAAAGGACTTTTCTTTCCCAGTCTTGCACTCAACAGTTATTTCTAGGGTTCATTCCCATTTCCAAGTCTATTTTTTTCCCTTATCATCCAGAAGGCATCCAAAGACCATGCAAACTTTCTATTATTCATTTTCAAATTCTCAGAGAGATACAAAGAAAATTCTTCCTGGTGAAACAGAGAAAAGACAACTTGATGGAAAGCCTAGGGATGTGCTTCAGACCTCATCTCATATGTGGTGCAGCAGCAAGAGCTGTGATAAATTTTCTCCTGAAACCAGTTTTGCAAGTATTACAGGCAGTCATTTTCAGACTAGATGGTTGGATAGAGAAAGCCTGGAAACACATATTTTCAAGTAGCAGATCATTAAGACTTTTGAAAACCTGGAAAAGGTCCTGTGGCTCACACAATAAAGTGGTTTTAAAAAAAACAAACAAAAAAAAAAATAAAAACAAAACAAAACAAAACAGAAAAACCCCCAAAAAACCAAAAACTTAGGCTCTCTATTAGTTTTCTACATTATTTTGCACTGTTCTCTTATAACACATTGGACTTCAGGCAACTTATTCATTATAGCAGATACCAAACCCTGTACCATCCCCGTACCTATGGTGGGAAATAAGAGAATCTCTAAGACAGACACACTTCTTCAGTGAGCTTGAACTGTAGCTCTGATATGACACTGCAATGTTTTCTGTCCAGCTGTGACCTTAAAAAAGACCCGGGGTGCCCTCCATTTCTGGTGAAACACATAAACCACTCTGATGTAAGCTATAGCAGAGCAGTACCTTAAAAAATCCATGATATTTAACTTAATTTATTTTTTACTACATGGTTTTAAAGCTGTGTGTAACATTGAGAAGAGTTTTACAGGGAGATCACCAATATAAAACCCAAAGCCAAAATGAAGTGAGAAAACAGTTACATTTCAGAACAGTCAACATCTTCTAAAAAATTGAGAGACCCTTCACTGACACTGACAGTTCTCTGGGAAAGGAATGTTATGAGTAAGCCAAGCAATAGAATTTTTTTGATAAAAAATATGGGTTTAGGGCAATCAACAGTGCCCTCACTGTCAAATTTGTCAGCATTGCTTGACAACACCAATCATGACTTGCTACTGATTCATCTCAGACCTGAGAAAAGAAGAAAGAATTGCACTGACCCTTCCTTTGGGGAGATCACGACCCAGAGGGTTCCAGGCATTATTTAGGATGTGCAAGATGCACAGGATGCCTAGGATTTCTCTTGAGATCTGGCCTTTTTTCCATGGCACTGTGCACGTGAGGAGGGAAGCTGCTCAGAGATATCTGAGTGCAGGGCTGGGTTAGTCCTGCAGAGCCAGAAGCAATTCTGTGTATTCTTGAGCACCATCTACTGGTGCCTCTCCCTTTAATAAACCCAATTCCTATCAAGCACTCAGGTTACCAGGCTCAGCTCTTGCCAATTTGACTTTTGTGAGACACCTCATTAAGATCCTGAAAATAATTCCCATTAATTGCCTTAACCTTGGCACAAACCCTCTGTTCCAGCCAGCAGGGAAAAGGAAATTACCTTTGCGAGACTTTTCTTTTTAATTCTCTTCAAAAAGCTACTCATATTTCAGAAATCTGTTACTTTCTCTTTAAGATTTTAAACATTGTGACTTTTCAATGCATTTTCTTCGGTGTTGCTGTAAGGGATCTAAATTTGTTTAGATTACACTTGTCATTTCTATATGTCTATTATTTGCTAAGTATATGTCTGATTCAAAGCTCTTTGCAAAATCTTTCCTACTGTTTTTTAGAGCTCTGGATCCCAGCACCTCATTACATCAATTCTTGAGAGAAAATGTGATCCAGTAAACAACAACAACAAAAACAAACAAACAAACAAAAAATTACAAGGCACATTTTCACAACATACCACTGAAAATCCTGGGGCTTTTGCTGTGTCACGTAGTTGAGAATGGGTCTTGAAAAATGACTGATTTTTAGTCATTGTAGCTAAAATTTGGGGCAGAAACCAACCCAACTTTTTATTCAACAAGAGAATCTCTTCAGCTATAAAGTATCTTGGGGCAGCAGAGAATTATTTCAGTGAGCACTGAAGGATTTGCTGAAATTGCTACTCCTTTTTGTTGATGTTGTAGGGTTACTGTGTTTAAGGCACAGGCAATTAGCTCCCATGTTAAACTCATTTGGGAGCACCCAAGGTCAAGATCCTGCTAATGGGAACTGACATCTTCTTGCCCCTGGAGAATGCAAGAGTTGGCAGCACAAAGTGTCACTTTTTAAAATAACCTGTTGCAATATGGCACAATTTACCCCCTAAAGTCAGGAGACATGCAAATTCTTTGTGCTTAAAGATTAAATTTGGGCAGAGCTATTCAAATGCTAAAACCCAAAATTATTCTTTAAAAAACTAAGAGTGGCTTTAATACTTACTATTGAATATTAACATTTTTAGGCATATTAAAATATATTATAATCAAAAAGCCATATTAAATATGGTTCCAAAAAATGTAAATTTGAGTAGGAGCCTTAATATTTGGTTTATTTCTCTCTTAAAACTTCATTTATAGAAACAATGAAAATAAAATATGGGGAAATATACTGGGTTTCTTTAAAACTGTATTCCTCCAGAGATGTAAAATCTGGAAATATGCATACTGAACAGTAAATTACAGACTCTTTCCTTTATTATTATCTGCTGACAGATGTGAAACAATCCAGTGTTTTAAAAGATGTTTTGGTTTTCTGGGGTTTCTTTGAAGTAGTCCTGCCAGAAAATTGGAGGTATCTCTACTGTCTCTGTGCACGTAAAATGGATATTTACAGAACAATCTTGTTTGCAGAAGCAAGGAAGCCTTACACAGGAGAATATGAAGCTATTCAAGCATAGTAAGAAGATGATATGTAAAATATATATATTTCTTAATTCTGCTAGGTAATTTTGCTTGCCCATCCAGGTGTATCACAGCATTTTCTCTGCACGGCCTGGGCTCACAGGTGCAGCTCCAGGGGCACAGAGGCTCCAAAATGCCACAACTCCTCTCTGTGGCAGGGAAGTCTGACTCTAGGGGAGGGATCACACAAACCAGCAGCCACACAGGCAGATGGGGGGGACTGTTTAGGGACCCTGGACCCTGCAGCCTTCAGAGGTGATGAGGAGAACAAATTTAACCCACCACACCAAGTTTTGCACCTGCGTAGGAGAAGCCGCATGCCAGAAAACCCAAACCACCATCTCCAGGCTAATGCCACTTCTTTTCCTTTCAGCTGCCCTTGAGATAACCTCTTACAGACCTTGAACCTCACAATTCATTTTCCTGAGGCTAATTGACATAATTTTCCATCTCATCATCTGGGCTCTGGGTCCCCCCTCCGCTGCAGACAGCCTCAGTTAGCTCAGGTGTCCTGACTCTCTCTGTGTCTGCGATTCTCTCCTGGGACTAAAGATAATGATGACTAACGACCAGACAGCCTCAAAAAAACAAGGAACATCCATTCAACAAGAAAACATTTAGCAGAATGCAGAATTTAACCCTTTTATCTTTCTGAGGTGCCCAGCTGGCAGCTGCAGCCGCCCCCAGGCTGGCTGTGCTCCTGGCAGCCGCTGGCCACCAGCCACTCACAGTTTGTTATCTCTCCAGACACAAGAGTTCGACTCTTCCATCTTCCCCGGTGACAGATATAGACTCCTGGGGCTGAGTCACTTCCCTGGTGTGGTTCCCGAGCCTGGCAGCGCAGGCTGATGTGGAATTCCCTGCGGAGCCCCATCGAGGGAGAGCTTCGCACCTGAACCACGCTCAGGCTGTCGCTGTCCCTCTCTGCCCTCGCCAAACGGACAAAGGGCACACAGCAGAAATCCTTGCACAAAAATTCACCTTCTCTTCCAAGAAGTTTCCCATGGGATAAAATTTCTGTCTTTTTTCCAATCAGTTCTACATTTGATAAATTCTGGGACAATGTTTTACATTCTCAAGTGTATTCAAGGGGCATTCTGATACATCAGCAATTTCAGGGCTCCTCTCAAATACCCTTGCCATCAAATCTAGCCCCAGTTCCCTGCCTATTGCAGGTTAGATTTAATCTGTAATAAAATTCAAACCATATTTACACATTTCAGACAAATCAAAGCTACAGCAAGCTGAGAGATTCTGGTGGACTGAAAAATAACTACGGTAAGTATTTTGTAGCAATATGAAAAAATACTAAATTTTAATAAAGTGCACAAAATCAGATGATTGACAAAATCAGTGGTCTTTCTAGGTACATATAGACACCTATACACCTAGACACCTTCTGGTGACCAATTTGACAACATTCTTTGGAGAATACAGAACTCAGTTTCTGGAACAAATCTACTTTAGAGGTGCTGTGCAGAGTTTTGAGATGCACAGCTGTGGAAGAGCTCCTCTTCTTATTTCCAGGAATGTTGCTTCTCCGCATACTTAACTCAAAATTAGATTTTTATACCAGTGAAACAGTAGAATTCAGTTCAATAAAGGAATCACTTCTTTTATTATCAGTTTAGCAGAGTAGCAAGGGAATGAGGAGTTTTTTTTAATTGATTTATGAAAACATATTTTTAATCATCTTCGGCAACTAATTACATTATTTCCAATTATGTAACCATACTGCTTATTATAGAGTGTAAAATATCAAGGGAGAAAATGTTTATTCCAGAAAACTTGTCAATTTTGCAAAGCTTCAACTTTAATATTTTATTTTCACTTCATGCAATCGAACTTTTCTTTGCTGGGCAGTATCCTTTGTCCTCTTTTTCAGAGCAAAACCCTGTACAGACCTCTTGGATACACATCCTGGTACTTGAGCTACTCACACACACGTCTTTGTGTTTAAAAATACATGGATGGGAGAGGATGAGTGTGAGGTTAGATTTGTCTTTAAATTAAATCATCTTCCTCTTCTATAACAACCTGCATTGAAGATTTTCTACAGCAACACACTATTATACCCCACAATCTAACTTGCAAAAGGAAGCAGAAATTGCTCTGAACTTTCACTGTAAATGCTTCTGAAAGCTGTGAATGAAGGAGCTGGAGGAAAAAAATTTCTTTCTGTTAAAATTCTTATGCAAAATAGAAAGCAACATGACCCCCTGAATTTGTCTGCAAATGCAGCTCATTCATCTTGAGGTGAAGATTAATGAGAATAAAGACTACAGATCCTTGGAAGAGCCAGACAATATTTGCTCACCCATGAAAGAAACAGTATTATCCAGTAGGTCTTCAACATTTCCTCTATATTTTGGAAAAGCTGAAGAGGAAAGACAATTTCATAAATAATACTCCTCCAGGTCTTTTTCACAAATCTCATCTCCAGATTTTCCAAGAACATTTTGGACAAATATGCTGCAGAAAGAGATGTAAATATGAGCTGTATATAATTCAAAACGTCCTATTTTAGGGCATCTGTAAAGGCACTGTAAGTAAAATTATGCTTTACTTGTGCCATTATAGAACCTAATTTAACATAACAATATGAGCATTATACTTGATCAGTGCCAAGTAGTTGTGCAGAGGCTCTTCTGGGGTGTGCTTTGATTACACTGATCCTTATCTCAACAAATAACCATGTTAAATTACTTTTTTTTTGCTTACTACCCATGAGTCTCCAAGTGTTTTTCAAGAGCCATGAGTGTACCTATTCCTTTTTCATTGAAGAGGGGCAAAACTGTTATTATTCTGAGTTATTACAGCTGCAAAGGAAATAAGCCAGATACTTTAACTCCCACTCTTCCTCTCCAAACATTGTTTACTGAAGTGCTCATAGCTGAGACTTTTTATGTTCTGAACGATAAAACAAAGTTTAGAAAAGCAAACTCTTGTCAGAAGACCCACAAAGACTCAAACTGTGTCTGGTGGGACCTCGAATACTGTGAGCTTCAATTACTTATGGAGGTAGAAAGCTTGATTGCCAAGACCATCTTTGCCACTGTGGTATTCTCCTGAAATCTGTGCTGTGTCCTGGCCTTGGCTGGGTAGAGTTAATGTTCTCCATGGGAGCTGGGATGGGGCTGGGTTTGGGATTTGTGCTGGAAACAGAGCTGATAACACAGGGATTGTGTTATCAGCTCTGTTATCAGCTGAGCAGAGCTTGCACAGAGCCAAGGACTCTTCTGCCTCTCACCCACCCCAACAGAGAGGAGGCCAGGTGGGCACAGGGCAGGAGAGATGACCCCACTGACCCCAGGGACATCCCATCCCATCCCATCCCATCCCATCCCATCCCATCCCATCCCATCCCATCCCATCCCATCCCATCCCATCCCATCCCATCCCGTCCCATCCCCAGCACACAGAGGTGGGGTGCTTTCTGCAGGATGGAGTTGGTCTTCCCAAATAACCACTAACGTGTAATAAACCCCAGATTTCCTCAGTTCTGCCTTTCCAGGTCTCTTTCCCATGCCACCGTGGGGAAGTGAGCAAGGGGCTGCAGGGGCTGAGTACCAGCTGAGGTTAGGCAAGACAAACTATTAATTAACTAGGAATTAACTGGGGAGAGGTCATAGTACTGAAAATATTTTCAAGTAGAAAAATACCTTTTGGAGAGCACAATTAAAGCCTAACTCTGAGGGTTTAACAATTACTTCAATTTATGCATATCCTGATTTTATGGGTATTTGCCCTTCCTGTGAACGCTACTTTTTACAGAAAAGCTTTGTTCATATAAAGGTTGTTCTGGCAGAACTATTCAGAGCGATTGAATCCCTTTGAAGCATCAAGAGTAAAACAGGTTCATTTCAGCAAGGTCAATTTGCTTTTCTGCCTTCAGAGTGTGCAGGATCCAACCAGCACAGAGTGTGCTGTCGCTGTCACTGCAATCCTCTTCCAAACCAGCTCACACTGCACGTCTAAAAACAACTCTTAAACTGAACAAATCTAGTGTAGGTTTCCATCAGTGATAGATTTTTTTTTTTGTTAAACTGAAGGAGGTCTCAGGAGGTTTATCTATGAGGGAAACTTTTAATTAAATAGCTGTTGTGGGTGTTAGTCATGCCTTCCCTTTGCTGACAGGGATAGACAAACCGTCTGCTCAAGTACCCATTCATTTAATAATACCTTCCTTTCAGAGAAATTTTAGAACAATTATACTAAGCAATAATCTGAGGGGATTTAGGTTTTTTTTAAATTTCATAGAACTTTGAGTTTGTTTGGGGTTTTTTAATGTACCTTTTTATTTCTTTTTTTTGCAAGACTAAATGTAGCAAAGTAAAACTGCAATAAACTTTTATTGACTACTTTAATAAAATCTGTGAAATAAAACCTGGAAACAATGTATGCTTCAGCAGGTAACAAATGATGGTGGGATACCACATGTGCTACAGGCATAATTTAAAAATCAAAAGATTCACTACATAGAGATATGCCACAGTAGATAACATAAGCAGAGAATTTCCCTTCCGTCCCTAGAAAGCTTTTACCATTCAGTAGAGCTGGCAGAAAGAACAGGTCATGCTGTGTCAATGTCTGATACTATTATTCAGGGCATCTGTGCTGTCCTCTCCATCAGGAATATTTTAGGAGTCTAATTTATAATAAATCAAGTAGTTCCTTCCATGCAAGTGTGCTGGGAGCACCAAGAACTACCAATTTTTTGGTGTGTCAGTATTTGTAGTCAATTAAATATATCTTAAGACAAAGTGTTCCAAAATGCTTCAGTTCCTTGACATTTTGGGGTTTGTACTTTGGAAATCATCACTTTCAGTTCCACTGAATAATTTGAATTTGTCTAGCAAGATTTGCAAGTGGCTTAGAAGAGTTTGAAGATATGTTTGAGGATATGTTTAAGGACCAACTCCAAAGCAGCCTCTCAGTCTCTCTGCTGTGTTAAGTCCTTGTCAATACCAATATTTTCACAGAAGTTTTCACAGGGTGCCTTGCATGACTGGAAAGAGCTTTAATTAAAGTTTCTTTCTGGCTTTCACAAGTTGAAGAGCGTTATGACCTGAAACCCAAGGTCTTTCCTTTCCCCATGAAGAGTTCTCCTCTCATTGCACAATAATGTCATTCTCCATTTTGCTGTACACCACGACCAAGGGACCTCACATTGAGGAGTCCCACGGGTCCCTCTTCTTCAGGAAAGATTAAAAAACACAACCGATCACTGTTTGAATGGGGGTTACAACAGCTCACTGCAACAAGCTCCACGGGACTTTTACTAACATAAATGATGCAGAGTAAAGGAAACTAGAGCTTAGAAATCAGCCTTTATAGCTAAAATCATGAATGGAAAACAACTTCTTAACATGTCCTCAGTAATCCTTTTTTTGTGGTTCTTATCATCACAGTAGCATGTTAACTTGCATTCAAACATTAACAGCATAAATAGCAGTAAATGATGTTTCTTTACAGCGGTTGCGAGCTCTATAAGGAAAAATACTACAAAAAACAATTTTTCTTTTTCATTTGTCATTACAAGGAACTCCTATGCACTATATATTCTGTCAATTGTCATCTAAACCATTCTGAGGAAATGAAATTGTAGTAGAGTTCTTAGTTTTACAAAATTAAGTAGCTTACTTTCCACCAGCTTTTAAATGTAAGGAATGTATTTTTTCTCTGAGTGTTCAGATTAGGCAGCATTTTATTGTAGGTTTTTCACTGCAGGTTTCTGTAAATGCGCAGAACTAGTGTGGCTGTTTTCTAGAAATTCCTCAATGGGTATAAGGATCCAATCATCATACTGCCATTGCCTTTGAAATGACACCATAAAATTGTTTCATCTGCAGTATTGGAAAATAATCTTTGGAAAAGAATAATCCAGTCACCTTTCCCCCATCGCTAACGGCTCCTAACGCAGATTCAGTTTTGTCAATGTGATTAAGGATAAATCTGATTCCTTGGAAGTCAGTGGGAGAGTTTATGCCTATGATTATCATTTTGCTTTCTTAAGTATCCCATGGACAAAATATTTGCTTATAGCAGATCTAAGAATAATTACTATGAGTTTATTGGCTGCATTGAAACTTCAAGGTCTCCCAGAGAAGGCAGAAGAGAAAGAGACAAGGGAATCTACTAAAGCTGTTTAACTCATTTACATTTTAAGACAGTAAGTTTATCTTAATTATTATATTTTCTCACCTGATTTAGTTTTCTAATTATTCTTGTCATTCTACTCTTGATAAGATTCCATTTTTCTGAAAATCTGCATATTGCACTCAAGTATTAATTGCATTTCTTAGCTGTTTGAAACAACACTTGATCTAAAACTTCTCTAAATTCCCACTCTTTCCAAGATTGCCAGTTATTAAGAACACTTCTTAGACAACTTGGACAACATGTATACTTGATTTAACTCTAATTGCCACCTGAATCATATAAAAAATAATAACTGAAGGCTGGATTCAATGATCATTTCCAATCTAAATGATTCTACAATTCTATGACAATCTAGAAACTATTGATTGCTGCTGAGGAATGACTACATCGCACATGAAAATGGTTCCTTGTGATAAACGATAACGTGGCATTTATAATCGGGGGTTTGATAAGGGACACCAAAATTGCTCATTGGCTGAAACAATAGATGGACAATTCAAATCAGCCCAAGGTCAGGACAACAGCAATGGGTTGGCCAAGATCTCTTCCAGCCTTCGTGAAAGGGAACAGATTCACAATCTTGCTGACAATTGTGGCAGAGAGATCGTGCTGGTTTCACCACAGGGGCAGGGTTTGGGACTATTCTCTGAGCAATAAGAGCCACTTTGGTTTCTAGGATCACAAATTTGTATTCAAAGTTTTCTCATGGGTAGATGTCTGCTCTCCTCACTGTTTATCAGAGACAGAAATATGGGAACCAAATTTAGCAAGCAGGCAGTTTTTCTAGTGCCTGCTTCACAAAGGAGCTGGGGAATCAGTGCCTATCAAGCTGGTATCTAACTGGCTGGAAAAGTGCAGTCAGAGAATCACTTTATCAGTGCCAAAATGGAATCTGTAGTGAACAGAATTCCCTGGGTTATTTCCAAATGTAGAACTATTCAATATTTTTCATTAGTGACCTTGATGATAGAGTAGTGAGCAAGCTTTTGCATTCGCAGACATCCTCAACTAGGAGGACAGGTCTGGAATGCAAAGCAAAACTGACTAATTGGAGAAACAAACAGGAAGGAAAAAAAAATAGAAATAAGGTGCAATTTCATAAAGGAAAGTGCAGCACTTTACAAAGAAAAATAATCAGCTGTGCAAGGTCCAGGTGAGGGTCTGGAGGTGAAGGAGCAGATTTGAGAGAGCTCCTGGCAATTATCTACTACACTGCAGTTCGAGGGAGACTGAGCTGGGCTGGCTGGATGGATTCCAGAGAAGGGGAGAGAGAATAACCAGCACCTCAGGAAATGTTAGCAAATATAAGGAAAAAGGGCTGGAATGCCATTTATTTTGGCTAGGGAAGACAAGATGTCCACAATAGCTCTGCTCAGGCATATAAAAGTTTCCTGCAATGTGGGTGTAATCTGCTTGTGATAAAGAGAAGCAGAAAGTTTTAAGATGAAGTGAGAAAGAATGTCTAATCTGCATCTTTCCCCACTGTGAAACCTTGGCAAAAATTCTACAGGCTCCATGGGCAGTTACCATGACTGGAGATTTAAGTTTTGTCCCAAATAGCTTGCCCTGCTCTGGAGTTTGGAGATGAGCTCAATGACAGTGCAATCTCCTTTAGCCTGGATTTCCACAGCTGGGAGCAAGGCAGTCAGCTACCCCGACCATCAAAATAAGGCACTGCTCCAAGATCCTCTTTGGGATTGTAAAATTGCATTAATCCATCTCACGTGAGCCCTTTGTAGCAACTAAAAGGATTCAAATATTAGAAGTAAACTTCAAAGAAAAAGAACATATTCCGAAAAGTGCAGGTCTGCCTCCTTTTTAGAAACATAAGCCTCCAACAAATAACGTGCAAATACAGAAAGCAAGTAAAAGGAAGGAGGCAAAACAGAAAGCCACCTCTTCCTCTGATTTTCACCTTTCCATCACACATTTATGGGTTTAAATTAGAACTTTATGTAAACCGTACATGGCTCCCTGTCACTTGTGCAATATAGGCTGTGGTAGGTTAAAGTCTCATGTATGAAATAAATAATAATCTCGTATTAGACTTCTCTAATCTCAGAAAAAGAAACGGTGACACAAGCCATAATTTGATTTTGGTTTTATCTCTGAAATTGTCTAATGTTGACTTCTTTTCAACCTGCCATGCAAATAGTTACTTCCCTGTGAAGACTACAGGGCCATTAGTCACCTTAATTATGATTCAGGAAATTCTAAATGAAGCACAAGAGGTAACACTGTGCACATTCATCCAGTTAAGTGCTTATTTTGAGAAAAAAACCCCATACTTCTCTCATAACATATCTTACTTCATTTTGAGCTTTAATTGATGCCACACTGACACGTGCTGGCTGACGATGAGTTCACATTATACAAATGCAATAGGCAAAGCCACAGTCACAGCAGGCAATTAATAACAGAGGAGCACTGGAAACAGATTATTCCCCAATGCACACCTTCTGAGAGCTGCATAATTGAAGGTGTAGCCAGCAGTGATATCCATAGGAATGGGCATGATCCTGTTATTCAACCTGTTTTCTATCCTACAGGATTAAAATATAGGCAATTCTGCACTCCACATCTGCACATAAACTGCTTATCCACCTCCTTTTTAGAGGAAATGGAGACTACAGGCGATCCTAGTGTACAGTTCATCTCATCCTCATAAGAGAAATCCAGGAAAACTTTACCTCCATCCTCTCTCAAGATTTAGGGAAATCTCACCTGGATTTATGCAACTAAAATTACAGCATTCTGTGATTCCTGCTCATATTACTGACATCACAAACAAGTCAGTGAGCAGCTATTTAGCTGTTGCCTCTCTAGCTGAGCTGGTTCCTACCGAAATGGAGACAAAAAAATCCTGCCGGGTGAGCAGGTGAAATTTATTCCTGACATCTTTATCAAATTTCCAAACATTGCTGTTCTTATTCCCAGTGGATTATGTTTGTTAGGAGATGCACTAAGGACAGTGGATTGTGTTTCAGCTAAGAAATGGTTGCTAATTGCATCTCACCTCACCTGATTTAACATAAATGGATCAACCCTTCCATAAGACCTCACCCAGGGCCTCTTTTCAGATTACACGCAGTGCCTACAAGGCTTGATCTCCTCAGCTGTGTCCTTACACAAGCATTTCAGATGCTGAACTTCTCACTGGATGGGCAGGACAGCTGCTCTGAGATTTACAGCTGCCTCGAGCTCCAAGGTATCGAGCAATTTAGAGCTGCACTAATTGGCATAACACTCTCCTCACCTTCCCCCCCAAAAAAAAAAAAAAAAAAAAAAAGAACCAAAACCTATTGAGTCTTAGGCCTAGTTCTAAACTAAGTAAAATTACAGGTAAGCTGTGTAATTGATACACAGGCATCACAGAAAATTCTTCAATGCAGCAAAGTTCCTTTTCTCTACTGAGCCAGCTTGACCCAGGATTAATTGTACCTCAATTCTCCCTGGATCACAGCATGAAGCCTGCAAGTGGGAATTCTGAAGTGAAGACAAAGGCTGTATCCCTGGGGAACTTCTGAACATCACTGAACCATCAACTTGATTTTTTTATGGCAGGGCTTTTAGTAGGTCCTCTGCCTCACAGTGTGAGTGAGGCAGTGTCATATGTGGTCCAAAAATTAAGGCAAGGAGGGACATAGGGATAGGAGACATCTCCAAAGGGGGAGAAAAAGTGAGTGTTTCCATAAAACTACATGAAAAAGGTATTCTGGTTAAAATACAGCTCTGTTCAAAACTCACTGGGTTATTACAAAGCAGAAGAAAAAGAAGCACTAGGCGAGGTACTTTAAATGCATGAAACCTTGATGTTAGCCATAGATCATGGACAAGATGTAGGAAACAAAAATCAACAGCATGCCCATTGGGAGCACCTGAAAAATCCATGCAGGGTGACACCTGAATGATTCAGGTTTCAGATATTCAAGCCTGGGTGAGCCTCATGCTGTGCCCTTTAGCCATCTCAGAGCTGAGGATGCTGGCAGAGCTCTGCTCCCCTCCCTGAGTGGGTTTTGGCTGCTCAGCAGTGCTGGACAGCCTTGTCCCATGGCACAGAGCTCCTGTCCATCCCCTCCTGGCAAACCTCTCAGGGTGCCATTCCCCATGTCCCTCCTTCCCAGAGGCAGAGGGGTAGAAAGCAAAATTTCAGTGCTGTGGATCAGCACACCAGCTCAGCCCAGCAAGATGGATTTGATAATCTCTGTGGTGCTGTGTAGGTTTCCTGGTTTGCCACTCTTGCTCCCACAGGATCCCAACAATATTGCTTGACATTTAGGTTTAAAATGGGAAGACCTGGACTACAGTACTAAAAAGGAAAATACTGAACTTCTGCACGTCCTGATGAGCATAATTCTGCCTAGCTGTAAAGCAGTTTGGGGTACACCAGCCAGCTGGGTGTCCTCTGGGAATTAAACACTGCATCATCTGCTCTGGAACCTACAAAAATATCAAGTCAAAAACACAAGCAACCTGTTTCAGGAAAGAGCAAAGAGCTGAACCAGCTGTTTTGGCTTACAGGTTTGGAATATAATATCTCAGTTTTGCCTAAATCCTGCCTTAGGCACAGAACTGTTTTCCAGATCTAGCCCTAAGAGCTTGTGAAGTGTAATGACAAATGCTGTACGTTACCAGTGATGTGCATTCTCATATGTGCCATACACACTATTCCCTAATGCTACTCCATTCTCTCACCTAATAGAAATATTGCAGATTTACAGCTGACTTAGGACAGTGACAGATCAGAATTTGATCCAGGCAATACACAGAACTGTCACCGAGGATCATATAAACAGAGTTTTTTGTAGAAACCTTCACTGTGTGATGTACCTGGTAAATCACAGGCGAGAGGAAATATGGAGTCATTCCTTCTAAAATATATATTATCTTCCTATTAGAGAGAGCTCTAAACCTCACTTTTATCTCTGAAAGTCCCTGACCTCTGGCAAGTCTCTGATTCCAAATTTAGAGCAGCATCTGAATTTTGCAGCTGGTCTCTCCATTCATAACGAGCCAAGTCAAAACTGAATACACCCAAATTAGAGGGGAGTATCAAACTCTGGACTCACATCTGAGTTGTGCAGAAGAGGCCTCTTTCAAATGCTCATCATGTACTTGTAGCCACCACACACAATAATCTGTTAAAACCACCCAGATCTTTTTTCACCATAAACCCAGGTAATCCTGCGCCAAACGGTTATTAGTGCTATTCGGCACAAATTGTCACACATATTAATGCTAACACAAATTAATCAGCCTAAACGTCTGGCATGCCAGATAATTATGATTCATAGGAGGGTGGAGATCAGATCTGCACGCAGACAAAATCCACTGGAAGTGAATAAAAGAAAAGCCATCATTCCTCTATGAGTCTGTCATCTGCTTTGCCAATTCTGTTTAAAAAAACCAACCAAAAAACTACATAAAATTCATCTCTAGAGAGAAGCCCAAAGTTCAGTTGCTCCTCCCATTTCTATTTGCAGCTTTCTTCTCCTAATGTCAACTCCATCTGTCTTCCACAGGAACTTAATGTCTTTTGAATTGTCTATTTAATCACTTGCAAGTTTGTCCCCTCGTTTGGCTGTGCTCTGCCCTTCATCTGTCAGCTTCAGGGCTCAGCACACAGAGCACCCTCCCTCCCCACCCACGGATCTTGTCCCTCCTTTTCAGTATATTGCACTTTATCAGGTCACTCTGCTGTTGTCCTGAGGTTAATTTTTTTCCACCCAACGTGACCCATTTCTGCTTTGTCAGCATATGAATCCCCCATTGCCTTCTCTCCTTTTCTATCCCTAGTTTTACAGAGAATCCTCTCTCTTTTCTGCTTTACAGGATGTCCTCAGAGCCCCCTCCCCGCTCTACTGGCATCTTTGTGCCTACAACAAGTCAAATTTTCTACTTGGAGTAGAGAAGGACTTAAAATTACAGTAAGTTTTTCTGTCAGCAGCAGCAATTTGTTTAGTGCAGGGCTGTTGTTACGGAGTGATTTACTTGATTTTTTTAAGAATAAATTTGCATTATTAATTTCTGAATTAAAAAATAATAAATTATCAAGGAGCACACTCGGACTCCATTCCCCCACTCATAAGTGAATGCTGACACACAGAGCATCCTTCTCCTTCATGCGTAAACAGGGATTCTAAACAAATGTTATTATTCCTCTTCTAATTATGCATCCATAGTTGCAGGGTAATAAATATCTATTCAACTCACACATAAATCTTCATGGCTGGAACACCCTTGACATTCCTTTCTGGCTGCAAGAACAGTCTACCCATGATTCTGCATTTTCCAGGTACCATTGAGAAAATCAACCAAATACTAGCAGATCTAAGCAAGCTTTCTTTGTTTTTTCTTACCTCCTTCATTATCCTGAGTTCTTGCACTTGGTTTGGGTGTGGTTCCACTTTAGGAGAAAGCCTCATTTCTATCAATAATCAGTTAGAGGTGACAGTCAAGTTTGAAACAGGTACCAATGTGTTCTGGAGATAACCCCTGCAGAGCCCTGACTAGAGAGGTGTTATTGCAAATGTGGCAATGTGTGCCACTGGAGAACATAGCCCAGGTTTTGCTATGTTTTAATCTGAGCCCAGAGCGTTCTGGGACATGATTTGAAGACTTTATTCAGGTACTTTCAGTAAAGCCCAGGCATATTTTGCAAGTTCTGCCTCTGTGTAAACAGATATGTGGTGTTGCCTTCCAATGTCAAACCACAGGGAAGCTGATGGAGCTACCAGAAATATCAGCTACAACTGCAACAACAGTTCTTAATTCCCCAGATGATCAGAAACATTCCCTAGAACACCAAAAAAAAAAAGCCATAAAAAAAATTCCCCAAAACCAACCAACCAACCAACAAAAAAACCTTGTGCTTTATAATTTGTAACTTTTTGTCAGAATGCATATACATATGTGCTTTCTTCACCACTTCTTCCAAGGAATAGGAATAAAGTTTGTAAAAAAAGATATTTGAAGAATTCAGTTATAATTTTTTGCCTTAAATATTAAGAAAATTAAAATATATGTAGAAGTCTTTAGCACCGTTTTTATATTACAGTATATGGAAGATGAGATAAACTCAGTTGTAGGCCAGCACCTCCTCTGTAAGTCCTGGTCTTAAACTTTAGCCTCACCATGACCTGAGAAAATTGAAGACTCAAATTCTTTAGAAAAAAGATTCTTCAGCTAATTCTTTAGCAAAACTTTTAATAGCTGCAATCTCATGCCCCTTCATCAGCTACTCTGTTCTAGGGATCAGCTATTGCAAGATTTAACGGCCAGACTTTTTAAAAAAATGCTTGAAATCCAACAGGCTGAGCTCCGTGAGACATGCTTATTAATTCACATTTGTAAATTATTGCTTGATGCAGAAATCTTCAGAGCTCTCCATTTTCTGTCAGAGAGCTGCCTCTTTCTAACTTCACATGTGCTGTGGCTCACCCCGGGAGTCAGGAGCAGAAGCTGGTTGGCCATTTCCTGACACTGATCAGAGCTTTGTGCTGTGGATGACAGGCAATAACATTCCAGAGAAGGGTTATTCTAAACCAAAGTAATTGCTCAGCCTGACCTTCTTATATGCTTGTTTTTCAAAGCTGCCTGTCCTTGAGTAATTACGGTGTACCTAACTTGGAAATCTTTTCCCACCAAAGATGCTCTTTCTGATATTCACCCTCCCTGCTAACACCCAATTATTACAGAATCAATTGAGGCTTAGCTATAGCTATAAGAGGCAATTAGTCAAAGGACTGCAGCAATTAGAGGGCCTCTGCCTTTGCTTTCTAAAAGTCAGATGAAGAACTCTGTTCTTTGCTCTGTCTTTAAAAGCCACACAAATGTGTTGATTCAAATTCCCATACAAGTAAAGGCATTTTGATGGGCTTTATTCAGTAACTGTAAATCTTCAATTAAAGAGCAAAGCATAAGAACGCCTTTAAAGGTGAAATAACGTTTAGTTACCTCCTAGCCATTGATGGGAGTAGTTTCGAAGGGGAAGGAAAACTTCCCTTTTCCCACTCTCTACAACAGCTTCTCCTACTCCTGCAATAGAACAGAAGCTCTCAACCAAGTGATATTTGAATATTTAGTAACTATCTTTCCATGACATGCCACCATTTTTTTCATCCTTGTAAAAACTAATCTTGAAATTACTCCATAGTTTGTTTCAATTCACAAACGTTGGAACCATTAATTTCTTTCTTCCTTAAGAGGAAGCCCCACACTGTAATTGATTAAGCACATGAAATGAAAATGCTATGAGAAGCATTTTTTGGTACAGTGTAAGAACTCTTCTGGTGAATAAAGAGAGCCATGGAAACAGCTTGGGTTTATCAATATGGGTAAGAAAATGAGTGAAATCAGAATATTTTGAGAATGCATTCTGTTCCACATCAGTTGTGGGATAATTTAATTTCATCGTGTGCAAGGTGATCAGTGCAGGATGCTTAATGCAAGGAAACTCTTGGTTTTCCTCACCTCACTGGAAGTTACATGCAACTCTTCAAATAATGTCAAAAGTGAGCATGTTCAACTCCCCATGTTCTCAAGAAATTTACTTTGTGAAAAAAGGGACAAATTTGTTTCCAACAAAGTTGAAGATAACTCAAAACTTTTTACCTGACCTTTGATTGTGTATGTCTGCTGACATTTTCCTTAATGGATGTCTGATTTTCACCCAATATTTCACCAGAAATGTAAAATTACACATACATGACCAACACCAGATAGAAGTGTTTCTGAGTTCTCTCTCAGAAATTGCATTGTGCTAAAAAAAAAAAAAAAAAAAAAAGAGACACACATTAAAACCGTCTGTGAGTTGCAGTATTAAAAATATTACCTAAGGTGCTGAAAATATGTCCTTAACAAAGACTTTTTCGAAGAACGATGATTGCTAGTGTTGTCAAATATAATTGATATCTCTAGTTTATTAAAATACTGTGCCTTCAAGGTAATTTATTCCGTTTGATAAAACTCTGGCCAAAAAATAGATCAAAATGTTTTTACTATCCACACGCAGAGCTTTTTCCTTTCTGCTTTGTCATAAAACATTAAATAAAAGCATCAATAATTAATTAGGGCTGCCTGGTCCATTAAAAAGCAGATCACCAACCTGATCAAAGCACAATTTTGTAGATATAAAACTGCAGAGTGTAAAAGTCATGTGGGCTATACATCTCACAGGTGACACCTTTACCAAGAGGGAGTACATGTTATTTTGGATTTAATCACTTCTTTGAGAGGGTGGGACTGAAACCCTACACGAACTTGATGACCATGAGACAATTTTAGTTTCTGTGATGTTCAAGATGGAATTGTGGATGTCAAATCACCTTTTCCTCTCATTCCTAAGGACTCCACACAACAGGTTTCAGATTAAGTGATGCTCCCTCTTGCTGAGGCTGTGCTGTGCACACCCAAGTGGGACTCCTCCCAGGGGATTTCGCTACACTGGAATAGGTGACAACATTGCCCCATGCAGAACCATAAAAAGGTCAATCAGATAAGGACTGGAAGAGATCCTAGAACAGCTATCAAAACAGCTGATTTTTTTTAAAGGATCTAGGACAGGAGAGTATGTAACAAACTCAAAATTTATCAGTACTGCAATATTACTGAAAAAAAACCCCAACAATCTTGCTGAAATGTAAACATTTTCTACTGGAAACAAAGCCTATAAGGCAAGTGAAAAGGCCTTTCATTCATTTCAGCTTTGGGAAAATCTTAGCAAAAGTACCATGATATGTGCAACATTTAAGACGTGCACACAATAGATTCTAAGCCATTCTTCTTTCAGCCAGCATCCATTTTTCTCATGATTACTAATTCAAAAAGAAGCCTCTCCAAATTCAATATTTGCCTTTTTTTTTCTCCCAGCTCTTTCCCCCATACTGTTTCTCCCAGAGAATCCTCAGTGTCGAACCTGTCATTACATTCATTTCCATGGAAACAAATGGGATGCCATAAGAGTTCTTTGATCCAAGGACAGAGTGGTAGATAGAGGTTAGATTCTGAAAGAGGGAATTCTTGCTCAATATCAAAGATAATTACAAAGCGAATATAGAAAATTACTTGTTGAGCTAATTTTCTTCTATATACACAAAAGTTTGCTTCTCTTCATGAAGGACATTCTCACCTTTAAATGCTGAATGCTCAGAATAATTTTAAGGGGTAGAGGTGATTTAATATGCTAATATCTATCTCATTTTTCTTGATTATACAACATGCATCTTTTCTCTTATCAGCTGATAAGCTAGTTTATATTAAAATATGAGGAGAAGATGCTATGCTTGATTATCCTCCGTGGCATCTGCTTATTTCAGTAGGCTATGGGGAAACACAATTTCTGAGAGCAGAAAATAAGCATATTTATAGTGACTTCCAGCCTGATGGATCCCAAAACCCCTAACAAACCAGAATGGATGCAAACGAAATTCAGTTCTTGCTGATTATAATTCCTTATACCTTGATTCCTCCCTTCAAGTTTTTCAAGTCCCATGGGGGTGTTTCTAAAAGGATCACGTGGGACATTTTCTAAAGAAATGCAACCCTTTATCCCCATCTTCTTCCTGCAGTAGAGCACCTTAACCAGCCTTTGCTGGATCCAGAGTCTCCTGTGGATCTGGAAATAAGTAAATTGGAAAATATAGGATTTTCTACCACTGGAAGAACCCAAAACTTTTGCAAAAAGTCTGTGAATAGCCAAGACAAAAACAAAATACAGACATATTTCTCCTAACAACTCCAAATTAGTCAGAGACTGCAAATGTAGTTTACTCAGAGGTATGCTGCAATCACAACTTACAGACTTCTCTCAAGCTATGTACTACCAGGAAAAGAAAATAAAGTCTAACTCACACTCTAAAACAGCATTAATAAAACACTAATGCTGTGGCACAAACTGAGAAAAGTAATAAAAGGAACACATAAAAGCGAATATTATACTTTTTCTTTTTCCTAGGGTTTAGGCGCACCAGGATACCACATTAAATCCTTTTTTAATGTGGCCTGCGAGAGACTCAGAGTGCATATGGCAAGGTTTGGTCCCACCAGGTGCCTGCTTTGATGGTGCTTTTTACCTCAGCCCCCATGTCCTTCTAGCTACAGGCTTTGTGTTTCCAAACTCACTTTTCTACAAATATCACAGAAAACATAAAGAAGTATTGAGTGAGTATTCAAGGTAAGATTTGAACCTAACTTTGAAGTTTCGAGGGAATGAAAGAGACTGGTGGAAGCTTCCTTAAAAAGCTCGTCGGAAACTTGATTTAACTGGAAAATAACTGACATTTCAGAGAAATGTGTAGAACAGCCTTCTTAAGAAATCCTCCAGTAAGATAAAACTTGTCTAGTCACACAATGTCTCACCACTCACTGAGCAATAAAAGCAGAAATGACAACCACATGAAATTATATTACGTGGAGTAGCTTAAAGTCTGCTCAGAAATTCTGTTTTATGCCTTCACCAAAGCATTTCATCTCCCAAATTATGTACGCATTTTAAACTTCTTCTTCATAGTAACTGCTTTGGGGCTGTGTTTTGGATTTTTGCTGGAGACAGTGTTGATAAGACAGGGATGTTTTCTGTCCCTGAGCAGTAGTACAAATAAATTAATAACACTTCAGACTATAATTATCAATTGCCAATAAAAGCAATGTCAGTTTTCAGAATAATATGTCTCTTTGCTGATCTAAATCACACTTCCAAGGGGCTTTTTACATACCTCTTTTTTTTTTTTTAGTCAAATATTTTCTTATGTACTTTATACTGAATGGATAAACAATTATCTATAAAACTTGAACCAAAATCAATGTTCATGGGAAAAAGTCCACTCAGAAGACTGTGTGCTCCTTGACATATTAAGAAAAAGAAAGTCACTTCAGTCAAAGAAACTGCAAAATGAACAGTGGGGCAGGGTGGGGGGAAAGTGCTTTTTTGAGTGAATTTGAATGTCCCCTTGTAATTATGACCTTGTCACTTTTTATCTGACCATAGGGAAAAAAAAAAAATCAAAAAACCTAGTTATTTCAAATAGAAACTCCAAATTGTCTCTTCTGCCTTTTGCTACAATAGCATTTTAATTGTATAAAGTCACAAATCTGAGCCTCCAGGGGAATATGCACTGTCTATCTCCTGTGGATTACTTTCTAGAGAGAGAAAGTAATCTGTGCTGGTATTGTGTTAATCTTTTGAGATGAGATTAAATATTTTGTCCATCCAGATACACAAAATAATCATAGCATTTTGACAGTTAATACAAATTGTTTTTTCTGGACTCCAGCGGGTAGCTCACCATGTGATCCTTAGCTTCTCCACGTAGGGCTCACAGGGAAGCCAATGGAAACACATTTCTGTATGAATGTTTCCTAGAAATGTTTTTTTATAACTGTTAAAATGCCTAAAGCAAATCACACTGTGTATTACAAGGAAGCTCATGGGTAGATGTTCGAATGCCTTTATTTCAACAAATGGAATACATCTATTCCCTGAGTTCTTTCCCTTAGATCTCAGTGATACTTTTATATCTTCTTTGGTTGCTTTTTTAATCATTTACAGCCTAGGAGAAAAAATAGAAATAGTCCTCTATAAATTTGTATGTGAAGAGTCAGCTCTGTGGTGCTTCTTGCACCCTAAATATTACATTTGCACTCAGTTAATAGCAAGATATTTAAAGAATAGTGAAACACCAGTTTTCATTCAGCTGTCACTGAGGCAAACAAGAAACTCACCCATAAAAAAGGAGGCTTATTTAGTGTCTGTTTCATGCCTGAGTGTCTCTGTTATAACGAGACTGAAATCCATCGTTTTCAACTGACATTAACTAGCAGAGGAACCAAGCTTTTCCTCCCTACCCAGAAAGAGGTGAAGCAGAACAACGCAGATGTTAAAGTTTTGGGATTTCTTTTGCAATCTAAGGGCAAATACCAGAGTTCCTGCCAGAAACCACTCCAAGGGATCTGAGCGTAAGCCCCGGCGTGAAGCACACAACATCTGAGTGACCTCTGCACAGCACATGGTGGAGACTGACCACGATGGTCACTGCAACCTTACAATGCTTTTTTGATCTTATTATCCAATAGTTTACTCAGTCACAGTCTGTGGTGGGAAAAAAACCTAAAAAGCAAAAAAAACCACTGCAATACGAGCCTTGTTTAATGCTGCAGGAGCTCAGGACATGCTGCATGCACACACAAAAAAAAATAGATGGAGACCATTGTCCCTAGTTTGACCTCGAAAAATGGAAGGACAATGTTAGGACATTGTTAGGACATTGGATGGAGACCATTGTCCCCAGTTTGACCTCGAAAAATGGAAGGACAATGTTAGGACATTGGTAGGACAACTTTAGGACATTGAAGGACAATGTTAGGGCAACTTTAATGCTTAGTTGTCCCTCCCCTGTCTTTTTGAAAGGAGGATGTGGCAGTTTGGGCTGGAAAGATGAGCTGGAATGATGTCTCTTTCTCCAACAGCAGAAAAACTCACAATGCAAATACAGGCACAGGCTTCCAAGGGAATTGATCACACCAAGAGGCAGAAAACAGTAATATTTTTATGCCCAAACCCAACAGCACATTAGAATATAGACTGGGAGCCTCAGTTTATCCTCTGACCTCTTTCCAAGTCCTTTTTTGCCATCTCAAAACAATTGGCAACAGCAACAGGCAAAACATCTTTAATCTGAAATCTACAGACGAAGCTCTTGTTAAAACACACATGAACCTTGGAATCTGTTTCCTCCATGGAATAAAGGTTTGTTGTATCAAACCTTACAAGCAGGCCATTAAAAATTAACTAACTCCTATTCTTAAATATAGTGCATATATATGTTTAATAGTCTATGAATAATAGCCCCAAGACTACACATGATTGAACATTTAATCTAGAGAGCCTTCATTTCCTCTTGTCAAAATCAGCTCAGGTTTTGTTATTGAAGAGGTAGGAAACAAGATTAATGGTCCCATGGCTGTGAGTTATTTTTAGCCTGTTTCTCTCTCTACATTGTATTGTTTGCTTGTGTAGCATAAAGCAAAATGGGACATTACATGAAATAAACTTGGTTGCCATATTTGTCTGGCCATTAATTTCACTATGAAGGGTAATATACATCAATAATCATTTACTTCTAAAAAGCCTCAAGTTGCAGGTTTTTGCTGAGATATTCAAAATGATGTAGAGGAATCACTGGTATCCTCATTAATTTTAATACAAGGCATGTGTCTAAATCATGCCTCTCTATCCCAAGATTGTTTTGTAATCTCAACCCATTTTTCTTAATGACATGATTTTGTTTAATTATGTAAAAATGCAGCATGATTTGGCTATTTAACAACTTCTTAAATTTATATTACTACAGAAGATAAAAGAAAATATAATCTTATCTGTCTATGACACAGAACAATGCAGCGTGAGGATCCTTTGTCAGTGCAGGCAAAAAAACCTTGATTATTTCTATTTAAAGGTCATTATTTCGAGAGACCAGCAGTGCCACTGATCAAAACATCAGAGATGATTTCGTTTCGAAGTTATCACTGAATAATTAATTTACCTAAAGCTCAGACAAAATAAATATGCAAAACAGTGAGATGATATTTGACAGCTCCTACGTTCTTTTTAATATTTAATGCTTCTGTGGGTATATTAGCAAGAAAATCTAATTGAATTAGCAACATCATAATTGGAAACATGAATATCTAAGTTTCAGTGGATGGTCACTAAACAGTAAAGTAATTCAGTGGGTCAGATTCAAATATAGTCAATATATCGCCCTACACACACACAAAATAGCAAAATGGAATTAAAAAAAGCACTAGGGAAAATACCTGATATCCATATAATCCTGAAACATCAGAACAAATTGTATATTTGATTATAATTTCATGATGCTTTCAGAAAAAAAAGTGGTTGAGTCTTCTTGCTTTAACTTTTAAAATAATTTGTCGGTAGAACTTGGCAAGCTTTTACATTAAGAGATCATTTCATGTCTAAGCAACTGCAGGGAGGAATTAATGCCTGAAACAGCTCAACAAATTGGCACTACACGTATTATGGGGAGGCACTGGGGGAAATCAAGGGCTGATCAGACAGTGAACAAGGGATGCTCCCTAGGCAGAGCACCCTGAACAAGCCATAACAGAGAATGACATGGTTTGGAAAGGACCTTACAGATCACTTAGTTCCACCCTCTCTGCCCCAAGCAGGAATGCCACCGCCAGCTCAGGCTGCGCTTCAGGTGTTGTACACAGGACAGGTCTGAGCACTGATCCAACTCGCTTTGCATTCACTGTGTTACAGACCACCCCAGATTCTTTCATTAAAGACCTTCCCCACCACTCCAGATTCTTTCATTAAAGACCTTCCCCACCACTCCAGATTCTTTCATTGAAGACCTTCTCCACTTAAAGCCCTCAGCTGGTGAGGAAACTCTCCACACAGTCTCTATCCTGCTATCGCCACCTCTGCTCTGACAGCAGCAGGGACAACTGCTGGAACACAATGAAGCCTTGCCAAGGTAATCAGGGCCTTACCGTGGTGGGTGATAATGACTGAACTGGAAATGTCAAAAGAGTAAACAAAAGATGAGACCACCTTTGGAGAGGACAGAGCAGGGAAAAAGATCGTTGTGTATCAAAATACTTTGTTCTTTTTAAAGACAGCCCTGGGTAGATGAAAGCTAAAGCATGTTCCCACACGAAGTCAATTTATAAAATACAGGAGACAAGATAAAGATAAGGGAGATGAAAGCAAGTCTTTAAAGTGCTTTTCCATCTCTATAATTAACAAGTGCCAAGTGTCCAGCAGGACAGAGTGCACCTGATCTGTGAGCACCTTTGCATCTCACAGAGCACACAAGGGAAGCTTTGAGCTTCTGAAGCTGTGAGGAAATCCACATATCACACATCACATCAGAAAGAGAAGTTGGAAGTCAAAGGGTAAACTCACCCTGCTGCATGTGTGCGCTTCAGCTGAGCCATTATCCAAATGTCAGGAGCTGAGAGGTTTAGTCAGAGCAGGTGAAGCCTTAAAAGCGGATCTAGAAGGGAGAACAAAATTCAGAGGCACTATTAGAAAATAATAGGCACGTCTCTCCTTTTTTGCAAAGTACCTTGTAGGACTTGATCCAAAGCACACTAAAGTCAAAGAAATATTCCACTGACTTCTGAAATCAAACTGAGAGGCTGATCAAATTCTTGGTGAAGTAATGCTTTGATTCATAAACCACCTCCCATTTCTGGACAGGTTCACAAATGCTGTCATTGGGGAGGTTGTTCTGTATCAGCGCTTTTAAAGAACAGTAATAGGACAGAAGGGCAATAACCCCTCTGGTAAAACCACACAGCAAATTGGCTAAAATTATTGCAGTTATGGTCCAACAGCTGAATAATCAAACCTGGGTATTTAATTGTAGGCACTTAAATATGAATCTAAACATGTAAACAGCAGATTGGTACCAGTCTGAGCCATCATAATTCAGGTAACTGAGACCATTTATTGCTGCCCAATGGCTGAGTTGCTGAGCAACAAGTGTCTGAAGGTACATGTGCCGAGCTGCAAATGGGGCTCCCAGACAGCTGAAAATGTTAGCTGGCAGCAGCTTCTGCACTGCTTTTCATTGTTAGACCATAAAAAGCTAAGTATTTGCTCCAATTCTCATTGAGAGAAGAATAAATAAGGATTTTTAGGGTTTCTTATGTCCCAAATGGAGTCCTTTGGCTGGGAATGCCCCTCGAAAAAACTGTTTCTCAGACTTCAAAATCACAGTGCAAGATTTGACTGCAATATAAATGACAGTGGACTTTGGTTCCTGAGCATTTTATACTTTGGCAGAGCACCACCAGGAAATGAAAAAGAAACCAAAACTCTACCACCCTAATTATGTGAACCACCCTAATTATGTGACTTGCCAAGAGTCCAGGTATGCGTTTGCTCCTCTCTTCAAACACTTGCTCCTGAAAAATTTGAGTGATCCTACCTAACACATCACAGCTAACAAACTCAAAACCAGCTGTTAGAGGAGTATGAGAGACTAATATTAGAATTAGCCATGGTTTTAGGGTTAACTTTTTCTAAGATTAAGAAAAGAACCGAAAGAGTTTCAAGCCCATGATATTTTGTACTTGAACGATTGCACCCAAAGTACTCTTGAGAAAGAATTACAAGAGAAGATATGCCCAGAACAGTGACATCCCTCATTTTAATTTTGCCAGGAAGCAATGGAAATATGGATGATGACAACTCTGGCACTTTGGGGTACGATTATCAAGCTCACTGGTTTGGCTTGGACCTTTTGGATGAGGTCCAGGTAAAACTAGTGAGCAATCAAATTCTATCAAGGCCATCATGAGACAGTTAAAAGCCCCAAGATTCATTGTAGTCCCAGTGAGTCACGAGCTGTAACATTTTCACAAATTTCAGTTAAAGATGAAAGGAGATCATGGCTATGTTTAAATCAATGGACCCAGAAACACTTCCAAGATATTAAATATAGGTCTGTGCCCTTGAACACCACGGCTCCATTACAGAGAGAGATTTTTGCACACAATAGCCATTCTGCTCTGATATCCACTGAAAAGAAGCCAGATCAGTATCTTCTGGCCATGTCCTTGATCTGCAACAACCCACCAGGGAAGGGACATAGCCAAATCAGCCAGAGACAATGTATCTGTCATCCCAAATTCCTCTTTCCAAGGAAAACCAAGCAGAGTCATTTAAACAGATCAACAGTGAATCAACACACAATATTGAACTATTGTGTATTAGTGTGATTCCCTCACAGCACTTGCTTTTGTTCCATTAAAAGCGATTTCATGAATAAATATTTCACAAAACTGTGCAGAAACTTTGTAGGAATGGAAAACCAAAGGCAGTTCATGCCCATGAAGGTAATGTTTCAAAAACTTTGTTCTCACAGAAAGTTTTAATTTCCCAGGGGGAACCAGGCCCTGAATAAGGTAAACACATCTTTGTAACTTAGAGATTATGTACATGCCTTTCATATTTCTAAAGAAATGGTGATAGGAAACATTTTGTCCAAATAAGAGGTGAACTTCCATATTAGAGCATCTCCTAATCCCCTTGAATCTTTTTATGTGTCTGCCAATGTGCAGGACTTAAAGTGAAAGTAGTTTAGGTGTGTTTTAAGACTCCTCAGACCACTTTTAAACTATGAACTGCACAAATAAAGTCATGAATGTTCTCTCTCCAGTACTAAACCTAAACCTGCTCCCTTTCCATAGGGCTCGGCAGGGCTGGCAAAACCACATTGCTGCCCCTGCAGCTGGTTCCTGCCACAGGCTCTGGCTTTACAATTTCTGGGGAAGCCCTGCATGGTCAATGGAGGCATGTCAGCTCTCAGGGGGCCTTGCTGTAAGATTGGATTTTCCCATGCACAGGCAGAACAAAGATCATGGTACACTGGAGCTCAGCCATAAGTACATTAGATATTTCCTCAACTTCCCACTGGAATGGATCTGTACAATAGAAACATTCAAATATCAGTATAAATATTATGTCTTAATAACTTCAGGGTGAGAATCAGACCTATTCTCTCACCTCACATAGCAAGTGACCTTAACATCTGTACCTGCAGCACAGTTGTTTTTCCCTGAAGCTGCACTACAAAAATGTATTATTTCTTGCTCTCACTAATTTTATAACATATTTCTTTCCACAACATGTTCATTCACCTTAACTGTCCTGACAGAGCGCTGTTGGGTAAAAGAGAGATGAAACGCTTTCATCAATAGGTAGGAAGGATGAAAGGAAAATAAATGGACTTTGAATTAACATTAAAACATGAAGTTGAGTTGGTTTGGTTTTTTTTAAAGTTTTATGAAAAGCTGCTGTAAGTCACACAGCATTTGTCAAAATATTCCCCCTGTTTGGTATCTTTACTGTGTTTGAGAAGGTACAGATATCTCCTTATAATGGAATTAACAGGCTTTACCCGCTCATGGGAGCATCACTCTGCCTGCCAAGCTCACTCTCACATAGTGACTCTGAATGATCTGGGTGAGCACATATTTAAGGACAAGCTACAAGAATTCTTAAAAAAAGAAAAAAGATTCATCCCATCCAGAGGGGAATGTAAATGTTTCCAAGCACTGGAGCCAGCAAAGCTGCTGAAATATGAGATAACATTCAACAGAGGATCCCTCCATCAGGGTATGGCTCTGAATGTGACTTTCATTATTGCTTGTTTTCCACAAAAGAGCTGGGCACAAGGTCAGGGGCATGACAATCCCACAAAGAGAAAGTAGGTCTTGGCTCAAATGCTAGGCTGGATGTTAAAAGCAGAGAAAAATCTAAAATTATCCAAAGAGGGCTACGGGTGATGGCAGGTAGTACGGAATATGGAGAAAAAGGACCACTTTAAAATTCACTCTTGTGCATGAAGAATAAAAATCTAAAAGCCCCAAAGCAGCAGCTTCTGCATTAGATTCTCTGTCAAAAGCAAGCAAAGAGATTTGAAATTCTTGACTATGGTACAAATATTTGCAGGGTCTGCACGGCAAATTGTACCAAGACCCACTTGAAAAGATTGCTATAGATCTGGGAAATGACATCACTGATGTATTGGGTCCTGTGCTCTGCCGGGAGGACAATTTAGGGTAATTTGGGAGAAAAAGACATCGAAGAGAATGTTCCCTTCCTACCAGCTGAGAGTCCTGTGTGTGTGTTTGTCTTCTGCTCTCTGCACCTCCTGAGTGAGGATGTGCTGGGCACCCTTGGAGCATCCTACACCATGGGATCTCATCAGATCCTTGCCTACATCCCTGCACTCATGGGATCTCATCAGATCCTCACCTACATCCCTACACCATGGGATTTCATCAGATCCTTCCATGTTGAATCAGAGGTTTACATTCCCATTGCGTTCAGGGATGGATGTGGGACTAGCCTGAATATCTGAATTCTTTTCCAGCTACAGCTAGTGGTGAAACATCAAAAATTCTGGCCTATCACATCTGGCCTGGCAAGGCAAAAACGAGGTTGTGTTCATACCTATTTTCTTGGAGGCTCTAAGCACAAAAGTACACTGTGGCATTGTATTAACTGACATCCCCCACCATTATGCAAGATTTATTCATTTTAGTCTTATGTTTTCCCAGCCTTTCTCTATGCTTTCTTTGCATCCAATAACATATTAAGAATAGATACTATTTCTTTTTTATATGTTAACAAAGCAGTTTGCACAAGAAAGCCTTGTTTATTATTTGGCTCTGCAGTTCTAGGATAATACAAACCAAAAAAATAATAAAACCTATAATAATAGTAATGAAAATAAGAATAGAATATTGCCAACAGAAAAGCAGACACGGAAGAAAAACAAAGCATGCATCCTTGACTACACAAATACAAAATTAATGTGCAAATGCATTCATAAATTAAAGTATTGAATTCTGCTTGCTGTTATTTCTGAAGCTGTATTATTCCTTTCTTTTCTCTGTTGTACTGAATTACATCTCAGTCTTCTGTGAATTCCATGCAAAATTGTTCATTTAACTTGCAAGTTTCATGAGTTTTAGCACAAGTAATCATTGGAACTGCTATACTTATTATACAACACGGATTTTTTTCTTCTTTTAAAAATGCTGATAATCTGAATATATAAATAAAGGAAAATGTAATTCAGTTGCATCATGTTTAGTAAATAGTAAATAGAAAGAAAAAGAATACTGAAATAATCTGAAAAATATTTAGGAATAACAATCAGAATTTTAAAAAATCAGAAATTCAGTGTAACTGGTTTCCAGAACCTAAAAGGGCTAAATTCACAAGGGTACCTTTTCAGATCCACAGTTTTGTTGAGTCTGCCAGATCTCTGGCAGCTTCACCAGCTGACGCTGCTTTGTGAAGAAGATCCAAACCCACCCTTCTACTCCTGAGCTACCCATCATTTCACAAACTTAAATTGCAGCCTGTGCTACATATGGATGTACTTCATGGATAGAAGTGGAAATTGTAAAGTCATCAAGCGCAGCGCACTTTACCAATGCGATGCTAGTTCAGAAACACCTGTGCTAAACACCTGACCCACTGTGAAAATGCACAGTCTGCAGCAGCCTTTCAAATTTCCCATTTGTCACCCACGGCGAAGAAAGGAGGAGGTGAAGTGGCTTCATACTAGACTGGAGGATAAAAAAAAGCCACACTGAGACAATGTATTTTAGCTCCTTTAAAGACCTTTTGATAATGTTCCAGAAAGGCACCCTGGGGCTTCTTCACCTGTTGATCAATGCCCCCTCTTTCCACAGCGATATTTAATCGCTCCCCAATGGGACCAGGAGGAAGTCCTAAATATAACCACCAAGAAGAAGGCTCTGAAGAGCTAGGACCCACAGTTTCCACTACTTTCACACAGAAACCTGTGATGAACACCAGGGTTTGCTCATTTAGCACAATCTGAGCCACCCCATCCCACAGATGGAGAGACAACACAGAAGTGGAAGCTAAAAATGGGTCACTACCAGGAAGGACTCTGTAATGCTATTGTGAAAGTTAGATTAAACACATAAGCTATGAACAGTTACTAGCAAAAATGGCTTTAAACTACACCGGATTACACCATCCATTTGGAGGAAATAGTTGGTTTAGAAAAAGAATCCAAAGAATTTCGGTTAACTGCTTGCACAGTAGGCTATAAAGTAACCTGCAGAGTCTCAGCAAGAGCATATTGGAATAAATGAAGAGTGAATCATTTTCATGAATGAAAAGCTGAAAGCCCCCTCAGTGAAGAGAAAGAAAAATTGGGGAAAAACTAAAGAGGATCATCAGCTAACTCTCTTTTCTTTAGTATTTAGGGTAGAAAAGGAAACATTCTGAACAAAAATAAGACCAAACATACATTTCAAATTCTCAAGAAATGCTTGAGTTCTGCATGGAAATGTATTTACATAAATACTCAAGCTGTAAACATCCACAGCACTCATGAAAATAGGCTTGTTCAGAATCTTCAGGCTAGAAAAAAAATTGTACAACTCATGCTGCTGTCCAGGTGAAGTTGCAGCTCCCTATTCAGGAACCAGGTATGATCCCACCTGACTAAGAGAATCAGCCCTGGAGACTGACCAGGAGTTTACAAAGAGATGAGATTCAGAAAAATCTGTTAGAAAGCAAGAAAAGAGCCAAAATTAGAAACACCAATAGGACACAGAAAATTTTGAGAGAAAAAATGAGTACCCACCACAAGCTGCATTACAGAAAATGTTTCTGACACTTCCAGCAGGAATACTTCTGCAAGTTTTTAATCAACATAAGTATTTCCAGCACTTTCCTTTCCTACCAATTAGCAGAGAGCCATGTCTGATCTCTGGCTGCAAAAGGGCTCAATGCTGAACCTTGAGCCCCCAGAAGCCACTCAAGCTGCTCATCCTGCTGCAATGCTCATTGCCCAGTGCTGAGAAAATGTTTCATGGGCATCGATGAGGAGCAAAGAAATACAATCAAAAGGCTGAGGCCAATTAAGAAACATTGTGGCTGATCCAGTAGAGAGTGAGAAAGTATTTCCTTTGTGAGTTTTTAAGTCGAACAGGATGCAGCTAAGGCAGCTGGAAGGAATGGCACTGCAGAATAGAACCTGAACCTGTCTGATTTCAGGAGTGTTTGTTATAAGGGTGACAAAGAAAGGGCAAATTTCACAGGTGGTGGGAAAGACAGGGAAGAAGAATTTAGTTGGGTTGCTGATGGAAAAGTTAGAAAATGACAGGGGACCAAATTACAATCTGTTAAAAACAACTGTTACACTGCATTTTCCCAATTGCCATCGGCAGACATCCTGTCCTCGAGCTGGAAAAGTGCATTGGATGGAAGAGAATGTGGTGGCTGACAATAGCAGAGGAGAGAGGGACCATGGGAGAAATAACTACTGAAGAACACAGTCTTATCTATTACTGCAAACTGAATTTAAGCAGGGAGCACAGATCTCCAGCATGACAAAAGTACAACGCCAAAATGTAATTTAAAAAATTGGAACTCCAAGAAATGCCTTCATAATGTGCAGCTTTTCCTCCAGAAATTTTTAAGGTAATTTGTCACTTCTCATAAATGTCAAGAAAATTTTGTTTTGTCTGCAACATCTTTGAATTTATTGCCAAAACTGTCATAGAGACAGCACTAGCAGTTTGATCCAAAGGTCACCGAAGTCAGTGGGTAGAGCAGCATTTCTTTCACAGGGATTTGGATGAAACAAAAATACACCCTGTACATATTTTAATATAGAATAAATAAAATTCAACAGAGAATTATAAGAAAAAAGACAAGGGAAAATTAAAATCACTGCATTACTTTTTCTCTGCCCTTACCACAGCTATTTTCAGAAGGGAAAGAAAGGCAAATTCCCCTTCACTGCAGCCTATTTAAGTACAGCAAAGATTACATTCTCAATAATCCTATGCCTCTCCTTTATTAAATAGTCCTGCTTTGAGCTACTTCTGTGCTTCTCTTGGGATGGCCTAGAGCATATAATTGGATCCACTTCATATGGAGAAAAGAGCCTGTTAACCAGCAGTTGCAACAGCAGATGCTTGTTCACTCATGAAAATAAAGACAGAAAGTTTCCATCAGTCGTTTAAAACACTAAACATACAGGCTGGGTTTGCTCTCAGCAGCTTTGCTGTGCATGCAATCGATTTTTCCCTTTCTAAACCCAGTACCCAGGCTTTCAAAAAATAATTCATTGCCGTTAAATAATGGTGTAGCCGTTAATGAGAATGACAAAAGCCCTCCCTGGCAGTTGGCAGTGCTGCCTTAGCTGTCCGTCACCGCAAGAATTGTATCTCGGAAAAGGTTAGGACAGTGCACCAGCCAAATGAAAGCCCTTGGTGATGCATTGATCAAGAGGAGACTGCCCAAAAAGAAGAGATGGGTTCAAAACACAGCCAGCTTTTATTTGACTATGCAAAGGGGAAAAGGACTTCCAAAGAGGGAAGCTATTAAATGTGGCGTATCACACACCACTTCTGGCAGTGATACAGCGATCTGAGTAATCTGGGGCAAAGTCATGATCCTGCTGAAAGACTGCTGCCCTCTGCAAAAGAAAAGATGTTTCTTTCCTTGAATCACACGTGGATATGTGCAGTCCTCTGCTCTCATATGGCCAAGATGCACAGGGCTGATAATGAATTTCAGAGCAAAATCACTTGCAAAGGCTTCTCATCTGCCTAAGGACTTCCAAAAGAGCACCACAGTTATGCTAATTATCATCTTTTTTCCTCCTTTTCCCCCAGCTTCTCTGCCTTTATTAACCCACAAGTCTTCTTTGCACCCTAGATAAGGGATTAAATTAGAATTAAAGATGATTATATGATGGTACATTGGTTAAAAGAGGCAATAATAAGCATCTCTTCCCTCAGCATTAGGTGCACCCCAGCAGATGCAGGACCAACACCCAGGAGCTCAAACGCTCATCTGTGTAGCAGGGTCATGGCTTTGCTAACCACACCATTAACATGGGCTGCAGGTGACCATATTTATATTTTCAAGTCCCTGGGGCCAGGAGGCTGAAAATAACAGCCAAATTACCCAGATGATGAGAGATTCGATGTACTGGATTCGGGGAATACACATGTAAACAATCCTAAAACATAAAGGGGTGGCTTTATTTTTAGAAACTACTTTTTTCCCAGTTCCATATGTTGCATAAGGGGTCCAGGCCTCATAGCCAGAGCTTTTCCTGTTGCCCAGCAGAATGGCATTAGCTGCTTTGCCTTTGGGGCTTCAGGCACGTGGGGAAAACAAATGGGATTTGGGAAGCAAAGCGATATTTTCTTGAAATAGCTTGTTCCTCTGGCATTATGCAAAGCCTGTGCAAGACTGCAGGCGACCTAAGCAGCCACCAAGGGACAGCAGACAATCAAAGCAAGTGCAGCTTTAATGTCTGAGATACAAAATTCAACTGAAGTAGCAAAATGGCTACATAGCCTTACCATTTCAAATAGCATTCAAATGATTTTTAAGTCATTTGGAAAAGTCAGTGTTTTAACTAAGTACTGTAGAGCAAGAAAGCTTTCTCTTTTTCTTTTTTTTTTTTTTTTTCCTGGTGAAATTAGGTGGAAGGAGTAATTTTCACAGGAAACAGCAGTGCACCCAGCAAAAAGATCAAATTTTAACCTTCCTTCTGTCTCATTCTTCCCTACATCCTTCTTATAAAGACACAGCAGATTTCAGAAAGGCAGGAGTTTAGCAGAACTACCAGGGCTGATTTCATCCTTTTGTTTCATGCAATTACAATGCAAATCCTCACATTTCAAAATAAATCCAAACAAAATTAAGAGAACAAGAGGTCTGTAAGTCACTAACAGGTGTTAAACTCTTCAACTTCCTCTTCTTTTTTGTTTGGTATTGTGCTAAATCTCCTGTGAATAACAGAAGATAAGAACACATTTGTATCCCATGGTGTGAGGGAACACCTAACTCTGACAAAGAGGGCCCCGGAGGTGGAGGTGGGTCAGGGCTGCCAGCAAGGGCACGGAGCAGAGCCAAGGGGATCCCATGGCATTTCCCTGCCCAGGTCTGGGATCATCCAAGCCATCCTCGCTCTGCAGATTTGGCAATAGGAGAGACACTTCTGACTGCTTTTTGCCACCTCCCAGCAACCATTAGATGGAAGAATGGATTCAGCAAATGCAAGAGACACTTTTGTGCTGAATAATCTACAGAGCATCTTTGGACAGACACTGAATTACCCAGAGAGTGTGTGAAGTCTCATTTTCTCCACACCCACCTGGATGCAATCCTACACAACCTGCTTTAGCTGAAGGGTTGGGCTGGGTGATCTCCAGAGGTTCCTTCTAACCCCAACCACTCTGGCATTGAGAATTCTGCTGTGAGAGAGAACTGAGATAACCCGAAGAGTAACTCCAGCCTTTTCCCCCAGTAAGCCTATTTTTCTTATTGACTCCACTGCCCAATCCATTCCTGTCCACCTGCCAAAAAAACCAAGAGACCCAAAAGCACAAGATAAATCATAATAAATCAATTGACTATTCCCCCAATACCCTAATTTATTCCTTTATTTTGCTCCAGCAAGGAAATAATGAGACTAAGAAACATAACCTCATTTATAAAACCTGTTTGCCAAGAGGAGGGTGTTCTGTTTCTTTCAGCAACCTGGAGTTAGCATAACAATACTGGAGAGATTAAATACAGACAGATTTTTATGATGCATTGCTTCCTATTTGCTGCAGAATACATAAGTGTGTCCAAAAGAGAAACAAGAAGGCAACTACGTGAAGCCTCACGCAAATGTAACAAGTTTTGACTGGCAAAACACAAGAAGCTTGCTGATACAAGTCCAGGTTTGCTCTGTGTCAAAAATAGGCAGTGCTGTTCCTAGGTGTTCACATCACATAAATACTGAATTAGGCTGTAATTTCTAACAGTAAGAAAGGAGTAAAGAAAATTTAAGAAAAATGCAGTATTTTCCACACACTTTTACTTTGGATATGTTGAATTACGTGAACTGATCATTGAAGGAACAGAAATGTGATCTCCAAGCCTGACATGAAAACAGCAGATATTTTGCAATTTAAAAAAAAAAAAAAAAAAAAAAAAAGACATTTCAAGAAGAAGATACAAATGACAAAAGCAGTAAATGTATCAGTGAAGTTCTTTACTTAAGGCAACAATGTATTGTTGATGTTTATAGGCCTTTTTTTTTTTTTTTCTTTTAGCAGTAAGCAGTTTGAAAAATTAAAGTTGTCATCGTTTTCTTAGAAGCATCTATTGAGTTAGGACAGCCCCTTCTAATGAAGCCAAACAGTCCGAAATAATCTGGACATTTTTGAGAACCTGTGCTGAAATGAGTCTTTCCCTGGTTGAGAAGTTTTGATTGGGATCCTGATTCCAGGGCTTTCTTGTAACTCATTGTCGTTTACTTCAGGAGAAATCTCATTAAAACCTAAAGCAAGTAAATTCTCAGCTAAATCAATCATACCTTCTGCAACTGAGTTGTTGTTTTCAAAGGCAAAGGTCTTTTTATTTTTTAAAGTTTTGAAAGAAAAGGATGTTTGTTTACCTTTCCTTAATGCTCATCCTGTTTCAATGAGAAGTATAAAGACAGCTCATTTTCCTCTTTCCCCAGTGACCTTTTCCACAGACTGAGCTACAAAAGAAAACATCTCTGGCTGCAGCTTTCGGCACATTCAGCCTGAGAGCCACTGTCAATAGCACACTCAGCTGTGTCCAAGTGTGACACAGTAAAGCTCTCCTCAGAGAAACTGGGACACAAATAAGGGCCACTGGCCCAGCTGGGGAGTTTTATAAGGATATGGACACATACCAGGGAATCATAAAATGTTCTGTGATGGAAGTGGCTTTTAAAGATCTGCTAGACCACACCCCTGCCATGGGCAGGGACACCTTCCACTAAACCAGAGCACCATCCAGCCTGGCCTTGATCATTTCCAGGGATGGAGCATCCACAACTTCTCTAGGAAAACTGTTCCAGTGCCTCACCACATTCACAGTAAAGAATTTCTTTCAAAAATTTAATCTAAGTCTACCCATTTTTGAGTTTAAAACCATTGCCCCTTGCCCTATCACTACTGGTAAAAAATATTTTTCAGTATTTCTTATAAACCCTTACAATATATTGAAAGGTCACCATAAGCTTCCCAGAGCCTTCTTGTCTCCAGAGATGACATATCTTTCAAAAACTAACATTTTATGACATTCCTTTACTGTGAGTGATTAAGCCTTTCATCTGAAATGCTTTTGCAGGTTTTGGTGATTGTACAAGATTTGCAATGAAGCAAGAATTCTAAAGAGATGGCACTGATGTACAACATGCACAGGGGCAGGCACAGATCCTGGTAACAATTCAGTGAGACTCCCAGAAGAGGGGCAGAATCGGTTTTCCAAAAATCTTTGGTCTAGTTTCTTTGTGAGAGACACCTTTCTCACTGAAAGAATTACCCTGAAATATAATTGTTTTTTTTTTTTTAATCAAGCCTTGATAATTTTGGAACTTAGCATGAGGGGTTTCTTTTAATTACTGCTCAACAGTCAAACATCAACTTTTCCTTGGAAAGTCAGAGCCCCAAAAATATATTTAAAAAAAAAAAAAAAAAAAGTAAACATTAAAATATTAACAATACACAATACTAATCTGTGAACCATTTCAGAGATCACAAGTGCTCCAGGTCTCTCAAACATAAACATTTCTGTAAAATTTGGATGGGGGATTCTACTGTTACACACTTCCAGATTAGGAGGAGAAGATACAACAGCATGACTTGAAATAAATGGATTTTCAATTTCATTGATAAGAGAAATGTAATATCCTTTAGGTCACATGCATGGAAATCTCCCACTATATGTTGCTTTATAATTGCAGGCTCCAAAGCCAATTAAGATGTCTGAAATTGGCGGGGGGTGGTTCTTTCATCCCAGTGATCAAGCAGGAGAATACAGCCCACACCACCATAAGATCTCAGTCTTGTTCCAGTGGCTGGTAAAATATTAGTTCTATTAAAGCTGGCAGGTTAAGACTGGAGGCTTAAACTCTTCAAAGGTACCTGCGTGTTTTTCAATTACCTGAGTGCTAAGAGGAGACCTCAGAGGACCCGGACAATCCCTGAGGCAGTGTGTCTTTGGATGTGCAGCTCTGTGCTGAATATTCCCAAAGTGACTTTGCTGGAAATGCATGGGATGGTTCCTCCAGCCTTGTGGATCCAGCTCTGTTTGGCCACCTGCAAACGCTGAGGTGTTGGAGAGTTGGGTGGCACTGAGTCAAAACCTTTGTGGGTGTCAGCCTTGACAGCAGCAGCAGCTCAAGGTTTGAGTGAACTCAGGACGTTAATCCCTGGTGTCAACCGGCCTTGCGTCAGGGCTTTAGGGGGAAGCCTCAACCTCACTGCCTTGTAATGACCTACATTGAAATGGTTCTCAGAGGAATAATTCAATTAATTCAGACAGTTATCAGCTGGATCCTTCTCCTCACCTCTTTTTAGCACTAGCTGTTTTATTGCCGTTTTTCTTATCTTACTAAACAGAAGCAAAAATTCCTACAAAGTATTTCTTAGATGAGGCTAAGCTAGTGAACTTGAATGAAATTATTTTGGGTAATGGCAGCTTGAGGAAATCCTCTTTTTAAGACTAATTACATTTGTCCTTAAAGAACATGAAACAGAGCAGAGGGAAACATGCAGAGTGTCTTTTTATCTTTTAATAAGCAAAAATTCAGAAAAGCCAAAGGAATTTAATTTGTAGGATAAGGAAGTACCAGAGTAAATAGACAAAACCTGTTCGTCATTTCAAGAGAGATTTCATTTTCCTCCACAAAATGCCTTACAGTAGGTGCTTTTTAGAGATGGCTTTTCCATTACATCTCAATGCTGAGGCTATCATCTAGCATTACACAGAATTACAGAAAACTGAGCAGAGCCTACTCTGGGATCTCAAGTGACATCACCACCCACACAGGCTGGCCCAGCGCTGCACCCAAGGCACAGAGAAGTCAGGAATGCATGAACATGAAGCACTGAGACCCAGACATGTAGCTTCAAATTTAAAAAAAAAAAAATCCTCTAGTAAATTACATTGATAGTTCTGGATTTCAGATTCCCTATTATTCCCAAAGCCAGAATTGTTCTGATTACAGTTAAAACAGTGGAACAACTAGGAAGTCAAGCTGGCATGCAGCTCCAGGCTTATTTCCTTGGATTTCACCCTGAGAACAACTCACAATTCTAACCTCTAATTCTAATTCTAAACCTCTAATGTGGATCATGTAACTGCCCGCAACATTTGAATTAAAGGTGTGCCTGCTGTTTGGAGGAAATGAAGCAGATGCAATCTGAAGAACGTCTTTTATTTCTATAAACCAGAAAACCTGCAGAAAGTCAAAGAAAGATCCTTCCCTCTCATCCATCTTGTTTCCTGATGAAATTAATTTTTAGGAGTGCAACGACAGGTGCAGATACCTCCTGCAAATGGCCATCAGTCTCTGGCAGATGGTGACAAGACTCCAGGATCTGCCATGGGAGCTCTGGCTCATCCTGTGCTGAGACAACATCCCCACATTGGGGAGTCAGTCATTTAATAGCATTCTTAACCTGATCTTGCACACTGCTTATTAATCTGAGTTTTCCCATTGAAGATGTGAGGTTTCAAATGATGGCCAAGTAAATTTCAGAGAGAATTTTCTTGCTTCCTGCTTCATTTCACTAAAAATGTAAGAGAGGCTCAACAACATGTTCTCATACCAACCTAAAATCATTGCTTCAGAACTTACAAGGCTTTACTGTCTATTGTTATCACCATGAAATAAGTTTTGATGTGGAAGTTTTCACTCTGTCTGAAGGAAAACATTAAAAATTGTGTCTAAAATGGATCCATGTGCATTCACAAACCATGCCTACTGCAGATTCAGCGAGTGGCTGGAATTAGTCTGTGGTCCAGCTGGAACGGATCTGAGCTGGCAGCGAGATTCCCAGGCCTAGGTCAGAGTGCTCGTGAGTATGCACTGCAGTGAAACATAAACATCTAAGGAAAACTACTGCTCAAAATGTAAATTCTGAACGGGTGTTTACAGAATAAAGTCTATTTGGAGACCCTTCTCAGATTAAGATCCATAATTCCACCTAAATGATGAGTTTCTGGACATTTCCCGCACCTCCAAATTTGCTAAGCCAGATTCAACTTTAACTCTTCATTTTCTAGCTTTTGTAGGTACTGGTTATTTTCTTATTGTTATTTCTGTCACTGCTTTTCTGGTGTATCAGTTACTTCATTATTTAATGCAAAGCAAAACTCTTTGGAAAGCAGGGAAGACTCATAAATCTTGGAAAGAAGAACTGCTGGGATACAAGATATCAACTTCCTGCCAAAGAAAAAGAACCAGTCAACAAATAAGTGTACACTAGCATTCTATGCAAATTGTGCTTCCCTAAACTGACATGCAAGAATAAATTCCTGGCTTCAGCATCTACAACATCCTCTGAATAGCCATTGTGAAAGTAAGCATTGTACAGAATAAAAGAGCAGCTGACTGGTTAGCTGATTACTACTTCCACAAGAAAAGCTAGAAAAAACAGAAAAAAATAAGAAAAAAAAAATTCAACTTCTTCTAGCATTGAAGAGTTGAGTGCCTATTACCATGGAAAACTTAAAGTAGTAATTTTATGGTAAAGTTAAAATTATTAATTCTGGGTTTAATAGTTGTCTTCAGTTTTAACAGTGGAGTTAGAATTGGCACACAGAGTTTATGGTCCAATATTCCAAGGTGTTAAAAGTTCATGTAGATGAGCACCACTGTGGGTTATGTCACTGTATTTTAAGCTGAATTTAAAAGGGGCTGTTAAGAGGGGTTTTGTTTTCTTTTAAAACACTCACTTTACACAGGATATTTTACTTATAAAGGATATGAGAGAGTAAGGAATTGTTCAAAAATTGCCTACACTGGGCTGGGCTTTGAAGTAAAATTCCCAAGATGAGCTCTAATATTGAGAATGAGCCCAAAGACCTCTCTTGCCTTTGCTCTTGCCTCTCTCCTACACAATAGTTATAGAAATCAAGCCTCTGATACTGCAGTCTGCATGCTGGCAGGCTGTCTTTGAAAAGCTCTGACAGCAAAAAACTGATGTGCGAGATGAGGAAAACAACAGCGAAGAAAATAAGCCACTTTGGATGACTTCTGAATCCTGGAAAATGTTTCACAGAGGTGATTGAGTCAGTATTAGATCTGAAAATGGTTTCTTAAAAACTGAAAGGGAAATTGCTCCAGTTACCCAAAAAGCATAAATACTGTAAAGATGGTATTTACCTGATTTGCTCCCTGCATGAAACTGCTCTTATCTGCCTCCTTTAACCACACTAAGAAAACTCAGCCTATTTCAACTATTTTTTCACCTGATGTTAGTTTTAACTGTTAACATAGAGAGTTGAGTCAGATTCTATGTTTTCTGGTGATATTCTATCCCAGTAAGATCACATTCTGTTTTCCCATCATGCCTGCTAATGAGTGAGCATTCCATTAAGAGAGATAGTTTGGTTATCCAGTCCTTTGGAAATAAAATCCTTTTTTTCCTGAATGATGCACTAGACAGGACATTAATAATCCTCTAGTTCCTGCATCTGCAGCTCATGTCTGGAATTTGGGGGCACTGTTGCCTAAATACTGACTGCAAGGCTGGATGAAAGATTCTGTCACCTGATAGAAAAAGGTCAATAAGTACTACACTCTGTCCTTTCCCAAATCAGGAATACAGAGAGCAGAATATAATAAGTAAAATAAACCCTCAGAAGCATTTGGAGGGAAGGAAAGCCAGTGAATCAAGAGAGTTCTGGTAAAGCATCACAGCATAGAGCAGGTTGGGAAATCTGATATGACACAGAGAATCCAAGAGGAGAAGGTAACTTGGAAGAATTATTAGCTGCCCCCTGAATATTGGGAGGACATGCTAATTTAACTGACCACAAATGGACAGAGTCAAAAAATATGGTTAGGAAGAAAAATAAATGGTCCTACATTTCAAAATGTAATTACAAAAGTAATTCTTGGCTTTGTGCTCCTGAATCCAACATTGCCACTGAAAATCCTAAGTATTCTCTTTGAAAACCTTTTCATGCCAAATGAGAAATAAGGGCACACAAACAAGTAACAGAAATGCATTGAGCTTCAGGAGGTTTGAACCCTGGTTCAAATACAGATGTTACTTATCTTATTGGTAATTTACGAGAGAGGAAATATGGAGAGGTGATTTCTGGTTTTGGGAATAGCGTAATACACCACCTGCAGATAGCTTCATTTATAATCCCTCATTGATTAGTTACTACCCCTTATTTAATAGAGGCACTTTTGCTATTCATGCTCTTAACTGCAGCTATTCTAATTTAGTGGCTCCCCTTGTTTGGAAGTCTCACCTTTAGCATAAGCTTCGGATTAAAGTAATTACATTTAATACAAGCTGCCCACTTTCGAGGCTGCCCTTGATTTAGAGCTTCAAGGAGAAGTACTTAAATATAATAGAAGCCATGGCCTGCAAATGAAGTCCAGAACAAAGATTAGTTCATACTCCCAGTCTAACACTATTTGTAAGTGGAATGTGTCAGCCAGATAGAATAGTTCCTGGCAAAGACTATACTTCATATTGGGAGAAAGCCTCATTCCGTGCTGAACAAAAGGACCACCATTCCAGTGTACCAAACTACTTTTCTTTAGGCACAGAAACAGTCCTTGTAATCATCCTTCCATAAACCCTTATGTTTGTTTTTAAAATCCCTATCAACTCATTTGCTGGATGTCTCTGTCTCTGAAACAAATTTCCAGTATGGCTGGAAGGTGACATTTGTTGTCTGTTATGTCTGTGAAAGTGAGATTTCTGCTGTCACCTCATCCTGCCCCAGTAGGGCAGAAGCTGTTCCTCCTATGGATCTGCAATGTATCCCCTATATTTAGGGTGGGACAATATCCTGGAAATCACTCCAAACCTCTCTGTCAATAATGGACTCCCAAAACAAGCTGTGATGATCACTCTTATCAACAAAAAACCCCAAGGTCACCAGAGGTGACCCTTTAGTTTCTGATTAAAAAGGAAATATTTTACTTTATAAAAAAGTGATCCCAAGGCCAAACCCAGCCAAAGGGGCAGCAACCAGTGTTGGTCAACCTGAAACAATTCCACTTGTTCAAGGCACAGCTTGTCCATGCAAATCCACAGAGCTCTCCCCATATCCTGAGGGTCTGATCTGGAAACAACCACCACCCCAAAGCTGAGATCCTCCACCTTTGAAAAGCACTCCAAAAGCAGCCATAGAGCTGCCCAGCTCTGACTGCAATGAGGACAGAAAGAGGTGTTCCTGCCATCTCAGAATTCAGTTGCAAGGGCCAACAAAGAAGAGTCCATTGCCTGTCCCACTGGTTACAAATGTAAATCCAGGACTACTCTCCTGCTCCTGCTGCTGAGCAGGGCAACAGTTTTCCAGGCTCATTTCAGCCTTCTCGGAACTTCCCTGAGGTATACAGATTAGGACAAAGAATTATAATATAATTTAAACAAGAATAAATAAATTATGTAGACTAATATGCAATTACAACATAATGGAAGTATATTAAATTATAACATAAGCATATTATAATGTTGCATGCCATTCTTATTATGATTACATTAAGCCATGCACGCCAGACATGGCGATGAATGTTTACTTTGCACATGAATGAAAACTGATATATTCAGCTGTTTGATTGATGATTAAATTATTCCTGTCTTCCTCCTCCTATTAAAAAAAATTAAACCATCCAGACTGAATTAGTCTATGCCTATAAGTAATGTAAGTGCTACATGGAAAGAGTTGCAATAAAATACTGTAAACATTCAATTCAGCTTTTCAACTGATCTCAGTATTTTTTCTTGGCAGACAACAGAGCAGATCTCCTTTCTGGTGTGCTCCCTTCAAGATAAACGTTGTGCTTGAGACAGCTTAAGGACATCTAAATGCCTAATTTCTTGAGCTCTGCTAAAAAAACCCAAAATAATTGTCTTCTGCCTAAACCTACAGGTTTCACATTGCTTTATTTTAGAAATCACAATAAACAGTGCTGGAAATACAGTGTCAGTGGCTGACAGAGATGGGCAACACACAGGAGTGCTGCCCACTCTCAAATCATGTGGCTCTTGCTCTGTGATCAATGAAATTGTGAATGCATTTTGCAACAATGAACTAAGTACACCTGATCTTCCAAAATGTATCTTTTAGTCCCCTTAAGTTAGTTAGTAATTTTACAAGTTTGATTTCCAGTAAAATTACAGAAATTGAATTGCCTTAGACTGACCTCAGTGAATTCCAGTTTAAAAAAAAAAAAATTAAATTATTTGACAGAAACTTTGAGTGTAAATGGCTTTCAGCATCGAGCAAGAATCAACTGTCAATGAAGTGACTAAATTTTACAGCCATCCTTACTGATGAGTTCTTGAAGTATTAAAAACATTGATTTAGAGGTGGGAGAAGACAGGAATCTATTAGAAAGAAGGAAATATGTTTGACTATGAAAATCAATGCAGCTGGCAAACGGAGAGAAAAATGTGAAAAAACTACAATCATCTTTGAAGCGGCAATGAAGGAAAATGTGAAATAGGGTCCCCAAACACATGGGCTGAAAAAAGAATCTTCATTATAAGAATATAGTAGCAAACAGGAACAAATTGATTTCTATTGGAAACAGAAAAATAAACAAAATCAGCTTATTATGAACTTTGTTAGATGGTCCAGTTTTTTTAAGCTTACTACAAAATTCCTGTTAATCTTTACAGGGCCAGAATTTTACCTGACTATGTATACTAAACATATTTACAAAAACCTTAACTACATTTGCTGTTTTACAGAGGATTTTTGTTCTGTTTCTACCAAAGAACAGGTAGTCCATGATCATAGCATTACCTGCTGATGGTGGGAGGAAAAAAATGCTCCATCACCACGACACTTAGGAAAACAAATTGTAAAATATGTTGTAACAAGAAGTGGCTTGAAGCTCAATATAACTCATGCCTTTCAGACACTTCCTTTTTCTTTACAAAACAATAAATGTTTTATGTCATGATTTAAAATGACCATAAAATACCTCATAAAAATGAAGATGATCTCAAGCTGTAAGTTCCAGAGCCTAATCACAGTCATTAGCACTATGTAACAGCATAAGTGTTAGAGAGTAAGATTGTAGTCTCTTGTAAAACCCGAAATTATCCACATTTCAAAAATTTGTATCCACTCTCATTTTCAAAACACACCAAAAAATTTACTGGGAATTCTGTTTCTAGATAACATGTTGGATTGTGCATTAAACAAATAAATAAAAATATGCATTTCATGTGTACAAAGTATACTACATTCAATGGCATATCTGTTTCAGCTACCCAATTCTCCCTCTCAGACTGTGACCACACACCAACTCCTTCTCATGGTGCCTTTCCTCTCCCAAAAAACTGAGACTGATAGCACGAGAGCTTCTGTTGCTCAAAAATAAGCTTATCCTTCCTCGCCTTTGTCTCATACCATGCTTTTTTTTTTTCCTTACAACTTGGGAGGGATGAAATTTTGCCATTTGACTTGCATGTTGTACTTGGGGGAGAGAGACACAGCCACAGAAGTTCATCCTGAATGGCAAAAAAATGTGGCAATGATCATGGCTGATGTACTGATTGTTCTACTCTTTTTCACCATTATTTGGCTGAATTTTGACCAGTAATGCTGGGCTTTCATTTCCTCATGCCAAACGTAATGTGGGACTGCAAATGCCATCTTTAGGCTTTAATGCGCGGGGTAACAACCAGAGTGCTCTAATCTTAAAATTTCTGTGGGTTGGAATGGCTGCAAATCAACATATTTCACAGGTTTTTTTTCCTTCAGGAGATGGCAGCCTGTCCCTGCCTTCCACAAACACAGTTGCAGGGAACACTGAGTAAAAACAAGGTTCAGAGTTTACCTTTTAGTTTTCCCCAAAGCTCAACAGAGAGACAGTTATCTGTAAGTCTATCAATCCCCTTGTGTTTGAAGGTGCCAAATCCAAATACAACCCATCCAACCCATCTTTGATAATTGCTGGGTAGGGATTTAGTAGAACATCTGTCATTATGGCAGCCCAGTATTTCAGCATGCTTTATCCCTAGTGACTACATAGCTTTTTTCCTACTCTATCTTTGTCTCCTTCTAGTATTCCTTCCACCTAAAAGATTTCAAATCATACCAGCTGACTGCTGTATTTATTAGGCATCCTCAATACATTAAAACATTGTTCCATGTGAAATGTGCTGTTAAGTATTACCTCAGTTAGTAATTTAATTTAATAGGATAGCGACAACACATTGACATTGTGCAGGTTTGTGACCTAATGATTTATGAGACAAGCTACGTTTGCAGACACATTGATTTTGGTAACTGTGCAATGAACAGAACTGAAAAACAATTTTCACCCTTTTTTAACCTCTTTTTTTTTCCCCTCCTCTCCCAATATTACCTTATACTTGGAATGGCCCCTTTTAAAGCTCATTGATGGTTTGAACAAGATTGTAGGGCATGGCATTATTTTTTGAATGGTTTTTTAAACCTTCAACACCTGAGAAGCCCCTTGCATCCCAAGAAGTGCCAATTAATGTGTTCTACACCACTGGCCCTTAGAAGTGAGACAATAAAATGCACTGACTGTAGTAAACCAATTTAAACTATGGTGAGATCTCTGTGCCTTGACACTCAGACAAAATAAGGACAACAATCCCATCACATGCAGGGTGTTCTGTACCAGCTGGGTGACACAGGTGGGTACCTGCAGGAAAAGATGGCCCAGTTCACTCAGACTAAACCTACAGGGAGCATCTGGTACAAATCAGGAGCCCTCAGTGCTCAGAGCAGAAATGCTTTGCTGTGCTGCTGCAGAACCACAGCAGCCTCGCAGTTATCTCATCAGGTAAACCAGAGAGTGTGAGTGGAGTTAGGACCTGCTGTGGGAGGTAACTATCTACAAACAGAACAGGCGATAGTAGAAATTGCCATATTTTTTCTTCTTTATTCCCTAGCAGTTGTGGGAACAAAGCACATCAATTTTATGGCAAGGGAGGGAGCACACAAACATTTGCCATCAAAAATATGCTGCAGTAAAAAGGAAAGTATTGTGTGTGCCAGCCAGAAACCAATGGCAGAGGCAGGTGAGGGCTGAGAGCAGAGAAGGTGCAGCAGACACACCAGGGGTTAAACAAGCACCCTCCTCCTTGGGGGTGTATAACTGAACTCATCCACAGCCAGGAACCAGCAAATAAATCAATTAACACTGGTACAGTAGAGCCAAACAGGGAACATCTTCCTGTACTCCATATTCAGTGAGAAAAATCACATGCTGCTCAGACAGATTCATAAACTAAAGCTGAAGGCCAAAGTCTACACCATGCTAAGACCACAATACTGCGAAATCTAGCTTAAATCTAAAAGATCTCTTGTTCTTTTAAAATTTATCCCAGTTTCAATCTTTGCAGCTGATCCACGTTTTTCAAAGGACTAATGGAAGAACTATCCTTCCTCCCCCAGCTCCTGTCCTCATTATGACACTCTCACGTGTAGCCCAGCAAATCTGTTCATCTGCTGTTAGCAACTCAGCTCTGTTACTCAGTTCAACCAGCTTCAATTTATGTCATACCACCTCACAGTTATATCCACTTCACATTTAGTTTAAGCTATGTTCTCTTCCTCATTAAATATCTTTTCCTGCTTCAGTCAGACATGGATATTTTATGGCTATGACAGCATTTCAGTGTGGTTTTAAATATAGCTTTGTCCACTTCGCAAACTCTATCAGGTTACTTGTACCCTTGCGCTTTTTAATTTCTTCTCTAAGTTGCATAGTTTTAAAGTGGCAGAAAAAGGTTTGGATTTTTTCAGGGATGGACACATCCTATGTATTTGTACATCCTCAAATAGCTGCATTTACTTGCTCCCAGGAGGATTTCTGGCTGGCTCAGTGCTGCCTCAATCCAAAAGGGCAGGGCAGGCTCTGGCAGAGCCCTAACAGAAGCAGAACACAATGGATGGCACCCAGAAAGTGCAGAGCTGTGCCCATTGTCTGAGTCAGCTCATTCAGACCTTCCAGGAGCATCTTTGCACAGTGCACACTGCTCTGGACAGGCACAGCATAAAGGACACTTTAATGCGAATGTGTGAGACAGAGGATTAATGATGGAGGCGATCTAGGAGAGAAATCAAGGAGCCACAGGAAAAAGGAAAGACAATGCAAGAAAAGTCTTTTGAACTCACTGCTCTGTTATGGCAAACTTCACTGTAAAAATCACAAGAAATGCAATAATAATAAAAGCAGAAAATTACTGAGAACCTCTTGCTGCAAAAGCATAAGACCTTATTACCAATCCTGCAGAACCGTCAATTTTCACCATCACCAATGTGAATTTGACACAGCATTTATAAGCTTATTTTCATTTGGCTAAAGCATAAGAGTTTATGCAAAATGTACCTATTCATTGCCTCAGGCTAATACTCTTATCCCTCTTCTATCATTAAATTAGGTTATAAAATAAAATAATTTTCAGGCTTTTGTCAAGGTGTTGATGGATTGAAACCTACGTGACACTGATCCTTCCATGTCTATGAATGGGGGGATTATCCACATTAGGAGAGATCTGCAGAGGTCACAGATGTTAAACTGCTATTCAGTTCCAATTATTTCACTAAAAACCTGAAAGAATTAAAAAAACATTTTTATTTTCAATGATACATGAATTTGAATAAAACTAATTGCTTGGCAAGATTATCTGCTTCCAGTTCTACCAAACATCCCACCCTCTCACTGGTTTGAGTGTTTGGAGATCAGGACTCTGTTTGCTTCTGTCACAGACTCCCCATGTGACCCAGAGCACCTTTCACTCACAGGCAGGTCTAATTAGGTACTCACAAATTAATTGCTGCAATCTAGAACTTGGACACTCTAGGACAATCTAGAACTAGTCACTGAGGGCCCAGCAGGGAAGGAGACATCTCCAAACAGTGACAGAACCCACAGGAACTCCCACATTTGCCAGGAGACAATAAATACATAGTTTTTATTCCAAGTGCCTCAAGTTCCCATGACATTCCTGCAGACAATATATTAAATGTATTTGCAGAGAAACCACCAGATACACTCATCCACCATTGCAGTGAAAGCAAAAAAAAAACCCAGGCAATGAGAGAACTGTACAGCCATTCCAAAGGAGGCTTTGTAAATTACACACAATTCTTAAATTCTTGCTAACTTCCTGGTACTCTGACTATTATGGCAGCAGTAGCCTAATCAAGCATACGGAAAATTAGAAATCTGAGCATTTTCAATTACAGTTATTTCACTCTGAAATCATTTACTCCAGGAAAACCTTTCCATTTGCAGACTTGTCAGTCCAATTGAAAATCTCCCAATATCCTGGGGGGAAATCCTGTATTTACTACTCAGCTGCGAGACAGAATGGCTATTGAACGTCCCAGGAGGCCTCTCATTTGCCTTCATTGTTTTCATATCACTGCATAACCCAAGATGCTCAAAACAATGGGGAAGATAAATGCTGAATTCAACATACAGGTTCACACAGAACCCTCTGCATGGTCAAAATCAGTTCTAAGCTGATTTTACCTTACTTAGTAAAGCCCAACTTGATGGGTACGTTATGATTTTCTAACTTCAAACCCTTGCTAGAGTTTTCCGTTCCAGCAAAAGAACTCATATTTTTGCACTTGAGGCTGTGGTTTCCTCAGAGCACCTGGAAGATGATCACACACAGACACTGCATCGCAGATATCTCTTTAGAGAAACGTGCTGGACCTTTTGGCCCACCTAGTCATTGATTTATGGTTTGCAGTGCTTCTAACTAAAAGAGTGTTGAATTCACACCAAACTGAAGTATTTCTCAGTACCACAACTTCATTTTGGGGTTTAATCACAAAATTACCAACTAAAATTTCATAAATGGTAGCACCAATGACTATGTTTTCGGAAAAGATGCAAAAGTAGTTATGAAACAAACTTCTCTTAGAAGTCTGAGTTAGACTAGTGGGAAAATGAGAGCTAAAAAAATTTAAAAAGATGCAAACCAAATCGATTACAAATCAAATATCCTTAAATGCAAAATATTAATTTCTGTGGTCAGTGCTAAGTAATTGAAATGTTTTTTTTAACTTGGTTATTTTCAAAATTACTTGGAAATGAAGGTGACCATTCCTTCCTAACTGCAGTTTGTCCTTAAACTTACAGGTAAACTTGCGGTTATACAGGTTAGATATACAGTAAGTAATGTGAAATCACAACTGGCAAAGCTATGCCCTAGATGTTACCAAAAAACTTCATATTACATCAAACAACTGGAATTAACCAATATACTGAATTTATAGTACAGTGAACATAGCTTAGCAGTGATTGATCCAACTCCAGGTGTGTATCTAAAATCCAAATACAGGTTTAATAAATTAGACCACCTCGCTAATTTTCACTTTAGATGCTCATTTATAATCGTAACATCCCAAAAGTGCATCACCACATATCTTGAAAGGCTTATTCCTGGGCTGTCAACCTATTTTGCAGAAGTGTATCTGCTTGGCATGTACCAGAATGCTTCCATTTGTTATTAGTGAAACAAGTGTACCCTCACAAAATTAAGACAAATTAACTGTGTCGGTTTTGCAGACCAAAACACAGCATTTTCCATCAGCTTCATTTCACAGAGCAGGGCACAGCCTGGGCTGCTCAGCAGGGGAAGAGCCAGGCTTGGGCAGGCAGGAGCTTGGGAGGGAGGAACAAAACCCAGCTTCAGCCCAGTGAGCCATGGGCTTGCCCTTCCTGCTCACCTGGGGAGGTGAAAGCTGCTTCTGCCGAGAGCAATTCACTCTGGGAGCCCAATGGAGTGGTTTTGAATCACCTGCCTCTCCCCACTGCCCGCAGAATGAGCCTAGAAATGTTAATTTTGTAGTGCAGTCACCTCCAACAGTGGCTAATGGACCAAGCCATCTATTGAGACGAATAAAGACCCTGATTCTCCTTTATTCCTTTGGTTTCAGGAAGCTCCAACAGCCCCAGACAACAATGTTCCTATTGGGCACATTTAAATTGTGATGCTAATTGAAGCCATTCAACACTGGGCCAACAGTGGGCCGTGGGGCTGCCACAGAAATCTGCTGTACCACTCTTTTTCCCATCTGTTGCATTGTCACCACAACCCAGCGACAGGCAAAGAGCTTAGAGACGAGTTTTCAGAGTTGATGCCCAAGCAGGAAGTTTCTAAAACCTCTGAGATGATTTGCTTCTACAGCATGATGCCATTTGCACTCGAGGGCAAGGACAGTCTGGCATGCCACACAGAAAACTCTCTGCTGCTCCTTTAGGGATTCACTTGCTGGGAAATGTCAGGAGGCAAAGCAAGCAGCTGGCTGTCAAGCCTAGGTTCAGTTCTGTATTCAGAAAATAATAAGATTATCGTTTGTCTGGGTAGAAGTGTGAAAATATGATACTCCAAACTGGATTTGAGCTAGAAAAGCATATGCGAGCTCTGTGTTCCTATAGAGCTTGAAGCTGAAATCAGACATTTGCATCTACAACGAGTGCAGAGATGAAGAGAAGCTCCCTTGAGGGAAATCATGAGAAGCTCTTAGACATGGACCTGCCTGCCAGTTCTGGCTCTGGGGTCACCTCATTTCCCAGGAGGGCTGGCAAAGGGCGAGGTTGGGGAATGACGGAGACTGAGGAAATTCTGGTACAAAAGCTGATCTGTGGATCAGATGGAATTTCTGTAAAAGAGGGATAGCTCCAGAAATCAGCAGAAATGCAAAAGATTCAATCAGCTCAGAATCTTTGGCTCAAAAGTCATGCTTTTCAGAAAACACTGATCACCACAGGTCTTCAGGAAGATGAAGCAGAAAAACTGACAAAGAAGAAATATGATTATTTAACCCAAGAATAGCTATAACTTCAACTGCAGCAAACCACAGCAACTGAAGAAGTGAGAAATTCCATGTCTGAACACTTTTCTTCTGAATTCTCAGAATTATTCATCAAAAGTATCTGATATCTGACAAATCAGATATTTCTTTAACCAGAAACTGATGACACTGAAGAGCTGTTGGGGCAAATTTGTCTAAAAGCCTAGGAAAAGGCTCTTCCAACACTTTCATTGCAGTAAGGTATTTTGGTTTTTATCATAGACTAACAAATAAATGTCATCTCATCTGTTCCATTTTTTTCTCAGTCTATTTATCAGCTGTCAGCTTTTTTCTAGGTATTTTAAGTCAAACTTTAAAGTTGGTTTTTTTAATATTTTAAAATAATATTAATTAGCTCCATATTTTGCTTCCCTGTTGCCTCTGCCTCCCCCTAAACAATTAGTCTGAAAACATCATTTTAGCTGAACACAAATATAGCAGCCTACAAATAGCTGCTAAGTTACATTTAACACAGCTCTTTCACAATATGTGTTAAACCCCAGCTACTAAGGAATAGTTTATGCTGAGATGTGTTTAAATGTTAAGAAAAGATCCCTAATCTGCTGAGTGGAAGACTAACCCATTTTACACCACAGCAAGTGCACAGCATGATTCCTTAGCGCTGAGTGGGGCACTGCAGCTCAGGAATCCTGCAAGGATTTTAAAAATGCTGATTACTGAGAGAAGCACCAGTGACAGGACCCAAGGGAAGGTCCTGAAGCTGTGCCAAGGGAGGTTCAGATTGGATATTAGAGAAGGTTTTTCCCCCAGAGGGTGGTTGGGCCCTGGAATAGCTCTCCAGGGCAGTGATCATAGCACCAAGCCTGACAGAACTGAAGAAGCATTTGGACAATGCTCTCAGGCACATGGTACGACTCTGGGGGTGTCCTTTGCAGTGCCAGAAGATGGACTCAGTGATCCTTGTGGGTCCCTTCCAACTCAGCTTATTCTGTGTTTCTCTGATTCTGTGATTCAGAGCACCACAATGTGCTCTACCACCTACAGGGAATGCAGGACTTTCAAAGCAGAGCCAGTGTTGTGTTGTATTCACTCATTCTGTGTCTTTTGGGCAAGGAATAACCTTCTGGTATTGCTGAGGAGCAAAGAGAATTGCACACACTGCTGCTGTTTTGTTTCACTCTTGTTCTTTTACTGTCAGGCCAGAAGGGCACTGGGCTGCGGCGCTGCTTCCTCAGGTGCCAGCAAGGATGGCATTTCATGGAGGACACCCAATCAGTCAGCAAACAAATTCTGCAGACTTTAAATCATTCTTCTTTGGCCTAGTTCATGTGTTGCTTCTTTGGTTCTTTGATACTATGGAAGAATAGCCAGATAAAGCAGCCTGGATGGCAAAATGAAAACGCAAATTAAAAATCACAGAATAAAGTCTATATTACACATCAGGATGGTCTGAAAGCTTTTCATCCATTGGCCTTGGATCAAATCCTCAGTGCAGAGCAACCACTCAATAATATTGTGGGTGTTTCATCCCATTCTGGACCTGACATTTCAATAGGGCATTACATGGTTCAGCACTCTACAGTTCCTTTGAGCCACTGGAGACTCGGACAGATTTCAAAAGGAAGGTCCAGTGTTTACCACCAGAAAGCAGTATTTGCTAGAATACTTAGTGAGACTACTCTGCTCAGTTAAACAGGAAAATGTGGTGTTTCACTGAGAGAGAACAGCAGAAAAAAGCTGAAGACTGACATAGAAAAGACTGGGGACACCTCATGTCACACAGGTAAGACTTGCGCTCAATTCATGAATACTTTTTGTGTTTCATTAAAAAATATTATATTTATCCTCAATTTTAAACCCTGATCTGTACTTTTGCAGAGCAGATTTTTTCATGGTTACATGCCATTCTGACTGCTTTAGGTGCTTACAAACCTCTTATTATTAGAGAGATTCAAAATCTTTCAGGAAAATATCCTCAAAAGACCTTGACTGCAAGGTAACATTATCACCTCCATTTCATCATTTGTGGATAATACAAGGCACAGGCAGATCAATGTGTTAAGGCTAAACAGGTGAATTCAAGAGCTTCAGCTGGGACTATTCTATCAAGAAGAAAAATCAGAAATCCAGGTAAGATGAACCTTTTGAGGAAACATCAATAAAATGAAGGTTGTTTAAACTGAGAAAGAGACTTGCTTATACATATGAACTCAAACTTTAAGAAGAATGAAGCACTGGAAGAAACTGCCTGAATCCTAAAGGCTTTTAAAGAGAACAAGGAGACAGAGGCCTTGAAAGGCCAGTAAAGCTGAAGTTGTTTTCGCTTTTGTGCAAGAAGGGTGAACATACCAACCTCGGGATGTTCTCACTGATGTAAGCTGGGAACCTCCTGAGCCTTCAGAGTTCTCTGAGCCCAGATCTCCATGGTGCAACCCATCAAGGATGATCCCAGTGAGAGCTCCACACATCCCAGAGTCATACTTTGAATCTCAGCACAGCCTGCTACAGGAGTGTCTGGGGTGGATTCAATTATAAATGAATTATGAAAGGCTCAAGCGATGCAGCCTTTTATAATTCAACAAAGCTCAAAGATGATGGCCGCTGCTGTGGGCAGGTAATTCAGATAAACACTGTGATTGTGCAGACAGCACATTTTAGAAACAACAGCTGATGCACCAGGCTTGTTTTAAAATTAAGAAATAGTAGTCATTACAGATCTGAGCCCCGACATGCAGAGCAGCTGCAGATACTACTGAATTCTTCTGGAGTTATAATAAGCTCACTGCATCTGTAAATTAGACATTTACATGTCTGGCCACTGTGGTGATTATTGTTGTTATTAAATGAGAGTGCAGAAAATCTAAATAAAACACACAATGATGCTGTTGATCATTCACTTATTTCTTTCCTGGAGCAGCCTGCTGTACTGCTAAGAAAAAATAAAATACAATTATGCATTATAGCATAACACTTAATTAGCTTTACAAGAAGACATTAAGCACCACACCAGATGCTAATGAAATTCTGAAAGTCCATTTTGTAATGAAGCACATATGTACTAACATATTTTAATTTCAAACTGGTTTAGGGATTACAAAAAGAAATTAGAAGTTACAACCTCAAGCCTGCACAGACATGCAAGAAGCAAAGTATTATTGGGGGTAGGATTTATAGTTTAAACAAAATATCTCTATCAACAATTAAAAACCCACAAAGCCAGTGCATTCATCAGATTAAAACAACTATGACAGATGGCGACACTATTGGTAAGTTCCCAGAAGATAAAAAGCAACACCAAGTCAGAAATCATTGGTAGTCTGAAGGTAGCCTATGAAATCCTCAAAGAAAAATATGTGTAACCCATTTGATGAAAAGTGACTGAAGATCTGCAAAAAGGGAGAGATGATCAAAGGATTAAGCCAGGAAAATTATCTATTTAAAATCCTTTAAAGATACCACTGTGATGCTCTTTAGACTTCTATTTCTGCCCAAATGTAAAGTATCTCTCCAAGGACACAGTTCAAAGATAATCAAAGTCCCTGAGAACCATAAATTCTGAATAATCCTGAGGATGTCAGTAATTACCATCCCTGCATTGTCCTTTTAGAGGGCAAGTGAGAGCAGCAGGTCGTGTCCAGCTCCCCAGTAAGCCCCGAGCAGGGACTGGAACCAGACCACACCCTGTCCCAAATGTCCCTGCCTGCTGCACCTGCCAGCAGTGAGCAGAGCCCCTCTTGCTCTCCCTGCCCATCCACGGACAGCTCCAAAGTGGTGCTTCTGGTCATAACAAACAGAAAAATTCGAGGTGAGATTTCTGATGCCCTCACTTTGTATCAAGAAGGGCTATTTTGCTGGGATGACACAAGTTTTGCGTGCCTTCAAGCTGCTGTGGTATGGAGAACAGGGTACCCAGATGGCTCCAGGGCTGGGAGCAGCCAAGTGGCCATTCCTGGAGTGCTGGGGATGGGTTTACAAAGCTAAAGGGGCTGCTTCGTGCTTTCAGTGCACAAAAACCCCAAAGGGAATGGAAATGGAGCAATTAAGAATTAATCTGTGTTTGAAAATCTGATTGTTTAACTGTTGAGACAGCATTTTATGGCAGATATCTCTATTGCCATATTGTGGCACTGCACAGCTGTGTTAATATTCTGATTATGAAAAGGTAAAAAAAACAAAACAAACAAACAAAACCAACCCAGAAACAATCCATAAATAAGCTATCTGACTGTATTTTACAGCAATCCTCCAGAACACTCCACCTAATCCCAGGGATATTGCAGACACTAACACTGCAAATATTTTTAAGGACTGAAGTAATGCAGCAACAGTGGCACCTGAATTGATGCTTAGCAGCACAATGGCTGTTCCTTTTTACAGGTTCAAAACAATGAGTCCAAAACTCTTTGAAGCAATCAGAAGAAACTGCAATAGAAACTCATTCCATGACCACTGTCCAGAATGTTACTGCTCACAGATTACTGCAGAAACCGGGACTGCTCCCAGCTCTCTACAGAATGCTGAATAGCTGTTACACATATTATCTTATAAAACATGCATTTTTTCAAGCATAGGTGGAAAGGTGGAACATAAAAATTCATCTAATAGTTTTATGTGGAGTTGACTGAGTGCAAAAAACAAAACAAAACAAAACAAAACAAAAACCACAAAAAAACCCAAAAAAAAAAAAAAAAAACAAAAAAACAAAAACAAAGTGGACAAGATACATTTTTTTAAACAAATTTAATTTTTTTTAAACAAAATTTAAACAAATTTTTTTAAGCAAATTCTCTCTTGTTTTTAAATTAGCAGTTTTATCTATGTTATCACTATGCAGTTCTCCTTCCTCCTCTCCTCTTAAGGTATTGATTTTTCTTTCCTGCTAATGAACTAGGCACTCTGACAAATGTAAACATCCCAGCGTCCAGTAATTTCAATACATAAACCTACCAGGAAGCACTTACAGAGATATTCTGCAGCAGTCACAAAATGCTTCTTTTACCAGCCACTTGTTAACAACACCCAGCGCATAAATGTGTATAATTGCTCCAGCGCTTCTCGAACCACCATTACCTGCTTGAAGAACTTGGACAAATTGTTTGACTTTCTCTGCACTCCCATTCTCAGCAGGAGCTGGAAACGCGCCAGAGGAAAAAACCACGCAGCAGATGTTAATTGTGCACTAGACCACACTGCATGGCTCCACATCCTACACAGTTTTAAATATTGCAATTACTCAAAGATACAAGGGCAGGCTCTCCAGGCAGCCTTTCACACCTTAGAAAATTCTTTGGGGAAATGTGCAAGGAAGCAAGACAAAGTTAAGAGCTTAATGTAAAGCACACAACAGTGATGCTTCCAAAGAGCTCTCCCATATCTTCCATGTTTTATTCCAAGGAAAACAGAGGGAGGTTCAGAAAAATGCAAGTAAAGAGGAATTGGGAAGGAAGATGATAAGGACTGGCAGCGAGTGAACAAATTCAGGAAAATCAAGAGGCAGAGAGAGGTTTATGCTCCAGTGTTGTGGCAGGGACCCTCTGTGGACATCTGGCTGCATGGGGTGAAGGGCTGGAAACACAAGGTATGCATAATAACACCCTGATCTTAGTCTGGGTACCATTTTGATTTCTCACCTCTAATGCCCTTTTAAAAAGCCCCAATAAAAAGATTGAAAAATCTGAAAGAATTTTTTAGCCTCAAACATTTCTTTTCTAGGCCTTGTTTTGGTTGTCAAGTAAACACAAATTTTAAACAGAAAGATTTTTCCAGAGCTGTTCTTTTGATGAGAAAATAAATTAGTTTTCTTTTAGAGATTGCTATCCAAGTATAATTAGATAGGTTTACAAAATATATTTATTTTCTCCTCAAATGGAAACCATATTTTAAAAGATATTTGAATGTGTAACTTCTAAGCAGAATCAAAGGAGCTTATCAACATACAAGTCTTTTATTGTCTGACAGGCATGGAAATTTTGTCTGAGTAGAGATTGATTTGATGCCAGCTTGCTGCAATTAGAAAGTAATTAGCATTCTTTCAAACTGACGACCAGAAGAATGGCGTAAGGAAGACATTCAGTTCAGTGAATAAGGAAGAAAATTTGTGTCTCCTGCTTTTGAATAGTGATGACAGAATTTGGAAATCAGTGACTGTACTGTAAACTCCACCTGCTGCCTCGAAGGCCAAGCCCAAAACATAGAAACAGAGAACTTGTTGATTGGCGAACACAATATTTTGACTCTGACAAAGAAGTCTGCAAGTAGGTTTTATGCTTAGCCACCATTTCCTCTTGCTCTTTTAAGATGTTGCCCTATTGGGTTTTTGACTAAGAAATCTCAGTTCACTTATGCACTAAGGATGGCAACGCTGTGCAGACAACCAGCCCTCGTATCTTCTAAGTGTTAGTTTAATTCTTTGTAGAGATTTTTTTTCTTTGGGTTTTTGTTTTTTTCACATCAATCTCTGTGCAAAGGTATGAAGGAGCCTTGAACACATGACAAAAGACTTCTGCACCTTCACAAAACGCCATTAATCTTTAAACACAGCTAATTCTTTTTACACAAAAACAAATGTTAACTTTCATCAGGAACTCATATGCATCCAACAGCATGAAATTCAGATGTAAATACTCTGCTCATACTCTGCTCATCCCCTGTTCCCTCCATTCCACTGGCTGTTAGGAAACTTGTTGGCAAGTATAGAAGCCAACACAGAAATATTTGAATTTATCCAGAAAAGCCATTCCGTACTGGAAAGATTAAAAAATGAAAACCAGTGATTTCGCATGTGCTTTTTGTTGCAAGTTTTGTATTTTTATCCCTAAAATGGGAAAGAATGGAGAGATTAGAAGATAAGGCTTTGCGGATTCTCCATTTGAAGCAGTAACTACTTGGCCACCCTTTGAGCATCATCTTTGAACAATCATTTCCTGGAACAAGGAGAATAAAGACAATGATTTACAGAATGCAGTGCAGGAGAAATTGATCTAAAGACAGGTCAGGATGCAGGAAAATGATGCACATTTTTCTCTTTTATTTGCCTGTAATATCAGGTTTCCTAATAATGACACCAATAAATAGCCTTTCACTGGAAATAGGCATTTGAAGACTTTTGACATCACCAGCGAGCATAGGGCTCACTGCTGTTTCATGCCCATCATTAACAGCTCTGAATTGCCAGTGAAATAGAAACAAAATACTTAGCAAAACCTCATAAACAGCAGAAATAAAGGAGAAAAGTAAAGAGACGGAGGGAGGAGAGAAGGCTCATTCTTTTTACTAGAAGAACTCAGCTTACAGAGAGAATTAAATTTATTTTTCTAATTAGAACCTTGTTAGTTTTGAATTATATGCAGCAGTGCGGAAAGGAAATCATAGGGGAGGTGGTATATGAGCCAATGTTAATGCTCAGCAACAGCCATGACAGACAAGATGGAGCCAAAGGTGCAACTGTGCAAGTTTCTGTTTCTTCACTTTAAGAACTGAAAAAGGAAAAAAAATTAATCTTTAACTAAAGGAGTAACATAAAAAATTAATCTTTAACTAAAGGAGTAACATCAGCTGAAGAGAAAGTTTTAACAAATCTTTTGCCAGGAGAACACTTGGTTTGACTTCACAAACTGCTGTCATACACATGACAAAGAAAACCCTAAAACCTTCCAGACGCCACAAAATACCACACCCCACCAAAAAAACCCCAAAAAACCAACAAACAAAAAAACCCAAAAGAAAACAAAACAACAACATATAAAACAGTATAAAAGAACCCCCTTATTATTTCTGAAAACTTATATTCTAGCAAGACCCAAAACCATGATCTCATTCAAGAGAAAATAAAAATTTTAAAAATCTAAAAATTAAAAAAAAAAAAAAAAAAAATAGAGAGAGAGAGAGATCTTGGGAGGCTACTTAGTTTTTATTTCACCCAAGAGCATGCTTATAATGTCATGTCAAGATGAGCTTTCTGGCTAAAACTTGGTCAGAATTTGTATCTACACTGCAGTTAATGACATTGCCCTTCAAGGGTGATGAGTTCCTTGGTAAACAATTTCAGTAACCATAAAGCAAATTAATGCTGAAGGCTCAGTTATACCTCACTGTCAGGGAGTGAACTGCAGCCTGAGCAATCCTCCATGCAAACACCCTCTCAGGAGAGCTCTGGGAGGAGATGGATCTACCAGAAATCTGTAGAACTCCCTCATTAATGAGTAAAGCTGGGGCTAGAGTCTGGCGATTAGCATAAGTTTGATAAATAAAACACACATTCGTATTTACATGAAAATAATTTTGGGAACGTGCTGCCATAAAAAGCTGTGGATTTATCACATCTAGCTGGCTTCAAATCAAGGCTGAAGACCTCTATAGAATACATACCATGATGGAGTTGAGCTAAATGGTTTCAATATAACAAAGTTCCATGGCCTCTACCACACAATGTCAGGGTAAGCCGTCAAATATTTCAGTTTCTCCTTAAAATCTATGGTTCCATACTAGGAATAATTTCTGAAGCAATGGAATGAAAGAAAAACATAACTTTTCTACATTGATGAGGATAAAAGGTTCCTATCCCACTTTTTCTACCCACCAAAGCAAGGACAC